>JAOXJK010000069.1:7786032-7834826 GCA_025774025.1 Xenus cinereus
GACTTTGCTGTGGTTTGTTTTTCTCCAAAGGTCTATTGATTTTGTAGCCTAGCAGAAGCAAAAGCAACTTAAGCTAGATCAGGGAAGAATCTCATGTATTAGCAGACTCTCCTTTAATGCCCTTTCGGACCATTTTACTGTTGGCATTGAAGGTATTTTAAAAAAATGAAAATATTTTGTTGCTTGTATTTGATTATCAAGCCTTGAAACGTACTGTTGGTGTGTTGAGATGATAAAAGAATGATGTTACATATAAAATTTTGCCTTTGTATCTGTAAAGGATTTCTCTGAAGTGCTATGTAATTACATACTAATAAACATTTTTATGAATCAGCTAATGTTTTTTTCCTGTTTTTGTGTTGTTTTCAGAGTACACAGATGATAATGCCCTGATTCCCAAGAACTCATCGGTAATTGTTAGAAGAATACCTATTGGAGGAGTTAAAGCTACCAGCAAAACATATGTTATGTAAGTATCCATAAAGCATTGTACTCTTTGTGAGGGGTTTCAGTGTGTTAACTTCTTCTATCTGTATTAGTTTACAGAGGCATTCAGGTTCTATCTTTCTAGCTAGTTAGTTTTTGTTGTAATGGGGTAGATTTTTAAATTCCAAAGTAGGCTTTGGTACACGGGGTTCAAACTCCCAGCTATGGTAACTTTTAAGATCATTCTGTTGAATTTATTCTTGGGGTTGATTTTTCTGAGGCCCAAGTAATGATCTCTTTCCTCTACGTTGAGTGATTCCTTATTATATGTGTTTGCTTTTATTGCTTTTATAGTAAAGACAGAGATCCATTGTAGTGTAAACTTATCATTTGTTCCCGTCTCAGAAGAGTCTGATTCTCAGTACTTGACTATTTCTTGCACTTGGGGGTGGGAGGGATATGAAAGTTATTCTTAAGCCCCAAATCTGGGGTTTTTGCATACTAGCTATAGAGGAAGGACCAAGGGTTGCCAGGTGGTGAACCATGCAAACAAGAAGTTTCATAAGTGATTCCTGTTGATTTGCTGAAGACAATGTCCATTTCAGACAAGAGAAAAAGAACAATATCCTCAAGTGCATTGCCTTTTGTGCAAATACGGTGAAGGAATAGTTAATCCATTCCAAATTTGAAACTGAGTAAGCAGTTTAGCACATTACCAAATTTTACTAGTTATCTTTCTAAGTCTTTTTTTACCCTAAGCTGATACCTGTGCTCCAGGTTTTAATTCCGTATTCCTAAGATTTATGGAGGACAGAGAAAAGGATGTACTGATTAAGGTTAAAGATACTCAAATGCAGTCCCGACACTACAGGATTATAGCTATTACTTATATATTCATACAGTCCAGTTCTATGTCAGCTACATTAGCATTGTTTGAATGGTCGTGTTTTCCAGCCACCTCAAAGATATGCCTCTCTACCACAATTAGTAGATACTATTAGTGTTTGGTTTTGCCATGTCTTTCTCATGCTGGTTCTCAATAAGTAAAGCATACTGATGAGTTACAGTGTGTATCCAACAAACAGTACAGCAGCATCCTGGTACTCATGAAGCAAAAAACAAATTTGCAAGCAAAAAACCCTGAATTTATGTGGCTCTGTGTGTAAACTTTAGGCATATTACTGCAGTAGTTGCTGCATTGCTTTCAGGCACACCCTGGTAATTCTGGACACTGCAATGTTGTGCTTACAAACATGGCCTTGATTTGGGGGTTCATTTCAATATGTATCTTACTGCTGTCTTGTCAGTGCATCCTCTGTTTCTGGTTGGATGGCACCCTCTTCTGGTATTGCTGCCCTGAAATGAGAGTATAGATGCTGCTAGCATCAAAGATCAAATAAATACCTGTATGCAGGGAAAAGGAAAGAATGGTACTGCTGTTGTAACATTGAAAATTAAACAGGCAGATTAGCTTTCTATTCCTGTAGCTGGAAACATTGCAGAAACAGCTCATAGAGTGGTTAATGTTTGGGAATTATAAATGTACGCTGTAATAGTGGGGAGGCCTTCAAAAATGCTTTACTGGCCTTGTAGTGTGTTCTTCAGGGTAGATGTATGAAGAAACCATTGTGTGGTAATCTAAAGTATTTCCTTGTACTTCCTCATCTTCAGGAGGTACGTGGCTGTAATTGAGAGCCTGGTGACATTGTAATAGTGACAGGAAGCGCGAGCTTTTCTAGTTGTACATAAATTCCACAGCAGCCTTTGAATTGCCTCTGCTCATGGGACACTTTGGATGATGTATGAATTGTTTGTTAAGTATATCAGTGGTTGCATGTCTGATTCACGATGAGTAGCATGCAGATACAGATCAATGAGTATGTGGAATCTCAGCAAGTTTTCAAATGTAATAAATATTTCCTAAAATACTGTAGCATTTTCAAGATTCTCTTAAATCAAATTCTGGCAATTAAGACCTTTTTTTTTGTCACAGGACTCCTAAATCGCACAAAATCCTAGAAACTGCTTTCAGGTGACATTTCTACTACTATTTTTAGTCAATATAGCATATGTAACACATTTAGTATTTCGGCACTTTCATGGCTAAATCTAGTAGATATCTGAACACAGTGCTTGGGCTTCCACAAAGAAACACTGTTCTCAAGACTACGCTGCTGACATTTTTATGTTACTCCTTTGTCAGAGAACTGATTTTTCTCACTTAAGTAAATTTGCACTTCGAAGTGTCTAGACTTATCACTGTTCTTTCTTAGAAATAAAAGTACTGTGTCTGGTACCTATTTGTAAGACTAAGGGTATACAGATTGGCTAAAGCTACCTTCATATTTAGGTCGTTGATTATTTAAGAACACAAAATTGTAGTACAGACTTAATGCTTTTGATACTTTGATACTTTTTGATACTTTACTTTTGATAGCAGAGTCTAAATACCTGAGGACTTCCTCTTGCACTGTTGTGTTCTTATCTGTAAGTGTTAGAATAATTTGTGACAAACTAGAAATGTGATTTTGGGGGTTTTTTTAGTTGCACTGAATGTATCAAATAGAGAACAATTTATGTATACGAATAAATTTCCACAGTCACTAGACTATCAGAACATAATGTTTTGGTGTTCAGGTTTTACAATGTGTTTTTGATGCTTTGTGTTGGGTACATGTGCTATATTTTAAATTCTGATCACTTTTATTTCTTCTTCTAGAAGTCGAACTGAGCCAGTGAGTGGAACATCAAAAGCAGTATGTAAAAACACAATCTCACACTTTTTTCTACACACTGCACTTAATTCTAAACAATGTAGCCTTTTAATAATTTTCCAAACATTAATTTAATATATTTTCTAGTGAAACATAGTATATGTTGTAAATACAATGTATTTGATTCAGCATAGTAAACACTGATAATGCCATCATTTGCAGAGTTCTAATGTGAATATTGGTATTTGTGCCTAGTAATGCATTGTATTTCATATTGAATATGGTAGAATATTTCCTGTATGACTTTGTGTTGTACAGATAATGTATGATCATTTTTAGATCATGTAGGTTCAAGGTTTGCTCAATTGAACATGGTGCCATGTTCTACATCTGTCTGTCTATAGCTAGTGATATGTATGTTTGTATAGGTTGTTGTGTGCTTTTTGTTTCTTGCAATAAAAATTGTTTGGAGTGTATTTTTTGCCATTTTCACATTGTATCACTTAGCTTTTGTTTTTAAATACTTTTTTTGCCTAATGGTTTTTGAAAATGTTATCAAAAACCACTGAGAAACCATTATTGTTAAACTTGGTACTGTTTCTTACTTTCAACTTGGGGGTTCAAACAAATACCAAAACCAACATATCCCATATGTTTTGAGGACAGTTCTGTGCAGCTAAATGATTCCTTTTCGTGTCCTTAAATACTTGGGTATTTGTTCCTAAAACTGTATAATTGAAGTGCTATTGTTTGGGCCCCTCTGAGTGCATAAATGTCTAGATTGCCATGAATTTAAATATCGTTGCTACACAAAGTGGTATTCTAAAGTTCTGCATTTGATCTTTCCACTTTATCTGATGAAGCAGTTCAGTTTAATAGTTCCTCTGCAAATGAAAATATCTAAAACCCAGTGTACAAATTTTGGCACAAGGTCAGAGCCTGGTGCATTTGTGGGTAGAATTCCTGTTATTTTTCTTAACTTCTGCCTGCAGTACATTTTTGGATCTGGGTGACTTCAGAGTTCGATGCTGCTTTAATTTCCCAAAGGTTAAGCCTTTCTTTAGTATACCACCACTTTGAATTTACACTTTGAAAAGGGGCAGCATTTTTTTTCAGACTTGAAAACGCTGTCATTCTGCTGCTAGAATACAAATAAGTAACACAAGGAAATACTTGACTGGTGATGGTCTAGATCTTGATTTGCCACTTGGGTCGAATAATATGTGTAACTATGCATTTCCAAATAGTCCTTATAGTATAAAAAATTACTATTTGGTGTTTTTTATTTTCCATCTTTATTTTAAGTATAACTGCTTTTTCTTCACTAGAATGGTGTGAGGCATTACACTAACCCTGGATCATTGGATCTGATGACTTGATAAGCTGTTAGGATAACTTAATCTAGAAATTAATGAACTCTGGGTCTGTGTTCTGTGAAGAATACAGCCTCTGATTCTTGTGGAATGGTATACAACCAACTTAAAATTGAAAACTTTTTGTGTGTAGGCCTAAAAACACTAAGTCTAAATCTGCATCCGTAATTATATTGTTGATTGATTTGAATTCCTTTTTGGACATGAATGCCTCTCATTGTGAGTTTGAGTTAGTTTTACTGGCCCAGTGACCCTAGTAGTTAATGTAATGCATTTATGTAAACCACATTTATAGTACTTGATCTAATTCAGATGGGTTTTTATTTCTTGAAAACAGTTATTTTTCTTTTTGTTTACTAGCATGTGTATAAACACAAATCACATGTTTCATAAATAAAGTTAACATTCTTTTAGCCTCGTGTGTTCCCTGGCATGTCTGTATTACATTTCTAAGTAGCATCTTACCATAAGCTAACATAGATGTCTTAAAAAAAAAAAAAAGGAAAAATAAATCCTGGAGTGGGAGGGAAAACTTACTGTTAGTTAGAACTAATTAAAGTAAATGAAAGGCAAAGCAAAAGCATTCCCCTCTTGTTTGCTCTGACCGTACCTGGTTTGGGTTGTGGGTAGCCATAGGGAGGGTGGAAGCCTTGCATCTCTCTTTACAGCTCCTCTCTCTATCTCTCACTGTATAAACCCTGCAGTTTCAGGTGTGTCTAGTGTTGGAGATACCAATTAGTTTTATTCTTAAAGCTAACTCAAGCCTTGGCCTAAAGCGTGGGAGTTTTGTTTATGTGGTTTTTTTTAAAATACACATTTCTGTATGTATTTCACAGCAGAACCTGGATCTTAGTGTGGAAGGAATAAATCGCTGGAAAGTTTGCCAATTACTGTTGAACAGTAAAGCAGCAAAATTAAAATTAGTTAATTTTTAAAAAAAAAAAGATTGCACAGAAGCTTATATTTTGAATATTTCTTCATTGTCTTGCTCTTATGTTACACTCCCAAAGCTGTGCTGCTGTCCTACTGTTACAACAGCCAAATCAGGAAAGGGGATTCTTTTTGGTTTAGTATTACTATTTCAGTAACTGCAAGGATCTCGTGTTGGTATTTATCCTTAGAGGCTGCGGAAATGCAGAGAATTGTGTCCATTGTGTTATTGCCATCAGGCAGAACTGTTATCCTTCCTGGCTGAACTTCTAGTTTAGCCAAGCTGTCGGGTTTTAGGAAACCACTTTAAATGTAGCACTCCAGCAGTGAGAATAGACTTTTCCTCCTATTTTCTGTCAACTTCTTTTGTGATAATTTCATTTTAGTCTCCTGTTTGAAATGGGAGCTAATACATTGACCGTCAATTCTGGGATTTTGGGTTGGGGTTTTGCGTTTCTTTCCCCAATTCTTTTGCAGTGTTATCTTAGGGTTGTATACAAGTTTCATGGAGATGCTGTTTCTGCTTGACTGATTTGAGGGACTGGCAGTAAATACTTCAGTAGAAATTTAAAGGGGAAAAAATGACACAAGAATGTAGGATCATTGGAAGATGGCCATTGGGCAAACTTACTAAATAGTACATTAATTATCTACTTGTTGCTTTTGATAACTGTTTAGTAGAAAGGAGTTCTATCACCTCCTTTAAGAAATTAGACTGTTGCCTGCAGGCCATGTAATAACTGTTTCCTAAAAAAAATACAAGAGCTAATTAATAGTTTATTAACTGTTATGTTTCAGTTATTGGTCAGTACTAGATGGTTTAATGCTGGTCTTCAGTAGGGAGCTTTCCTAATTTTGTGTTTGCTACTGAAAAACTGCAAAACAATAGTGGTTGTGCCCACCCTGAGAGAACATAGGCGTGTTTTTCCACATGTAAAAAAGAGTGGCATATGGAGCATGACACTGCAAAATGCTTGATCAGACTTCCTTTTTACCATTACTAGGTACGGAATGTTCTGAAAAGAAGGAAAGTTGAATCTTCTGGTAAAACTTGCAACAGAAAGAAGGTCTCTCTTTCCAGATCAGGGTGTTCCTTTCCAAAGGCACATTTTCAAGAACTTTTTAGTTTAGCAATACAGTAATGTTGTCTGTGCTTTCCTGAACGTATAGAGGAATGATTAACTGGAGTGAAGAATCGTCTCCTGCATGTAGATATTTTTGCCTCAGACTCTGCTAAAGCTAATCCCTTGAATTCTTCCACTGCATTAGGTAATGAAGGACAAGCTCTTTTTCCAGTAAAGGATTTTAATCTCTCTTCTGATCAATTTAGTGACCTCTTGAAGAGAGCTTTTCTAAATTTTTAAGCAACTTAAGACATAATAAGCATGATCTGTGTGTCTTTCTGATAATGGTTTACTAGTGTGAGCTTAATTGCTGCTTGTGGCATAATATAATTCAATATACTGGAAAAGGAACAAGACAAGAGTTACCCTTTTTACTTGTGGAAAAACTGCACTTCAGTATTAGTTCTCAATAAACACGGCAGTCCATCTCTAGCTAGTGGCCTGGGGAGTTCACTCCTGCAAGCTGTTCCAGTAGGTAGCTGGGAGGGAGGAGTGTTGTTGCAACGGATTGAGAATAGCACAAAGTTGTGCTCTGAATCCATGTTTTCATCATCAAGACTATGCTTTACAGTCTCTTGCTTTTGTTTAGTACTAGGCTGCTATTAAAAAACTGCTTTTGGTCTGATAGCAAGGAAAATACTAAATTCTCACACTTCCCAAACTAATTTGGATAGTATCACCTGTGGTCTAAGAAGAAAATCATCAATAAATCAGTTTTCTTAGTTTTTCTAGGCTACTCCATCATGATAAACACATTTTATGTAAATAATTTAAGCAGTTGTTTTTTTCTAGATGAAGTGGTGGATTACTTTTGGGTTACTTTTATGGCTGATGTTTTAGACTGGTATTTTTATTTGGATTTTGTGGGGTATGATGAGTTTGGCATTTTTAAACTTCTTGACAGGAGGGGCAGTTATGCCTGTTCTTTATTCTGACGGGCAGCTGCTGTGCTCATAAAAACATGACCATGTTAATTTATAAATGATGTCATTTGCAAACTACACTGAAAATAAGTTTCCTGTGGTGATGCTTCCTTCTCAGATGAACATAATATATTTTTCTTTAAATCTGTTTTAGCTGAGAATTGACAACTTCCTTACCCTTTTGACTTATAAGCACTTGTGAACATTTGACAAGGGTCCCTCTCTGAGATATTCTGGACCAATAAGTTGATCTCAGGAGGTTATTTTAGTTTCTTATTCTTAACCACATAGGCTGTCTCTTAAGCTATCATAGATTTGGACTTTGTTTTGAATAAATACAAATTGCACTGGGTTGGAAATGCCTCTTTCGGTGACACTCAGAGGATATAGCGCAGACTTTCAGATTAGAGTAGAGGTTAACTATTGCTATGTTTTGACTGTAGAACTTGAATATGTGTTTAATTTTTTGTGAACAGATTGATGACTCTTCTGCATCTATTTCTCTGGCCCAGCTTACTAAGGTATATATATTCTTGTCAAATACTTTAAAAAAAGTGTTTGCTTCATATTTTTAAATTTATACTGTGATCTATAGCTGGATAACTGTTGTAATTTGAACAAAACTTTAAAATAATTTTTAATAATTTAAAGAATTTATTTTAACTTTAAAATGTGTGTATATTTTGATACTATCCTGTAAAGAGTAGTTCCCAGTTTGGGAAGATAGAAGGGGAGTACCTTATCAGCCTCAACATAATGTTGCAGTATTACTCATCTTCAAGACACAAAGAAGAAGCACTTCAGAAGCTGTTTACCGTTTTTCATACGTTTCGTTAATTTTGCGTTGGAAACTTAACACAATTTTGCAGAAGAATTTAATTGGCTGTAAGTTATGGACATTCCAGGGGGGGTTGCAACAGCCAAAATAGAAGCATTTTTTGTAACATGGACAATTGCATGGCTATTTTTGAATTTCTAGACGTTACAGTTACAGATCCATTCTTTGAATGCTGCACAATTTCATAAATTGTAGTATATATACAGTGGACAACATGATCTAATTTGTTTGAACGCAGACTGTGTAAATTGTGTAAATGTACCTAATTGTTTATAGGAATATACCAATGTGTATGTGTGGCATATTAGCAGATGTGACCTTCTGAAACTGTTGTAATGCCATGTTTTGCTATGAACTGCTTGCATTTTTTGCTCAACATTGTGTAACTTTGTCTGGGAAAGCACTAGTGATTGCACTTTGTGAAAAGGCATAGTGCTAGCCAATTAAATTCCTAGTCTTTAAAGTTACAAAGATTAGAGAAGGCAGGAGCTAATGCAGAGTAGCTAGTTCTTTCTTCTGAAAATAAAGGCTGGAGTTCATTTCCGAGAAAGAGAAATCTCTTCCCACTGATAACTACTTCCCTCTCTCACTGCAGAAATTAAATTGTGTACTCTTGGGGGGGGAAAAAAAGTAGCTTGGAAGGTAGCCACCAAAAGAAATTGGTCTCCATTAGTGCTGTCCCTAAACGTGTCCTTGGTTCTGTAAACTCGTGAAGTTTTACTCTAAAATGTGAAAACTGTCCAAGGTGGTGTACACATTTAAGCTTTCAAGAAAATTTAAGCATTTAAGAAAAAATATAGGAACATAACATAAAGCAGCTCAAAACTGTTACTTACTCTAACTTCTTTAGTGCAGACTGGCTTAGCATGGAGGCAATGTGTTAACAGTTTTCTGGTTTATTATTACTATGTATTAAATGCCATATTTGAATTTTGGTCTATTCCTACTAATGTTTTGTGGATTTCGGATGTGTTTTGTAAACCGTTTGGGTTCAAACAAATTAGTCAAGTATCTGTAAAGTTTTCTGTAAATGTTAATGGAAATGATTTCATAGCTGTCGATCTGGATTATGTTACTGTTGAGAAAAAACTGTGTATATGAAACAACCATTTAATAAAATGTTGAAACTAGTTGGTTGCTTTTGTGAATGAATGCATATAAAAACAAAAACATGAGTGGTTGATCTGAATGATAGGTGCTTGAAGGTCCAAATCATTTACAGTCACTCCCTTAGACCCTGCTTGTATCTGGACTAGTGTGTAATAAAAACATTTTAACAAATACTATTTTAAAAATCAGCTGGCTTCAATAATTTGAAGATCTAGTTTGCATAAGGTTTATATTACAATTTGTATGTTAAAAGGACACAACTGTAAAAAAAAAAAAAAAAAGAAAAAAATGCAGGTTTTGCTTACTGTAGTTAAATCACAATATGAAGAAGCTAGTAGGGGGCAACAGGCAGTTTCCTCTGCCAACGGCACATGAAAAGAATGGTTTGTCTTGCTGAGGGATTGTAAAAAGCTTGATTCCTTTTAATGCTTCTGTGTCAGAAGCTGAATTTCAGCAAGCAAGAACAACTTCTCCAGCTCTTAAGTTGTGTGTCCTTTTAATGCTGCAAAATGTAAATAAGGATACTTACATACATATTTCTCAATTAAATGTACAGTGGATATCTTTTCCTTCAAATAGTCTGGAGCTTAAAAATCAGTTTAAAAATACTGGATAGTATATTTTTTTTCTTCATGTAGCTTCAGTCCGCTTTGAAGAAAATTGGATTGGTTACACAAGTCTTTATGTAAGGTACAAACAGAGCCTAAGGTTTTGAGTGCCCAAGAATGCTCTTTTCGAGTAGGTTAACAGGCACATAAACATCATGTAATGGCGTAAGGACTCCCCAGAACATCTTCAGGACAAATATATTTTAAATAAGCAGCTGTTTTCATGCAACCTCAGCTAGCGTTGTGCTGCTCTTTACAGGATTGGATGAGTGGTGTTGTCTTTGGCTGTGTGGGCTTAAACGTGTTTCTAATGTGTGTGTCAAATAATTACCTGTTAAACAGACTGCCAATCTGGCTGAAGCCAATGCTTCCGAAGAAGATAAAATAAAAGCTATGATGACACAGTCTGGCCATGAATATGATCCAATCAAGTAAGTGTTGATAATGTCAAATCTGTTCTTTGAAGATTATGAAGAAATTGTAGAGATGTTTGTTTTAACAAGAGACACACATGCATACCTTTTTCTCTTTTTCCCCCAAAACTTCTAGTTACATGAAGAAACCCTTGGGTCCACCTCCACCATCATACACGTGCTTTCGTTGTGGAAAACCTGGCCACTATATAAAGAACTGTCCAACAAATGGGGTAAGATTATGGGGGACTTCTGGTATTGCTAAGTTTTTAATTTTATTTTTACCTTGGCAGTTACTTAACAAATACATGAATGTTCATATTAGGAATTGTTTTTCTTGACGTGGAATACAGAGGGGAGTGTTGCAGTGCAGTGTTGCAAAGCCCTTCATATTCAAGGGAAACCTGGAATTATAAATGCAAAATCTTCTTTTTTTTCTAGGTCATGAGCATTAAACATGTCTGTATATTTTTCTCTGTGAACTTTTATATATATTTTGATATATTTCAGTATTCTTGGAAATTTTTCTCTCTTTTTAACTTTTTATGATAGTTCACAGTTTTTAATATTTCATATAAAAAGAAGATGTTTCTGTTGACCCCATCTACTGAATATTTGCGTGTTTTAGTTACACAAGTCTCTGATTAAGTATTAATTGCTATTTAATATTAGTCATTGACTGTGTAGGCATGAGATATGAATTTAACCCTGGTATGTAGATGGTGAATATAATTTTCTCCAGTGAGTGATTCAAATCACTGAATTAAGCTCTCGCTCTGAATTGTGCTTTGGAGGAGCAGAGGGTTTGTGTCTCTCCTCTGAGTAGATGGTGAGCTAAGGGATATTTCACCCGTAAGGAACCTGAAGTGAAGCCAAAGAATGTCTGTTGAATTCAAAACACTGCTCAAGTCTATGGAACATCCTGGCTTTATTCATTTAGGGAAATAAGTATTTCAGTCGAGAAACCCAAGCGGCCCTTACACTAGGTAAAACGAGAGGATTAAAGGGGTTTGCTGTTTAAAATAATCATTGAAATCTCATTTTAAGTGTGGGTTTTAAAATGAGCTACATCTGCATTTCTTTTCTTAACAGGACAAAAATTTTGAGTCTGTTCCCAGAATTAAAAAGAGCACAGGAATTCCAAGGAGTTTCATGATGGAGGTGAAAGATCCCAATACAAAGGGTGCTATGTTGACAAACACTGGAAAATATGCAATACCAACTATTGATGCGTAAGTATGGAATTAATCAGACTGACTGAAAACTGAACCAAGAGAAACCATGTGTAAATGCCTGAGTAGAAATGCAACCACGTTGGCCAGCGTCTGTAATTACAGGAGAGGAAGCTTTGTCATTGTATCTCAACCTTAAAATCTGTGATGCTTTCTAATGTCAAAAAAGGGTGGTCTTATTGTTCATACCCCTGGAAGTTTGTTAAACTTGTCGTGTGCTAAGAATCTGTATTTCTGCAAAACATTTCGGCAGTGTTTGTAGTTGAAGTCATTCTTTTTGAAAGGTCATTTTGCTTCTGTTTTAGGTTTCAAAGGCTTCTTGCAAAATTTAACAAACAGCTGTTGGACTGAGATTTTTATCAAATCTCATGTGTGAAACCGACTGAATTTTTCCTATTGCTGTAGACTAGGAAAATAATACTGTGTATTGAGAACAGTGGCTGTTCAAAATGCACTTGGTAGCACTTCTGTTTTTCTGTCGTGGATCTCCTTTTGTAGAAGCTGTAACATAAGACTTCTTTCATTTATAAAATGTAATTACTCAGAGACTAGCTTTATCCTGAGCCTGCAATTTACATTTACCCTCTGGCAAAGGAGAGATGGGATTCATTTCACCTGATTTCTAGCTGTCAAAAAAATACTTTTCTAGTCTGAGTTAATTTTGTGGTTGATCCAATGAATGGGAGAGTTCTGCAGAAGGAAAATTGTTCCCCCCTCCCTCTTCTACTGTTGTGGCTATAGGAAAGATGTTTTAGAAGGCTAATGTGAACTATTCTGTCTATTATCTTCCTTTGATAAAATCCAAAGCTTCCAAAAGTTTTCTTTTGCCCATCTTTAACTTTTTTTTTTTCCTTCCTCATCCTCCAGGGAAGCTTATGCTATAGGAAAGAAGGAAAAGCCTCCTTTTTTGCCAGAGGACCCATCCTCTTCCTCAGAAGAAGATGATCCTATTCCAGATGAGTTGTTATGTCTCATTTGTAAAGATATAATGACTGATGCAGTTGTTATTCCCTGCTGTGGAAACAGTTACTGTGACGAATGTAAGTGTTAGTTCTGTGTTTGTTAATTCGAAACATCCAATCTGATCTTCTCAGAGCAGAAATAGGAGATAACGAAATCACTGCTACCAGTTCTATTTAGCACTTGAGTGTACCCTGAATAGGAAAGGACTCTTCTCATATAAAGAAAAAAAAAAAAGCAGAAAGCTTTTTCCCTTCCTGTGTATCTAGTTAAATCCACTCTACATGCGGAAGGGTGAGTAAGAGAAAAGTGATAATTGTGCAGGTGATTACAGTATTAGATATTGAATGCATTTAGTTTGTCCACAGTCCTTTCTCTCGTACAAAATGATGTGTCCAACTCTGTTGACTTAAGTGTGGTCTGCAACAAATGGATGGTTTGGCATTTAATCTGCTTCTCCATGGGAGAGTTAAGAAGTTAAAACCTTCCAAATTCAAACCTGCTAATGTTTTTTTTTAAATGTGTTTTATTCATTAACCTTGAGTTTGTTGACTTCTCACTGTACTAGATATTGGAAAAAAGACTAGTTGAAACATCAAGACACAGCCTGCTCTACATCTTCAAATGTTACAATAGTGAAATACCAAAACTGTGTGGTTATTAGCTGCATACTAGAAATTTTTTACACTACTCAACATCTATAGCTTCTTGCTCTCAATTCAAGACCATATTCACCCATTAATCGTATACATGTTTTTATAATTGATTAGAACCGAAAAAATTTCCTTAGTTTGGCTGAAAACTATTTCGATTGTTCTAATTATTCACAGGTATTAGAACAGCATTACTGGAATCTGAGGAACATACGTGCCCAACGTGTCATCAAACAGATGTTTCTCCTGATGCTTTAATTGCCAATAAGTTCCTACGCCAGGTAACACCATTACTTTTATGTAAACTGTTTGTAAGAAAAGTCTATTTGTAAAAAGTGCAAAGGGAAGAAAGCATCTCCTTAAGCAAGGCTAAAATGAATAAAGCTAAATTTACTTTTTAAATATACTACCTATTGTTACAGCTCTTGAGCGACAACCTGCCAAATTCAGTTCACACTTGTTTAACATGATTGCCTTACTTTCAAATTTGGTGTTAACACCAAAGTACTTTAAATACAGATACTCAGTTACCAATCTCAGTGTTTAATGTGATGTGTTCATATATCTGTATGTTGATTTCTTTGGGATTAATAGCATTTACAGAAATGTACAAGTAATTTTACTCTGTGGAGGCTTTTGTTTGTATATCTGCTGAAGTTTCATACTACCTTTGGGTAAATGTTTTTCTGCCTTTAGGCTGTGAACAACTTCAAAAATGAAACTGGCTACACAAAAAGGCTCCGTAAGCAGATTCAGCAGCAGCAACAGCAGCAGCAGCAGCAGCCGCAGCCTCCACCGCCACCACCACCTCCACCACCCCTCATGAGACAAACAATAACACGCAATCTGCAGCCTCTGCTCCGGCCAACAATTGCCAGACAGCAGGATCCACTAATGATACCGTTAGCTTCTCTGGCGTCTCGTTCTGCTTTGTCATCCTTGGGCCCTGGTCAGTCTGGGCTGCCAGTAAATCCGTCTTCTGTTGTTGTCTCTGATCTTCCTCCAGCAGTGTCCCTATCTCTCCGGGGTGAAAAGCATGATGGACCTTTTCGGTAAGTAAAACTGTAGATTAACGTGAATTTAAAAGACATCAAAAGGCTTAAATCAGATTATTCTTCTTGAGCTTCTCAGATAGCAATTTATGTATTATTAGTGACAGTTCCAGATAGTTGTGGAAGTTCTGGTTTTTGTGTTTACGTTGAGTGAGGACTCTTTGATAGTTGGAAGTGTGCTTCATACAAGAATTTTCTCAGAAGTGTTTCTTGTTTGGTTCCCTCATCAGTCATTCAGTACAGGTTTACCCTGAATGAGGAACCTTTTTTCCCCCAGGAGCCCTTGATTTTAAGTGGGTAGCAATTCCTAAAGTAACTGTTCAGTTATGTCAAACCTTCAGTATTGTTTAGGGCTTATATCCTGTCAACTTTATGCCTTGAATGCAAGTACGCAGTCTGTCCAGAAGGCTGTCGGGCTCAGATGTACCGTTGAATACAAAAGATCACAATTCAAAAGAAGGTCTAGGGCAGCCTCTGAACTATCACGTAAACATTTCTTAAGAGAATTTCAGTTCTTGCATCTTCCAAAGCTGAGATTCAGTGTGGGGGTTATATATATACCCTAATCCTTTCATGAGCAACTAGCTTAATAAAATATGTTTCCAGTGAGTTTTCTCTTTAAATGCCAGTAGTCCAAATAGACTTCTTGTCAGTGCTTCATTTGGAATCGGCCAACTTCACATTTGTAAATCTGGGGAAGATGTTTATTTTCTTCCACTTACAGTGGTCAGCCTTTTCCCTCCTTGGCCTTTATATTCCAAGTAGCATTCTATTGGGGTTTTGAAGTTATAAAAATGTGGGGTTTTTTGTAGTGATGCTGATGCTGTTTTACCTCCCGCTGCTCTCGTGACTGCTGCGGAACTTTCTAAATCTTCCCCTCTGTCGATCACCAGTTTGTTGGAAGAGAAGGTAAGTTTTATTTCAGCATATGCAATGATTCTTGTATTTTAGTGGAGATTATTTTCTAACTGTTTGCATTTATTCGCAAGGGCTATCAGGTTCCCGTATTAAGACAACCAGCATTGCCAAGTCTTCTGGGCCCCCAAGGACAATCAATACCCACAACTGGTAAGTAACTGTAACTTAAGAAGTTCTTCTGAAAAATTATCTTTGGATAAACTGAATGTTGTTTTTTTTTTTTCTTTTTTTTTCCTGCCCACTTCCAAAGGTCATCCAATGAGAGCCAGTACCATTCGCTCAGCAGGTGGCAGACCAGGCTGGGAGCTGTAAGTATTCTACAGAAATTCAATATATTGCTACTTGTAACCTGTTAAATTAGGCTGTAACACATAACATAAAACAGCTGATTTATAATGAAGTAAGTATGTACAAATAGTTGTGGAGAATACAAGTGGTAATTAATTTTTAAATGGCTTAATTTGAGTTAGCTTTAACAAAGGGGATCTGTGCTGGCAGTAAGATTATTTAAAATAAAACTCCAGTACAAAATTGAAAAGAGGACTCTGAAAAATGTACACTTTGAGGAAACCATAATTACATCTAAAAATTAAATATAATTAAACATCAGATGGAAAGCCACCCTTTTGATTACTGGCTGAATAGGGCTGAAGAGATTGATTTCCCAATAGAAATCAGCCTCCAACATTCTTTCTTTAACAACTTAGTTGATACCAATTGAGCAAATTATTGGAAAAGTCAACACTGTTATTTTATGACGATTTTGAATTTCTTCACTTTAGTCATCTCAAACAGCCGAGCTGCTTTCTCTCAGTTGGAGAGAGGAGTCTGTTTTATCTGTTATTGCGTGTCAATTCAGTCCTTCGTTTTGCTATGTATTTGTTACAGATAGATTGTAAGGGTGCATTGTGTTCATAAAATCTTAAAGATAAAACCCAGGATCCATCCCACAGATTACCTAAAATCTCAAATTCAGTAAGCGAGACAAAAACAGTTTGAGGACACGAACAGGCCAAATGCATCATCATGAGGGAATGACATAAGAGGTGTATGTGGGAGGAGTTACAAGGTGTTCGAGAGAAGATCAGTTAGTATCTATGGAGTACTTTGAAGATGAGAAGTGTGAAGTATCAAGGAGTGGCAGAGGAGCAGTGGGCACATGGGAGATGAGAGTCTCTTTTAAGCATGGGCAGTCTCCGTCCACAATTGCAAAGCTGAGTATAAGGGGAGAAGGCCAACGGAACTCTTGGGGGTGAGGATGCGGAAGGCAAATATGAGAATAAGGAGTGCAGTCTCTGATGAACAGAAAGCAGGGGGAGAACAGGAAGCGCTCGCCACCATGTTCCTGCTTTGTTCGCTTTCCTCTTGAAAATCAGGGCAGAGTGTAACAAAGTGACACGTGTTTTTGGGTTTCTTTTGAAGTGCAAATCGAGGACGCCCGCATAGTGACCGTGCCCAAAGGACTCAGGCCCCATCACTACCAGCATCAACACCAGTCTTTGTGCCTGTGCCTCCACCTCCCTTGTATCCTCCACCACCCCATGCACTTCCTCTTCCACCGGGGGTACCACCACCACAGTTTCCTCCTCAGTTTCCACCTGGTCAACCTCCATCTGCTGGGTACTCTGTCCCCCCTCCAGGATATCCCCCAGCTCCTGCAAACATGTCATCAGCTTGGGTACCAACAGCAGTACCAGCGGCTCATTCAAATGCCATCCCAACGACACAAGCACCTCCCTTATCTAGGGAGGAGTTTTACAGAGAACAACGGAGACTTAAAGAGGAGTAAGTATTTGGCTCAATGAAGTTGTGTTGGTTTTCATTTTTGTATTTCGATAGCTGCAGTTACACTAAAGTGCATCTGGCATAAGCAAAAATGACGTAGTGTTTTTTCCGAATATACTTTTTCGTTGGAGATGGTAAACATGCAAAACTAAAACAAGACAAATGTAATTCTAAAACTTTCCCTAAAACTTGTAGGAATTCTAAAACTGTTTTTTGCTTAAATAGGATGTTCACCTTTTGCATTTGCATGCAGTATACATTTTCTCATATTGGCCATGTTTTGTTTCTTGATGTCTTTTTGTAATAAAGGTCAAACTATAATTGTAATAAAGGTCAAACTTATTTTAACAGGGAAAAGAAAAAGTCCAAACTTGATGAGTTTACAAATGATTTTGCTAAGGAATTGATGGAATATAAAAAGATTCAAAAGGAGCGTAGGCGTTCGTTTTCCAGGTAACTGCTTTACATGTCCGTAATGGAGAAGCAGATTGTCTAGAAGAATCAGGAGGAGTTCCACTCCACCTCTCTATCATTAGATGGATTGGATGATTCAAGGGATTAGCAGGGATAGGAGTTTCATGTGTAGGTTACTAGCTCAAAAATGGCAGAGATTAGTTGCCTGATAGTTAAAATTTGGCAGCAGATACTAAGGAACAGGCATCTCTTTTACTAAGTAAGCTTCCCTGTAATGACAACCTTCACCTCCTGACAGCCGTGAGGAGGCTAGAAACTGAATAGGTGTAGTTGCTGGATTTTCTGCGTCTCCCTGTTCTGATTGTAACCATTACCTCAAAGCAAGGAGATATGTGAGAGAAATTGTCTTCATTTCCTCTTTTAGTTATCTCATGTGGAGAGATTTTAACCTGGATTGCAAACTGATGGCTTTTGCTAGGATTTTGTTGACGTTAAATTTTTCTTAGGAATTAAAGGATCAGACTTGTTTTTAAGGAAATCTTAAATTGGTGAAGGACTTTGAGAGGAAGAGTGATTCTAATGAACATATGCAGAATAATGTGAAATCGTTTTTAAAATATAATGAAAGAAAACCTTGTGAAGAACAAACTCAGGGTAGCTGATGTTTTCTGTCCCCAAAAATCACTTGGGCAGGAGTCTGAATAGCTCTCTTAGTAATGCTGTTAGTATCTTTCCTAGAGCAATGGCATTGAGTCGCATTACCAGAGAGTGTGTTTAGTAGCTTTTAGATAAAAAATTCCTTGCAATGTGGTCACTGCCCTTGGTTAGAGGTATGTGCAGAATTTTGCTAGGACATCTGGCTAGAAGTGTTGATTGAATAGTACTGTGTGCAGGATTGCAGTACAAGTATTTTGCATCCTGTACAAATTGCCAAATAAGTAGTGAAGTTAAATAGACTAAGATGGCATTAGCGTTTTAAGATGACATAAATTGTGTTTTCTTGGTTTGATACCGTACTGTAGCTATTGGGACTTGCTCTCTTTGCATCTTACTGCAACAAAAATGATTCGCACTGCTCATGGTTGCCGAGTAGTGAAAAATGTGCGCATTCACATACCAGTAGAGGACAGTATACACCACCCTAAATCAATCAATAGCTATTGTAGTTCATGTGATAGAAGTGAGTGGAAATAGACTTGCCCTTCCTGTGTGTTTTTACGCTAACAAAGCAGCAGCTGTTCTGTCTTGTAAACAGAAACTTTTACATGTTATCAAGTTCTTCAATTTGCAGTAGCATTATGTCAGCAGCTGAAAGAAGCTTTGACATAAGCATATGGAGAGAGGAAAAAAAAAACCAAAACAAAAAACAAATTTGGGAGGAAAAAAAAAACTGGGGAAAGTGACTGTTTTGAATTAACTTCATTTATTTTTTTTTGTGTTGTGTTTTTTTTAAGGTCCAAGTCCCCCTATAGCGCTTCATCTTACTCTAGAAGTTCGTATACCTACTCCAAGTCAAGATCAGGTTCTTCCCGCTCTCGCTCCTACTCTCGATCATTTAGCCGTTCCCATTCTCGTTCCTACTCACGATCGCCGCCGTATCCGAGAAGAGGCAAAGGGAAGAGTCGTAATTATCGTTCTAGGTCAAGGTCACATGGTTATCACCGTTCAAGGTCAAGGTCACCCCCATACAGAAGGTACCATTCACGGTCAAGGTCTCCAGTATTTAGAGGCCAGTCTCCCACTAAACGGACAGTACCCCAAGGGGAAGGAGAAAGGGAGTATTTTAACAGATACAGAGAAGTTCCACCGTATGATATTAAAGCTTACTATGGCAGATCAGTTGACTTTAGAGATCCATTTGAAAAAGAAAGATACAGAGAATGGGAAAGGAATTACAGAGAATGGTACGAAAAATTTTACAAGGGCTATGCTGTCGGCGCTCAACCTCGACCTCCAGTAAATCGAGAGAACTTTTCTCCAGATAGGTTTTGTCCACCTGGAACCAGACGAGAGAATTCGCCATATGCTCGGGGACGTAGGGAGGATTATCCAGGTGGGCAGAGCCACAGAAATCGTAATCTAGCAGGAAACTACCCCGAAAAACCTTCCGGAAGAGAGAGCCATGGCATTAAAGATCCTACAAAATCAAAAGAGAAGGAGGTGGAAAATCCGCTGGGAGATGGCAAGGGAAATAAACATAAAAAACATCGGAAGAGAAGAAAAGGGGATGAGAATGAAGGATTTCCTAATGCCGAGTTGTTAGAAGGTGCAAGAAAACCAAGAGAGCCAGGTACAACAGAAGATGTTAAAACGGACTCTCTGTTCATGCTGCCAAGCAGAGATGATGCCACCCCTGTAAGAGATGAACCTATGGAAGCAGATTCTATTGCTTTCAAACCAGTGTCTGAAAAGGAGAAAAAAGAAAAGGATAAGCCAAAAGCAAAAGTTGACAAAACAAAGCGAAAAGTAGAAGCGGCTGTTCCTCCCAAGAAAGATAATGTAACAAAGCCAGCTAAAGCTTCCCAAGAGAAGGTGGATGCAGATCGTGAAAAATCTCCTCGGACGGAACCTCCTGTGAAAAAAGTGAAGGAGGAGTTGCCAAAGACAGAGGGTGTTAAAACATCTTCCTCTCAAAAGGATGAGAAAGCTCTTGGTACCCCACGGAAAGTTCACCCAAAAGTGACGAAAGATCACCCAGAAACAAGACCAGCCAAGGATGAAAAGGCAAAGAAAGACCATCCAAAAGAAACCAAGTCGGAGAAGGCCTCCAACAAAGAGGACAAGTCAAAAAAACCTGCTGAAAAAAGCAAACCCTCTGATGCAAAACCTGAAAAAAGAAAAAGAAAAGCAGATGAAAAGGCTGATAAAGAACATGAAGCCACTTCCATAAAGGCCTCGAAACAGGAACCTGCTGAATCGAAAACATCACCAAAGGGGAAGACTGAACCTGATGGTGAAAAAGGAGAGCGAACTCCAGAAAAGGATAAATCTGCTTTTCTTAACAACCCCGCAAAAAAAATTAAACTTAACCGAGAAACTGGCAAAAAGATTGTTAGTGGAGAAAATGTGCCACCTGCAAAAGAACCTATTGAGAAACCTGAGCCAAGCAGCAGCAAAGTTAAACAAGAAAAAGCGAAAGGAAAAGTGAGAAGAAAAGTTGCAGCAGCTGATGGATCTAGTTCAACTCTTGTAGATTACACCAGGTACCTCATAATTTCCTTTCCTATTTTTAATTTCCTCCTCCTCCCACCTCCTCCTCCAATTGTAAAATTATTTATGGTGACAAATGAAAGGAACAGCTAAATCTGTGCTAAATGAGTGAATATCTGTGATCTTTTCTGTTAAACTGTGCTTGGGTGGAAATCAAATTTATTAAAGAAAGCAAGCAGCCTACTACACAGAAGAGTAATCAGGTTAATTCATCGGTGACGCATTTCACCCTTACTTCTGGGATGTTTTTTTCCCTCTTCTTATTCATTACATACTGACTCTTTGAGGAGTCCCCTCTATGTCTTCCTTCAAACCCAGCTTGCTGATAAAAGCAAGGATAACAGGCATGTCTATACCCTGCAATATTTTGCATTTTTAAAATGGTGATCATCTGCTTTTGATCTGCTTTCACATCAGCATGATCTGAAATTATGCCTTGCAGAAATAGTAGCTCGGTTGCCAATATATTGTACTGATTTTATCTGTGAGTGCAGTCCCGTGTTGACAGAGCTGCACTGCTTCCAGCTCAGCGCCAGCTTTATTGGCACTCACCTTGGAGATCTCTCTTTTATATGCTGTTGTGTGACATGTGAGGAAAAAAACCCAGTAATCTAGTGTGAGGCTGTTATTATTTAAGTTTCAGTGTCTAAAGAAGCAGAACAAAGCAAACTCAAAACATTTAAGATACCACTGGAGACTAAAGGTGGTGTCTTGATATTGTAAAAGGTTTTTAAAACATACATTCTTCTAAAGAACAACGCTGGGACATGAGGTTAAGACTTTGGTTGTGTTTACCTCCCTATAATTGCTTGCTTACATGTTGAAACAAGAATGTGTACCTAATTTATCTGCCATTGGTAGAAATAGGACATGAAGGAATTACCAGATCAGACAGTCCCCAATCTGATAATCTTGTGTCTTTGTTAATTAAATGTGTAGTAGCAAGATACTAAATTAATTGATTGCTCATAATCTTAGCTAGTGGACTCATCCTTTCTCTTGTCTGTTCCCTTAATTGAACATTTTTTGAAGAAATGCTGAAGATTTAGACTTGAAACAAAAGCTATTTTATAAAATGTTACAAAAGTTGGTGGTGTGTGTATCTCACCCGTTATTAATGTGCACTGTTTTTTTTCTTAGCACTAGTTCTACTGGAGGAAGCCCCGTTAGAAAGACTGAAGAAAAGCCAGATACAAAACGAACTGTCATTAAGACCATGGAGGAGTATAATAATGATATAACAGCCCCTGCTGAAGACGTCATTATTATGATCCAAGTCCCTCAGTCAAAGTGGGATAAAGATGACTTTGAGTCTGAAGAAGAGGACATTAAATCTACCCAGGTGCCCACAAGCATAGGAAAACCTGCAAGTGTTATAAAAAATGTGAGTGCTAAGCCGCCAAACCCCATAAAACACAATGAAAAAGAGATGGAGCCTTTGGAGAAAACACAGAAAACTACAAAAGAGGTGAGTTATGAAAGCTCCCAGCATGATGCAAAAAGTTCAAAAAGTTCGATGTCAAATGAAAAAGGAAAAACCAAAGACCGGGATCATTCTTTGTCAGACAAGGACACTTCTGAGAAGAGAAAGAGCAGTGTTCAGCCAGAAAAAGACCACTCGGAACGTGCAACTGAGCAAGGAAATGGAAAAAATATTTCTCAATCCTCCAAAGACAGCAGATCTTCAGAGAAACACGATACTGGCCGTGGCTCCACTGCTAAAGACTTTACTCCTAACCGAGACAAAAAATCTGACCACGATGGCACCAGAGATCACTCTAGTTCCAAGCGTAGAGATGAAAAGAGTGAATTAACGAGGAGAAAAGACTCCCCTTCTCGAAACAGAGAATCTACGTCTGTACAGAAGAGTAAGCCGAGAGAGGAACGAGCGGAGCCGTCCAAAAAGGTCTCTGGAGATGCCAAAAGGAGCAGCTACAGCCCTCCGCGGGAGCGGAAGCAGACTGATCACAAAGCTGCTCACGATTCCAAGCGTACGGTGGAGGAACACAAACCTCTAGATAAAAATTCAGGAAAAGAGAAAGAGAAGCATGTACCAGAAGTAAAGAGCAATAAAGAGAATAAAGACAATAAAGAGAATAAAGAGAAAGAGCCAATTGTTAATAAACCACCTTTGAAACAAGAATCACCAGAAGTAAAAAATGAGAAAGAGAACAACGTGACTGGGCAAAACGATAAAAGCGTCGTCAAGCCCAAGCCTCAGGTAAGCACCTCCTCCCGGCTCTCCTCTGATCTAACTCGAGAGACTGACGAGGCTGCGTTTGTACCAGACTACAACGAAAGCGACAGTGAGAGTAACGTATCTGCAAAAGATGAGGAAGCCGCAGCAAAAATTCCTAAAGAACCGAAAGAAAAGGCTGTTGAGAAGGTGAAGGAGGATACGGCAGCCCCTGCGGCAGTCGAGCAGCCCGAGGCGAGCAGAAGTCAAAGCCAGAGCAGCCCCAGCGTGAGCCGCAGCCGCAGTCAAAGCCCTTCCGAGAGTCAGACTCGAAGCCACAGCAGCAGCGCCAGCTCGGGAGAGAGTCAAGACAGCAAGAAAAAGAAAAAGAAGAAGGAGAAGAAGAAGCACAAGAAGCATAAGAAACACAAGAAGCATAAGAAACACGTTGGGAACGAGACGGAATTGGAAAAGAGCCAAAAACACAAACACAAGAAGAAAAAATCGAAGAAGAGCAAAGATAAAGAGAAAGATGACCAAAAAGTGAAATCTGTCACTACATAGAATGACAGATAATAGAAAAATGACTTAATTCCTAAGTCATCTGTATTAAATTTTGTTAAAATGTAAACGAATTCAAGCGTTGTAAATAATGACATGAAAGACCCTGTGCTGCACTTAAAATATTGCTGCTTGATTATTTGATTTTTACATCAGAGCTTTATAAAAGTGAACATTTTGTACAGAATTGTGAGTTGTGACCATGTAACATGAAAGGTTTTGCTGGGGCATCTTATTTTTAACCACCGTTAATTAGTTTGGGTGGAGTTTACTGTACTGTGAAAATTTTCACATTTGAATTTTTTTTTAATTGCCTGGCAGAAGAAGCTGGTATCAGTTATAAAATATCAGCAGAATGATTTGCAGAATACATTACAGCCCTGTTATGTCACTTTTTTGATTACAATAAAAAAAGTTTTCAGTAAACTATCCAATGTGATGAGATTTCCAGTGAGAGCTGAACGTCAGCGGAGAAAAGAGGAGTCGTAGGAAAAAAAAAAAGCTGCCCGTGGAGGCCGGTTGGTTGCTAACGTGGATGAAAAATAACGTATCAGTGGGTTTGATTTTGAAAAGCCTGGTAGGACTTTAAATCTTTTGAACGGATGGAATGTGTGGAGGTGCTGCCAAGAGCCAAGTTTTTAATGTGCCAAGTGGGCTTGGTTTTATATCGTAAAAGGTAATATATGGCCCTGAAAATAGAGCTACTGGTTAAGCTGGTACTGACTAATGTACCTGACTAAACTAATGTTAGGTAGGAAGCTGTCCCATTTCAGCATTGTTCCAGTGGCTTCAGAAAGCTGTTGGCATTCGCCAGCAAGCTTTGACACATATTTTAGGATGCCCTGTAATCCGTATTTCCTCTCAACGATGCTGACCACCAAGATGTTTGTGGTTTTTAAATAGAAGCTTTATTAGTAGTGTTTTCATACTCTGGTGCCACTTGATACAGAATTAACCCTTCCATTAAATGTGGGGTTCAGCAAATGGGTTTGGCAGAATGTGGCCCACTGGAAAGGCAGGCGTCTGCTTTGAACAACAGGAAAGCTAGAAAAATGTAAAATTAATTAACTTGGTAATTTTAAGACAGATGTAATTTAAAAAAAAAAAATAATAAAATGGGAGTGGTGGGTGTTGGTTGTGTCCGAAAGGCAGCCTGGTGAGAAATACTTCTCATTGGGCATTAAGGGCATAACATCCCACTGACAATTGAATCCAGGAGTGACAACCCTCAACTGTTGGCTGTGGGATTTACCCCAGAAGAGTTCTGTTTGGAAATGCTTATAAATTAAAGCAGCATTTTGGGGCTCCCTGCTTGCAGAGACTATTTTGTTCAGAAAGTGCCATTGTTTATAGGTGCTGTTGCTGGGGGCTTTAGCAGTACAGAAATAGAAAAATAATAATTCCTCTTGCTTTTCCATGGGGGTGACCATCACATTTTAAATACTGAGTCGGAGACGGAGCATCCTATACTTCTGAACAAGAACAAACCAGAATTAGTCCTAGATTTCCCTACCAGTAGTCTGTACCTTTTCATGTCAGGGCATTCTTGGTGGATTTTAGGTGTTTTCTGCACAAGGTACAACAGGATTTCCAATTAAACCAATCCATTTATGATTTCCCAGAATCAAAAAGCACTTCTGTAATGGCTGTTAAAAATGCTCATCCGGCATCTTCTGTGTGTGGTGCAGGGAACTCCAGAGTAAGCCCCAGATGTGTGGGAACGTGACGCGGCCTCACGCTCTCCCTTTGCAGGGTTTGTGCTCTCGAGGATGGGGCCAGGGAAAACTCAAGATTTATTTTATGCCGTTCTCTGTGAGCACCCTTTGGCTACATGAAAGACGCAAAATTAAGGGTTCGGTGAAATGGGATTGTGCCTTGAGTTGGAATGTGTTAAGTTTGCTTTATTATCGAGGTTCAGGATAATTAGTAAACTTGCATGCAAGTAAAGTTTTGGAAGTTTATGGAATAGCTCTATAAAAACGGGCAAAATTGTGTATTTTTGTATAACCTTGTGCTGAAAAAGATGTAGCCGATGCCTGTCTTAGCGCTCAGTTAAACTCTCCCGTTTCAGACCGTTGTAGCAACATCACTGATGGTTTTTTGGTCTCCTGTGAGTTTAGTTTACTCTGCACATGGAGTTTCTTACAATTACTTCTTTCCAAGCTTTTTGCGTGGAAGATACCTGGAATGCAGTTACGCACAGCCCTGAGTAGGCTTCTCACAGTCATGTTTAGAAGTTTTCTGACTGAACTTCTGAGGTTTGGGTGCGGTGCCTGCAGCGGCGTGAAGGGCTGTATCCCCACGGAGGGTGAACGCTCCTGGAAGGGCTTTCGACATGAGGTGGTGAGATACATGAGGTGGTGAGATACGGTGAAGATGGTTTTACTCCCCGTGAAGAGAGGAACCTGTGGAGCAAAACAAGCTTTGAGTGTAGCTCAGTCGTAAGAGACTTTGGCTCAGGGACTAAATTCAGTATGTTCCTTCTGGGACACTAATGCTTGGTCGTTGCTGAAGGCAAGTGTGGCCCGTTCCATGGAAATGGTTCTGGATGGTTTGAACAGATGGTTTTTATTCGGGCAGGAAAAAAGGCAGTTGGAAAATCCAAGTGTGAATGACTGAACAGAAACTACCCCAACGTGGGTGACCCTCCCGGGTGACAGTCCACAGCTCTGAAAGGAAGGAGCGGTGTGGAAAAGACCAAGGGCGTGAGGCGCAGGGTGATGCCTTGCGTGGGTAGAGAAAAAATTGGGAAACCTAGGGCACAAAATGAATTTTATTTAATACCCCAAGTAATTGTTTTGCATTTTAAAAGTAAAGGAAAAGCTTTTATCCATTTTTTAATGAGAGAAGAAATGGTGCTTGAAACAGCAAATGCACTTTTCATGAGTTTTCACCAGAAAAGGTTGATTGTAACCAGCTTTAGGACAGTTTAGTAAAATAAAAGGATCATGGGCTAAAGAAGAGTGCGTTAAACAACATTCAGAGTAAACTTCTGTGTGAATAGACAGGGTACTTACTGGCCAAAGAGCTTCTTTTAAACTGAGGGATGGCATTACGTATCACAACTGAAGAGCAAACCTTCTCCCTACCTTCAAAGGGGAAAAGAATTGGAGTGTATTTACTTATTTGTTGTAATATCAACCCAAACTTGGCTGAATATAGTGTACAAACACAGAGATGATAATAGGATGAAGAATAGTCTTTATCAGACTGAAGAACAAGAGCTGGACCCAGCCCTGTCTCCCCAGACTGGATGTGAGAGCAGGGTGGGCCCCCAGCTGTGCCGCAGGTGAGAACATCTGGCTGTGGGGCCGTGGGGCAGGTGGCTGCGCTGGTGCTGCCCCTCTGGGAACGTCCCACGGGCTCTGCCTTGTGAAGGCAGAGGTGAAGTTGCTTCATGGTGGAACACGTCTGGGAAGGTGGTGATGGTGCCTCACAACGGTGGGGCTTGGCCAGGCTGTTGAGGTCTGGAGTCTGTGCCCTCGGCCTGAAGGTTCAGAGCTGTGTGGCTCCTTGCACCTCAAGGAATGAGCCAGAGCCACGGGGAGCCGTGGGAGCGCCCGAGCAGTGGGGACACTCCGTGGGGCAGGGGTGAATCTGGGCTTTGACATGGAAGCGTTGAGCCTGAGGCTGTGGAAGGGAAGCTCGGGGTAGCCATCGATAGCGATGGCAAAGGACTGGGCTGGAGTCCACTGACTTTCGGCCCCTCCTGTGCTGAGCAGAAGGCAGGTGTCCACCAGAAGGACTGGGAGGTCAACTGGGAGCACTGGGAGAGGGTTGTTGTGTGAGCTCCGTTCTTGGCAGCTTCTGCCAACTGCTTTTTCTGATACAAAATGGGGTTCGTAGGTGTGATTATGGAGAAGGTGGTGGTGGGTTTGTCAGTTCCCGTGGGTTGTATTGTCTGATGGGAAACAGCCGAACAGCAGGCTCGGGGAGATGCTGCAGGAAGCATAAAGGTTCCTTCCTCACAGGTGTTGGAGACAAATGCGTTGGGCATCTGATCTGCCCCAGAGCAAAGAAAGAAATGGGTAATTTGTGTCTATGACTGGTATTATCACTGAAAAAGAAACAGTCGTGCAAATTCCCAAATCCTCCCAGTCAGCAGATACGAGGGAGAGGCTCAGCCGCACTCGCAGGGCAGTTTGACAGAGCAGAACCTGCTCTTTGCTGTCCCTCCTCGTTCTCTGTAAGCTGAGACAAACCCAGACACTGAGACGGGGTACAGAAGGTCTGAGTCTATAAAAGCTTGACTTTATTCTGGGTGAGAAGCATCTGGCCGTCGGGGGTTTGACCCAGTTGCCATGTGAGTTGGCCACCATAGTTAAAGGCACTACTATATATTATTTTGTGTCTTTTAGGCTTTCTTAAGCAGCAAAACCTTGTCCAGTGTGTGTAATGATCTTCACCCTAAAGGGGTTAGACAAGCAGCTAGCCCCGCTCATCATCTTAGATCAAATGTTGGTATTTGTGGAAGGAGGAAAACAGATTAATTTTGGTGTGTGGCCTGGCAGCTTCCAAGACTGCAGTTTGTCACTGAACTTTTTTATAAGAAGTTCCTGGCTGAGCCAGGCAGAAGCACAGCTCTTACAGAAATGGTGGCCAAATCGTTTCTTGTGTTCTCGCCGGGCCAGCCGAGGGGCTCGCTTTTTAGTGGCCGGGATTTGTATTGAAATGGGATCAACTGAGATTTGCGTTTTGCATTGTTACCCGGGAACTGGGTTCCAGAGGAAGAATTTTAATGTAAAATAATCATATTGAGAGCTCAGCCGGCCGCTCGGCGTGACTCCTGCGTGACAGCAGTCCTGAAGCCATTCCGTGAGCCACACCAGCTGGAGCAGGCCATGGGGCTGGCCGTGGGGCAGATCTGGGGTACGGTGGCTAGTGAGCAGGGTGGCCAGTGCAGCCAGGGGGGAAGTGGGACCAGGTCTGGGCTGTGATCACACCCCAGGTGGCTGGTGAAGAGGGGACCTGGCAGGGAAGGTCACCTCCTGGTGGGCACCAGCCCATGGTGGGGGGAGGCAGCTGCTGCCCCCAGGTTCAGTTAACGGGTCAGGAAGAGAAAGCAAAGGCAGCCCAAGGTTGAAGGAGGCAACACCTCTGAGTGAGACTAATTAAAAGGAAGAGCTAATCAAGGCCTGGAGCTTTCAGGAGTCCCGCTGGGCTGGGGGATGCCGGGTGAGCTGATGGGGGAGTGCACCTTTTGGGGGGAGGAGGCTCCCTAATTAAAAAGGGAGAGCAGTGCTCGGTGGTGGGAGGTGGTGGTGGAAGCTCTGCTGAGCTTTGGGACCACCACCCTCACAGCCACTCTGCTGCCTGATGGCAGCCAGGGTCCCAACACGGTGTGGCTGGGGCAAGGGAGTGGAGTTGGACTCCTGCCCGGGGTTGATGAGTAATTAACTCCTTCCAGAAACACTCAGTAGAGCTCATGACCAGTTGGAGGACAGATTCACCTGCTCTCCAGCTCCAAGATGATTAACCCAGGGCTTGCACAGGGAAGCTGGGCTCTGTTTGGGAGGGTGGCTGTGGGGTGGAATGGTACCAGCCCCCAGGAGGTCCGGCTGGGCTGGCACCAAGGGATGGAGCTGGCAAATGGAGGCATGGAGATGGGTGGTCCTGGGGCAAAGCTCTTGTCCCAGCCCTGTAGGGGGAGGGCTGGTGGGGATGTGGCAGCCCTGACCCTCCCAACCCTGGCTTGTTTCTGGGGATGAGGCCGAGGTGTGTTTGGGAAATTGTAGGGCTTTTTTTTTCCATTCACTGTTTCATTTCTAAGTTATTTAGCTCCATTTACAGCTGAGTAATTGCATTGCATGAACGACTCCTGGGTTTGTAGGGTTCCTCCATGGAGATAACAAGAGAAACCTCTGCAGCTTGGTGAAGGCTGCTCGAATTTGCCTGGGCAGAGTCAGCCCCTGAAATGCTTCTGCTTACAGAGCGAGTGTGTAAGATCCTTATTTTGTTTTAAGTCTTGCTTTGCAAATGATTAAGTTAGGATTTATGTTGCAATTTACATTTCAATTGGAATCTAAGCCAGTACTTTAAATTGTTTTTACCGACCTGGACAAAATATTGCTGAGCTAGGTTTTAATTTTATGCTTTTATATGACTTTCAGCAACAATATTGATTAAATCTTTTGTGATAATGTCAGAGAATCAAATACATGAGAAACAGGAGAAAAACAGCTCAGGCTTTCCTATTCCCACGCTGCCCTGAGAGGGGCACGTATTTAATGTGCCTTAGCCTGTAACTTCAGAAAGGACATGGTCTTTACTTCCAATTATGATTTTCACATCTCATTTTCTATTTTCCGTATCTATTTCTATTGTCCAGACCGTCCTCCTCCACAACCAACCCCCTCCGGTGTGCTTGAATTATTTGTAAATATAATCTGATAGGAAATATTTTTATGAAGATAACACCTCTTCCTTATCTCTGTTTATTTTCTGCCGCAGCTGTGGTCCTTGCAGACGGGCTGCCATCTGTACAATGGGCTCTTACACCTGAAACGTGCATTCATTTTTATCTGTTCCTCTCTAGCTGAAAAATACATCACACGTGAGGGCAGAATAAAATAATACAGCAGTCGTCGTCTCTTCTGAAATACATTTTGTGTTTTAAATGTCTGCAGACGGATTTCTCCCTCTCTGGATGCCAAACAGGGGAAGCCGTGGGCTCCTCCTTACCCGTCACTTCTTAGTTTTTGCCACCACTCGCATGGAATATATTAATTACGGTTATTTAAAGCACTGGGAGGTTTCTGCTTTAAATGTTCAAAACTCTGTGCTTTTCTTTTTTTTTTTTTTGCTGAACCGTAGCTGTTGGTGACGTTGTTTGGGCGCCTGTCGAGCGCTCTGCCCGCAGCCTCGGCGATGCCGTCGCAGAGTCAGGGTGGCACGGCGAGCTGACGATGCCGCTGTTTGCTTAAAGACAGCAGGTAGAGTAGTTTGCATGGGTGTAATGTCTTTCATTTAGCCTCCCTAACGTATAATCCTGGAGTCAATTTCAATTAAAAGTGAAATGTTTTGATGATTCCCAGCCTTATTTTAATTCCCCTCTGTGTAGAATATGCTGTAAATTGATAAAGCATAAAATTAGGCACTGCAAAGCCAGCGCAGGCACTTCTTGCTGCCTTGTCTGGGGCAGGGCGGGGGGATGGTTTATAAAATATGGGCTTGGTTTTGTCCAAAATGTAACTTGTTGGGCTTTTTTTGCTGAATATGGGGTGGCTCTCCAAGCACATATAATTATGCATGTTATACTGCTTTTCTCGCAGTGTTCAATCCTGTTGGCTCTTCCCTAGTGCAAAACCAAACCTGCACAAACCAGGGCACAAGGCAGTGGCACCGACCCTCCATCGGCACCCCCTCCCGCCGGCGGGGCCTGGGGAGGCACACTGGGATGCTGGATGAGCTGGTTGTTCCCATCCAGCCGCAGCTCCAAGCCCCCTCCAGCCCGGCACCGGCTCATGCAGGTCCCAGGGTCTCCCTGGTCATCTCGGGAAGACTTTCCCGTAGCTCTGGAGCATCTTTGTTTCCCATCGGCGCAGTGTTCTTTTGCAGGAAACATATTTTCCCATTCCTGGTCTGAGTTACTGCATCTTCTTACACAGATTCTGTGTAGTGACACCTTCAAACTGCCTCGACGGCTCCCTGTTTCTGCCGGAAAGCATCTCCCTGCCTGATGTGCCATGAGGGTGTGGGTGCCTCTGCTCGCTCTGCCACCCACCAGCTTCCAGGTAAGAGCTCGTGGGCTCAGGGCACCGACTTTGGGCCAGCGTTTTGCAGGTGGGCTCACACAGCTTTCTTTCTCCCGGGCTTGGTGCATGGAACACGTGAATTGGCGATGCCTGACCTTGGGGGGGCATTTGGGACACGCGGTGCCAGCAGTACAGGTGCCAGGTGACCCACGGTGCCCTCGTAGATGGTCCCAGCTCCATGGCACGTGGGGCAGGAGACCTTCCCAGACCCATCACGGCTGTACTCATCGTCTGCACGGCAGCAACATAACACCCCGTTGGGTCGTGCCAGCCTCGTCTGTGCAGGGGAGACGGTGGGAGGGTTTTGGAGGAGGATGGTGATGAGGAGGAAGATGCTGCATGGAGGACAGGGTGCCTGGCAGGACTCCAGGGCTTCACCTCCATTTGCTGACCCACGGGGGACACCTGGCTCCAGAGCTGCCCCAGCTCAATGAACGGGGCCGACGTCACCGCCAGGCACGGGGGGGCCGCACACGTTGGCGGCCGAGCCCCTGACCCCTTTTCCCTCCCCAGGCAGCGAGGGCTTCGCTCACGAATTCAAAGTCCTAATCCGGCGCCAGGCTGCCAGCAGAGCCCGCTGGCTCTCCTCCTCCTCATCCTCCTCCTCCTCCAGTGGAAATGCCTCGGCGAGGTTCGCCAACGCCAGCTCCTTCGAGAGGTAAACGAGAGTTGAATAATTAGCAACGATGCATTCGGTGGCGAAATTCCTCGGCTTTAATTTAGATCCATCTCCGCTGTCGTGCGTCCCACCCGGTCCGGGCTGGTGGTGGGAGGCAGGACGGGGGCAGCTCCGGCCGGGAGCACCGTCCCACCCCATCGCCCCTCGGCGGGACGGGGCAGGAGAAGGCTTTTGCAGGAGGTTTTTCCATCCACATTTCGTGTGTGTGTGTGTGTGTGTGTGTGTGTGCAGACGCCCGGGCTTTTGTCGCCCTTTTGTGTGCGAAACGGGTTGTTTGGTAGCAACGAGCAAGGGCTCCTTGCCAAGTCGGCCTAATTAAGATTAAGCATATGCAGATTCGCCTTGTTTTCAGCTAATGACAGCTGCAAACAGTTATTTGTCATGCTGGCTGACTGTTGATTGGTAAAGGGGAGGCCAGGAGAGGATTGTACGATCTGCCTTTGTACAGCAGCGCTGCCGGCCACCGCCGTGGGTGCGAGCTGTGCCTGCCCGCCCCGGGGTCTGGTTGCCACTCGGGGCTCAGCTTGTGCCCTCGGTGGTCCCCAGCTGTGCAGGGTGGCCGGCTCTGACATCGCCCCTCCCAGCTCTTTGGGTTGGGATCTGCCGGAGGTGGGATTTTTTTTCGTTTTGTTTTGTTTTCAGCGTTGCCATCAGCATAGACACATCGTGATGTTTTCGCAGGAAAATAAATAAAGATGTCTGCAAACGGAGCTGACGTCTGTAGCTGCCAAGCCAGCAGCCTTCATCAATTTTCTGCAAGCTGAGAACCAAAGCAGGGACTAAATGAGGCGGGAGGCTTTCTGCCCGCAGTCCTGCTCTGAGTGATGCTCCGGCACCACTTTGGCATCTCTCCAAAATGCCTGGGCTTCCTAAGGATAGTCTCAAACAGAGCTTGATTTAATATATCTTTTTTTTTCATTATCATTATTGTGCTAAGGAAAGGAGAGGGCTTTTTTTGACAAAAGGATACCTGAGCAAATTAAATATTCGGTGTCACAGACAAAAACACTCTGCATTGTTTTAAGGACGGCATGGAAATGAGGACATGGTGGAAAATAGTCACCGCTGAGATATAATTATGTTCTCTTTGACATACATCCTGCTCAGGGATGTGTCCTCATGGATATACACTCTCCCACAGCGTCCCCTGCCCTGCAGCCCTGTGGAGGTGGACACACGTGGGTCCATCTTCAGACGCATCCAGAGTCCTCCCTGGCTGTTTTGGCTGATTCCTATAAATCTCCCTCAGCTGTTTCTAACCCAGGGGCCCCCAGGGAGGAGCCAGGACAGCCCCATGGATGTGGGGTGGCCTGAAAGCTGGATGCTAGGGGTGGGCTGTGCCCCCAGACCTGCTTCTCTGCTGGTTTTATGGTCAGGCTGACCACTCTCAGATGGTGAGAGTTTGCATCCTCCACCCTGAGGGCCAGAAGCAAACTGTGCTGGGAAGCTGAGAGGGGCTGGGACCCCTCAGTCCTGAGGTGGGGAGAAGGCAGAGGCCCCCCCCATCCTGTCTCATCCCATCCCACCTGCAGCCGGACCCTCCAACCGCTCCCCGTGCCCAACCCTGGTGCTCGGTGGTCCCTGGCCACGTCCCCAGCTCTGAAACGAGCCCATGCTCCTCCCGCAAGGAGCCAAGTCAAACACTCAGACACTTCTGAGAATATTGTTGAGCGTTCCTGATTTTAATTGGGTTTACTTAATTATTATTTACTTTGACTGGAGAAACTGTTGTATTTAAATAACACTGTTTTTGCCAAAACGCTGTCACGGAGAAGCTGCTTTCCTTTTAGGAGCCCTCAAACATGGGCTTCCTTCCAAGCCTCTCGGCTCGGTGGCACATGGAGCATCATCATCACTTGTGCTTCTGCTCCTTCCCCGGCCGGGAGCGTGGCTCTGTGCTGAGGGATGGCTCTCCCGGCCCCCGGAGGGCAAACGGGAGGTCTGTGATGCTTCCACATGGACCTTTAGTGTTTCTTCTTGGAGCCCTGTGGGGCTGAAGGTCTCAGCTGTGAATATCCTGCAGCCGGTCAGACCCTGGTGTGCCCTGGGGAGTTTGGGAGGTGAAGGGAGAACAGATCCAAAGGGCATCTGCAAACATGGGAAGGGTAAATGGCTGAACTCGGAGGACTGGTGGGAAGAAAGCTGAACCTCAAGGGATGAAAAGCAGCCCGTAATTATAGATAGCAACAATAACCCGCACTTGCACTGAATTATAAGCAGCCGTGTTCTCATTTCAAATCATAGTGTGGGGTTGGTTTTCATTCCTTTTTTTCCCCCTTGTTTCTGTCTTCTTTTTTTTAAAAAAAAAAAAAAAAATCACAGTTAAACAGCACCCAAATTGTCTTTGGAGCTGGAAATACCACCTCAGAACAGCTGTGAATTTCCACCTACCACTGACGCTTTGCCATCTCGTGGTTCAGGACAGAGGCAGGCAGGTGATGCTCCAGAGGGTCTGACACCCTGACCCCCTCAGAGGGTGAGCAGGGGCTCCTGGGCTTCGGGAATTCTCCGCTTGTGCCACGGGCAGGACAGACAGGATGAAATCCTGCCTCTGCTCAGCTCAGCATCCAAACCCATGTTGACTTGAGAGGCGCCAGGGTTACATTTGGGATCCTGCTTTGACAACGGGGCCCCTTTCGCATGTCAGCTCGTGTCCCCGAGGACTGTGAGGGCCCGGGCAGCTCGGGAAGGCTGAAGGGAAGGAGCAGGTTAGGAAGGTACTGGGAATCTCAGAGGACTGAGCCCAGCAGCCCAGCGTTAGGTTAATGAAGCAGCCTTTCTTCAAAAAGCTGCAAAGAAAAGTAGAGCCCTGGTATAACAGCACGTTTGCAGCAAAGCAGTGCTTTCCTCCCCGGTCAGGATTGCTCTTCAGTGTGGGATACACTGAAGCTCTGATATATGTTTTGATGTCGTCTAATGAGTGTCTTGTATGCTTCTGCTATCGCTGCCTGGCATATTGGAAGGGAATCTGTAGCTATTACACGGAGGAGATAGGAAAAGCCACCCATTTGTATGTGACTGTTTTCTGATTCAAGCTGCTGAATATTCAACAAAAATCATTTGTGACCTATATTCAGCGTAATTGCTGTTATTGCAGGGTAGGTAGCGGATTGTCGGTGCAAGTACCACAGAATGCGGTTGTTGTCTCCGCATCACGTTGTGCCAGAGGTAATTGGGAAGGGGAGGGAGGCAGCAGCCTCCACCCGCTTTGCCAGCCCCTCCCTGCTCCTGAATTTCCCATCGGGGAGCTCTCCCTTCCCAAAATCTTGATGTAAAGAGAGTGGCGGCTGTAAAGAAAACACAGAGCGAGTCTAAGCAGAAGAGGAGGTAAATCCCGCCAGGATGCTCACCGCAGGGAGGACCTCAGTGCCTGGGGGCTGCCCGGGGGACGGGGGATTTGGGGTACACCCCAAGGTGCGTTCCAGTCCGTGGTGCTAGGCAGCCTTGTCCCCCATCCCTCACATTGTCCCTCGGACCATTTTGCCCCGATTTGCTCAGTTTAGCTGGTTTTGTGCGGGAAGAGGCAATAAGGGCTGCCCCTCGCAGCCCCCCCAGGCGCGGGGCTGGGACAGGGTGAGGGGCTGCGGTGGCAGCGATGCCTTTCCCCCAGCTCCACAGGGTTTGGGCTTTCTCAGCACGGCAGAGACGTGCCCCTGTGAAAACACCATCCCTTCCAGCATGTGTGAATGGGTTTTGCACCCAGTAACGCCACTTTTCTATCATTTGGTCTCCTTATTTGGTATTTCTTTAATAATTAGTGGCAGATTTTGTACTTATGTTTGCAATTATCTAAATGCCTCTGGGACATGTTCTGCCAGATAATTGAATCTCCTTGGTATGTGACTGCACAGATATTGTTAGCGAGCGCAGGCTGGAGCCGAAGAATGTTTTGCTGGCTTTTGGTGTCATGTTAAGACAAATTAGGCTTTTTCATTTTCAAAAAAACTGATGGAAACAAAGCATTTTGCTTTGCTGTCCTCAGCAAAAGCTTTGCTAGAAGCTGTACTGGAGAGGGAAATACACTATTATCAGTAATTAACTGGATGTACATTTTAATTGTATGCAGTGGTTCTTTTCCTGGGCTTCAGCAAATTCTCCATGTGCCCAACTCACAGCTGCGGTGACTGACGGAGTGCGAGATGCGGGCAGGGCAGGGTCCTGCCTTGGGAAGGTGGTGGAGTGGGAAAGCGGGGTCTCCGGACGGACAGACAGACGTCTGCGTGGGCAGGAAAGAGGGGGTCACCCCGCCTGGCACCCCTGTGCCGGTGCTGCCTGGTTCCCCGGCAGCTCCTGGGTGCTTGTAGGATGCATGTCCCCCTCCCTTGAGAGTGCTCGAGTGCTTCTGTCTTATCGTATAACGTCGGGATTTAAGGTGCCAAGCAAGGGAAAGGAAACCTCCCACTTCAGGTGACACTCTTGAGAGTAAGCGTGGGACTGTTTTGCTTCCAAACCTTTCTAATTTAGGGAGATACAGTGAAATCCCTTCTGTCAGCATCGTTATTTCTTGTAGGGCCTGGGTAGGCAGGGGACACAGAGGCTCGGCTGGATGCCCCGTGCTGGCCGCAGCCTGGGGTGATCTGAGCCCGTCCTCAGCCCGAGCTGCTGGGAGCAGACGTGGCTTCCTGCAGCACAGAGTGCCTGTAAACCCTTTTTGGTCAGAAAAATGTTTTTCCAGGTCAAACCTGACCTGGGGCAGCTCTCCCTGCACCGGGCAATGGGCAGCATCCCCCCCCGGCAGCTCCTCTGCCCGCCCACCCTGGCGTTGGACTCGTTTCTGGCTCTCAGGTTAGATGAGATGAGATGATGAGGGAGGAAAGGAGTTCTGCGGTGAGGGACAGCACAGGGCTTCTTTGGCTGTAATTTGCTTGAAGTCTGGTTTTAAAGTGGATCTCGGTCTGACATGAAGGCAGTCGGGGCACACGTCAGCTGTGAAGGATGATTTTGGGTGTGGGTGCAGCTGGCTCAGGTGTCGCAGGGGCTGAGATGGCTCCTGTGGGCACCCCCAAGCCAGACCCTCCTGCTGCTTTCGTCCCTGGGTGAACGCAGCCAGACCTGTGACTCCTCTGGGTGGGTGAGAGAAGAGGAGGCTGAGGGGAGACCTTCTCGCTCTCTACAACTACCTGAAAGGAGGGTGTAGAGAGGTGGGGGTCGGTCTCTTCTCCCAAGTCACAAGTGACAGGACTAGAGGAAATGGCCCCAAATTGCACCAGGGGAGGCTCAGGTTGGACATTAGGAAAAATTTTTACACTGAAAGGGTTATCAAGAATTGGAATGAGCTCCCCAGGGCAGTGGTTGAAGCACCATCCCTGGAGGTGTTCAAAAAACAGGTTGACATGGTGCTGGGGGACATGGTTTAGTGATTTTTTTTTTTTGTCAGTTAGGTTAATGGTTGGACTAGACGATCTTGAAGGTCCCTTCTGACTTAGATGATTCTATGATGCTGTCTGCTCCCAGGGAGGGCCCGAATTCATAAACAAAAAGAGAAACTAGTACAAATCAACCCATAAAAATGAATGAATACGCTAAAAGGACAAGCTGGGTCTGTCTCAGCAATAACTCAGCTCTGCAGACATTCAACCAGTCTGCTCTGAATAATGGCTCTTCTGGAGCCTGAAGTAGCTTTAGGGTTGCCAGGACTATTCCTTATCTTTACATTACTTCCCACCCCCCCAAATATTGAATTTTCTCCTTTTTAAAATATGGATGCAATTTGCCTCATGCCGTGTCAGTCTCCCTCGCAGCACTGCGCTGGGTGGTCCCACGGAGCGAGTGGGTGCTGCCGGGCTCCTGCTGCACCCGTGGCCACCCGTGGGACGGCGGGGATGCTGAGCACACGCTTCGGCAGCCGAGGGGGTCAGGCCTTTTCCTCCTCTGGTCTCCCCCTTTAATGGGCTGCAGTTCCCTGGTAGGTACAAACAGTGACTGAGGGTTGGTCCAGGAGAGGCCGAAGGTTCGATTTGCTCTGAAGCTTCATTACCAGGGGGCTGATCTGGGGTGGTTTGTCCTGTTGCACAAGAAGAGGAGCAGGATGTGCCCATGGCTGGTCCCAGCTCTCACCGTGGCCGCTCTGCTTTGCCTGACATCCTCCATCCGGCTGATGGGTATTTGAGTCTCTTCATCATGTCGCTGCAGGCGATGGGAGTGGACTTTTCTCTGGAGCTTTTCCTCCCCAAAGAGTGGGGAGGATGCAACAACTGTAAAAATCTCCTACTGAAGTTTTGGTGCCAAGCAACAAAAAGTAGAGGTCTCTGGAAGGAAGAGCTCTCAATGTGTGGCTGTGCGGCTTCCCCCCTCACCGGTGGCTCCTCTGGAGCCAGAACCTGGAGGGGTTTATGCTCCCTAAATTAGGGAACACTGTTCTTACCTGGATGTCTCATGGGAGAAAGGGAGCGGGGTGTCCCTGCAAACCTGCCCTGCCTTGTGCAGCACGCAGCTCCCAGCCCCGGCTGCCCAGTGCCGGGCACAGCCAGAGCTGGTGGAACTGCCCCTTCCCTTGGGAAAAGCACCAGTGATCCCTCTGTGCTGAATGGTCTCACTCCTCCTTCAGTTTTGGTGCTTGGTTGGCTTTTCTGTTAGTCTCTCTGTGGCTCGGACAATGGTGGGGACCTGTGCACCGGAGCTGCTTGTTTGTGGCTGTGCCTGCTGGTCACCTGCAGCCATGGTGCTCTGTGGCAGCGGCTCGGCTGGCACCACGTGCAGGACATCCACCACGCGAAGGTGAGGAGGAGGAGCAGGAGGTGGGTATCTGCCCTTCAGCTGCTGCCTGATGCTCAGGGACACCCTCGCAGCTGGGGACAAGCCCTCCGGGTGCCCCTTTGCTCCTTCTCATCTGGGCATGCTGGGGTGCTTGACTCCCCCATGACGACGTGACCAGTGCACATAGCCCTCGGATGAGCTCCCCTCTGCGGTGGTCCCGTGGCCACCGCCTGGGGGGCCGCTGTGGGGAGGGGATGCTCGGGCAGCCCTGTGTGCCCAGACGGCCTCGTAGGAGAGCTGTGAAACCCCGCAGGGCACAGCGGTGGTGACGGGGCACTCTGAGCATCCGTGTCCCGTAGCCTCGAGGTGCATCAGCCCCACCGAGACCTGCCCGGTGTCCCCCGGCCCACGTGTGGGAACTGCCCTCGCCGGAGGGATGCCCGACACGGGGTTAACAGCGTGCCAGCTCCCCTGCCGAGCCATCCCCCCACGCACCCCCTGCTCCCGCCGCTTCGCCTCAGCCACAAAGCAGTTAATATTTGTTGATCGCGGCGGCGTGCTCGGCGCTCTGTGCGGCTCTCGGAGGCAGCGCGATACTCCCCGGTCTCCAGGGATCTCGTGGCATTTTGCCCAGATGGCATCGGTCTGTGTCTCAAGGACATAACACGGCGCCTACGGCTCTGTGCAGCAGCGCTGGAGTGACAGATGAAGCCGGGGCGCTCCTTCATCTCCGCTGAGAGGGAAGAAAAGCTCCTGAAAATGCCGGGTCTCCAGCCGGCCGCTCCCTTTCGCCTCCGCGAATGAGCCGGTACCCGGCAGCCGCCCGGGTTGCTTCGTGCGGGGGCAGCGCCGGCCGAGCACAGGGGGTCCCCTCTCCCCGCAGAGGAGAGGGCGCGCTCGGCTCCTTCCCCTTCCGCCAGCACAGCAGGTAGGTGAGATGTCCCCCTCGTCCCTGCCGTGTCCCTGCCACCGCGTGCCCGCTGTGCCCTGCTCTGCTGCCCGACGCATCCCGGTGTCATCCCAGCCCATGGTCACCCTTTCGGAGCGGTGCTGCCGGTGACCTGCCCGTGGGGTGCAGGCAGCTGTGGGAAGGTGTTGCCGCTCCCCGGGGATGGTGGCCACTGTCCTCTCTGCTGCCCGCCCTGCGGTTTCGGAACGGGAGCCCAGCAGGCGCGGGGGGCCCGGCAATGCCATGGCTCTGCAGCAAGAGGCCGGGGTGCAGCACGGGATGTGGGCAAAGAATCCGGGTGCGGGGCAGAGGGTGCAGCCGGGGAGGCCAGCGTGGCTGCTCAGGGCTTGGGCACAGGAGCCCGCGGGTTTGTTTTCGATTGCGTCCACCACGTCCTGGGAATCCCAGGAGCAGCGCGGGGAGAGAGGCTGCAAACCTGCACCAGCGCAGGAGCTCCTGCTCCATCCACAGCCCGTGCATGGAGGGAGGCCATGAGCGCTACCCCGGGAACCCTGCTCCATGGGCTCTGGCTCCCCCCGTACCGAGTCACCCCCACGCTGACAGCACCAGAGGTGTAAAATCCTGCCCTCCTGGGCCTTCGAGCACCAAGGAGATGCTCATGGTGGTCTCAGCACGTGGCAGCGTGAGGGACAGCTTGGTGTTTTTGGGGACGATCGGTGAAGCACTTTGCTGCACTTGTGCCATGCTCACACCTGGAGGGTTTCATGGTGCACCAGAGGGAGACAAGGGAGTGCACGTCCTTCCCACCCCGTGCCAGCAGCATGGCCATGAGACTGGCTGTGTCCTTCCTCAGCTGAGTTTTCCCTGTGCCTTGGTGCCAACAGGGAGAAGAGGACATGGGGACGGGAGCAGCCTGACCCCGAGCAGGACTGTGCAGGAATGAGCTGCTCTCAGACAGGAGCTATGGCCATGGGTCACTTTCAGTGACAAAAGTGTCTCGGGGAGGGACCCACCATTGCACGATGGGCCAGGCTGGCACTGCAGAGCTGGTCCGCAGGCATCAAGGGCTGCAAGTTGCCTGATCCCAGTGGTTTTCCACTCGTTTTCGCTCCCCAGAGGAGGAGGGTGCTGGCATTGGTTCCCTCCTCGTGATCAGAGTCATCTCTCTTGCACCAGCCCAGAGCCCTCGAGATGCTCGGGGAAGCGCAGCCAGCGCCTGTTGGGGGGGCGGCACACACCAAATTAACCATCGGAACCGAATACGCCCCACGATGGAATTGAGCCACCGGCCCCCTCCTGTGTGGCAAAGTGCTGGCACGGCCACCAGCGCCCTGCCCACACCGGCTGCCGGGAGCGGGAGCTGCGGCCACCCAGCGCCCCTGCGCAGGAGCCACCGCTTCCCCGCCACGCAGGCGGCTGATTTAATACGAAATGAAAATTGGGTTTGTTTTTCTCTCTCTATTTTTTTTTTTTCTTTTCCTCCGGTGTGTGGCCAATGGAGTGTTCCCTCGCCGCGGTTCGTTAGAGCCCAGCACAGCCACAGACACCCGTTCCCAGCGGCTGCCGTGTGCCGGGAATGCCAATGAAGCTGCCGGCACGCCACGCACTGCAGAGCGTGTTTGTCCTGAATGCGGAATAATTAATGGTTTGGGGGAATCAAGTGAATTACGCTGGAGCTGTTGCCCAATTAGTTAAACTAATTGCGAAGTAGGGAGGGCTACCAGGGACCCGGTGTCCCGGGTGCCCTGTGGCAGGCGCGGTGTCCCCGTCGGCACAGACCCAGCCCCACCGCGGGAACGGGGCCGTACCCGAATCCTCTCTGCGGAGCCAAGGTGTCTGTTTTTGTTGTACTGCTCCCTTTCCGTAGGGAATTTGTTTAAAATTTATTTATCTGGTTTGTGTTTCTGTGCACAGACAAGAGCTAGATTTTTAATTTCAGCCCGTCAATGCCCAACGGTGGTGTGTCTGGTTTTTAACCTGGTCCTTTTACCAAATATCACATTCCTTGTTGTTGGTTCTGGCCCCACGGGTGGTCGCGGTCCCTGCCCCCTGCCCCCTCTGTGCTGGGGATGTCGCGACTGTAGATGTCCTTGCCGATGGCATGAGCAGCCCCCCTCTGGTCCCGCAGGCGTCGAGGGGGAGGTCGCATCAGGTGGAGGGGGAAAGAGCTGTTTATTTGTGGAATCAGAGAAATGTACGTGCCCTGTTACTTTCCGCTGGAAATTAACAAAATTTCAAACAATGCAAAATTCTGCAGTTAATATGGCAGGAACAAGCCTTCCGAATCTTCCTGTCGCTAATTCTGGCTGGAAAAAAAAAATACATATATAATGTATTTTTATTTATACTCGTATGCGTGTGTATACATATATATATATAGATATATATGGGTTTCTACATAGGTGGAAGGGTGGGGGAGCGCCCTGCGTGCCGCGGTGCCGCCGGGCTTTGTCCGGGCGAGGCGGCGGGGACGGGCGGGCGCTCATTGAGTTATGCTTCCCCCCGTATTCGCTGTGACAGATTACAGCTTGATAGAGCAGCAAACACCGAATAGCAACAGAGGCGTCAATTTAGTTATTAACAAAGGATGGTATTCAAATGGCGCTGGCACGGCTCCAAGGCGCAGGAGCTTATGAGGAGCCGCGGAGGGTGTATTAAATATTCATCGAAATCTTGGCATTTCGTTCCCATCTCTCGCTCTCCCGCCCGTCCCCTCCCTCCTCTCCCCCCCCCCGAAATTATTTGGTTCTAAAGGTTAGAAGCCTACTTCAAAAATTAATTATTTCATTAACCCCTTATAAATCAGATTTTTTTACAACGAAGTTTTTGAGGGTCGACGCGAAATGGATCGTGGTGGCACTTCATCAGGTTTGCTCGTCACGTGAGCCCTGACCCCGGGCACGTGATGGTGCCGACCGATGCTCACGGCAGCATGTGACCCTAAATGCTACGTGAGCTCAAAAAAAAAAAAAAAAAAAAAAAAAAAAATTTAAATACAAAAATATAAGCAGGTCTGTCTCCTGCCTTCACCTGCCCTGTTGTGGTTGAGCCGTACCTGCCGCCCGGAGACCGGCGGGCGCGGGGAGCTCCGTGCCGCCGCCGCGCCGCGAGAAACCCTGCCCTCCGATTTGGCACCACGGCTCCCCATTTGGTAAGTTAACAGATCCTTCCAGCAATTAATTGGCGCGGCTCTGCCGGCGCTGCTCATTAGCATGCAGGGCGCGAGCGGGCGCTCCGCCGCGTGCAGCCTCATGCCGCCGCGGGAACCGCTCGCCGGCCCCCGATGGACCACGGCCGCTGCCCTCCGTGGGGGGCTCGGGGGGTCACGCGTGGGCTCGCTGGCGTGTGTCGGTGTCCCCGTCCTCCCGCCGCCCTGCAAACACTGCGATGCTCCACAAAGGGCTCCTCGCGGGTGCGGGGTCAGGGCACCCCCATGGCCACCGGTTTTTGCTGCCTCCGTGCTGGGATTTAAAAAATGATGTTTCCTGAGTGGGGTGGGTTTGGGGGGGCCGTTTGCCTTTCCTTCCGCATCCGAGGGGCGGTTGGTGCCGGTGATCCGCACCCGATGCCGGGTTCCCGGTCCAGAAGCGGTGGCTCTCAGAAAATGCGGGTTTTATTTCGGCACTCCCGGTGATGTCCCTACCAGGGGTGGGGGCTGCTGGCTCTCTCCCCCGTGAGCGGGAACAGGGGATGAATCCGTAATGCCGGGAGCACCGGTGCCGGCACCGTGCAGCCCCAGCCTGGAAGGGGCCGGAGGGAGCCGGCTGCCGGTCGGCGGGCGATGCCGGCCGCCCATCATTAGGATGCAGGTCCATCGCCATCTCCCTGGAGACGATGGGAAAGGAGGGCTGGGTGAATCGGTGTCTGGTACGGCTGGCAGCCGTGCTGGGAAGAGGGCAGCTGCCTGCAGGCGTTGAAGGGTGCGGATGAATTACTGCCCCTGTTCAGGCACAAGCCTTTGTTCCCGGTGCATTGTCAGCGGAGAAATGGGAGAAAAAAGTAAAATGGCTCAGGCGCAGCCCGTGATGTGGGGCAGACAATGGGCCCAGCCCGGCTCGCAGGTCGGACTGCACCACAGCAGCCACCACAGTTTTAAGCATCGATAACCATTTTTATTTTTTATTTTTTTTTCCTTGAACTAATTATCTACAAAAGCTCTTTTGAGTTGACGTGGAATATGAATTGCCGTTCTGGTGTGGCATTGTAACTGCAGTGATCCCATATTTAATACCGGGAGCCTTCCCGGGCTATCATTAGCCCCTTTGTGCCGCTGAAGGAAGCCATATGTTTCAGAGACATCTTTAAAGATGCTTGCAGAAACAACAAAAAAAGGGATTTCTGTGTGTTGCTGAATGCGGCTGCCAATCACCCGGCGTCCCGCGCCGGCTCCCTTGTGCTCGCCTGGAATGCGAGGCGGCGGCGGCGGCTTCGGTAAATACGGGCTCGTGTTTGTAGTCGGGATTTGCCGTCTGGGGGAATGAGCCACGCAGGCTTTTAATTGGCACGAACGTCCGCCCTGCCCCTTTCTCACATTTGCTGGCTCTCCCAAGTCTAACTCTTTTTTAATTTGATTGCGGGGAAGCAGCTTCCGCGGCGTCGCTGCTTGAGAATAATTTTTCTCTGCTGCTCGTAGAGATTTTGGTTGGGGTTTTTTTTTTTTTTTTTTATTTTTTATTTTATTGACTTGCAGCCAGCTGTCCCCATGAACGAGCACTTAAACAAACAAACAAGTGACCCGGGCCCTGCCGTGCCGCGCCGTCCCCCGGCTCATTTCTCCAGCTCTCCCCGTAGCAGTTTGCTCAGACCCGGTATTTTTATTCCGTTTAATTGGCTCCCTAATAGTTTCGTGGCAAGCAATTCTGCTCCCATCAAAACCTGCTCGTGTGAGCGTTCCCCTGTGGTACGAAGGAGATAAGTAATGAGGAAAATTGATCCCCGTCAGCTGCAGGGGCCCCGGCGCGGGCGTGCGTGCGTGCGTGGCACGGCCGGGGTGGCAGAGCTGGCTGTGCCCCCCGCTCTCTGCTGGCACAGGGGGTGCGACAGGCTGCCAGGACTGATGTTTTCGGGGAAATAGCCCAAGTTGTACTTCCTGCGAGGACCACGAGGCTGCTGCCACCAGCCCCACAAAGAGAGAGGACGTGTGAAGTCGCGTTCAGGTGGTTTTTGGTTTAAAAGGGTGTTTCGAGTGCCGGGGGGGTCCAGCTGGGGCAGCAGCGAGCTGTGCCACAGGGACCCCTGAGCCGGGGATGGGGTGACTGCAGACCCCAGCTCAGGTGACCACATCTGCACCCCTGGGTGCAAACCTCCAGCTGTGCTGGGCCAGACCAGCTCCCACCCTTCTCTCCTCTTCATCCCCATCACCTCCCTCCCAGCTCTGGGGCTGCCAAGGGGGGCTGACAGCAAAGCCCCTCTTGCTGGGGCCAGCTCATGCTCTCTGTGCCCAGCTCCCCAGGGAGGACAAACGCTTTTCTTTCAGGCTTTACTGCTGCCTTCCAGAGCAGTTCACATGCAGATTACTCTCCTAAGGAGCTCAGAGAGCTGCAGATCAGCAGAGATACCCCATGCAAGAGGGGACACAGCCACCCTCCAGGAACCACCAGGTCCAGGGACCTTCCCCCAGGGACCTTCCCAACTGTCACACTCCGATTCAGCCAGGTGCTCCATCCACATGGACCTTGTACAGTGTGGGTCCCGCAGCTGGCTCTGCTTCTGGGTTTGCTTCATAACTGCGGGTGCTGCCGACATTAAACCTTCAAACACGAGAGCTGAAACCCTGCAGGGCACCAGAACTCTGCCGAGAGACCCAGGACCTGTCCGGGCCCCAGAGTTCCCCAGCCGAGAGCAGCAGGAACCACCAGAGAGCAGCCCTCCACCGTTAGCACCAGGAATTGAGAATTAATTCACCAAAGGCTGTTAACAAATGGTCAGTAATTAAGGTGGCCGCCAACAAATGGAGAGTTTGCTGCATGCAGCCCCCCGGGGAGGCTGGCGGGGGGGTGTCAGGGTGAGTGGGAGGTGTCCCTGTGATGTGTGTCCGCATGCGGCAGGCGTGCTGACATGATTTTGGGGGGCTGACACAGGGGAAAGAGTCCATGGGGCAGACAGCCTTACTGCTGCTCATGCCTCAGGAAGGAGGACCATGATGGAGATCCCAGAGTCAGCACAATCTGTTCAGCAAAAGGTGAATTTTCTCACAGAGATCCATACCTGTGTCTTCCCATCCTATCGACAGGGGACACCAAGAGCTGCTTTTTCCATCCCTCTTTGCAGCAGCTCCTTGTCCATTGCAGAGGGTTGAGCAGCCCTTTGGGATAGCAGCCAGCTCTGGGGACAGCTCGTATGGCCTCTGCCGTCTGCACGGGACAGGGATGGATGGACAAGACCCAAGCCAGAGCAAGGAGGACCCCAGCTGCAGGAGGAGCTGTGGTGAGAGGAGTGGGGTGTGCTGCTGGGGAGAGGAGCAGCAGGCGGGAGCAGGGTGCACCCAAGGTGGTTTCACAGCTAAGGATCTTCTGGCACTTCTTTGACTATGGTTTTATTTCTCCTCCTGCTCCTTTCAACCAAATGGGCGCAGTTCACACTGTTGTTCCTCTTACCCTGTTCCCCCTCCTCCGCCTGCCCTCTGCCCCCTCTCTGCTGCCCACTCCTGGATGAGCATCCCCTGAAGCTGGTTGTGATGCAGTGCTGAGCCCAGCAGGAAGGCAGAGCTCCATCCTGCTCTGCCTCCCTTTCCATACCCGAGCCCCAGGCGTTTGTGACCACCAGAGCCCTCTGACAGGCTCTTGCTTCATTCCCGAGTCCAGCGGCTGCTCTTTGAAGGGGGACCACCCCAGAGTGGGGGGCTACCTCCCATCGAGTGGCTGTGAGGTGGGGGGCAAGGACCATGCCAGGGTCCCTGGTTGAGGCTCTGGGGGAGATGCTCAGCCGCAGTGGGGTGGTGGTGATGCCACAGGGTGGCTGTGTGCTCTGCACGCCGGGGCGAGGCACAATTCATAATGCCAGCAGCTGCCTGGAGCCACATCTGTACCCAGCTCCAGCGCTGCCACCCCCGTGTCCTCGTGGGGACAGCCGAGGCTCAGAAGAGGCCAGTGCAGAAAAACTTCAAGCATATGGGAAATGTGTCCCACCCGAGAGTAGCTCTTTGGATGGAAGGAGCAGCCACCCCCTTCACAGACTTTGTGCTGAGCCTCCGCGCTGCCGGGGTTGTGCTGGATTAAAACCCAGGGATCCATTTCTTCCCGGGATGCAGTGCCACATGGTACAGGAATGGATTTAAACCCATGTGGGTGAAGATCATCCGTGGTTCTGTTAAAGGAGGGTCCCTGTCCCCTGGCGCTGACTTTTCCCGCTGCCCAGCTGCACAACAGGCAGTGTGTCCTGCTGCAGTGCCCTGACCCCTCCAAGCACTTTCTATCTTGTTTTAAGCCCCTGCCAGACCCCTTGACATCCCTTTGGAGCCACAAAACCAGCCCCACATCCTCTGCCCCTAGACCCCCTGACAGCTCCCCACCAGCCGGGGGGATGGCCAGACCCAGACCCTTGTGTCCAAGTGTCCCTGTCGGCTCCACCCAGTCTCTGGGTTCCCCGTCAAACAGCCGGCGCACAAAGCAGAGCTCTCCATCTTGATTTAATAAGTATCTGGAAATGTCATAAAAGACGTGATAATAAAATATCAGATGCAGGAAAATGACTAGCCAAAAGGCATTTTAAAAAGGGAAGAGTGTAAACGTAGTAGATTAAGACACTAATTCCCATCCCTTGTATGTTCTCCATCTTTCCTGTGTCTTGACAGACAGAAATAAATGCCCCTTCTTCCTGCGAAGCACTATCTGCCTCTCCTTGCTGTATTGTAACCACGGGGTGCCCACAGCTGTAACAGCCCATTTATTCTCAAGATTTGATGCTTTATCACTTTCAAAGAAGCAGCTCAGCTAGTTCATCATGCATTCCCACTGCAAGCACTTACACTTAAAGGGCAGATAGAGATTCTGATGGTAATACCTAAATTTGATTTTTGATGCTCTGAAGTATGTCTGCAAATTAAAGACTTGCAATTGTGCCTTTGCGTAGACCATGCAACAAGGCATCAGGAACAAAGACAAAAACCAAAATGAAAAACAGTTCACACGAGTTTGGAGGAACCAGAGGGTCTGTATGTAATTCAGGCTCTGTGAAAGTAAGAGCTGTGGGGTTTTTTGGGTTTGTTTTTTTTTTCTTGTAAATGTAGCTTTGAACCAAATAAAATACCAGTAAATTCCCAAGCCCAACACCAGTGCAATAAAGACAGGAGCCAGATCAGCAGCTAAGTGATGGATGTGTTAATGTTTTAATAGGCCAACCACCTCATAAATAATTTGCTCAGTTCTAGAGTAATTGACCTGGTCACAGTGGTAATAAAGGGCCGTCCCATGGGCTCCTGTTCAAAGGTTCAGCAAACCCTTCCAGAGAAAGTCTTAAGTGGCTTTTTACAATATATATTTTATATTGTTACAGTCTAGTACCCTGCTAATTCTGCAGTCAGCGCAAATACCATCAGTTCAGCTCTGTGGATATTTCAATTAAAAAAAGAAAGAAATAATAACGGAGAGTGGCTTTTGCCGGGTGAGCACTTTGTTTGCGGAGCATCCCGCTGCGGAGCGTGGCTCGGTGGGAAGGGACGGAGCCTGTGGTGGTGGCCGGCACAGGAGAGCGGTGGTTGAGGGTGGCCAGGCTGGGGGTGGCTTCAGGGGAACCCACCCGCTGCAGCCAGGCCACTGGGGATGGGTCCACGGTCACTGCCACCGGCTGTCGGGGGCAGCAGGAGCAAACGGAGCCCAGCTGGCAGCCGGGGGGACGGGGGACAGGGCTGTCCCAGGGCATTGCTCTTGTGTGCTGAGTAGTCAGTCCTCTTTTGTACTGTTTTTTTCTCTTGTGTACTGAGTATTTTTCTTGTGTACTGGATATTCCTGTGGCGTACTGGGTATTCCTGTCATTTACTGGATATTCCTCTTGTGCGCTGAGTATTCCTCTTCCATACTGTGCTGGAGAGTGTCCAGAGGAGAGCCACCAAGCTGGTGAGGGGTCTGGAGAGCAAGTCGTGTGAGGAGAGGCTGAGGGAACTGGGCACGTTTAGTTTGGAGAAGAGGAGGCTGAGGGGGGACCTCATTGCCCTCAACAACTACCCGAAAGGAGTAGTTGGCCTCTTCTCCCAAGGGAATAATGACAGAACCAGAGGAAATGGTCTAAAGTTGCGGCAGGGGAGGTTTAGATTAGATATTGGGAAGAATTACTTTACTGGGAGAGTGGTCAGGCACTGGAACAGCCTGCCCAGGGAGGTGGTGGAGTCACCATCCCTG
>JAOXJK010000069.1:7834926-7851038 GCA_025774025.1 Xenus cinereus
TTGGTGGTTTTTTTGGGTTGTTTGCTTTTTGTTTTGTGTGTGTATTTTTTTTGTTTGGTTTGGTTGGGTTTTTTTTGTGGTTGGACTCGATGATCTCAGAGGTCCCTTCCAACCATGATGATTCTGTGATACTGGCTCTTCCCGTTGCACGCTGTATACCATTCCCAGTCCTGGCACTGGGAGCGGCTTTACATGGTCCGGGGCAGGGCTGCTTTATCATTAGGATTTCTAACCTTTGTCATGGCGGGGGTCAAGCAGTTCATGGCATCTGCAACTCTACCCATAGGCACAGTGTGTTTCTTTGAAGGTATTTTTCTTGCGTCACTAATTGGAGGTTAACAGCCCTCTGCTCCATCCCAGCAGGCCCATGTTGTTGTGACCACCTGGTGCTGTGGGATTTGTCCCACCAACTGCTTTGCCATCTCTGTGGGATGGCCCAACGCGGTCGCGATTCTGTAGCTATGAATCGGGAAGACACCAAACACCAGAGTCATCTGTCAAATAAAATCAACGGCAGACACCTCCAGCGTTGCGCCTCCAGTGCGAGGATGTAATTAAGTTTGAGACAATGAGGAAACACTGCCGTTTTGCAGGGCAGATCAGCAGCCCCCTCCCGGCTGCACGGGGAGGTCCGTTCCCCGCTCAGGGTGACAGGCTGGAGTGTCCCTCCTCATCGCTGTCTCCCAGCTGGTTCTTTACTCTGATGGGAAGATGTGGCCGAGGGGGAGGAGGGACCTCCTGGCTGTAGCTGCTCTCAGTGGCGGCAGCATGGACACATGGCACCACGGCGCTTCACGTGCCTTATCAGGGATGGCTTTTCACTACGAAGTATGATTCTATGATTCTAAAACACCTCTGGCTTCAGCCCTGGCTTTTCTGTCTGCCTGGGATCACTGCTGCAGGCACTCAGAGGGAGGGGGGCAGCGTGGCAGGTTCTCACCCCCCCTGCACACCCAGCACTGCCTCTGCGGGTGATGCTCCTTGCAAGGTGCCATGGCCAGGGCCGATAGCTGAATTAACTGGGAGAGGAAGGACCCATGGCTGGGGGTCTGTGAGGATACCGGTGAGGGGCAGCGGGCTGGCAGGATCGTCCACAGGCTCGCAGTGTTTGGGGGAAGTGAAAGCCCCCGTGAGCGTGGGCTGGCAGGCGGGGTGCTGCTGCTGGCAGAATGGCAGTGCCCATCTTGGAAAAGGGGCCAGTGGCCAAAAGGGCCAAGCAGGAGAAGGGCGTTTACTACCGTGGCTTTGCATATTTATTTTGCCATGTGCTGGCACGCTGGCTCCGCTCTCCTGCCGTGGGTGGTGGCGGAGCACCTCCCTCCCTGGCAGCCGTGGGCACGAGCAGCGCCGCTTTGCCGAGTTGGCAGAATTCCCACCTGGGAGCCCACCAGCCGTAGTGTGGAGATTGGCACCATGCTCTGCCCTCTGCCTCTCTGCAGGGACTGCTGAGCTGGAGCCGCCTACGCTGGGGCTCCTCGGGGCTGTTGGATGCCTCCATGCCGGCGGCAGAGCCCAGGAGAACCCCGGCTGTGGCATCCCCTCTCCAGAAGCATCTTTCCTTCTGAACGTCCCTTCTCCTCCCCTCCTGCCCTCCTGCACATGCAGCCTCATCCCAATCATCAGAGGCAAATGTGGCTGTAATGAAAAGTAAATTTAATATCCTTGCCCCTATTTTTGTAAATTAGTATAACCGTCAGCTACAGAATAAATGACACCTAATTACTGTTGGGGGAAGTTCACGCAGAAGTGCTTAGCTGTGAGGTGATCATAGGGAAGCACCATCAATGACGGAAAATGAACAAGATGCCGGCTGTAGGAAACTGTAATTACAGAGGACTGACATACTGTGAGCTGTTTATGATAATGAAGCGGTGCATCAAATCAAATTAACCTTAGTTATTTAACACAGAATGCACCGAGGACTTGTCTCAGTAGACGCTAAACCCAAAACCGGAGCGGCGGCTGGAGTCAGGAAAGCGGCTCAAATGCGGGCACGGGGGGGTGGCTTTTATTTAAGATATATTTGGCGAGCGGCCGCCGCAGCCAGGCTGTGGGATGGCAAAGGCTAGCGCGGGCGGAGAGACGGCAGAGCTGCTGCCGGCAGCCCGGGGAGCCGCCGTGCTGCCGGGGAGCCCCACTGCCGCCGCCGGCTGCCTGTCGGGGGGGAAGAGCCCCCGGCAGCATCGCTGAGCCCCCGTGCCCCCCCACCATGCGCCCCTCGTTCTGCGCCACGCCGAGGGCCCCGTGCTCGTTGGCGGCTGGAGCCGAGCTGAGGAAAGGTCAGTATCCGGCCCCGGGAGGAGGTAACGAAAGCCGGGGGGGGGAATTTCTCTCAGCCCGGCGGGGTCTGGCTGCGGGGCAGAAGGATGCTCCCCTGCCCGGGGTGCCGGGCACACCGCCGGCCACCCCCGATTTTGAGGCAAAGGATGCAAGCGCCACCGTACTCTTGTAAAAGGGTTTCATTTGCCCATCTCTCTTCCCCACGAAGGCTGCGGCGCTCGCTGGAGGAGCGCTCCCGTCGGGATCCCTTCACGCTGACGGGTGAGTAACCTTTCAAATTAACCCAAACGCTCTGTTAAAGATTAATGAGCTTTCTAAACAAGGGTCCCTTCTGTGCGCCGGGCTGTTTGCGGCGCTGCACATTCCTCTCCGCCGGAGGAAGGGATTGCCGTGCCTCAGCCGGGGCTCTGCCCTGCCGGAGATGCCGGCAGAGGCTCAGCTGGGCCGGGGGGCTCCCGAGAGCACCGTGGCGAGGGGCAAAGGGGCAAACACACTTTATGACAGCGGCTCTGTAAATAACATTAAAAGGCTGTTTGTGTCAGCGGTGTTTCTTTGGTGAAAGGGAGGAGGTAGCCGGCCCCGGGTGGCAGGGATGCTGGCCGGGCTCTGGTCACTCAGACTGGCTGATTTTGGCTTTTGCGAGGCTGATTTGGCTTTTGCTTTGAGAGGTCGATACAAGCAGCAGGTGATGCAGGCAGGGATGAGCGATGGCAGGCAAGGCATGGCACTGTGGCGGGCAGCTGCCCGCTGGCACAGCTCAGCCACACACACTGCCGGGGCACCACCAAAGGGTGGGAAAAGGAACCAGCCTGAATAAAATGCCTCTTGCCCTGGCTCATAGTGTCCGTGTCCTGCTGGCTTTCTGTCTACCTGATTTGCTTCTGAACATTTTGTTACCTGTTGTTTTGAGTTGGTTTGTGTTAGAAGGTAATTGCTGCGTGCCTGCGGGGGCCTCTGGGGAGCCGAGTCCCTCCTCAGGATAAGGATTCCTCTGCAGGACTTCCCACTTGTTGGGAAAACACAAATTGCATCTCTAGCGAACAGCTTTCCTCCGTGTAATTCAAAGTGTTTGATGGATTTTGGAGTAGCTGCAGTCAGATTAATCCTGAGTTGTATTTCTGCATATCTTTCTGTTTATTGGATTTTTTTAAAGAAAATATGTTTACTGTCTTTTTTACTTTCCAGCAAGAGCAGTTTTCATCCACGCACACACAGCCCTGCACAAGCACAGGTGCTGAAAGGGCCGAGCAGGCAGTTAACAGAAAGAGGGTGATGCTGTGGTGGCCCTTTCAGGGGACAGCCGGGCATCGCCCAAACCACTCGTTGGGCACGTCGGGGCCGGGTGTGCGGGGACCAGGCAGGCACCATCACCAGGAAAACACCTGCCTGGCACGGGTGCCCTGCCAGAGTGCGGGATCCTGCCCGACATCGGTTCCTGTCGCGCTGAACTGCACTGGCACTTTCCTAAACCCTCTAATCTTCAGCCCTGTACCGGCAGCTCCCCTGTGTATAAATTAGCACCCCAGGTGTCATCCCAATAATTCCTCCTCTGATGCTGGCTTTGAGTCCTGGTTCGTTGTTGGAGGGCGCTGGCTTTTGTGGTTATGAGTTCATTTTGCTTCTTTCCATCAATATGAAAATGCCTTGTGAGTCCTGAGAGTTAATCACTATTGTACAGGAATAAAGAGAGGAGATTTTTCTCTAATCCCCTTTAAATGGTCTCCCAATGAGGGCTTGAACAAAGATGACTAATGACAGACATGATTAAACTAATTTAGTAGGTGAAGCTTTGATGGGAGCCCTCCCAAGCCCAGGTATAGCCTTGGGGGACTGTGCACTAAGTCTCCATGCTGCAAATGCTGTCATTTTGTCTTTGCTGTCATTCTTGAAGTAAGCAAAATGATTATTTGCTGTTTTGTTTTGACCAGAGGATTCCTTTTTTTTTTTCTAATTCAAAATATTTTTGTATCTTTTCTACAAACCTTTTACTTAGCACTGCCAAATATAATCTCACTAATGGGATACTAAATCCAGATTCGCTTAATAGCCAGCTACATCCCTCATACCTTATCCAATACCGCTCATCAAAGGGTTCCTTCCCTCTGAACGTGCATTTGTCATTCAAGAACTGATAACAGTAATGAAATATAAAGCCAGTGAAATATGTCTGAGGACCTCTCTAAAGAAGCTACATCCAGCGCCGGAAGGCTGTCGTGGTAAGGGAAGGTACCAGGCGTGGGATGGCTGCAATTTGGATGCAGCATGATTGCAGGGCTGTGCCATGTGGGGAGCAGGCATCAAGGTGGTCTCTGAGCAGGGATGGTGGCCCGTGTACCCACGGCTGCAGGTGTGAGCTCAGGGCAGCATCGAGTCTGTCCTGCAGCCCTTACCGCTTTGGGGTGTGGGCTCTTCCCCCCTCAGATGATTTCCTGGCAGAGCAAAAGTCTTGCAAGGTTGGTGTGAGGCCAGGGAAGACGCATGTGAAAGACCAAGATGATGATGGGGTCTGAATTCAGGATCCGCTTGAACCATTCTTGAGACAACCTCCTGTTGTGGCCTTGGGAAGCTGCCCAGCTTTCCTCCAGCAGGCCATGCTGCTTAGTTCACTGGGTCTAGAGAGCATCAGTTAGCTACAACTTATGCAATACTTATCAAAAGTTGAATCTAACTGTTCAAGACTGTTGTTGTTGTTATTAACATGTGCTACTTTCAAAGCATCATCGGTGTGTCAGGGCAGGAGGATTCCCAGCAGCTCTTTTCCCGTACAAAAGGCGTGTATATCCTGGCTGCTGTCGAGCCGAAGCCATCAGTGACAGTCAGACAGATTGGCCGGACAAACAGCCCCCGTGGCTCGGCAGGGACTCGCATCCCTGCCTGCAGCACTTTTTAGTAATTGCTAACTGCTGTTCCCGGCCAGTGAAGCAGGGCTCTGCTCAGCCCTGCTCCTCTTTTGCTACCCCGGGGTGGCTTTATGTCGGCGTTCACCCTTCCTGGTCCAGGGCAGGAGTGGGCTCTGGCAGGCGGGTGGCATCGCCACGGCTGGGATCTCCTGGATGGGGATCACTCATTCACAGCAGGACAGGGAGAATGGCATTAATAGGGAATATGTGTGTCAGTGTGGAGGACTTCAGCTGGCACTTGAAGCATCAGTGGTGGAGTCCAGTAGTGTAAACATGTTTGGCGTGGGGAATGAGGTGCGTGGGGGGAGCTGGGAGCAGCCTCCTACCCTTGGGGGGGGGCAGCAGGAAGCTCTGTGTCCCCTTTGCCAGGAGAGGGTCAGCAGGAGAGCTCCTCTGGCCGCCTCTGCTGGGCTTTACTGTGTGTCTCTGCCCTGGCCTGTCCCTGTCACCTCCCCATCAGGTGCATCTCACCCTCAAGCGCTCATCTGGGCACCTTCCCCAGCCTTGCATCACTCCTGCTGCAGGTCCCTGCCCCTCCTGCCCCTCTCCTGGCTCATCCCTGGTGGCTTTGGGAATACCTGGCACAGACCTTGAGGATGTACGTCCATCTGGCTCCTTCCTCCCTTCACCCAGAGCATCGGGTTCCCGTCTCTCTCCGAGCTGCTCTCTCTTCCCTTTGCATTAAGGACTGCCCTCCCTGCTGACCACGCTGTCCCTACGTGTTGCCCATTCCCTGAATCCTTGTGGGGAGCTGCAGCCTCTCCTCCCTGCTGCTCCTGGATAACGACCCTGCAATATGCTTTCTCTCACCAAACTGCAATCTGTTCTTACATAGGATGAGCAGCAATAGATCCCCTTCTGGGCCCATTAAAATACCAAAACCTGCACGGAGAAAAGTGTAAGAATACACCGGACAAAATCAGGGGGTCCCATCCCTTCCCCACAATATTGGGAGTGATTAATGGGACACTATTGCTGTCCATCTTGCTTTTGTTTAATTATCATTTTTGTATTGTTCGTGTCTCCGGAGACCCGATCAGGCGGGAATGGCTTGATGGATTATGTATGAAATCCAGGTCAACACATCCAAGTATTACTGCCTTATAATTTGCTGCGCCACAGAGGCCAATATAGATGCCTTGTGTTATTAATTATACCAATATATTTTCATGAGTAATGTGATTAATTAGGCTGTATATATTACAGTTGCGGGCCTGTTCTGTTGCTGTGTTTGTTCTTGGATGGAGGTGGCTGGCTCAGAGAGCAGGCAGCAAAATCTGTAGCTTGGACTTGGCCTCGTTCCTTCTCTTCCAGAGCCTTTGGGGGAAAAATACAACTCCGTACGCTGCGCTTCACGTGCCAGGGAGCCACGAGGCAGCGGGGGAGAGGAGAGCGGGGCTGTCTCCAGCCACGGTCGCAGGGTGGTTGGTCCCAGGAATGGATGGGCACTGCTGGGGTTCTCCTGGCTGTGACCGGTCCCTGAGATGCGGCCCGGAGCTGGCTGCCAGGCTGTAGCGTCAGCTCCCGGGGACCAGCCAACCCTCGGCGGTGGCAGGACGAGCAGGCAGATGATGAATGGGTCGCAGGGGGCTGAATCCTGCCCCGGGGCTGCCCCCACCATCCCACACGTGGGGGCAGTCGGGATCACACCGCCCGGGTTGGCTCCCACCGGCGTCTCGGATCCCAGCACGGCTGGCATGGCTTTTAGCACTGCGAGGGTGAATTACACTTAAAATAAATCACAGAGACTCGTCTGCTCCCACTGAACTTCTTAAAAAGTGTATAAATGAAGCTGTTCCTGTAACTCATTTTTATCTTCCTTTTACAAGCTCAAAGTACAGGATCTAAATTGTGCTGAATGTGGTCCCTGCACCACTGGCTTACGACATCTGTGGGGCTCGGGATCACAAAGTGGCTTTAACCTGTCACAGGTGATATCCTGATAAGTTGTTGTCACTCTGCACGGTGCAAAGACAGGACAAAGAGTTTGCAGCTTTGCTGCGCTGCGAAAATATTCACAGAAAACCAGATTTTTGACAAAAGCAGCAGCCTCCCCATCTTGCCAGGCACGTTTGCTCAGCATTGGGGATTCAGCCCATGTCACGGCTGGTGCTGGGACCTGGGAAGTCTGTGGTGCCCCAGCTCAGCATCCCCAAACCTCTGCAAAGCGTGGTGCTGCTCGGCCACAGCCAGGCTCTGCCAGGTTCCCACGGGGCGAGAGGAACCTGTGCTGCCTTTTCTGCCTCTCGCCCTCAGAACTCTGCTCCTGTCGTCACAGCCGAGCTGAAACATCTTCTTGTCTTTTCTTTCCATAAAGGTCACAGAAGAGTCATCGTCCTTTAAGTGCCAAGAAGAGGCCTTTCACCCTCTGGTGCAAGAAGACTTTGAACAGTAAGGCAGCTGCTTTTTCTTCCTGAATGGTTGCTGCTTGATTGCATGCACCTTGATTTTACTCCAGCTGTTTTTTTCCGTCTCGTCACGAGTTTGATTGCAAGGGTTTGTTTCTTTGCTTTTTCACGTAATTTAACCCTGGCAGTCACACAAACAATCATGTCGTTGATGGGGTATTGTCCTGTCCTCCCAGTGATGCTTCGAGATCTCGAGTTGCAATTTTCCCATCAAGTTATTCATTCAGTGGGAATGACAGGAACCGGGGGAGGGTAGTCCTGGCTTCTCTGGAACCTCACTCACCCCTTTGAGAGCATCTGGAAGCCCATCTTGAAGGGGTAAGGGCTGAATTACAGCTCCATTGACCAGTGGTCCTGCAAGCACCCAGCCTGGGCCTGAGGGCAGGTTGAGGGACGCCATTTCTGCGTGGTTTTACTGTCTGACTGGAAGTGTGTGACTTGTGCGCCTTGGGGGACCGAGAGCTGGCAGGGTGCAGGATCCAGCCCGGTGTCATTGAGGTGAGCAGAAGCTGTGCCAGGTGATCCCTTTGCATCCTTGCCTGCAGAGGGAAGCAGGTACCCGAACCCGTTAAAGTTTCTGACGTTTCTCGAGTGCTCTTTCTGCACCTTGGGGTGAAATCCAAACTTTTTGCAATGCTTTGTTCCCTGGGGGAGGCAGAGTCCCCACTCCCTGCGTCCCTGGCCGGCTGCCCCGTGAGGGCTGGCTGGGAGCCGAAGCGGCAGCGAGGGGGATGTTTTGCTGCACGGCTTCACACAAAGGCGGAGAGCGGCACAGACACACTACGGGTCAGCTGCGGCTGTTCGGGACCTTGATTTAATTATGCCAATGGCTGCAGTTGGCACCCGGCCTGACGTGTGCAGCCCCTGCCAGATCGCTGTTAGGGCTCTGCAGCAGCGCTGTCTGTCTGCGGCTCCCTGCAGCCGCCGTTATGGCTGTGCCGTCGGGCTCCCCACGCTTCCCAGCCCGGCACGGCCACGCGACGCTGAGAAGGGTCATCACCTCCGCCTTGGCATGGCCAGCAAAACCCCGGTGCAGGGGCTGCTGTGCTGGCAAAACTGTGCATCCACTGGGATCGCTGATCCGGCGTGGGAGATGGGGAAAGACCCTGCCAGCAGCTCTGGGGATGGTGCACGCGCTTTTTGCACGTTAGGAAAGCTCTGTTGTCTTGTGTGCTGGCGTGCAGAAACCTACCTAAGCGTGGCTGTAGTGAGATGGCAGAAAAGATGCAGCAGGCACGGGGTGGTGGGATCACCTGGCACTGCCAAAAGCCACCCGTGCCAGTCCCACGCTGTGGCCACTGCATTCATCCCCCTGTATGGGGCAGGGGGTGCGGGAAGCCTGGGGGAAACGAGGCCACAGCTCACTGGCACAGTGGGGAAATGGAGCAGAGTTGGCCGTAAATTAGGCATGATGAGGGCAGGTTGGGGCAGAGTGGCCAGGCTCATGACCAACAAGCTCTCTCTTCAGGTCCTGCTGCGCATTTATTTGTTTGCCCTGAGCTACGGGGAGTGGGAATCTCCCCTCTCCAGCAGGCGCAGGCACTGGTGGTGCCACAGCCCTGGGCTCTTGGTGTCCACTGTGTGGGGCTGCGACTCTCTGGGGGTTTCCATTAGCCTGTGGCCCTGGGGCTTCTTTATTCCTTCTGGCCAGGATGGCTGGTGCAAGTGGGACTGAGCACCGAGGTGACAGTCCTGCCTTGTGCATGGGGAAGCGGGGCTGTGCCAGCGTGGGGTGCAGGGGACACCCCGGAGGGCACCGTCTGCACTCATGAGAAACTTTCCGAATTACAGGCACAGCATCGTCCATGGAGAAAAGCAGCTTTTGTGTTTCTCGTCAGGTCTCTGAAGTAGCTTGTGCTGTGTTTCTGAGCCCTACACACCTCCTCTCTGATACGGGGATGCACTGGGAGGGAAAAGATGCCCCGGGGAGCCTTTCCCTGCATGGGGGACCTGTGCTGAGTTTGGGCAGACGTCTGTGCCCTGCCCTGTGTCAGAGCACAGAGCTTGGGTCATGGTGAAGATAATCCCCTGGTTCTCCTCCCCGGCTCTGCCTGGAAGGGGAACTCAGCATGAAGCGAAACCTTCCCAAGGTGGTCTTGCCCCAGGGATCCAGCCATAAACCAGGGAGGAGCCTCCTATATTCTACATTTAGTTCTTGGGATTGACCCCCCCCTCCCTTCCCCTGGGATGAGCCCATTGCTGAAAATGCCTTTTAGAAGCTCCGGTCACAGTCAAAATTAAATCAGAAAATGAACTATTACTCAAAGTGACTTGGAGTTGCTCAAGATTTATATGCTTTGGGCAGCTGGAACTCCATTTGCCAGGATACCTGGGGAAGCCTCCGCCACTAGCCCACCGTGACCGTTTGCAATTTCACACCACTTTAAACTCGCTCTCATTGAGATTGGGGAGATGAAAAATGTCTTTATTAAGGGAAGTCACAGGTCCCTGATTGGCTGCTAAATGTGTTTTAATGTGAGTGGGGAGGGCAGGATGGGGTGTAGGGAGGGGGGGCCGCGTTGGTCACTGAGCTCCCACGGGAGCCTGGCAGGGCACAGCAACTCCAAACAAAGGATTTCTCTATGGTTTTCCTGCTGCTTTGTCCATCTCAAGGCGGTTGGTGGCATTTACTTTGGGCCAGCAAGGTGGCCTGTTGAACTCTCCAGCACCCCACGGTTCAGCAGGTGTGGGAGGAGGTGGCCTCTGCTCCGCAGCTGATGTGCTGGGTTCAATGCAGAGCTGTAAGCCATGGGGGTGACAGGAAGAGTGCAGGGCTTGGGTGTCCCTAAAGGCTGGGACTCAGGTGTGTATCCCATCACCCATGCAATGTTGCAGGTACTCCTCTTCCCTTCTTTGTGACTCTGTTCCCAGTCCATAAATCCCCAGCAGTCCCATTATAACAGTTCCTTCTGTTTCCCTGTCCTGATACTTGTCCAGCTGCTCTGCAGGGAGGTCTCCCAGACCACCAGAGCACTGCTTTATGAGGGAGTGTAGCAATAGGACGAGGGGTAGTGGTTTTATATTGAAAGAAGGGAGATTTAGATTAGATATTAGAAAGAAAACCTTTACTGTGAGGGTGGTGAGACATTTCCCAGAGAAGCTGTGGATGCCCCATCCCTGGAGGTGTCCAAGACCAGGCTCAATGGGGCTTTGAGCAACCTGCTCTAGTGGGAGGTGTCCCTGCCCAGGGCAGGGCGTTGGAACCCGATGATCTTTAAGGTCCCTTCCAACTCTAACCATTCTATGATTCTGTGAAGAAACGGGCCACTTCTGCATGAGTGTGCAAGGTGCCTTGATAATTTCCTCAGTTAAACTCACCATTATTTGTGCTCCTACAACTTGGTGACCAAGAGTCTTGGTGACCAACCTCCCCGGACATCCTGCAATGGCTCACACCTCGAGCAGGTCCCACGCGTGTGGCCGAGGCAGAGCTGTGCAGGGAGGTGTTTGTGCTTCCCGCTGCTCTGGTTTCTCCAGCAGACCTTTGTGGGTATTCACTCCCTAATGATCTTTTATTCTTGCATTTGTATCTCTACTCCAGGAATCATGCACTAAACCTGGAGTGAAGTCAAGCACAGACCCTCCCAGCTCATCCAGCCACAGTTTACAAAAGGCTCTGTTATTATCCCCGCATCCACACTCTCTAACCCTGTAATTAGATGCTTAGGCTATGATTGCCCCATTGTCCGCTGGATGGGTTTAATCATTCTTTTCTCCTACAGTGGCAATTTTGTTCCAATTAATTATTTCAGTTTGAACAGCAATAGCTGGTTGAGTTTAGAGAGAAATTAAAAGGGTAGAGAAGGATAATGAAGAGTGAGTTAACTAGGAGAGACTGCAAACAGGGCTCTGTGTATCCCTGCTTCTCTTCCAGGCTCTTGCTTGCTCCCCAGAGAGCTTTCTGGGGCTGGAAAATGTTCTCCCTGGAAACGAGGATCCTGCGTGCCACAGAAGCGCTGCCTGGTTTCATCCCTGCCTGGGAGGTTCGTTACTGGGTCTGATGGAAACAACAGGGCAGGCTCACAGTCCAGCGCGGGAGAGAAGGAGTCTCTCATTCAGGCTTTAATCGCTGTGTCTCAAACTCTGGTAGAGGCAGGGTAGGTTTTGGCTGGCTGTGCTGTACACCTTGTGTTTTCCTAGCCAGGGGACGTGCGTCCCAGTTCAGTCCCAGCTGAGCAGGACCTGTAGCAGCATCCCGTGGGGCTCTCCTGGGAAGCAGCTGCACAGCGACGTGGTGCACCAGGCAGGACCCGCCAAAGCAAAACAAGGTGCAAAAGAAAAGCAATGTCTGATTCAGCGTTTGCATGTCAGCACCTCCTGCGAGAGGAGAGAAAAGCTCTCTGTAGTCCTAGTTCTCGCCAGACCCTGGATGTTTTTCGGAGCAGCATTGCTGCCTCCGTGTGAGCGGATCCAGCTCCTGGTGGAGGAGAAGCAGCAGGCTGGGTCCTGGCTGCTGGTGGGACCCGGGAGCAATCCCAGCCCTGCGTTCCCACCCTGCCTGCTCGAGGCAACGGGCTCCTGTCAGCGGCACTCATGGCCCTGCCGTGCCTGTGTTGTCAGCCGTGCGGCATGTTCACAGCAATCTGCAGAGCAACATCTGGTGGTGGTCCTTCCCGCCCCGAAACATCTGGCCGCTTGGCTCGCTAACAGACACGAGCTGCCGTCTGAGGGCCAGATGCAGGCAGCACGTCCCGCGCTCCCGGTTTAGAGTGCCATGGAAAATGGGAACGGGGGAGAGGGACAGTGTGTGCAGGGAGGAGGGAGGGATGCTCAGTCGCTCCGCTGTTGTGGAGTCTCTCCTTTCCCCCAGCTGGTGACAGCGGGGCTGAGCTTCAGCCTCCTGCCCAGAAAAGCTGCTGCTGCAGCTGTGCTGGTGGAGGCAGGGGCTGGCAGGGCAGGAGCAGTGAGCAGAGGGCAGGCACGGGCTGGGCACGGCAGTGGGAGCAGCGGTGTACTTTTGGATCCATTCATGGCTCTCTGCAGCGTGAAGAACCTGCCAGAGCCACAGCACCCCTGTGAGCCCATCTTAAATGCTCCTGGGCTTGATTAGTTTTAGACAGCCTTATTTTTTCTATTGGTATTGGCAGAAATTAATCCATGTCCAGCTCTGGGATTAGTTTACCCAGCTCTGGCTCCCTGAGCAGGAGGAGTTTTGCTTTTAGGGTCACCCCCAAACCTCCTTTGGTTTGGGGTCTGCTCTCTGGCCTCACTAGCTGGGCCAGGGGTTCAAACCCTGGTGCTCAGCTTTTTGTGTGACCAGTGCTCCACAACCTTTGCGTCCCAAAACAATCCCAGAGGGCCAGGGCATGATCCGAGGTGCAGCCCTGATGCTGGAGGGGGATCCGTGGTGGCTGCTGCCCTGGCTGATGCTGGAGCACCCAGCCAGGAAGGTAAGGCTCATAGGATCTTTCTCACGGTGCTAGACCGACCCTAAACACTGCTGCAAGATACATTAAATTACAGCCAACAGCAAACCGTGATCACCAAATCACTCATTAATTCAGTGGAACTACCGGCTGGCGCAGGAGCCGTTCTCAAGGTGATTTGGGATATGGCTGATTTTGATTTTTAAAAATAAAAAAAAAAATTTTCAGGTTAGACAAGGTTTTGACGGGAGAGAAAAAAAAAATATTAACGCCTTTCAGGAGTTACAAAAATGCTGCCTGTGCAATTCATGTATAATTCAATGAATTCCAGAGTAGTTTGAATATTTAAATTATGTATGATCAAAGCAATAAAGAAATCTGCATTTCCTCACTCCGAGCCCCCAGACATAATGCTCCCAAGCGTCCCCTCCCCAAAAGGCAGCTCCTCGCTTCCACACTCCCAGATCTATTGAGCCTTATTGCTCCAAAGAAATTGAGTTCGACTGGAAAAATACGGCCGTCAAGTGCAACCGCTGTTCTTTAATAAATCCGTGATGCATTGCATCTCCAGCCAGCGCCGTTGCCAGGGCGATGGTCATTGCTGCTGCCGCAGGGCAGGCCTGAGGAGGGGTGATGGGCACGGTGTGGGGGTGAAGGAGCCCCCGGTGCAGGCAACTCCTTGCTGCCAGCACGCTGCCTGCAGCCCTGGCTGGGGGAGCAAATCTGCGGCAGGGGAGGATGGCAGCGGGCAGCTGAGCTCTCACCTCTAGCACAAGAGGATGGAGGGGTCTCATCCCCCGTCACTGTCTTTCTCAGGGTCTGAAGAATTGCAGCCCTGGCCTCAATGCGTGTCTTCCATGGGCTGGGAGGGTTGTTGGATCCCTCCTTCAAGCCCCCATGGATACGTCTGTCTCCTCTCCCAGCTCCTCTGCTCCTGGACCGGGATGCTGCAGCTCCCCTCCTCTGGCCGTGGCCATGGCCAGCCAGGCCAGGAAAAACAAGGGAAAAAAAAAACAACAAATGCTCCCTCTGCCCCTCCCCCCGCCCCTTCTCCAGATGCTGTAAATTTCCATTAGTATTCTGTAATTTAATGATCTATTCCCAAGAGAAAATTAGTCTTCAATTTACAAAAAAATCCCTGTTAATTTAAGCATAATAGTAGGAGAGAGATGCGAGTGTGGGAGCCCCGTCCTGCACTTCCTACTCCTCCCTCTCCCCAGCCTTGCAAAGGGCAATTACAAGGGAGAATTTTAATAATACACTAAAGTCCATTTGAAATCTCCCAAAGAAGACTGCAAAGAGGTTCCTGGGGGCAAGCAAAAGCAATTTCCTCCTGAAACAAGAGGTTATTTTGAACCAAGCAAACACACTGATTCAGCTGAAGGTTGATGCTGAAAGCCTGGGAGAGGCAGGAACGCACCGGGCTTGCCGGGTGAGCTGTCAGCGCCCACCCAGAAGGCAGCTGCCACTGAAACATCCCGGCTTTTAAAATGCCAGCAGGTCCCAGGTCCCCTTGTCATCCTTTGTAGAGCTGCCCCGGGTAGCACACCCGTCTGCCAGCCAAAATGTGGTCCCTGGGTTAGAGAGGCACCGTGCCAGCTCCCATCTGGAGATGCTGCAGGTCCCTCAAGGCTCCCAGCTTGGTGCCTGCCCTGCCAGCGCTGCCCACCATGGGATGGGGGGAGAGGGCGCCTCTCCCCCTCACACTCACCCTGCTCGTGCCCGGGGTGGTGTGTAAATCCTAAGCATCAGCCAGAAGCCATCTCCTCTGCAGATATTGAGATAGATGATGGTGGCTTTGCTCATTAGAGGCTGTGGCAAAGGGTAGGTGCTGGGAGTCTCCGTTCTGGGGAAGAGCTGTAAGGGGAGCTCATTAACTTGAAAAATTGGGTCCAGAGGGCTCATTTGTCTGATATCAGTTCGCTGTTTTTTCTAGTAATGTGGAAAATGAGAGAGGGGGATCTGAGCCTCTTCTCAGTGACCGACTCTTTGATTTACCCCTTTCACATTCGTGTCCTCTCTTTCAAATTGCCTTTAATACTGTTTATTTTCCATAGGTCTTAAGCCTATCCATGTGGAACATAACCCTTTGTTCCCATGATACTGTGCTTATGGGACAGATCAGATGCTGCTACCTGTTTTCTTATCCTAGCACCACAGGGATGCTTTCTAAGGGGCCCATGATACCCATGGTCAGGCCAGGGTGGTCCGAGACCAAAGCCTGGGCAGGGTGGAGAAGGGGGCTTTTGACTCTTCCCCCTATCTCAGTAACCAAAGGCTGCTTGTCAGTGCACCCAGGGAGTGGTGGGGTTCAGGGCTTAATGCCCTGTCCCTGTCACAGCCTTGACCCTCACCATGGTGGATGCCACCATCCACCGTGGTCTGGGCTCACCAAGGTGGATGCCCCAATCTACCGTGGTCTGGACACAGCACACTGCAGGGTGCTGCCGCATGGGCTTGCTCCGTGGTTTTCTGCAGGAGCCTGGTCGGTGTTCCCCCGTTGCCTTCCCTCGTCCCCCGGGGTCATGGCGGGCAGCCAGCAGGCAGAGCCCTCTCCGAAATATCAGAGACAGCCGATCCCGGAGTTCCGTCACGACTGCTCACATCGAGAGGTGCCAGTTGTTCTCCAGATGGAGCTGTAAGGTCAGCTGAACCCTTACTTGGTGATTTCCCTTGGTTTTCTGAGCGAATTTACGGCAGAGACGGCTGAAGGACATCCCCACCTTGCAAGGCGGCCAGCCCCGAGCTGTGCAGACGCAGGATTCCCCGCAGACACTCAGCTGCCTTCCCGAGGCTCGTCCCCACGCCGGGGCTCGCTGCCAGGCTCATCCCTCCCCAGCACCACCCAAGTGGCCAGCCGGGCCATCAGCCATCCCGCGGGCTGCTTGCCATCTCCTCATCACCCCTGCGTCTGCTGGGGCACAAACCTGTGCCAGACCTGGCTGGATGCCCTCGAAGGTCAGACCGAGCTCTCACTGCCTTCCCTAAATAAGAGCAGAGGCAGGACCATCTCCCCCCCAGCGTGAGCCCTCACGGAGCCCCCAAGGGGCTGGATCAACACCCGTACGAGGGGTTTTATGGCTCCCGGGATGCCGAAGCTCTCACTCTCACTCCAGCCGGGCAGGCTCCTGGAGTGCCCCCCCCCGCCCCCCCCCCGG
>JAOXJK010000069.1:7867620-7906167 GCA_025774025.1 Xenus cinereus
GGCCGGGGGCTGCAGCGCGGCAGCGGGCGGGCTCCCCGCGGGAGCTGTGCCCGGGCGGGCGGGACGGGAGGGGCTCCCCCCCGGAGGGGCCGCGGCGTTTGCCCAAAAGCAGTGTTTTCCCCGCGGGGCTGAGCTTTGACCTCCCGTGCTCGTTATTGTTTGCTCCTTGCGGGGCCGGCAGCCCCTTTGCAGCCGCCCGGTGTAGGCTGATCGGGCAAGGAGGGCTTTCTCGCTGCTGTGTTTTAAAGGCATTCTCCGGCTAAAGTGATGCAGCAGAATTGTTTTCCTTAAAGTACTTGAGGCGCTGAAGTGGAGGTTGGGCAGTAGCGAAGGGTAGCTGGTGCTGGTTATGCTCCACTTGCCTCGCTGTCCCTGGGTAAACATACCATTAGATTACTTGGCAATCTGTGGTCTCCCCGTTTCCTCCTGACAAACCAGCATATGGAGCTCAGTGTGTATCTTAACCCCGCTCCGGTTTTATTTTTTGCTTTGTGCTGCATTACTGTTGACATGGAAACCAACACCACTTTCTGTTCCAGAGAATTGGAAGCTAAAGCTACCAAAGAAGTCGAAAGAAAACTAAGCAGGTAAGACGCTCATTTAAATTCACTCCTACAGTTCAGAACAAGAGTTGGCCTTGGGCTAGAAATCATTGTGGGCTTTATCTGGAGCTTTAATCTCATGTTAATTGTAAGGATAAAAAAAACCCTGAATTTGAAAATGTGCTGCTCTATTGCAGAGAGAAATCTCTCTGCAATTTTGATTAATTCTATAGACTAAACACTTTTTTAGCATGGTTTCTTTTGCATAATAACAATATTAAGTTCTGTAATAGAACTTTTTTAATAGGGTAGGTTTTTGAAGAGAAAAATGACTTACTTTTCTGTCCTTAATTGTAGTACCTAACAGTAATTAAAAAATTAATGAAGGGTTTGTTGGATTTTTTCCTATGCAGTTCGGGCAAATATTGTTGGGAGGCAAGAAATGGTTTGTTTAGGCAAGAAATTTGCTCAAATAAACTGTATATTGCCATGTAACTTTTAGGGGTTTGCCTCTTTTTCTATGAAGAGTTAAAGGCGTTGAATTTCCCATTAGCATGTAGTTTTTATTTGAGAACTTTGTAGAATGGGCAGTTCCTTTTTAAAATTGCTTAGCTGAAGAGTTAAGATTTACGTTGCATTAAGAATTCTGTGCCAATAATATACATCACTTGTATTTTAAGAAATTTCCTTCAGCACCGTTTATTTTTAGTACAACAACTTGCTTGCAAATATCCACCTCTTTCTGTTGTTTACATTCCTTGTTTTTGACTTTTGTCCCACTTTCTTCTTGTGTTCTCTTTCAATTAGACCTTAAAGGGACTTCTGCTAGCAAACTTCTAAGGGGACTTCTACTAGGGTCATATGAAATATGCTGAAACCCTGAATATAACTGATAGAATATTAGTTTCTGGTACCTTGCATTTTTTCTCACTTACTATGCCTAATCAATCTCAAACTTCCAGATTGATTTATGATTACACTGTGGAAACCGATTGTGCATCTTCCTTTTTTTTGGTAATATGCTTAAGCATGAATAATTTTTCCCATTTTGTTGCTGAAATGTATGGAATCCTTAAGATACACTTAGTATATTGCTTGTAAATATGATGTCAAGGTCATTGTTAAATGGACTTTACTTGAGGAAAATTATTTTAAGTTGCAACTCTTTTAAGTAATCTGTCTATAAAAGGTACCAAAAAATAATTAAATTGTTGGCATTCTGTGGAAAGCACTCGGTGCATACTTGATGCCAGAAGCGATTTCAGAACTATATTATTTAGATGGACAGAGTGCTAAGTTCAGAACAATATTGTGGTGCAAGTCTTAGTAGATAATCACATTTTTATGACGGTAAGAGAGATCTCTTGTCACTCTGGCAGGCGGGGCAGGCAGCGACAGGAAGTGAAAGTAAACTACAGAACTGTCTAAACTCTGTGCTTCGTGGGGGGTGGGGACGGAACAAGGTTTACAGAGTAAATTCTGGTATGGAATGGGTCTCTGTGTTTTCTGACACAGAGGTGTATGTTTTAATCATTTAAAAGATTCAGAACTGGTTTTAAGTTAACATTAATATAGCAGTTGTTTTCAGAAACCTGTATTCTAACTGTTTTATGTTTAGTGAGGGAGTTTTCATCATGTGAGCCCATAGTCTGATAAAACTGTGGCGTGCCTATTCTGGATAGGCCTGATTAATTGTTTTACTGTTGTAGAACTCAACAGATAGCCCTCATTCTTTCTCTAATGTCATTATTTACAATCTTATTAAATTCACAGCAACCTAGTCAAATTGTAAAAGAGCAAATATCTTTTCCTGCCAAAGGCAAATAGACCTATGCTACAGTTTTTCTTAATCTAAAATTGCACAGTGTATATATAAACTGTGAACTCTATGGGACATTGGCATTGCTTCATGTATCTTCTTAAGTCACCTTTGGAGTTTATGCTTATAAATTAATAAGTAGCAAATATTTCTTTTTATCTGACTAGGAATATTGGCCTAGGCTGTGGGTTTGTGATAGGATAAGTATTGTAGCTTTTCTTACAGCCTGCTTATCCAGTAGGAGTGATTACTGTTTTAAACTCAGGATTAGCAATTTGGCTTGTTTGGCCTTTTGGAAAAGAATCTTCATTTGGTCTGCACTCTCTTTAAAATGCATACGTGCCTCGTTCTAGGCAAATATTCCGGGTCTCAAAAATAAATGTAGTGCATGATTAAAATAAATCTATTGCATACTGTATTGATGCATAATGTTATGAGTTAATTGTGACCTGTTCAGTCTACTGCTGAACAAGAACTGCCCATTATTAACTGGAGAAATGTAAGAGTTAAAATTAGGAGCAGTAAAAATCACCATTTATTTTATCTGATTTAAGAAATAACTTTTTAATTCTGTTTGGTAAACAGGGCTTTCCTGCCTCATTTATGTGGAACTGAGAGAAGGTAAATATCCAAAATACATTTATAATTATTTTTTTTTCCCCAAACACAGGAATCTGATTCTTCCTTCACAAGGGTGCAAATTATAGGGGAGATTAGAACACTGCTTTCATTCACCTGTGTTCTGCTCCGGGGAGTCCTTCTGTATTCTGTCCATGTTCTGGGAATGCAAACGTTTTACCTAAAATCATGTATACCTCTAGATTTCATCCAGGTGTTCTACTGAGTTACTGCTGTATTTTTTTAATTTCTTTTAGTCTTCTGTGTTAGATTAACCACCATATTTCCATGAGGCTTTCCTTATTTGCGGCAGTAAAAAAAAAATGACATGGCTCAATGATAGAGGCATAGAGAAGCAGTGAGAAACATAGTAATTTCTGTTGATATTTAAGCACTTGATTTTCTGCTGGGTTTTTGGGGGTTGAGGGTTTTCTCCTGATAAGCTTCTTATGGGATGACTTCTGCTGTCAAATGGGAAGAATTTATTGCAGAGGCAGCATTCTGCTCATACTTTTCAAGACCTTTGGAGGTACTTAGGCAAAATTACACATTCCTTTCTCCTTGATGCACATGTTTTCAGCTCAGGTGTAATTGTCAGGTTCATCCCGGTAAGGTAACTGCATTTACCTTTTCTTTTTCTAGTCTTAGAGCAAATCTGTTGTACAGTGTAGTTCTTGACTCTATGTTAATAAAACTGAAGCACTCTATGGTATGGGGAGTTTTATGGTTTAGATGCTGGACTTGAACAGTTGTTTGGGTTTGTGTGTCTGTTACAGATACCCTATATGACTAGTGTGATTATGCACAAGCCTTTTAATCTATCTTGTTTCCCCATTTGTTGAATGAAGATATGGATTGTTTATTGCTGCTACTGAAGTCTTCTGTATTTAGATGATAAACTTCTTGGGAAAGAGATTTGTCTTTTGTGTGCTTGTGTAGCAGTGAGCATCTCGGATGAAACTTCAGGGCAAAACAGTAACACAAATAGTATTCCAGAACTATGGCATATTGATAGAGCTTGTAGTTTGAAACATAGTTCCATTGAGCCAGCTTCTGGGTTAGGAAAAGGGGAAAGACAAGTGTATTCCAGGTAATTGGTAGTGGTAGACATGGGAGGTAGAATTCTCTCACTTTGCTTTTAGGGTGATAATTTAAAGACTGAGATATTTAAGAGCAAAAAAGAAAGTAGCTGACACACGTTTACTAATTAATTATTCATTGAAGTAATTGTTTCAGTTTTTAGCTTGGCAGCACCTCTTCTGTATATTAATAGCTGGAAAGAATTAACACACATGCAACATCTGTAAATAAGTGTTTTTGTTTTGTTATCGGTGCCTGAGGCTTTCTTTTCTGCTGTTTAAAATGCTGAGTGGGTTTAGTTGCCAGAGTGTTTCCATTTAAGGCACTGGTGGATTTCGGGATTTTTTTGTTAACTTCTAAATACTGGTTTCTGTGCCATAAGCTTGAAGAGTTCTCTTTTTGGTGTAGTACGATATTTTAAGGGAAGCATTGATAAAGGAATTGCAGGATCCGTTTTTACTCAAAATACACATTTTATAGTTGATTCTTATATAATGATGTTTTAGTAGAAAAGCGAGCTATTGGTTTTTTATAGAAACTGAGAAATGATTCTTATTGGCAGTTGTATGTAATTGCATAATTTTAAAAAATGTAAAGATTAGGGAACTTGTAGGTCAGAATACAGAAAAATTATCAAAACTTAAAGTCTCAGAATATGTTAGGAGGTCTGTGTACGATATAAAACATAAGTTGAATACACAGTGCATGTACACATACACGTTTGTTGCCATTGCAGAATTGTAAAAGATCTTTAAATTCCAAATACTTAAAGGTAATTATCTGGCAGTGTTCCACCTCTAGCATTGCAAGTTAATTTATAACTAGAAGAAAAGCAAATGGTGGGAAGGACTTATCTATTTATTTCCCCAAAAACTTATTTTATATATTTGTCACGGGAAATTTTAGAGTGGTTTCAACAGACAATGTGCAGAATCACTTCTAATTCTGACTTTTATTTTTATCTCGTGTAGTATTATGGGTAGGAGGTCCATAGTTATCTTTTAACCATCGGTTAGTAACGCAGGGCCAGTAAGAGGTTGGCTGGTTGTTTAACTGGTCTCCTTTGTCCAGCGGCAAAGTGCTTCCCCTGCGTGACCCCCTGCCTGCTGTTGGCTGTGGCCAGCCCAGCGCTTGGCCACTCCGTGTGTTCAGCGTGGGGGGCCATAGCAGTGACATCAGAACCCCCAGTGCTGCCTGCAGCCTTTGAAGTGCTTCAAAGGACACCTAACATGCAATTCCTTTGGGAGAATCCCTTCACAGCCTGGAGGCTTCTGCAAGCATTTGTTGTTGGTGGTGGCAATGCCTTTAAAAATGTGCTAGCACCATCTTGTGGGGCAGAGTGACTTTAATGTGCTTTCAAAGTGTTTTTTGGAGGTGCCTGCGTGGCTGCCAAACACTGTGCCTGAGCATCTGTACGAGTGCTGGCATCTCTAGCGGTGTTTGTGGAGAGGCAGTTCTGTCAGTGCTGGCTCGTGGAATCCAGAAACCCAACCAATGCGATTCTGTTGCGTGAGAAGTTGGGTTCTGGTGAATGGCAGGTAACTGGTATTAATGGTGAATGGCAGCCTGGTTTATTTCAGTGTTGAAATTCGCTGTGTGCAAGTAATACACACTTTCACTCAAAGATAAATACTGAGTTCAAATCATAATAACACAGCGCGATGTCTTAGATCCTAATATGTGTCAAAATTCTTCTTGTAACCATAATTTCCTCAGTGAGGTAACTAGAATTATAGTTTTATTGTTGCATAACATGTTTCCTTTTTATATATCATAACAGCAAAGATAGCGTGCTGCACAAACAGTAATTATTGCATCGTCAGTATGTCTTCCAGGGAAAATATAGGTATACTCAGTTCTTTTCTTCTGTAATGTAAGAATAGGGGTTAAATAGGTCTATTTCAGCTCAGATATTTTTATAATGCCAAGCTGGAGCTCTTGAAATTACAGGGTAATGGAATTTTTTTTCAAGAATTAAAGTAGTAAGTAAAATATGATTCAGTGTAAATATTACCTGAAATGTTTACGTTTTGAGCATTGCAGCTTTTTTCCAGTTTGCAAGCCAAAGAGCAAATCAAGCCTAACAAAAAGAAAATTAGCATTGTCAGAACTTAAGACAAAGAAGTAGTAGTGAATGCTGTAAGAATGTAGCCACTTTTCATTTAATGGCACGTGATTGTGAAAGTAATGAAGTTAGAGACTTAGTGTCAAAATCACCCAGAATCACAAGGCACTTGCCAACGTGATACCTTGTCCTAGAAGATTTAAAAGTACTTTCCTTTTTTTTAATGGCTTAACTGAGTAAAGTGTTTTGGTAGTTTTTTGGGTTTTTTTCCCCCCTATACAAACAAGAATTGTTGAGGTACATAGAATTGGAGAAAAAATTTTTATTTAAAAAAAAAAAGAATTTAAAATAAATAATGGTAAATATTTATCTGGCACTCAGTCTATCTTAAATTATGCCCCATCCCTGGAAGTGTTCAAGGCCAGGCTGGATGGGGCTTTGAGCAACCTGCTCTAGTGGGAGGTGTCCCTGCTGATGGCAGGGGGTTGGAACTTGATGATCTTTAAGATCCCTTCCAACCCAAACCATTCTATGATTCTATGCAGATAATAGCAGCTTCTACTTGTATGTTCTCAGGGTCATCAAATATGCAGTCTCTCCTGAGATCAACATTCATTTTCATTTGGTCTCACTTGAAAATAAAGCACCTTTCAAGTTAAGCTATTTAAACCGAAGGCCTTTGCTCCAGTCTCAAATGTGAATTTCGTATGGTGTGGATATTTTATTTTCAGTTGATCTAAATTGAAAAATAAGGTTTGCATTTCTGCGAAGACAATTTAACCTTGGGCAAGCTAATCCAATTATATAGGAGGAAAAAGAAATTCCCTGTACGTGTGTTTTAGTTAAAGTTGGATGGCTGAAAAGGGAAATAATAGAAATCTGTTTATATATTCATGTTATTAATCTGAGTTCTCAGTCATTCCTTTCCATTTAGCCAGCTGGTGGACCATGCTGCTACAAGCACTTTTGCCATACCAGGTCGATGGATTAAATCTACCCAGATGTAGTCAAAAGCCCAGCAAAAGAACTTGCTGCTTTTCTGGCTTTGTTACTGTGAGACTGGGTTCCTGCCGTGTTTCTTGTTACGTGCCGTAAAGTAACATGAAGCTGCTGATAGTTTGCACACAAAGAATAATATGAAGTGTTGAGTACTTAGCAGGAAGGAGGTGGCTGTTAAAGTCTAAGATGATAAATGGGAAATACTACATAACACTTCTGTTCCTCAAAGAGTAGCATTAAAAATGTAGCTTGTTTGTTATATGTTCTAATGGGTGTTGGAATCTGATGCATAAATACTATCATTTGCTGGGTGTTGAGAGGGCCATGTATTAATGTGTTAGAGAGAATAAAGGAAACTTGTGCTTTCAGCTGTCAGAGATGGAAATTTGGGAGTTTTGTTTTAGACTGTGATGACTTAATAGTCAAATCTGAATTTGTATTTCAGGCTTATGTTTATGTAAGAGGGTAGTGGTAATAGGACTGCCTTCCTTGAAAGATTCAGTTTTCAGTGAAGAACATGGGCAGTAAGAGCTTTACTGTTGTTGTCATTTAATTGTACGATTAGTTTTGCTTTCCAGTCACTGAGATTTAACATTATAATGGTAATCTAATAGTCTTTTAAAAACATGTTATGCACTATAGGTGGGTAATTTTTTTTTCAGAAGTTGCCTAGGATCCTGATAGTAATCATAGTTTTGGGGTTTTTTTTAATGTGTTCTAAGATGGCTTTATAATCTAAGATCTATTTTTCTTACATACATGAAAATAGAATTATCAGAGTGTCATAATTTTTGATTTTTATTGTTCCTGTGTGGAAACAAAAGAAATGATGTTGGAGGCGGAATATTCCAGAGATATTAGAATCTTAGTTGTTGGCATCTGTATTCTAAAAATGAAATAAAATCTTGTTGATTTAGTTGTAGCAGGATTGACAAGTTCTTTTTTTCTCTTTCTGTGAAAATATTCTTTTGCATTCTGCTTGCTCTTTAAAGTGCTATAGCTTTCTTCTAAAAGCTGGATGATTTTTCAGTTAATGCAGTTTTTGCACGTGACGCACTGAAATCCGTTACACAAAACTAGAAGGTGCTAGTGGCTTTCTTAACTCTTAGAATTCTTCTCAGGTTATTGGAAATCCTTTGGGAAAGAGGACGTTGTGGGAAGGTGACAGGAATTCCCGCTGCACAGCCTCCTTGTGGTGGTGCTTTTTCCTGGGGTGGTCTTAGGAGAAGGTGGACAGAGAACTGCTCACAGGACGTGGGTGTTGAACTGGGGCTTTGGGGGGTGTCAGCTCAGCAGCACACGTGTGGGGTAGTTGTGTGTCACAGAGGCGACGAGGCTGTGAGAGGAGAAGGGCTGTGGACATGACTTTTCCTTGCCGTGGGAGGAAGATACGGTACTTGGCCTTATCTGTTGGCTTAGATGTCTCTTATTCTCAGTGGTACCTCAGGAAATACTGTCTTCCTGAATAACGAAGCAGTGACTCTTCTTTGGATGGAAGTCAACTGGAAATGAAGGGTCTATTCTGTCAAAAATGGACTGTGATATATAGAAGCTATTTTTTCTAGGTAGATTTCAGACCTCCACGCTTCTTGTGTTGGTTACTGATTCAAATTACCTGTTAAAAATTGGACTGTTCCAAATGAACTCAAACGGAGGATCAGTGTTACCAATGTCAGTTTGGTTACAAATGCTCAGGATGCGTCAGTGATGGACAAAACTGACTTATGTGTCACCTTTATAATGCACAGACGTCACTGCGGGTTACTCATTACCTCAGATTTGCAAAGTATCCAAGGGATTGCTTTGGATGAAATTGGCCAACTGTAGTTTTTTTCCTATAGTTACGTGACTAACCTCTTAGTGAAATAGTTTTTGAGACCTAATTGCAAATGCAAGATTGCTTTTTGCAGGGACAGTCCTAAATGAATCTTGGAGGCAGATGATAAAAGTATGATAAAGTGCCAAATAGTGAAGTTGTAATTGGTACTTTGTTATTTGTCTTGCAATGCAACTGGAATACAGAGGGGTCTCAGGAATAACATTTGTACGTTTGGGGGTTTTTTTCCATATCTTAACACATCAGAAGCAATTCTTTTTAAAATAAAAAAAAAAAAGAAATAACTAATGCTTACTCTCTGTTATTAGATCTTAACAGACAGAATTTTGTCTGTGGAAAGTTTTTAAAGTGGTGGTCTGTCTGGTACGTTACTGTATATGTGTGGTGGAAAGAACACTGGTATTGTTTGGCTGCTCATTGTCAAAGCTGCTGCTGCTCTACCTCTGGTAAATACCTGCAGTGTCAGACGGCTTTTGTTAACACATACAGCATGAGTTGATGGGGACTTGTAACATTCACCCTAAAAGTGGTAGAGGAGAAAAGGGATGCTGGATATGCAATAAATCAGTGTTATTCCAACAGAAGGGAGCACTGGGAAAATGTGCAAGTAGAGAATGAAATGGGATTTGCAGTGAGAACAAAGTAGGGGTGAAAACTGATGTCATTTTGCATTGGTTACTGTGCAGATACGTGTAGCCATGCTCCAAAGGTTTTCTGTTTACAGAGAGAAATCAGAAGAGATACTTGTAATTAAATAAAGAAATACTTGTTCTGTGAATATAAAACTTTACTCCCTCCAGACAAATTGTTTTTTACCATCTAGATCGAATATAGCTGTTGTCTGGCAGTATTAGTAGTAATTAAAGTACCTTTGAGAAAAATGCTTCAGTTACTCAAAATGCAATCTCATGATTGTCTCGTGTGCTAATGTTAATAGTTTCAGGAGTTCCTGTATTCTATAATACTTTAAGTATTGCTGGCTTTTTTTCTTCCACAATGAATGTAATGTGAAAGTACTACCATATATCTTTTTGTTTTAAACTAATAATAGCCAAGTGGCCACAAGCTTTGAAATTTAAATACAAGTATCGTTATTACGGCATTGTCCCTGTTGGGAGGGGAACCACTTTCAACATCTTGTTGAAGAATCTCACAACGGGAGAAAAGAACAGTTTTGAAGTTTAAGGGTAGAACTCAAATGGGCTGCAATAGCGTGGTACTCGCATATTCCAGAAGAATGACAGTATTATTCAGAATGCAAAATACAATAAGTTGCTGGCTACCATAAAGTGAAGACCTGATGAGCTGCTTAGTATTACTTACATTGGCACTACCTATAATGAGAGGCAGGTGCTGGAAGACTGCTGTTTTGTCTAATTAAAAAGTGAGAAAGTTATATGAATTTGCCACAGTGGAACTGGGCAACTGGGAACTGGAAGTCACATGTGGGTTTTTTAAAAAAAAAATAAAAAAAAAACAAACCAAGATTGATGCCTGCATTCATTTTGAAAGGGGCTTGAGCTGTGTTAAAAGTAGAATTAACCAATTATTTATATATCTAAAGTAATGACAGTTTTAATACTTGTTGGAATATCTTGTGTTTTACTGTATTCAGTTGGCATTGCTTCTAACACATATATAATTATCTTACTTGAAACTGGAGGTTTGTAGTTGTTGGTAGTTTGGGGTTAAAAAGGAGCCCAGCTTTTCTAGGCAGAAGCAAATCACTCATTGAGTGTCCAGTATTGATATTGTTAGTTCATTTTCCCCACAAAGTTTTGTATAACAAGGTGTCTTCTGTTTGATAATGTATGTGCAACTATATGGCATTGATTGAGGGTAACTTTTTTAAAGGAGATTTTAATACATTCCGAGTAATTGTGTAATAAAATCTCTTCTCCTGTTCTGCCTTGCTTAGTATGTGAAAAGCATGGCAGAGATAAAAACAGAGCTTTTAATGTTCAAAGCTGAATTTTGGAGATAGGCATCAGACAAGACCACTTGTCACAAACATGAGTGTGAATTCCCTTCCATCAGTTGTTTCTCGGCTTTTTCTTTAGCAACAGTAAATAACCTACGAGACTCTAATTTAAAGTTTTACTGTCCAGAGGTCTCTGCAGCAGCTTTGAATCTGAGCAGCTCTTGTTACCTTAGATGCAGCTGATCGGATAGAAAGTATGGAGGGATTTGGGAGAACACCAGTTACATGTGAAACGTTAATTTAAAAGAGAGGACTTACACTAATCTCTGAAGGTTATTCAAAGAGTAAAGTTCTTCCTTTCTTCTTTTACTTAGTCAAAATGCGTGGAGTTTGTTCCCACATTCTATTCAAAGTATCACAGGAATTAGGATGTCTCCGAAGGCTGTGATTTGCCCAGTGAGAAAGTAGATGTGTGGTGGAACTAGTTTTAAGATTCAGGACATCAGAGGGATGTGTGTTGTAACCTAGATCTATGCTTCAGAAGGAGAGCTGGAAAAACATTTTCAACCTATTTTTTAATCTTGTCCACCTGACTATATGGTCAGGGCTTATGAGCTAAAAGCTTCCAAGCTTTTGTACTCAGAAACGTTCCTGACCCTGAAATGGCAAAGAAGAGCCTTGCAAGTAAGCTTTCTACTACACAGAACTGCTGTATGCTCCCCATCTCAAACTTTGAAGTAGCCGAATAATAGTAGGCTCCTTCTCCCTCTGTCTCACAGTCTTCTGACAAAAGCAAGCTGCCTCCACTGTGTTATTTTTATATTTAGATTTATCGTTGCATTCTAACCTTCAGAATCGTTCTTTTTGTGAGCAATTGTTTTTATTCTCGTGTATGAAACAACTGATCTTTGGTTGCACATTCCGTGTTGTCACGAGCTTTTTGCACAGTTAGCCCAAATGCGGTTTTGTCTGCCTGTTGTCACAGTCTTTTCTGTCAGTTTGTGTGGAGTTCGTTCTCATTCTCATCTCTCCAAGCATGGACTTAAAGAAAAGTTTCTTTTTTTGTTATCATTAAATTTGTGTCAGAAGTGGTTCCTACTGACCCTGATGGCTTGCAAATGTGCTTGCGTGCCTTTAGTTCTTTCTGCTTTTTATGCTTTCCACATTCTCCCTTTTGTCTTGCCTTTGCTGAATTCTGTTTTTAAGAGAATGTAGTAAAATCTGGAAAGTGGTGTTGCTGCTAAGCCTTCTGTTTTAGCATGTAAAACTTTGTATTAAGCACATTTAAATTAATGTAACAGGTTTTGTTTTCATGTTTGTCAAGTTTTAGTTCTGTCACTCCTTTGACGTGGTCTAAAACTGCAAGCTCTGCTATTCAAAGCCCAGCTCTGACCATGCTCTTCAGTTCGTGTTCCTGCTAGTTCATGCATCCTTCATGTCATACAGATGCACAGCCAGTGGAATTAGCTCACTGCTCCGGCAGGAGAATGTATCTATGTCGGCTGTGTTTAAGACCAGGGAGCTGGTGCGGGTCGCTGCGGGGCTGTCCTGGCACTGGTGTTGGTGGAAAAGGGTGTGCAGGGCTGGGGAGGAACCCGCTGTTGGCTTATCCTGGGTGCAGTCAAACTCCGTGCTGGGTCAGAGCCGACTGCGTGTGACAGAGGGGAAATGTGGTGTGTGAGAGCTCAGTCATGCGAATTCACAATAGCAGGTAGAGATTAAATAACATCTGAATTTGCTCTGGCTTTTAAATCAAATTAATGTCTAAGCCTTCATTGTAAATTTCAGGAAAAAAAGAAAATCTTCCATGTACCTTGACACTGCATCTGCTCTTAAAGTTTTGTCACTTGTGATTTGCAGTGAAAGTACATAGTCCCTGTAGAAATATTATCCAATTAGAAGTAAAATTCCCCAGTTCCTTATGTGTCACTGTGAAATAATTGTTCTAAAATGAATCTAAGTGTGTACAGATTGTATTTTGGGAGAGTTAATTACAAACTGTGTGGTTCAGGGATTTAGTGCAAGAAGAGGAAGAACAGTTGATGGAAGAAAGGAAAAAGAGAAAAGAAGACAAGAAGAAGAAGGAAGCTGCTCAAAAAAAGGTATGTTGAACATTAAAAAATAAACGCCCCTGTTTATGGGTGACTTCTGTTTCATCACTAGTAAATATTTGTTTAGCTGCTGTTATTCAGAAGTGTTTTCTTTTTAAATTAATGTTTTAAGCTTTACATGTACTGTCAGTTACATAGTGGTAACTGACATTATCAAACCTCTTAATTGGCTTTGTGTACGGTTTCTTCAGAGATTAAATATTCTTCTGAGATGACCATTCTTTTTCCTGATCGTCAGTTAAAACAATTTCAAGTTTGAAAACTTCTCAGTGTTAGTGCCTTTATTAGTGTAATAATTTTTATTTGAGATAGTATCTTCTTATCCTTTAGTATGGAAACAGGTGTCTTAAGACAATTTGTATTAGGGAAGGTGGACAAAAAAATGAAAATACTGACAGCAGGGGTGTTTGGGGATGGAAACATCACAGAAATGCTTGTAAACACTTCAGAATTCCTGTTTCCTGTCAAGTTACTAATCATGGCCATTGATTCTAAATACTGACTCTAAGCTTGAGAGAAGAGCTTGTAAATGTTATTTAAAAACATGTCTGTTTCAGGTTTGTTTGCTACCTGGTGGTAGCAAAGTGAACCTGCTTAACAGTTTTTCTTTGATTCCATTGACTAATGCTAGATATTTGTTATATGATCAAAAAATCAATAGTCAGCTCTCCTTGTTTGTTGGCCTAAATAAAGGCCTATGTTGTGTACCTGTACAAAATTAGATATGTCTACTCTTGCAACAAATATAAATTAAATAGTATTGGAGGGGTACTCCAAGAAGAGGTGTTTGCTCGTATTTCAGAATGAGAGGTTTTTTTCAGTAGCTGACTGCAAAGCTGCATAATAATTTTTGGACCTCAGTTGCAATATTATACCTCATTTTCCTCTTGGAATTCTTTTTTAATCAGAAGTTGCAACGGGAAAGGAGCTGGTTTACTTACAGAATTTGAATCTTTTAAACAAGTGGTTCTTCATAGCTGACTGACTTCCCCAAAATGTAGTTTTTTCATGAGTTTGAAAGACATGTTTGAGAGTGAAATTTTTAGGAGAAATAAACGCATAAATATTTTTTGAAAGTGAAGAGATTAGACCTTTGCCTAAAATTAGTTTTGCTTTCACTTTCTTGTGACATGGAGCACGTGATGGACCGTTCTTCAAAAGCTACAGGTCTTTATGGATGTCCTGTATTCTCAGAGTAACAAAACGTTGAGTGTGTGGATTTTATGTATCAGGAATTTAAGCGGCTTCTATGGAAAAAGGGAGTAGGATGCCACAAGGGTGCTCATCTGCATTCCTGGAGAGGCTTAAACCTGATCTAGATTAAAGAGAATATACATCTGAAAAACATGGTAACAAACTGCCAGTTAACTTTCCTGTTAAAAAAAAAAAAGTTCCTAGTACAAATGTGGCTTGATTCTAGATTAAAATGAAAACTTGTTAGTGTGGGTCACAAGGAAGGCAGGATCCCTTTTATGTTCTTTTAATATTCATGAATAGTTTCAGATTGGCCAGAATTGCTCTTTTTTGTTTTGCAAGCTAACTTTTTCTGTTTGATCTGTGAAGAACATACTGATTTGTGTTATCAACCATAGGCTCACTAGCAAAAACTTTAAAGCATTTAACCGTGCAATATGAAATATGTTCAAATTTTTTTTTCTTTTAGAGAATAGCACCTTAGTATAAAAAGACAGTAGCATTATCCTATGACCCTTTCTCTTCACTGATCTCTCTGGGTGCTGTGGATAGTCAGAAACAGCATAAATTGTCTCGTTTTCCTGTTTGTGGGTAAAGTACCAAGCTGATGAATTGATTTTTTTTTTTTTTTTTAACTCGAGTCACAGCTGGGGAGGGGGTGAGATTACAGGCTCTCCAGAGTAAGCTCTAAACACCTGTATAGGCAAGGCAAGAACTGAAAAGGCATCATGTAATCATACTGTGGAAGAAAAAGCTAATGCTTGGGTTTTATACATCCTCTAGTTTTTTAATAATTGGAACTAAAAGGAGTAGAAAAATAACAGCAGCAATCAGAGGTATAACACTTAACTTAGAGAAGGTTTATTCTGTGCTTGCATCCTGATGCTGAGCAGCTTTCTTGGGACACCAGCTGTTGTGTTCTATTTACCTTTCTATGATTGTATAAAAATGTGGTCAGAACACTTGGTGCAAAGCCAGCTGCTGTGCATACAGTACCTGGGAGTTGAAGTGCATACAAAACTTCCCAAGTCTTCAAAATATTTTGATTTTTTAACCAGATGTGTTGAACAAAGAGTATAATGAAAAGTTGTGGTATTATGTAGTAGCCCCAAGTACAGCAACTGCCTTTTGGAAGATGAGGAAGGGGGGCGGTGGTGTTGGAGGAGTCAGGGTAATATGGATGAGATGGATAAAACTGAAAATGAAGGTGGTGTGGGGTTTTTAATACACTTGTGTAAGCAGCCATTGGCTTTGGTTTTGCTTTCTTAATTCCAGGGGCTGATGCGTTACCGTTAGTAGGGTGGATTTTGCAGTCTTTAGCTATTTCTATCAATCTCTTAAGAGCATAAATAAATAAAAAAATTAAAAGCTTGTGCTCAAGGTTTCTAGGGAGCAAGAGTCTACATTTTGAAGTATCAGACAATATAACTTATTTTTTTATGTATCCTTGCATTCGTCAGTTTAAGAAGTTGAAAAAGAGGGATTTTCTGTTAATGTACTCTTGATTTCCTTAAGAGAAATGAGGCTGTGGCACTGAAGAGTCATCAATAAAGTTTCAGTAGTCAGCCCTAACAATGCTAATGTCTGAATCTAAACAGGTCTTACATCAAATCAGTGAATCAATACACTTTTCCTGCATTCATATGTGCTCTCGCTTTTTTCCTCTCCTCAAGAATTTAATTATAGACAATCATAGCTTAAGAATTACCACAAATTTATTGCATACTATGAATATATGTAGTCATAATTAAAGTGGGATTGTATGCAGCTACCAAAGTGACCATATCAAACCAAATCTCATTTTGCTTTGGCATTAGTGCATTTTAAAAGTGGTAATTAAGAAAACTCTAGCTTCAGATAGGAAGAACTATGATTTGTCCTTTTGAGAGGTCCTTCATGAAGTCAGTTTCAGTATGTTTTATAGTTAAAACTGCACAATCAAGGTGCACTTTCTTACAAGAAATATTTCTCTCCCCATTTTTATCATGTGATAAAACTTTATTCAAATAGATCTCTAATCTTGGCTGTATCACAGGTGTAACCAGTTGAATCTTGGAAATGAAAGGCTTAAAGCTTTTGCATTTATTTTCTTCCTTTAAATTTCTAGGTCCCTCCCTCTTCCCCTGCTGTATTTTGCCATAGAAGTGGTGGAGGTTCCTTGCCTCCAGGCACAGTTTTTAACTCACTTCAAACATCTTAATTTGCAAGTTTAATTCAGTCTGTTTCATGTAGCTATCTTTCAAATTAATTTTGTCTTCTATAACATTTAAACAGCTTTCTAGGCGTAAGGAATAATAGACACGGGTTGGTTAGAGAGACACTTCTGAAGTAGATAATTAAATAACTTTAAAATATTTTAAAAGAGAGAAGTCAAAAGCTAATGTTGCTTTATGAAATGGCACGTGCGCATGTGGTTTTTCTCTTATCTGCACAAATCACTGACACTTCTTTTTTCTTGTTCTAGGCCATTGAACAAAAAATCAAAGGTAAGTTACTTTAGAGTTATTTCTATTCTGTATATTATTTCTGCATTTTTAAATGTGTTGAATCAAATGGGGTGCCTGAAAGCTCTTCTCAAACTAAAAAGTGGGGTCTCCTTGAAACTCAGTTGCACTTTTTCAAATGGTGACCACAAAGGACTAGAAGAGTAATAGCGAAGGGTTGATTGGAGACTTCCATTCTTCCTATTTTGCATACTTAATTACTTATACAGCACCAGGCATGTACGTAATATGTCTTGAGTTCTTTTCCTTACTTGTTTTTTTCTTCCCCTTTTTTGCTTTGTTTGAAAAGTGTACAAACACTGACACTTTAATCATGGCCATTTGTAGATCCACACAGTGGATCTGTTTGAAAATTTCCAAATATCCTAAGTGCAACTGGGGTTGGGAACTTGATAGACAAGTAATTGATATGTCTAGTTTTAACTAACTGTTGCATGGGGAGAGATCATCCTGGCAAAATGAACGAGATGACAGCATATGAAAGCTGTAATTTCAATGTTCAGTGGCAGACTGGGAACACTGGAGTTTTTCTGAATGTTTGTGGTTTTTATACAGATCTCCATTCCAACCAGCTTCTGTAAAGGGAGGAAAAAAGATTCTTTTCACTTTCTTTAATTCTAGCTCATAACCTGTTAGTTGGGAAGCAGATAATAATTGCATAAGTGATCGTGTGGAGTGCTTGCTGAATCCCTGTTTTCTAGGAGCATTGGCTTTAATTTAATACTTACTTGAGCAGTAGTAGAAACAGGAGCTCAGAAGCCCTGCTTAGCAGAGATGCAATTACTGTTGGAAAAATCAAAAAGTGTTTGAAGTGCTGTTCTGGCATGAAGGTAGCAAAACGGTAGAGGACATACTGCGCTGGAGAAGAGGCAAAGAAACAAAGGGAAGTCTCCGTAACTGAGGTGTGTGTTTGAAGCCACATCCTAATTGGTATGTGGTTGAAATGGAGGAGGCAGGTTCTCCACCTAAAAAATGCGCCTATTCTCCTGCCGAGGACTGCAGTACCAGTTGCCGGGTAGCAGGAGACACATTTATGTCTAGATTATTTAAGTGCAGTGTACACTTTAGTGTGTGTGTTTAAATGGAGAAAAGAAAATAAATAGATTTAGTAGGACCAGTAGGTTGTCAGTGTGTGACAGTGCTCTGCAGGGGGGAGCGGGGGCAGCCTGGGTTCTGTGTCCTGGGGAGGTCTCCTACGTGCTGCTTTGGGAAGGCTGATGTTTTGATTATGGAGTATAGAGGGAGCTGCCGGAGCACTGTGGTGGTGGCATGGTGGCACCATCCCTGTAGCCAATGTCAGTAATGGAAGTTCATGTTCTCTATGTGGAACCATCCTGTGGGGTTCATTGGACTGATTGTGTGTCCCAGCCGTTCCAGCCTGACTCTGGTCACTGAAAACAGTTGGGAATTCTATGTTTGTCTGTAGATGTAGAACTGTATACTTAATGGAAGTGCTGGAAGAGTATTATACTTAATAAACACTCTTCACATGTGTTTTAAAGCACTTTTTTCAAGCAGTGCATGGAATTGTGTTTGAAGTACAAGCTAAGCATTTGTTTTCTTCTGTATATTCCTGCCATGAGGCTTCTAAGATAATATACCAGTTTTAAAGAATTATGAAACTGTTTGGTTTTATTCTGAAGTAATAAAACACATCTGAAAAGATAGCGAAGGAGGAAAACGATAAAATACTTTGCTGTAAATAGTAACGTCCATTTTGAGTGAACATTTGACCGATGTGCTTGTGCTGCACTGGCGTCCATGCCTCACGTCAGGGACGGGGCTGCAAATGGCTAAATATAGCACGAAGATGGGAGGGCAGTAATTCTGCTCAGTCAGCTACCTGATGGTAATCTTCAAATTGAAAGAAAATGCCTTTCTTTTGAAGGACAGAGTAAATCTTTTTTTCTTTTTTCTTTTTTTTTTTCTTTCATTTTCTCCTCTCTCCTTGGAGGCCTTATGTTTACCGATGGAAGTGTTAAGTTCCAACTTTAATGTTAATATTATCATTAAAAAGGCTATTTCAGGAAGTTTAGCAGGAATTTAGAGTTGTCAAAGGAACGCAGGCTGGCAGTCCCTCTGAAGAAGAGCAGACATTATGAGGTTTCAGATACAACTTTTTGCAACAGTTTCTATAGGAACAAATTCGTTGCTTGAGTTGCACGTAGCTCTTTCATTGTTTCAACAGTTTTGCCTGCTTGTATTCAGGATGCAAATTAATGTTTCATTAGTTTCCAAGTTTCCATCGCGTTAATGTCTTAAATAATTTATTTTGTGCATGAGCTGAAGATAAAATACAAGAGTATAGGATCTCTAAATAATTCAGAATTATGTTCCTTCTTTCAGAAAAGTAGCTGGTTAAGTGGTGGGGGTGGGTACGGAGGTTATTTCTTGGTTTTAAGCGTAGCTTGGATGGCTCTGAAATGTTGTTTTAGCTAAGGTAGAAATTGCTTTTGTACCAGCTGAAGTAGCTACCAGTGTGCATGTAAAATTACAAGACCACCTTCTGAGGAAGTTAATAGTGCTGATTTTTTCTCCTGTTCATGTTTGGGAGTGGAAATAATGAAGATGATACTAATATAAATGTTTCTGGTACAAGTAGCATTTTAATACTGTAGTATCGTCATTAAAAATGCATGTATGTCATTCCTGTGGATTTCAAATATTCTAACCTGTCTAGTTTTATACATCTGGTTTTATTAAGAGACGGAAGAGAAAGTTCATAGGAGTTAGAGATGAATGTATTATTTACTTGCTAAGTGGAATGTTTCTCTATTTGTGCAGCAGCTAGAATAGCAAACTCCTCCATCGACAAGTGCCCTCCAAGTGCTCTTGTACCGCTATTTTAGGACAAAATAAGTGTCATTTGAAAGTCCTTATTTGTTGAGAATACTGTAGAATTGTCAATTGTTGTGGTATTCCTTCTGGCTTGGTAAAATATGTATTTTTGCTGTGTTTAATGTCAGTGCTATTAAAGACAGACAAATCAATCTATTTACCCTGAATTTCCCCTAAAAGAGGACTGTGCAAACCGCACTGTGGCCACGAGTAGCTAATGATAAGCCAAGCACTAAAGTAAATGCTATTTAAGGAGAATGTTTGAGTTTTGTTGTCTGTGCTCACTTCAATAATCATGGTGTAATTCCTCAGAATGAGATTTCATTACGAGATGAAATATCTTTTTGCAGACACTTTAATGTATGTACATAATACCCCAGTGAGGTAATTCATGAAATTTGAACAGTAATATTGATGTTGGTGCGAGTGTTGTGGTTAGTTGTTCCAGTGCTTTTGTGCTGTGTGAAACGGTACAAGCCAGAGCTGAAAACATCTGTCAATCTCCAGTTCTGAATTCCCCCGCTTTGTAGAAGGCAGAGGCATAAAGTACTACTTTTATTGCAGAACAGAATAAACTTTGAATCAACCATTGAAACGGAAAGTGCTTTTAAAAATAGCTGGGTGTGGAATTGAAATCTTTGACTCATATTTCCCACCTTGGAAACTTCTTATTCATTTTCTTCTCTGTGAAGCAAAATTGCCTGAATACACTAACTCTTCTGTTTTTTTGCTCGGATTTTTTTTTTTTTTTCACTTGCCTAACTCTGCTTTTACTGATTGGAAAAACTGTTACGTTAGCTTTTAAATCTTGAAAGCGAAGAGCAAAAAGGGAACGGAATCGCAAATGCTTGCTGTTAAACTCGCCCGTAGGAATGGCACAGAGCTTACCTTTGTGCGGATCTTCAGGGGTTAATGAATTGGCAAACAGTTAGATATTTTCCAGATCAGCTAGCTGAGCTTACAGCTGCGGCCATTTTTTCCACAACGAAAATTCTAGCACTACATCTTACGTGTGTCAGCTTGAAAAGCCAGACTTCCTCTGTTTGCCCTTCAGCATTCCAGCACTGACAACTCTTTGGGGCATGACACGCGGGGAGGGAGCGTTACAATACATTTTTAAGAGGTCAGCTTCGGCAGCAGCGAGAAGAAACATTTAAATGACAGCTTGGTGCTGTTCTTTGTGTGGTTTAGGAGCCGATTTGATCTTTGTAGGCTGGTTTTGTGCGAGTGAGAAACTGTTTTCCATATGCATTAAAGTTATTCAAACCGCTGCCTTTTTTTTTTTTTTTTTTATTGGAGGGGGAGTTTAAGTGACTGGGCCCCTACTCCAGGAGGAGTTGGCAGCAGCTCCTGGAGCAGTAAAATGACACCATGCTTCTCCTCCATTTTCTAATGAAATCTGCAGAGTGGGAAAGCAACACAAGTTGGAAGCGTCTTTCTTTGGAATCTCTCTGTAAACTCTTAACTTCTCCATCTCCTGCTTTGTGGGTTTTCAGCAGGTTTGTTCTTTATGAAAATCTCTCATTTTTTTTAATATTAATTTCTGTAAACTCGCTGTTACTAGTCAAGTAAATTAACTGCGATTAGACTGCAAGTCTGTTAATATTATATTTCTGCCTTAATATGATTCAAAATAAAATACTGGTGTGCAGAACAAACTTTTATTAAACAGGCAGCTTGTTTATAACAAATGAAAATACTAAGATGATGATTAAGGGGTGTTGGAATTTATAGTAGCCATATTGGAATATTAATGTATTATTTAGTCTTCTGAGAAGTTGTGGACCAGAAAATGCTGGATGGGGTAAATTGTATAGCTCCAAACTTACTCTGTGGTACTTAGGGAAGTGAAGGCAAGGGAATTCTGTTGCACTTCGGATTAATTTCGGTTTGAAATTAACATACAAATGTAAACTCTGCAGATACTTTAGTGTAACTGTATTATCTGGTAGATTTCTGTTTAGTTTGCTGATCCTAGTGGAAAGAATTACTGTATTTGCTGAGGAAATGAATGCACAGAATAGGTGAGAAATAGCATTTTCTTAAACTGTTTGTGAAGTGTTGTTGATGTCGTAGCTTAGGGGCTGGCTTGGCAGAAAGGAGCTTGTTTATTAGTTGCACTCTTTTATAGTCGACAGTGGTTTGATTACCTGCAAGTCCATTGGATTCTGTTAGAATACGCACTTTGTCTTAAAGTAGCTTTAATTAGGAAAGTAAAGTATTAATGTTGCTGCGTTGCAGTACTGCCCTAAGCACGCTACTTGCAACTCTGTTTGGACGTCTCGTGAAACGTCAGATAGAAATGATTTTACTTTATCCGAGAGGAGTAATTGTCTGTGAACGGTGGTAGTAATGTAGAAAACTGAATCTCTCTCATTGACCGTGTTATGGGGTGTTGTATGTTGTATTAAAAATCTCTTCAAGTGGGGGGTACTTTCCACTTAAACTGACAGTAAAAAAAAAAAAAGCTTAAATACTGTACACGGAAGGCTGAAGGATGTCTGTGTCCCTAAGTGGTGCCAGTCCTGTATGACTACTCTCTTGGCTTGATAATGATACACTGGCTGCAAAAAGTGGTGGTTTTTGGCGTATCGCTGTCAGCACAGCTCAGGTGTAGGCTGAACTGTGCTTTAAACTGTAAAGAGTAATTAGCATGAATCAGTTGCAGCAGAAGGCATAGTGTGATCGATCAAAAAGTTAAGATTTGGGCAGTAGCTGCACAGATTGTAGTATGAGAAGAATTATTATTTTTTTTTAAATTTCAAAGCTTGTTGCGGTACCTAGACCACAGAAATGCTTATGCATTAAATTGTTGACAAATTCTTAGCTATTTGCTAAAATAGCTCCTCCCTCCTTCCCCCAAGGCTTAGTCATTTTAAGTTATTTTTAAACCAGGAAATTTGAAAAGGAATAAATGGAAATTGATTTGTTTAAGACTTCTTTGTATTTGTGAAATTCAGGTTTTGATCCTAATTTGTTGTCATATGCATCAGAGCATTGTGTAAGGAATCTGATTTGAGTTACCTTTTTTTCAATATAGGTAACTACTTAAATCGATGGAATCTGATGCAGTGATGGTGATTTTTATCAACTTGCCAATTTATCTAATAGCTTTTGAATACCTTCTATTCCCCGTGCTCTGTACATTAAATTGACTTATGTCTTGGCCATTCCTCTCTTTAATTCTGTCCTTCTCCAGTCAGCTATGAAATAGAGAGCCCTGGGTCACTGCTGTGTCAGAGCCGGGGAGATGGGGGGGCTGTGGAGTGAGCGTGTTGGGGAGCAGCTGAAACTGGTGCTCCTCCTCCTCCCCCCTTGGGACTTCTGGCAAAGGCCTGGATCTGGCCACCTGTGAAATTTGAAATTTGAGGTCTCTTAATTTTTCCTTTTCTACTTTTAAGTTGCCTAAATATAATATTCAATTGAAACACAACTCAGAGCCTGATTCTTAGGTGACATTGCATTCTAAGGGCCGTCATGATTGTGTTTTTCTCAAAATATGTAACTCTGTATTACAGTAGAAATTTTAAGAAATTATAGTCATAAGTAACATGGACAGTATTCAAATTGTTTCTTTAAACAAAAGTTTAAGGAGTTTGCTTTCATTTATTTTTTTTATGTTATATTCACATGAATCTGTTCCTGCAAGCAAATGATAAAATGTTCTTTAAACAAAGTAAAAAAAAAAAAATTTAAAGCCTCAGAAATCTACATTTCCATTCGTGTAGGAATGATATTCCCGCTTCTGACATGCCAGGAAATCATTAAATGGTGCACAGCAGGAGAAAAGGTGTATGTTTAGATGCTGCCAATGTGCAAAAAACTATTCTTGAAAATAAATACAGCCTTACTGTAACTGAGACCCTGTTTGTCACTGGGCACCTCCTCACCCACCAGTGCAGAGCCAGGCCCTTGCTGGTCCCGAGCAGTGGTGCTTGCCTTTTCCATAGCCTGCCCCCACCTTAGAAGTGCCATTGGAGCAGTTGGATGGAGCTGCGTCCTGAACTCCTCTCTCGTAGGATCTCAATGAAAAAAATGGGGGGATGAGTTCTTAACCTGGGTCATTTTCCCCTCTGTTGGCTGTGCGGGCCCAGGAGGGGTTGTGTTGCTGGGGAAGGAGAGACCTGTAGCTTGTTGGAGCCTCTTTAAATGTCTGTCACCAGAGGAGTTGTGTTACTGAGCTGTGCCCTTGCTGTTAGCAGCAGGAATGCTGCATGGATTAAACAATTTTTCCTTTGGTAACTTCTAAAACTGCCAGTTTCATTTTTTGGAGCTCAGTGTAGAGATGGTGACATGACCACGTCAGTAAGTCAGTGTTGAGGGAGGTCATGATCAAGTCTTGAGTTATCTCTGGAAGTCCCACAGTAAATGTAAACATGCTTTACGGATGTCTCATCCAAGAAATTTTAAAATTACATAACATATCAATAATGTAAGGGATTAGAAGTACAATTTACCTGTTCAGTGGTTGGGATGAACAGCAGTAGCACCAGGAAACTCATCCAGTAGCTCACAGTATTCCTTCCTGTCCATTGACCCTGGTTTATTAACCAGTTACCTACACCTGAACACCCCCGTACTTACCCCTTTGCGTTTGTACTGGCCGGGGTGGAGATGTGGAGGATGTTGTGGTTTTCTCTTTATTTGGCAGGGTTGAACTACGGGTTATAGGGTTTGGTGTTTTCACTCACAGTTGACCTCTGCAAATTATTTGACCTTCGTCTTGTCGTGAAGTGGCTGTGCTGTCAAGACCGAAAGATAATTCGGAGTTGCAGTTGCACATTTGGCTTTTTATCAACGCCGGCACAGTCCTGCCAAGCTGTGTACAGGGCTACCTGTGCTATTAACTTTTCCTGCTGGCAACAGATTGACTTAAGGGTATTAATGTATTTCCTTTTGGATTTTAGGGTTGATAAAGCAGGCAAGTCTTAACAATGTGTTTGGTATGTCCTGTTCACCTCTTTTTCTTTCTGTGCAAGACCATAACATTTTTTCATGTGTAACACTTAAGTCTCCCATTGGAGTAAGATAATTTTTTTTTTAGTACTTAAATATTTTTCAAAATAAAGTTTAAATGCCAAAATAAACTGGCATAGTGCTGATCTGTCAGGAAAAGCTATAGAAGGCTTGTTAGTAGTAGCACGCTTTAACTGAGATAACTTTGTTAACAGTGCTAGCAAGACATATTTGTGCTTCCAGATCTGTGCTATTAAAGCTGTGTGATTATGGGATAATAGAGCTTTTAATGGGGAATGAGTTACAACTTGAATCAGAAAAAATGCTGCCATTACATAATATATAAACACATCTTAGAACATTGACTTAGTCTTCATTTTTTTCGAGTTGCTGTTCTTATGAATAACTTTGTCCAACTTTCTTTTTTTTGGGGGTGGGGGTAGTGCCAGAACAAACAAAGACAAGTGTAAGCCAGCCTCAGCCTGTCACCTCTAACGGCACTTCCACAGTAACCAGCACTAATAATAATGCCAAGCGGGCCACAGCCAACAGTCAGCAGCAGCAGACCTTGCCTCGATACCCTCCTCGTGAAGTACCACCGCGATTTCGACACCAGGAACAGAAACAGCTTCTGAAACGAGGTCAGCAGTTACCAGTTATAGCTGCAAACCTGGGATCTACTCCTAAAGTATTAAACGGCCAGTCAGGAGGCAGCACTGTCACAAATAAACAGCCAGTGACCAACGGAGAAGTGCCGAACAGCAGCAAAAAACAGCCAGGTGAGGGGGAGGTACCTTGTTTTCCTTTAATTAAAGTTTAAATTCAATTATCAGTGAAATATTTGAGCTAATATTATATAAAGTTTAAAATGTGAGCTGTAGTAGAATGAATTATTTTCGTGTGTCGTAGCTTAATATTACAGGATGGTTTCAGCCGTCTTTGTGCAAGTTTCATATTGAAACTTAAGACATCTTAGTTGCTTGTTGTTGCCAGTGGTGTACAATAAATGTATCTGTTTCTGAACAGATGTTGAAGCCAATGTAACCACTGCTATGTTCTGAATTCCTGGTCTTTATCCTAATAATTGATCCAAGCATGTTCCTGGTACAAAGTATCTTTTTTGCATCCGGGCTTGGTACACAGATCTCACAAGGAACGGTCTTTCAGAAAATTCCCAGAGTGTTCTGAACAGCATCTTAAGACTTTTCTTCATATCTAGAGATATAGATAGGGTATACCTTGTTTAGGCTATAAGAATTGCTTTTTGTTGTTAGGTCAGAGTTTTTCTTTGTTCATCTATCTGAAGCTAGATTGTCTTGCAAAATGGATTGAGCTTTACCTTAACTATACTCACATACTTATCCTATATTATTTTGGCTTGTTATGCATTCTCTTCAAATACCCTTTTAAGAGTAGTAACTTTACCTGTGACGTGCAGAATTTGCTGTCATGAATGTACTAGGATGCAGTTCAGCAATTTTTTTGGACAATAAGGGCAGTCTGGTTTTGGCTGGAAAAAAGTAACTTTCTTTGTAGGGATCTAGATTTTCAAAGGGATTTGATATTAATGCATGCCAACACTTAATATGTTGGACAACTACTTTCTTATTTTTATACTTGTATTTGGTTTTTGATAGTGCACATCACTGCTATGTGCATATCCCACAGATGGTTTCTTCTGAAACTTTACTGAATTCCCAGTGTTTCTCAGAATTAGCGTTTTATACACTAGAAAGGATGTGACTCCTAGCCCCTTCAGTTCCAAAAAAAAATTCTGGAAAATAGCCTTGATATTTCAAATTTTAGTTAAAATATTGAGCTGTTCTGATTACTGAATCTTGAAGAAGCAGTAATTAAAATGAAAGTAAACAATCAAAGCATTTGAAGCAGTTTATCCATGTGCCCCTTGAGGAATGTTTCCGATATTTCTATCAATACATTACAAAAATAATACTGGAAAGTACTCTCCCAATAAGTGATTTTCAAGCCATTAATTTTTTATTTATTTTTTTTTACTTCACCTGTATAATTTTGTTGCTCTCCATAGTCAGTTTTAAAGTAACCTTTCATATACTTGCTTGCTTCTAAGATGAAACTTTTTTTACAGCATATATTCTCTGCTGGTCAAATTGCACGGTAGCAAGTGATTTAAGTAAAAGATCACATTTAAATTAATCTAAGAAGTATTACTCTTTATAGAACCTATTAAACCTCCTAATTGTATCCAGAGGGTTTTCTGAGTGTACTATCCTTCATTGCACTTTTTGTGCATGCCAGCCCTATATTTAGTTGGGTTCCCGTTTGTGTATTGCATTATTCCCAGTTTTGCTCAATTTTGTTTGATTTTGTGCTAGTGTGGCTACACCACCTTTAGACTGGGAGATGTCGACGTGTCCCTGTGCGGTACTGCCACAGCGCTCCACTGAGTGTCTGTGGCAGCTGCTTCACTGCGAGTAGTTGTACCCTTTCAATAATGTGTTAATTATTTGAATAATCTGGCTGCACATCCAGCTGGTAATGAAAAGGTTCTGAGAGCCTTTAGGGGAGAGAAAAGTTGGCCCAGTCACTTTTCCCATCTTAAGAAAATGTTTGGATTTAGCATCCTGTAAGATCTTCAACTGTGTGCTGTGCTCAGGGCATTCCAGTCTGTACAAGGTAAACTGGTCAGAACCCACAAGTGGGGTCGGGTGACCAGGGTCTTGTTCCTTGGTGCCATGTATCTCTGTGCTTGAAAGGTCTCTTTCCTCTGGTATAACCAGGGATAATGTCTGGTTTGGATGTTTTGTCATGTTCTTTGAGGAATGTAGGTGAGATGATAACGTAAAGAAAAATAATTTTCCAGTGCTGGATTTTTGTAATGGTTTCAAAATCTTGTCTAATGAATTGGCTGTGAGGTAGTGTGGAGATGGCCATAGTCCAGCAGCGTCCAAGAGTGACTTCATGTCTTTTCACACCTTTGTATCTGAAAGGAAATACTACTGTCGTTCACCCGTCTCAGTCTTACTCTTCCTAGTTCCTCTTTTAGACTCCAGCAGCAACTTCTAGGTACTCTCCTTGTTGTTATCTCTGAAATTTAAAAATCTTGTGAAATTTAACATATCTGTAAATCCCTTCCTGTTGAAAGAATATCCATGTACAGGCCATTTGGGTTAACAAATTTTATACCTTAACAGAGTATCTTTGGAGATTAAGTCCTTGAGTTTTTGTGTTTTGTTTTTTTTGTTTTTTTTTTTAAAAAGCGTTAGTTAATGGATATTGGGATCGATCTGTATTTTAGGGCTAAAAGGAAAGCTGTAGCTTGAAATATTGAAGACAAAAATGCTGTAATCAGTAGTGGCCCCAGTTGTTTTATCTGTCATTCCCTGACAGCCCCTGGGCAGGATCTCTCCCCTGTTCCAGCTGTGGTTATAGATGCTTGGTAGGTGCTTTGTAAAAGTCAGAGAGCACAAGTGCTGCTAAATTTAAAGTTTAATTGCCTTTAATTGCCTTGGCCACAGTAAGTTTTTAAGTCTTTGGTATTTGGAGAAGTTTTTAATTGTATCAATGTTCAAAAAAAAAACCTCTTGTGTTTTGTGTGGACAGTTGTCTTCTCGTTTCAAAATTAACCTGCTTTGTTTAGAAATAAAGCTTAAGAAGAGGTGGGTTGGGATTTTTCCTGCTTTTTTTAGAACATTTGGCATCTCTTTTTGATAAAAACACATAAGTGAAGCTCCTGCCATGTAGTACTTCTGAAACAGATACAGTCTTGTACCAAGACGGTTGTTTTAAGAAATCTACATAAGTAGCTCTTTATCAGAACATTTTCATACCCAATTCGGTTGTTTGCTTTACTGAAATTTCCCCCCATGTGTAAACTTCGCATGAAAGGAAGGTCTTGAATGCTGTCTTGGTGTGTTTGTTTGCTCTGTGCTTTGTAACACATCAGAATAGCCAGGTGGTTTTTCCGTAATGAAATGATTTATATAGTGAACTAAAATATTTGCCAGCAGTAATTGCTTACAACTGTGGGACAGAACAAAACAGGAGAGCACCATCAGGCTCCTGGCCCTAGTCCAGTTACTTGGATTCCTCCTTTGACGTGACTGGGACTCGCTTTATTTATCCTTGTGCATCTTGCAGCGGAGCTGCAGAATTGTGTTGCTGCCAGAGCCTTTGGAAACAAAAGATTCTTCCTATGACTGGAGGGGTTTTTCTCGGTTATTGTAGGAGTCAGGGAAGAAGTGAGCAGCTGGGATTTGCAGTTAGTGGTGATGGAGGTTAACTTAATTAAGGAAACATTGCCTTAAATGTCACAGTTAGGGTCTCCAACTGTAAAACTTTTGAATTTGAAACATTGACTTTCATTTCATACGCTGCCTTTAGCACACTTAGGAGGAAGAAACTATGAAAGAGTGGTTAATGAAAGTTTGTTACATGCACACTTCGGTTAAGTCAGAATTGGACCATACTTAGTTCCGTTTGCTAAATCAGGTAGCAAAATACCGATTTTCAGGTGGAGAAAGTATGCAATTCAGAGAAGTGATCTGAACTTGCTCAAGTTTCAGGGCCGACCTCTGAAATTCTTAAGTTAGTACAGTCAAAAACTAACTGGTTTTGGTATTGATGACTACAAATTTTTCCTCTTTTTCTATAAATCAAACTTTTAAAATTAAGGACATGTTAAATTGGTTAATTAAATGCCAAATGTATAAAAACTAACTAGTAGTGGAAATATTTAGTAAAAGTAGCAAACTTGCTAATAATTAAATGCTATGTGTAGAAAGCTGGCTTTGCTCTTCGTGGCTCTTCCTTGTGCATTCAGTGCTGGGGGTGAGGCAATTCAGAACTTGCTTGTTGCAAGCGCGGTCAGTCAGATCGAGAGAGGGCTCTTAAGAGAAACCTTTCCTGAAGAAGGGGTGCTAATAAATGGTTTTAAAGTAATGAGTGGTTTGGGGACTGTTCTCAAAAGGCTAGTTTACTTCAGTAACACTTCTGTAATTTTCTTGCTTTTTTTTTTTTCTTTTTGTAGGCATGCCTCCCATTCGGGACTTGGTGAGCCACTCCCCTAACCAGTCAGGTTAGCTATTTAAATCTCACCTTTTTTTATGCTACATGTGTTCGTAGTAGTTATGTGCTTCACACAATTTTGTCTGATATTTTTTAAAATTTTTTTTATTCTTTGGCATTTTTTTTTAATAACATGCTGTGTGACTGACTGACTTAAGTATACTTTCTCTGTGTCATTACATAGTACATTTGCTTAAACATTTTTGATTTTCTAAAATAATGTCAGAATTTATACCAAGACAGATGTTTTGACTATGTGGCACTTAGGCTTTAACATGCTAAGTGTCTGTTTTTACCTTTATGCTTACATGTCAAATTGCCTCTTCATGGTATTAAATTGAATAATCTGTGCAAGCCTGTGCTTTGTATCAGAGACATCTCCCAGCACAGGGGAGAAAATCATGTCTGGGGGCCTTTTTGTTTTGAATGCTGAGATTATTCTGGGTTAGCATGTATGTGGAGTCCTACAGCTGTGTGTGGTGTTTACTGGATATGAATGTGAGGAACACCTTGCTGTTTATTTTTAAGTAATATTTTGGAGCGAATGTGACGTCTGAGGGCCTGGGGATGTGCTGTATGAGATGCTCTGTCTCGGTGCGGTGCTGCAGGGGCGTTGAGTCCAGCAGCAGCCAGGACCAAGGTCCCTGCTGGGGGAGAGGAGAGGGGGGAGAGAAAGTGCACAGGACAGTCCCTTTTAGGAGAGCTGCCAGTTGTTCTGGGTTAGTGCAGAGGGACGCTGTACCCTTGTCCTGGCACCTTTCCTGCCCTGCAGCAAGTTAGGAAACTATTGCAGAGGCAGACAGCTACATCTACACCTACCCATTCTTGAGTTGGGGGACTTTAAGAACATTTTTTTTTAAACTTTATTTTGTTATTTCATAATAAAGTTGCTTTTTAGCTTCTTTACTAAAATTTTTTCATAAGGAGTGAAGGTACAATAATTTGGATGTTTTGTATTGACGATCTGTGCGTACCAGTATGCACTGGAACTGTGAAAGGAGACGGAGCAAGATTCAGATATTTCTTCATATCTTCATATTTCTTCCCACTTTAATCCTGCTGTTTACTTTAGACCATGTGATGGTACTTCAAAACAAACAAACTACTTTAGAAAATATGTACAGTTTCCTTCAAGCTTTTCCTGCTAGGATAATTCACAGCTAGAAAGCAGTCAATTATTAAATAACAAATAATTTAAAAAATCTTAGCAGATTGCTGAATTTTAAGAAACACAAGTTTGTGTAATTTTTTTCTTTTTTTTTTTTTTGTCTGGGGTTTAATCAGCAAAAGTTCAGTTGCAGCTTCTAAATAGTTTTAGGGAGAAAACCAAAAGCAGAACTGTAGGCTGTTACTGGCTGGCTTTGCTGTGCACCAAATGTATTACGTTGTCAACTGTAATTTTTCGATTTTGTGGGTGTTTTTGTGGTATGTGCCAGATATGAAAAATCAGAGATAATAGCCTGCTTATTCAGTATTTATATACTTAATCTTAGAGGTTCATGGGTTGTGGAGATTCAGACAGGAACATTTCAGAACAGTGGCTCACACTAGGAATCACTAACACAGTTATGTCCAGGAGAAAGATTGCTAGTCAAGGAAGTTCTGAATGTACTAGGGTAATATTCTGGATGACTGTAAAATAATCAGGATATGCTGTTTGGGTATTGGCTCATTACAAATGATGTATCGCATCTAAATTAGTATAAAAGAATTTTAATAAATACAAGCTTTCTTTTTACATATTCTATTGCTGTGCAAATTAGGATTTGTTTACCCTTTCACTCTGGCTTGTAGTCGTAACCTGTATCTCTTTCTTCACACTGAATTCAGGCTGTGTGCCATATGTACACTTTCGTGTTGTTTTTAAAATTGATCACATTACTGCGGTAATGTTTATGTAATCAAGATTTTGTTTTTTTAGGGCAGCTTTTGATACTGTTGATTCTCTTGTTTGTGAGAGTGCAGATGACTTAACTCTTAATTAGCCTTTTAATATAGAGTTAAATGTCATTTTTTTTAAAAATACCAGTGTGAGATTTGGAACCTTGGTTTTTGTTGAACAATTGTTCAGATACAACAGTGTTTTTCTCAGTGACACGTTAATAGATTCTCTGTTCAACTGAGTGAAAGTCTTCCAGTTCTCCCAAGGATGCTGTGTGGTTCCCTTCTTGGAGCTGCCAGGCACTTCTAACCATTGCAGCCCGTTTTCTACCTGCCACCGGTCTTTTTCTGCTATTCCCTGTTCCAAATTGCTGTGGCCGCATCCTTGTTTCTCATGTTGTAGTTCCTACCTGAAACTTAACTGGTTGCTTTGACTCTCTCAAGCTTCCATCGTCCTGGATGGTGGAGGAGAAGTGGGGGATCCCTGCTCTGTGCTGCTCAAGACTACCTACTCTTGGAGGCAGGGTCTTTGGCAAGATTGTAGGATGTAGGTAGTATGAAGGATGTAGGATGAATAATAGTGATTAATGAAAAACACACCAGAAATTTTTGCACATCAGTGTAAACCTCAGTAAACTGTCTGTAATAACTTGTTCCTTCCCGTTTCCTGTAGATCATAAATCTAAATGATGTAGTACTTAGAATTTGTTGCTCTGATTTAAAAATGTGGGATATTCTGCTTGTCGTGGTGGTCTCAAATTCCTTTTGTGAGACAGAAGGCTGAAACAAGGTCCCTTTTTAACTATACATCAACTGTGCTTCTCTTCAGATTGGTCAGTCATGATAAACCACATCAAGTCTTGTTGTGGTTGAGTTGGGGCACTAAGAACAGGCTCCTGCTGAATGATCTGTGCATTTGGGAGCTGAGCTATTGCCAAAAGTCATATCTTCTATGTACTTTAACCTGCAAATAGATGGCAGTTTTGATTAACATTTTTAATAGGGTAGATGCAACTCAGTTACTTGGTACTGAGCCGTAGGTAGGGGTTGGTGGGCAGCAGGGTTTGGGGCTTTGGTGCAGAATTGACACTGCTTGTAGCAGAAGGAGGAAGCTGGTGAGATTGGCAGTTTCCTTTCAGACTTCACAATTAACATGTATTTCTCGGAAACACAAGAGGCTTGAAAATTAGTGTTACATTTTAAAAGTAGGGAGTCCCTAAATGTTCTTTAAACAGCTTTTGAGAAAAATAAAGATTGATATTTGTAGCCTTTTTGTTACTATTAGCTGTGTCCGTTAAGGTGAGCAGGTACAGTTTCATGCAGGTGTTCAGGCAAAGCGGCTGCCCTATTTTCTGGTCAGATGTAAGGCATGGGCTGTAAAAATCCATTAAGAACAAGTAGGAGCTAGAATACTTTTTTTTCTCTTATCTTTAGGTACATATTTGAATATTCTAAGTTAAGGCAAGAAAAAGGAACATTACAAAGTAAAGTTGACAGTTTATTTTTTTTAAAAAAACCCGATGTTTTAATGGGCAGAGAGCATACTTTTCTATGTATACAGCAATCGAGCATACACGAGTGTGGTTATTCTTTCAGTTCAGGCAAACACTAAGTAAAAAAACTTCACTGACATTTAGTACTTGTGTTCTGTTGCCAACTTCATTACTAGTTTTCACATGCTTCACACTTCCATAGTTTCATCTTCTGGTGCACCTGTCTGACTGTGTTTTGATTTAACGGTTTGGCAGGGGGGGAATTGTGTCTCTGCACTAAAGCTTTAGACATAGGAGATGAAAATTTGATAGCACTTATTTTGTTACAAGTACTCTATGGTGCATGTATTTTACCGTGAAAAGTTTGTGAGTGAATTAGGATCTATGTCTTGATTTCCAGACATGATCAGCTTATTTATTGAAAAAGAAACAGTAGTTCTTATATAAATGAAAATGAGAAGTATTGGTTCAGTTACTGCATTTAATCTGTACGTCTACAGCAGCAGAACTTTAGATTGGTCTTGTGATTTTTTTTTTGTCTCTCTACTTATGAAATTTTTATATAATGATTTTTAATGAAGGGGGGTGTGTGTTTCCCTGGCTGTTGCCACACAGCAATTGGTACTACTAGGCCAGTCTATTATCCTATTTAGATTTCTGCCTTTCAGCATCTCTTTGATTTTTATATAGTATTTTAGTTTTTAATATGTATATGTTTTTACAATTTTTTTTATGGTGATATAGGGTATTTTTTTAAGACTATATCTTTGGGAAAAAAGAACTGTAGGGGTCCTTCTTCTTGCTTTTTGTGAGAGTGCAACTGTGCGTGCTGGTGAGAAGTGTTCTAGGTCATTCATGTGAGAGTGTTCTGAACAGGTGTACTTGGAAGCTTTCTCTGTCATCTTCAGTGACTGTAGTGTTAAAACAAGCAAAATAATTCTTACTATCTTTATATTCTTTTTTTTTTCTCTTCTGCTCAGTGAAATAATAATACTAAATTTATAATAATGCTTTTGGACTTTCCTTCTTCTCTTTAGATCTGAACCACAGTGGTCTAGGATCCCATTATGAAAATTCTCACTGGGGACCAGTCTCTTCAAATAGTGACTCCAGCACAAACTGGGATAAAGTTATTGTAGACGGCTCTGACAAAGAAGCATGGCCATCAATCACTGGCAGTGACCCAGAGTTGACATCAGAATGTATGGACACTGACTCTGCCTCTAGCTCTGGGTCAGAGAGAAACCTCGTTATAATGGCTTCAGGGAGCACAGGTGGTGAAAATGATGGCATTCGAAATGGCATTGGACATGGTTCTCAAAATAAGTTTGTGGTTGGTAGCAACAGCAATAATGTGGGCAATGGAAGTATTAATGGGCCGTGGGGTTTATCCCATGGAACCATAATAAGCACATGTCAAGTTTCTGTGGATGCTCCTGACAGCAAATCTGAAAGTAGCAACAATAGAATGAATGCTTGGGGCACCATAAACTCTTCATCAAATGGAGGGTTAAATCCAAGCACTTTGAATTCAAATGGCAACCATGGTGCCTGGCCTGTATTGGAGAACAATGGACATGCCCTGAAAGGGTCTGTAGGGAGTGGTAATCCTGGCACAAGTATTCAGTGCAGTACCATAGGTCAGATATCTATTAGTCAGAGTATTAACTCTAAAGTGGGTGGTTCAGCCCATGGTTCCTGGGGAAGCCTTCAGGAAAATTGTGATTCTGAAGTAAATGGTACAAGGAAGGTTTCATTCAGTGGGCAACCTCAAAACCTTAACACTGAAATGAATGGACCAAATAACACTACTAACTTTATGACCTCTAGTTTACCAAACTCTGCTGGTTCAGTGCAGATTAACGAACTGCCTAATAATACAGGGCACGGGGCCTGGCGCGTGAGCACAATGAATCATTCTCAGATTCAGGCCTCTCCAGTTACAAACGGCACTTCCATTTCTCATCTTAGCAATGGTGAGGCGAAAAATGGTGGATCTTATGGTACTACATGGGGTGCCTATGGTTCTAATTACTCTGGAGACAAATGTTCAGGCCCAAACAGCCAAGCTAATGGTGACACTGTGAATGCAACTCTAATGCAGCCAGGCATTAGCGGGCCTGGCAGCACTAACTTTCAAATCAATGGGAATAAAGGAGGAGGGGTGTGGGAGGCAGGGACAGTCAACTCCCAGAACATGCCGTGGGGAAGCGGAAACGGTGCAAGTGCTGGCGGGAGTAGAAGAGGATGGGGCAACCCCGCACAAAACACTGGCACTAACATTTCAAACGGGGAATGGAGTAAACTGCCTAGTAATCAGCATTCCAATGAAAGTGTGAACGGAAACAGCAGGAAGTTTACAAATGGATGGAAATCTACTGAGGAGGATGACCTTAACAGCCAGAGTCCTGCTGCTTCTCAGATACCTGAGCAGAACAGCGCATGGGCCAAAACAGGTACGGGGGACAGCGAAGGTAGTTCGGAGAGCACTGGATGCCACGAAGACAGAGTAACTACAGAAGGACAGAATCGAGAGCGAAGGAAAGTTGACCAGCATGCATTACTCCAAAGCATAGTGAACAGAACTGACTTAGATCCACGTGTCCTTTCCAACTCTGGTTGGGGACAGACTCCAATCAAACAGAACACTGCCTGGGATACTGAAACGTCACCGAGGGGTGAGAGAAAAACTGACAATGGGACAGAGGCCTGGGGAGGCTCTGTGACACAGACTTCCAGCTCAGGGGGGTGTGTGGATAGACCTAGCCCTAATAATAATGATACCTCATCTGTATCAGGGTGGGGAGATCCAAAGTCTGCTACAAGGTGGGGAGACTCCAAAGGGTCAAACAGCCAAGGGGGGTGGGAAGAAGATTCTGCTGCTACAGTAATGGTCAAGAGCAATCAATCATGGGGAAGTGGCAAAGAGGAAAAGTCATCTTGGAATGACGCACAGAAGATCAAACAGGGATGGGTAGATGGACAAAAGGCCAGCCAGGGTTGGGCAGTTTCTGCCGGTGATAGCTGGGGCGAAAATTCCAGAAGTAACCATTGGGGTGAGTCTAAGAAATCCAGTTCGGGAGGAAGCGACAGTGACAGATCAGTATCTGGTTGGAATGAGCCAGGTAAATCAAATTCTGTTACTTGGGGAGGTAATAGTACAAACCCAAATAATTCTTCGGGATGGGATGAGCCTGCGAAGTCTAATCAGAACCAGGGCTGGGGAGACCCTCCTAAATCCAATCAGCCTCAAGGTTGGGGGGATTCGTCAAAGCCAATCAACTCTCCAGAATGGAACAAACAAGATGTTGGCTCTTGGGGAGCACCGTCTGCCACAAGCAAACCCCCAGGGTCAGGCTGGCTGGGTGGACCAATGCCGGCACCAGTGAAGGAGGAAGAACCCACTGGCTGGGAGGAGCCATCCCCTGAATCAATACGCCGTAAAATGGAAATTGATGATGGAACTTCTGCTTGGGGTGATCCAAGCAAATACAACTACAAAAATGTGAATATGTGGAATAAAAATGTCCCAAACAGTAGCAGCAGTTCAGACCAGCAAGCACAGGTACATCAGCAGCTACTGTCTTCAAGTGCCATGTCTAGCAAGGAGAGCAGTTCGGGTTCTGGTAAGAGTTGATTTTATGCAAATTTGTCTTTTCTTTTAATTGTAAAACAATTAGCTTGTTCTTGCTTCATATAACAATATTTTACTTTCAAAGTGGAATGGGAATGTGCCATTGAAGTACCATTTTTAGCTATATAAAAAAAGTAACAGCTATGCTCACAGACATTTGAGATTTTTATACAGATTGGAAGATCTGTTCTAATTTTAAATAGCTTGAGTAATAAAGACTAGACAGCTCTACTTGTATTCTGGGGGGTGGGAGCACAGAGAAAAATGTTTAAAATAGTATCTGAGGAATTTAAGTATTTTTCTTCATTTGATACTGAAACAGCAAAAACTTAATGTTGCCAAAGAGCCCCTCCAGGAGAAGTTGTTGAGTTGCTACAGGACAAAATGAAGGGTGATGGTTTTATATGGACTCTAGGTCAGACTTTCTGATCTTCTTGTTCTGGGAGCAGTGAATAATGATACTTGCAGAGGAGCTTGCCTGGTGTTTATGAAGTATTTTGTGTTCTGCCTCTTTTTCAGCTGTGAAAAGGAGTAGCTTAAATATAGTGAGCAGCTCTTAGAAACTTAGTATCTCAGAAATTTCTATTATCAAAATGTAATTGTTTACATATGACATTTGTATTTTTGTGATTATGTTTTTTTTATGGAACAGCTTACAGTTGTAATAATTACCTTTATACAGAACGTAAATGGGTACTATTATGCTTTTTATTGTATGTTATGGGTCTAGAAAAGGCAAAACACTTGAGTCTCTTTTGATAGTTTTTTTTAATGCTGTTTAAAAACATGCCAATAACTCATACTGCTTTAAAAAGGTTGGGGAGAGCCTTCTACTCCAGCCACTACTGTAGATAATGGAACTTCAGCGTGGGGTAAACCCATGGATACTGGTACTAGCTGGGGAGAACCCATCAGCGATGCAGCAGGCACCTCTGGCTGGGGAAATGCTTCTCTTGGTCAACAGGCTTCAAATAAACCTGGTGAGTGCTTTCTGCATCATCTTGGAATAGAAGTATTCGGGGAAGGGAAAATACTTCTCTAGAAGCTTTACATTTTTGAGGGCTTTTTTTGTCTTGAAGTAACCACAAAGCTAATTGAAATTATGTTAAGAGCAGTCGGTTGCAACTGAGATGTTAAAGTGCTTGATTTCTTTTTCACAACCAGGGCCTAAATCTATGCAAGATAGTTGGTGTGGAGATGATATGCCATTGACAGGCAGTCGTCAGACCAGCTGGGAGGAAGAGGAGGATGTAGAGATTGGAATGTGGAACAGCAGTTCTTCACAAGAAGCTAACCCATCTTTAAATTGGCCACCGTATATGAAAAAAATGCCCACAAAGGTAATTCTGGCTTGTGAGATGTCAGGCCCAAATGTAAGAATGCAAGTTGGCCATGGAAAGAAAGAAAGAAAAAGTGGTGGGGTTCCTGAGCCACCACTACTTTCCTATTCTGTAAAATAATTCCCAGAGGAGCTAGAGTCATGATTTTTGCACTGTTGTCATTTCTAAAGGTGAAGTCGGAACAGATTGCTGCACCAAGCGGAGTACCATTAAGCTTTAATCTTCATTCATAAAGTTTTATGATGTAATTTAAGCAGTAGGTGGTAAACATCTTCTGAGTATCACAGAATTCCTTTCTATTTTTAAGGGAATAATGAAAGGTGGAAATAAGCAAGATGAAACATGGATCAATCCATTCATTAAGCAATTCACAAATCTCAGTTTTTCAGTAAGTATTTACCTTTACCTGGCTTTACTGCCACCTTAGAGTGCTAGTTATAATACACAGAGATTAAAATGTTTAATTGCCTAGTGTTCATTTTCATTGTATTTTTCATTTTAGTTTTGTTTGTCTCTTCTGTGTTACTCATCCCTTTTCTTTGCATCCACATTATAAAAATATCTGTTTATTGATGAAAGGTGTTTTTGTGAACACTACCCAGATATTCATCCAGTAGCCTGTTCTACTTAGTTACATACGTATTTTGGTGAAGATACCCATTTTCAATT
>JAOXJK010000069.1:7906267-7916267 GCA_025774025.1 Xenus cinereus
TTTCAATTGGGTAACAGCTAAAGGGAGAAAACGCTTTGAAGTAGCATCTGATTTGTCTTGCTTTTTTTTTCTTGCAGGTTTGAATTGAAATAGTATATATGAATCTCTTTGTTTTAGCTTTTAAAAATATTACTATTAAATAATTATGATTCGTTTTATTACTTCAGAGAGAATCACCAGAAGAAACCATACAGAGCAATAAGATGGACATGTCTGGAGGTAAGAACAGAAGAACCTACCTGGGGTTTATTGCCTTCCTTTCCGGTATCTCTTTTAGTTTATATCCTTCTGGGAAATACTTTTTAAAACCTATATAGTTATAGTTATATCTAGGTAAATACATGTTTCCCTAAAGAAAAGGTATACCCTTGTAGAGGGAAAAAAAAATGTGTATATGAGTAATGCCACACACCTGAATCACCTGGTTGCTGTAGTAATATTATCCATAAATCAAGCTAAGCTTATTTATATTAAGATGACATGAAAGAGTATTTTCAGGGTGTGGTGTGTTTGTTTCTTGTAATATAAATATCTAGATTGCCTTCTGGATATCTTCGCTAAATATAAACACAAATGTTCCGAATACCACACTTGCTCATTGTGGTTCATTCTTAGAAACACACTTTCAGTTCTAAGAACTAAATTAACACTGAACAATTATTTTAGAAACCTGAGTGTAAAATGATTTGTGAGCAGTTTTAGTTTTATTTGAATCCATTGACTGTTATGGTTCCCCTAGCAAATCAAAAATAGTATAATTCTTTAATACAATAATAACAATATATTATAACAATAGATATTTAAGTAAAGTCATTGTAGCATTGTAGTTTTTATTGTAGCTGCACTGTTTTTATTCCAGTTTAAAATTGGATATTTTAACTTTTGGGCTCATGGTCTATTGTGTAAAGAAATTGTTCTATGAATTTTAGATTTTAATATTAATGAGAAGACTCATATTTCAATTATTTCAGTTTTTTAATTTGAATTTTAAACATCTGCTTGGAAAGTAATTCTCTTGCACTGCATGCAGTGAAGTAATAAATGGGCTCCTTTACTGCTGCTTATATTTTGATCTTCTACTTGCCTGGTGGAATTAATGATAAAAGATAGATTAGAATTTGCTTTTAATAAGTACAAATACTTTAAATTTGTTTGGGGATTTTTATTTTTTTTTAGCTAAATAGTTGTTGGTTTTTTTCCTTCACTGAATCAAATTAAAGCACCTCTGAAATACTACACACATGCAGGGCGTGTGATAAAGATGCTACTTCAAAGCCAAGACAATGCTTATTGCTGTTAAAAAAAAAAAAAAGTGGCATTCACAACTGGAAACTCAAGTTTAAACAATTATATTTTCTTGGTTTTCAGAGAAAACTGAGAATAATAATTTTGTGAAGCCCAGCAAAATCTGACGCTTTGCTGATTCCAAGTTTTAAGTTGCCTGTAGCCATCGATTCATAGTGTTTCCTTTCCCTTTTCAGTAAAGCCCAAGGAGAGGAAAGCTAAGACTGGTCTTTTCTTTTATTAGTGTTTAGCTTGAGATCAATATTAGTTCAGCCCTTCACAAGCGTAAACTGGTTTCTTGCGTGTCTGGAAAATTGAATAATTCTTCAATGTTGTAGTGACATCTCCCGACTTTTCTTAGGGTTATTGCAAGAAAAGCGGATGGAGATGGATAAGCATGGCCTCAACGTTGGAGATTACAATCGTGTGGTTGGAAAAGGCCCTGGTTCTCGTCCTCAAATTTCCAAAGAGTCTTCCATGGATCGCGGTCCTTACTTTGATAAGGTCAGTAGGTGTCTTGCTGGTGGACACTTCTAAACTTCTTTGACTCTGCATTCTAAGTAGTTATCTGTGTGCTCCTTAGCTTTCTGCGTTTAGTGGAGAGGGAAATTAGGGCTTCCTTGTTAAACCATGAGATATATTTTGTTCTTTTTAACATAGTGATATATAATACTAAGCACTTTCTGTAGCCCATTTGCAGTGCAAATGACTAACCTGATCTCTTTTGTTTTCTGCCTATTTCCTGCTGGTGCTGGACTGTCATGTGACTCTTCCCTTCTGTTCCTGGCAATGGTTTCTCCCTTCCGCTTGCTTGCTGGCTGGGTGTTGCGCATCGGTTTGTCTGTCCAAGCAGGATGGCATTGTAGCAGACGAGTCCCAAAACATGCAGTTTATGTCCAATCAAAACATGAAGCTTCCCCCTTCAAATAATGCACTACCTAACCAAGCCCTTGGCTCCCTAGCAGGGCTGGGTATGCAAAACTTGAATTCTGTTAGACAGGTAAGGCTGTGTGCATATCCTTGGCATGTTACTTGACAGCATTTAATACCTTTTGATATAATGTCCTAGCTACCTATGTGATTGATATGTGTTTTAACTTCTAATTCAAATGTGTAGGGGTGGGAGAAGCGGCAGAAGAGGTTTATTGTCACTAATTGTCCATTCTTTCCCCAGAATGGCAATCCCAGTATGTTTGGTGTTGGTAATATAGCAGCACAGCCCAGGAGCATGCAGCAGCCTCCAGCACAAACTCTTAATTCATCTCAGCCTAATCCACGTGCTCAAGTGCCTCCTCCATTACTATCCCCTCAGGTAACAAATTTCCGTATAAATTACCAAAATCCCGCTTCAAAAAATTGTGGTTTGTTCATTGCTGTTGCTGATGCTTTTTTGGTAAATATTGGAAAACATACTTGGCTTGATCAGTGTTTCAGAAACTAGGCAACTGTTAACCAAAGGTGATAATATTCTACATCTAGTGTAACTGATGGCATGTTACTCTCACTCACTCTTCACGCTGGTGCATTTTGCAGGTTCCAGTATCATTACTGAAGTATGCACCAAACAACGGTGGCCTGAGCCCACTCTTTGGCCCACAACAGGTAGCCATGTTGAATCAACTGTCCCAGTTAAACCAGCTTTCTCAGATCTCCCAGTTACAGGTAAGCTAACAAAGCTAGTCGCTCCGTGTTCTGTATGAAAGTCTAAGTAGAGACTTACGTCAGCTGTAAACTGTTCTTAAAAAAAACACCACAAAACACTGTCTCCTAGCGGTTGTTGGCTCAGCAGCAAAAAGCGCAGAATCAAAGAAGCATGCCTTCTGGTGGTCGTCAACAGCAGGAGCAGCAGGTAAATAAATACGTTTATTATTAACTTTCCAAACTATCTTTCAAAACTTGTTTTTCGTCCTGAGCTGCATTTCTTGTTATAAATTGTACTGAAGTGTGCAAGAGTGAATGGGATTTTGACAAGCTTTGAAGGAGTGACTTGGCTTAATGCTGGGGTTTTGCTGGGCTGAGGTGCACAGAACCCAAAGATGTGCTTCATTGTCTTTCTTTTAAAGGTGGAAAAAAGCTTTTGCCTATTTATATTGTAACTGCTCTGTTTTTTTAAGGGTCGATCTCTTAGTATGCAGCAACAGATGATGCAACAGTCCCGTCAGCTTGATCCAAACCTGTTAATGAAGCAGCAAACTCCACCCTCTCAACAGCAGTCACTCCATCAACCCACCATGAAATCTTTCCTCGAGAATGTCATGCCCCATGCGACTCCTGAGCTACAAAAAGGGCCATCACCAATAAATGCATTCAGCAGCTTCCCTATAGGTGGGTTTCTCCATGCTAATTTCATACAGTCAATTAATGCTTATGCCTTTCTTCTGATGTTGCCTACCTCCTCCAAAGACAATAGTCTTTGTGGGGCTTATCCAGTTATATTTGTTCAGCTCACTCATACGCTCATTCCCAGAAGTGACTCTCTGTAAATTAGTGCAAAATGCTTTACATTCTCAAAGAATGTTTGTCTCCCTTTATCCTCTGGGTTCCAAGGATGAGACACAGGCCTCTTGCAGTTATCATTCCTGGAGCTGAAGGACTTTTAGAAGTAGAATCCATATAAAGAATCCATTGATGTGGTTTCACTTCTTTGGATCTTAAAAATGTTTTCAGTGAATCTGGAGTTGCATAGGTAGAACACAGTGTTAATTTCCCTTTTAGTGGTTTTGTCCAGAAAAGAAAGCTTTTAGCTCTGCATTTTTAAAGAACAGTTATCTCATTTCAGGCAAAATGTCTGAACGTTTACAAATAAAAACATCTCCTGTTTCTTTCTCCCTACATTTCCAGGCTTCTGTCCAATATCTACTTCAGAAATTCCAGGCTTGTATATTTTCTCCTTACTTTAGGTCCCTTTTTAATGCTATCTTATACTTGATACAACCGTATACCATTTACCTCTTGTTCCTGATCCTTATTTTTTTTTCCCTCCTCTTCAGTTTGCTTTTCCTCTAATCTGGTCATTTCTTTTGGGCTGATTTTCTTTGCATTCCCATTGCCCTTTGTAGAAAAGTTTGTTAAATAGAGACTGCTGCTGAAGTCCTTGTGCTTATAGGTGGAGCATTATGGAGCCAGAGGGTTGGTGCAGGCCGTGCTCTTGCACTGCATGTGGCACACTGGAATTTTGCTTGTGGCCAGTCTTAAGTCCAGGCTGCTGCTTAATAGTTGCTGCTGATGATTGGCATTGAGATAGAACTACTGCTTTCATTCAAAGGGCGCAAGGCATAGAAATGAAATTTATTTAGCTGTTAGAGGCATTGTATTAGTTCTAATGAAAGGAATATTTAACTTTCTCACCAAACTTCATGCTGACTAATCACATCCTGTCTACATTAGGTTCCTTTCTGTTTCGTTTCTTGAGTTGAATTGTTGTATACTAAGTAGCTGCTTTCTCACCTTAATCATTGCCACGTTTCAGGACCCTGCAGTATATGTAAGATTGCTTTGAGGTCCCTCAGGAATCTGCTGCAGTGTACGTAAGAATTCTTTGGGATCCCATTGGAGTAGTGCTGTACAGTGATATAGGTGGAGCTACACTTGTTCCACAGATAAAAGCCTTAGGGTAGAAAGAGTAGGTTGCTGGACTTCCTGCACCCTGTAGTGAAAAATTGATTTGAGGAGTGTCAGTAGCATCCTCCAAGTGCACAAAGTATAGTAACGTAATCATGTGAGGAGGAGCTGAACTTGCCAGGTTCTCTTCTGGAAAATCTTGCAGGTATGTTGTTTTCTCCATGTTCTAATATTAGTGTCTGGAGACTAGCAATACAAGCAGAGAGGTCCTGTTTGCATTCTGGGGAACTGAGTGTGTCAGGATTTACTAAATATTAATCAAACAGAGAGACTGGGGGAGCGGTGTGCCCTTCTCACTAGTTGACCAGTTCTGCAGTCACATCCTGATTCATTTATAGAACTAAGTAATATATATATATATTACTCTCTCTCTATATATATATATATAAAATATATATAATAATAAAAATAACCCTGTTTCTGCCAAATAGTGAGTATAGCTGAACAGTATAATGTCTTCCACAATTGGATATGAAAAACTACTTCTGGGAAGATCGTTTGAATTCTACGTTATGTCCAGGGACTGATATTCATCCCCCAGTCCACAGATTTCAAATGCAGAGCTACGGACATGGATCTGTGCCTGCCGAGGGGCTGGCATTGACCTGATCAGCTACATGTGCCTGTCTGCTGGCTCGTCATCTTTCTGCCCCTTCTTTTAGAGGCCTGTTTTCTGCAAGCTGCTCCAGAGTTAGAAGAAGGGTTATTGTTGTGCACAGGTTATTGGTCTGACAGCAGCAAAATACCAGAGAGAGATGGCAGAAATGGGATTGATTTGACTTTCCCTTTTTTCTGTTTCAGATATTTGTAGTTGTTACATTTCTTAAAACTCAGTTGTCCTGTTACAAGGCACTTTTCTCTGAGGCTTTTCAAGGGGGTGCTTTTCTGGCATCAATATCTGCTCAAACAAATGGGGAAAAAAACCCAAAACCAAAGAGCAAAAAAAAAAAGGAAAAAAAAAAAAACCACAAAAAAGAAGCCCACAACAGCTTGTATATGGCAGTGAATATCAACTTAGGAACTAAATGAAACACTAGCTTCCAGTGCTGAGGGAAGGTGTTAAGGTGTTTCTAGTAAAGATTTGAGAAGTTCCCTGTGTGCTTCAGGCCCTAAGTCAATACGCTGTAGTGGTTTATTTTCAGAAATGAAGTAAATGGATCTGAAGGGCTGGAAATGTAACCCAGGTGTGGTTGTGAATTAAAGATTCTTACAGATCTGGAAGGAGAGCAGGCATCCCAAAGTCAAAAGCGTGGGCACATTGTCCAAGCCCAGAATTGCTGGTTCTCGCAGGTATTTGAACTGTTTTGGGTTGGCATTGTGTTGGTTCTGTGGCAGAGAAATGTTATGGAATACAGGCAACAGCTTGGAACAGACAAGGTTTGTTCGTTTTCTCTTAGTGAGGTTTTAATACTGGCTGTGAATAGCAGTGTTAGTGGGGAGTATTAGTATCAGGGGTAGTATTACTTGTGCAGCTCAACGCAAAGTGCTTATCTGTGCTGGTGTGGTTCAGAAGCTGGAAGGTGTCCTGTTGAAAAGCCCGAATGGGAATGAGGTGGTAACTGCAGGTATGTAACTTCTACTGAACAGGGATGAGAAGAGACACCCTCCTGCTAAGAAGTTACTGTACTTCTACTTTGTACAGATGAAACCAATTGTGCTAGTCCTAGACTGGCGTTAGAAATGCCACATTTTTTAGGTGGTTTTACTTTCTTTAACTTCCTCAATGGCTTCTTCCACTGACATTTTTGCATGAAGACATCAGCTGAGAACTCGGGAGTGCTTTGCATTGCTTAGCTTCTGTCTGTAGTTAAGTTCACTGTGTTAAATGCTAGAACGTTTCTCAAAAACAGAGACTTGGAAGCATGAAGTGACCATAGTAATATGCTCTTAAATGTTTATGAGGACAATAGTGGTAATTAGCGGAAGAAAAACCATATAGTCTATATTTCATAAGCTATCTATGTTTTTAGGAATGAACTCAAACTTGAATGTAAACATGGATATGAGCAGTATTAAAGAGCCACAATCTCGATTGAGGAAATGGACTACAGTAGACAGCATTTCTGTGAACACATCCTTAGATCAAAACTCCAGCAAACATGGTATGTTAAACCTGTCGTTCAGTAGCATTTGACATTACACATCAAATTTTCATTCTATGTAGAAAATGTAGGTGTGCGATATTTCGGCCTGTGGTTGTAACGACTGTTGTTTGTGTTGCTTGTAGCTGTTCAGAATTTGTAGTGTCTTGTTGATGCCAGACCTGCTGCTTGCCTCGTACAGCAGCCCGAAGCTGTCTTGAATGTTTTTACTTACAGAAGTGATCTTGTGATAAGATTTAGTAGAAACATTGTGCAGAATTCCTTTTTAGCCAGACTTTTCTTTAAGTTTGACTATTGCTACTACTTTTATCTTAATCTGGATTGGAATGCTTAATATTTTTTTAAATCAAAAGCTTTAGATTCTCTAGCTTTCTTACCCCCCATCCCACCTCCCCTGGCCTTAAGGTGATTTATGGAATTTAGCTCTGTGTACATGCATTCTGGTCATGTCTGACATTTTTAGTTACAGGTTTTGATTATGAATGTGTACATTTGCATTCTAAAAATGGGGAGAGCTTAGAAGGGATAGACAAGTACTGTTGCTGTACTTAGCTTTAGAGGAGGCGGACTTGGTTGCTTCATATTTCATTCCAGTAATCAGGATTCATGTGACATTTCAACTGTTTCAGTTGCTTGAAATCTCATCCACTTAAAATTTGAGTCTATAGCACAAAGGTTCTGTGTCTAAAGATAGTTATAAAATGTCTCCAGTCTCCTATTACTGTTCAGTCTTCAGATTGTTTGGATATTTTTAGATGTGTCAGCTGTTTTACTACTACAAAATGACTTGCTGCCTTAAGCATCTAGTGGAGATACCCTGCTACTGCACTTCTGAGCTTCATCTGATTGTTACCGATAACAAAAGTCAGAAGTGTTGGTGTTACTTTAGCTGTAGGTAATGATTTCTGAATAATATAAGGAATATGATTATTTGAACTCCATATCACATTGAATCGCTAGTAAAAGTCATTTGTCCCTCAAAACTGTAGAATATCTTTGGCTTTGCAGTGCAATAACTTTTGTAAAATTCTCCTTACAGGATTTGTGGAGAATCAAATAGGCTGTGTGCAGTGCTTTCGTTCCTTGCTTGCCTCCAGGGATTTTTATTTTTTACTTTTTTCCCCTCCCAGGAATATGGGTAGAATTTACAGAGCTTTGCAGTAGCTAAAAGATACTTCAGACTTTGTAGATGAGCTTCCAAGAGCCCTCCCATCACGGAATATATTCACTACCCCTGTTATCCAGCTGGGGTTTTGCAGAATGCTCTTACCCTCTGAAATTAATATTTTACTTTAAGTATACTACTTTAATGAGATGATTCCATGAGAGATCATTCTTATGGTTTTCTCCTGAATTATTCAGAGAAGTTTCATTTTAGATTATATAATCCTGTATGACTTCCTATATAACTTGACATCATAAGAGGACAGGATGTTGCTCTGTATTTCATGAATGCTTTACATGGGCACGATTTTATATATGTATATATAGGTATATAAAAATTGGCTGTGGAAACTATTTGATGACTTTTTTCTTTTTCTTTTTTTTTGTTTGTAATTAGGTGCTATTTCAAGTGGTTTTAGGCTGGAAGAGTCTCCGTTTGTTCCATATGACTTTATGAACAGCAGTAATTCACCAGCCAGTCCTCCTGGATCTATTGGGGACGGCTGGCCCCGTGCCAAATCGCCTAATGGCTCTAGCAGTGTTAACTGGCCACCAGGTACGCAGCGCCGGCCCTTGCTTTTGCGTGGTTCTTACTGCTCAGTGGTATTTTTTTCTCTGTTCCTTGATCTTTACATGCAGAGGGAGCAGGGAAAGAGCTGACAGAAAAGCATTAAGGTGTGGTTTTAGCAGATCAAAACTGAGAGCAGCAGTTCTATTACACAAAGAGAAGTTTATTTCCCTGCTTTGAGATTTTGCCCTGGTCAGACGGGACCAGGAAAACTAGAAATGAAGTGAATAAAGTGAAAAGAAGATTAAGTCAATTAAATGCTTAAACGGTTTTGGATTTTCAGTCATTAAGAGAAGTATTGTTTAGACAGCTGTTTCCTGTTTAAAAAAAAAAAATAAATCAAAATAACCTTCTTTTCTGAATCTCTATTCCTAGAGTTTCGTCCTGGTGAGCCATGGAAAGGTTATCCAAACATCGACCCTGAAACTGACCCTTACGTCACTCCTGGCAGTGTCATAAACAATCTTTCAATTAATACTGTGCGGGAAGTTGACCACCTCAGGGACAGGAACAGTGGTATGTTCAGATGCTACGTTTTTCTAATTAATTGTCTACTGATCTTCCTTCAGTCACACAGAGAGACTGTTTACTTGGAGATGTGTTTGTTACTTGCTCATCTCCTTGTTTATCTTTTGTATTCTGGTTTTCACGGCTGAAAAGCTCATCTTTGGCTCGAGCACTGCTGCTTGATGCAATGCAACAGATACTCCAGGAATGCGGGCAGAGCGGGCGGACGCCACTGCTCTGCATTCTGATGTAATTCTGTGTGCGGGGAGGCAGCGTGTTTGAAAGTAGGCGAGGAAAATTTGGCACTCTGGCCCCTGCAGTACTGTAACTAGCCTTGCTTGCAACGAGTGCAGGGTGCTTCCTGCTGTTGAGTGTGCTTCCCACCACATGGCCTTTGCATCAGGGATTGAGGACTGAGAAGAGCGGAGGAGGTCCCTCGTCTGACATTGCAGATGTGTTCAGTCTGGACTATAAGTTATGCCCTTAAATTTTATTGCATTTGTGATGCACTGTGCTGTGACTGACTTCTGTCTGTTGGGTTTTTTTTTTTATAGGGTCATCCTCATCTTTGAACACCACGCTGCCTTCAACTAGTGCCTGGTCATCCATTCGTGCCTCCAACTACAATGTTTCCCTCAGCAGTACAGCACAAAGCACTTCAGGTGATGTCTGCTCATACTGTCCTTTTTGTGCTTCAAGGGGGATACTAAATGTTAATGAAAAGTAGTCCTGAGGTCTCATCTGAGCGGTAACT
>JAOXJK010000069.1:7932810-7950620 GCA_025774025.1 Xenus cinereus
GGGCCTTACCTGCGCCAGCGGCTGCGGCAGCGCCGGAGCCGGGGCCAGCGGTCGGCGGGGACAGAGGGTGCCGAGCGCGGCGGGCCGCGGGGCGGCGGGGGGCGGCCGGGACAGGAGGCGGCGGACACAGGCCGAGAGGACACGGGCCGCCATGGTGACCTGTTCCCAGCGGGCACCGCGCCGCTCCCGACGCACCGCGCGCCGATGGGCGGGGCCGGCGCTGGCGGGGAAAAGGGGCGGCAGCGCCCCCTGGCGGTCGGCGGCCGCGCAGAGCCGGACCCGGGCAGAGCCTCCCAGCCCCGAGCAGAGACCCCCCATCCGGGGCAGAGCAGAGCCCCGGGCAGAGTCAGTCCCGGGAAGAACCCCCCAGCCCTGGGCACAGCCAGCCCTGGGCACAGCCCCCCCGTATCGGCCACAGCCAGCATCGGGCAGAGCCAAGCCCTGGGCAGACACCCCAGCCCCGGGCAGAGACCCCCCATCCCGGGCAGAGCAGAGCCCCGGGCAGAGTCAGTCCCGGGCAGAGCCCCCCAGCCCCGGGCAGAGCCCCTCCACTCCAGCCACAGCCAGCCCCAGGCAGAGCCCCCCATCCTGGGCAGAGACCCCCAGTCCCGGCCACAGCCAGCCCCGGGAAGGGCCCCCCCATCCCGGGCAGAGCCGACCCCTGGGCAGACCCCCCCCACCCCACCCCGACACTGCAGCAGTCACGGGGCAGTTCCAAAGCAAACAGGTTTAATGGCGTTTCACACACCCGGTGCCCCGGCATCACCCGCCTGTTGCCTGTCCCGACCGCACGCACAGCGCCCGTTCAGGCGGCAGAAGCACCAGGCTCTGCCGGTGATGGGGGCTATAGCCCCCCGCCCCTGTCCTCTGTCAGGCCGCCCCAGGCTGGGGTTGCCGGTACCGGTAGAGGCAGACGGTCCCGTCCCGCTGCCCGGCCAGCAGGCAGGCACTGGATGTGGCCCAGCGGGCCAGTGCCCAGTTCCCCTCCGGGTCCGGGGCCAGCAGGGCCGTGCACTGCCCCAGCAGCAGGTCCCACACGGCGATGGCTCCCGAGGTCAGCACGGCTGCGGCCGAAGCATCCTTCACGTCACCCTCCAGGTACCTACGGTCGTACACGGAAAGGTCACAGCGCTGCAGTTTGCTTGTCTAAACGCTCATAGAATCATTTAGGTCGGAAAAGACCCTTGGGATCATCGAGTCCAACCACCCACCCTACTCTACAAATTTCTCCCCTACGCCATATCCCCCAACACCGCATCTAAACGGCTCTTAAACACATCCAGGGATGGTGACTCAACCACCCAGTCGCTAGTTTTTCACATAGAAAATTAATAAGGAAATTTAAGCCGACCGTAGGAGGCCAGGTTATGTCACATGCTGTATCTCCAGTGCAGCTGAGAACAAAGGGTGTCAAGACAACCCTTCCCCAGCCTCAGCACGTACTCGGAATTTGCCCAGCAAGCCCAGATCTCAACCCCCTAACATCTGTGCGCATCCATCATAGCGTATCCTACGTAAGCGCGTTGCGAGAATGAGTCTTAAACAGCTTAGTCTTCAAAACGCAAGACATAAGGAAGGAAAAGGTCATCTGACTGCAAACAGCTGCTTAACACAAAGAAACCCAGCAAAGTGCTCTTTAACACCACAAAGGCTCAGAGCGGCTCATTAAAATCGTTAAAAATGAGCTGTTTTCTCGGGGAGGGAGGGGGGGTTGCCTGATGAACCCAGTGACAGCATTTCCACAATCACTTTGTGCCTGTGTGGAAGACCAAAGGGTACAGCCCGCAGAAAACCACCGCTCCCCCGTTGGCGAGGGGAGCCCCCCGGCCGCGCGGTGAGGCCGGGAGCGCAGGGGTCAGCACACAGACTGGCGCAGGAAAATGGGCAGGAAACAGCCAACACCCTCGCCCCATTCCAGGGACGTCTGTCCCACGTACAGGACAAACGGCAGCGACGGATGCAAGCCTCCTTATCATCGGCGAGATGGCAAATGGATCCCTGCCAGCGGCGCCGCTCAGCTCGTTAAACTGATTGCCCACCCCCAAAAAATCCATCTAGAAGGAGCCCCCATCCCGAGGTACTCACCTTCCAGCATGGCCAGGTGGGAGGGAGGAGAACATCACCCCCGTGCTCCTGGCTGTTTTGGGGTTGAACGCTACCACGCGGAAGGCGGGGTTTCCACAGGACTGGCTCTCTTTGGCATGGGGATGACTTAAAACAACAAACAGAAGGCCCTGATACACAGAGGAAAAATACATCACTAAAAACAACAGCAAGAGGGGGGGAAAAAAAAAACCCAAAGAATTTTCCAAAAATTAATTGCTACATTCTCTCCATAATCAAAGCCCCATGGACAGTGATGCATTATTTTTACTGAATAACATAGAAATGGTTTACTTTCCTTATCAAATTAGATAAAAGCCAAAGCAGCTGCTGACTGATAAGGGCTGATGCAATACGGGAGAATGACAGCTCAGTGACCCCATGGATTTATGCACTTATCTTTCTGCCTGAAAAAACTAAACTTGCTGTAGGATGAGGTGATATTTAAAGTAAAATTTCTGGGCCTGTTTTTAATCCCTAGGAGCTTAAAATTTAACAAGAATGCAAACCAGCACAGCTGAAAACAGTGGCTCTCGAAACAGTGACAAGCCCAGCACGAAATATGCTGGGATAGATATTCCGAGGAAGTCTCCAACGAGCCTGACTCAAGCCATCATTATCGGATGAAACATTCTTGTCCCAAAGGGTTAAACGCTCACTGAGAACTATCAAATCCTTGATAAACTACAAAAATCCATCTGGAAACACAGCGCAGGGGGAAGCAAGTGGGAAAGAATCGTCAGTATGAATCTTGGGTTTAAACAGTTAATATCCTTGGGGGCGTATGTAAATAACAGCCACTTCACATCAGTCTCCCATTGCCAGGCTGGCAGCTGCCCACTTGTGAAACGGAAGAGATTCCCCAAGCACCAGCACTTCTGCTCCCCACCTGCAGGATGCTGCTGCTTTGGAATACACTTTGATGCATCACGCTCATTTATTAGTACACTGCAGAAAGCCAAGAATTGAAGGTAGTCAGGGAGGCTTATTTCTCCTAGTTAACCTATTTTCCTTTGACATTCCTTCAGTGTATCTAAATAGAGTTGATATTTCAATGCACTCTAGAAACGCTAATCCTTTAAGTCCCCACCGCAGTCAGCCAGTGCAGTCCACGCATAAACTGCGTGTCACGTTTCCCATACGTACAGAGTCGGAATATGCTCGATGGCAGACGGAAGCTGGGTAGGAATAACCAACGTGCATCTTCTTCAGGAGCTGGCCTGTTTTCAAATTCCTGCAGTTGGTGAAAATACAAATTCTGACTGCATTTCCATCCTCTATCTGCTATTTTCTAATCACAGTTACACCGCTATGGAAGTCAGACACATTTTTGGTTTCACATAAACCAAACTAAGAGGCCATAGGAAGAGATGTAATGAATATGATGCAAAAGTGAGTGGGATTATAGCAGCGTAGTTCATTCACTATCTGTCCGACTGTACAGAAGTTAGAATGCCAGACTGTAGGCCCTTTGACAATTATCATTTCATAGGCAAATCAGCAGCCAACCAATACCCCTATACAATGTCTGCAGCCAGCAGCTACAGCCCCCACCTACACCTGCACGTGAAATCATACGATGGCAAAGGAAACACTGACCAAACAACAATGCTGTTCACTGCAGTGGTGCCAACCAAGGCATCTCGCATTCCTTCTACTTCAGCAAAAGCTAAAACAGTTTCTTCAGGGGGCATCAAAGTCTGTCCGTCCTTGCTCCTGAATAGAAGATTAGCAAGTGAGAAAAGGCAGTCAAAACAATAAGTATGTGTTTTCTCAGCACGCCTCCAGAAAGGAGAAGAACCTGACACTTTTCTACATCTGACGTGTTTCCTTCCTTTGCTTCCACACCGAGACCACCCCAAAACCAGCAGACTCACCTTCCTGTCTCTGAAAACGATACTATTTCCACTTGCTGCTCTTGCACAGTCCTGCTGCTGCTGACCAGCCTCCTATCCTTTAGCCCAAGAACAGCTTTTATATTTCCAGTTTTTACTAGTGACTGCTTGAATGAGTCATTCTCAGAGGAATAAAGCAAGAGCCTAAATTAAGAGAAAAGTACACATAATGACAGAAGGAAGCACAATTCAAACATGCCACAGTCTAGAAAAATAGGCATATGTTTAACCAGTCTACCACCTCTAGGGGTGAATAAGCAAGGTTTTATAGCTGATTTTTAGAAATGCCTTCCATATTTTCTAACTGTTAAAGCAACTGAGAAAGTGACACATTAGTAAGAGATAATTTCAACAACTACACAAGAGGAGAGTAAAACTGCAGCTATTCAGGGTGCAAAGCGCTAGTAAGAAATAAATACAACACCTTATTTCTCCAATCTCCAAATCTCCCAATGCTATACACACAAGATTACAGGTGTCTGGCAGAGGAACGATCTGTATTACAGGAATCTAGGATGGCAAAACAAGAATTCAGTGTCACCCACAATGTCCCTTTCACTTCATTGCCATTTTCTAGAGTGTTTCAAGTAAAATGACATGGAGCACTACTGATTTTCAGATCCCTCTGAAGAAGCACACTTAGATTAACAGCTGAACTCTACTGACTGTTTACCTAATTAAACAATCCCCATTGATACAAGAGACAAAAAGTGTCTCCAGGGAGCATAAGGGGAAAGAACCTAAGTCAGTGGCTGCAGCCACCATTCATTTGACACATGAAGTATCAAATTCCAGCAGATAATATGCAACCATAGAAGCTATTTGCCTTCTCCATCAGCAGTGCGAATCATTCTCCTCTGTTGCCTGATGGAATGAAAAATTTATGCTACCTAAAGAACTTACCTTGCACCTAAGACTGCAAGCTCCTTGTATCTTGGGAACACACTGGGACAAGAAAGTTGCCCTAAATTCTAGAAATAAGGATTGTGTTCATACCTTTCCAATCTGCCAAGTATAGAATTTTCCCCAGCGGTTAGATGCCAGAGGTTTCCACAAGGAGACAGAATTCTCACAAGCAGTCACCACGCACAGCTCTCTGCAGCCACCTGTGTCCCACCACATGGTACTCACATCCACAGCGCAGGAACCAGAACAATCCTGTCCAAAACAAAGCAGAACTGGTTTTCTTCTGATAGACATGCTAATCTAACCTGGGGGTTCAGACTGATAGAAATGCTTGACATTCAGTGGGATGAGAATTTAAGGCTAAAACTTCATGCTCACAAAGTTTAATTTTGAGCAAGGAGTCAGTAAGGCACCAAGGAAAACAAGCCTGGTAGGTTTTATCCTTAAAGCAGCAAATATATTGGCTCACATCACAAAAATCGTTTGTCATTTGAAACGACAGGGACCCAGCAGAGCCCAGAGCTGGGACAGGCCTAAGGGTACCATGGCACGGCCACAACAAAGCCCAAGTGCCACCTACTTGCTGTCATGCACTTGGCTTCCCTTGCACAAATGGGAGGGGAGACTTGCAGTAGGACAGACTGAGTTTAAAGCTGAACAAAGCGAGGGCCTTCTCTTGTCCCTTGTAAAAAAGTTTTCAGCTTCAGCCATATTATTGTTGGCTGGTTACACTAAGCCCCCCCAGGCCTGCTTCTTGAGGAAAACTTTGCACTTTGGTCTGGAAAAGCTAGAGGTGACCCAGGCCCCAGCAGGCTCATTTGGAGTTCAACGGGCTTTCCCACAGATGTTGCTTCCTTGCCTGCCAACCCTTCCCTACCCGCTGCGAGACAGAGGACAGCGGAAGGACAGACACCACTGCAGGAGGAAGAGCCCACAGCTCAGCTGTGCAAACAGTCCTGGGCAAGATTTGCCTTGGTCACTGCATGTGCACTCAAGGCTCCCTTCCAGAAGGGTGTACAAGGCCTGAGATCATTTTACCTGGGGCTGAAGAAAAATGCAGCAGTTCCATTTGTTAAGACATTTGTATGTTTAGACATTCATTACTTAGAAACAAGCACTGAAATCCTTTATCAGTCAGAAGGAGATATACAGCAATCTAACCTTTCAGCATGCTTTACTACAAGTGACACAGAACCGATCACATTAGACAGCAATCTATTTTGTTCAACAAGCCATCCTGCATTTTTGATTGCATTTTTGTTAAATTTAGTGTTAAAGAGCTGCTACTGAGTCGATAAACAATTATTTGATGTTATCCCACCTTTAGCTTTGATACAAGCTGCAAGCTCTCTTCTCTCAGCTCATCGAGCAGTACCGGAGTCAACTGTTCTGCTTCATCTTTCCTCTGCACAAACAAGTAAAGAATGAGGACAATTCAACTTTGAAATTACATTCAGCACCTGCAAGAATGAGGCAGAAGCATGAAGTCATTCTGCATGCAGTTGTTGGAGAGCTATGGTAGGAGCATCTCTTTTTGTGCTTGCATGTCTTTGAAAAACGGGAGATCCCAGATGGATTATTTCCTGGTTTCACCTGAAAATTGTCTTTTATCACCACTCTGCATCTCTCAGCCTTCAGAGACAAGTCATTCTCTCAGTACCCATCCTGCATGCGAGTCATTTAATCTCCTTTACCAAATCCTAGCTGAAAATTTTCCTTAAGGTAGACCAACATTATGTGGGTACCAGAAACTTTTTGTTCAGACACACGTTTCAAATACACACCTGCAATAAGCACTGAAACGCACATCTCCAGTTGCATCAAACAGGATTTTAAACAATTTGCTCTTGAGGTCAAAAGACCTGAAGCAACAGATGAAAACAAAACATCTACCAAGTCAGTTAAATGAAAACATACAGGGCTAGCTCGTAAAGAGGTCCTTCCCCTGAACTGAGGTGAGACTCTGGAAAAGGGGATTCACCCACAAAACCACTGGCTTAGTACCCTTGGCAAAGAGGCCAGCTTGTTACCTGTTCAGGAGAAGTCCTGCAGGATCTCTGCTGTTTGCTCTCTGATTGCTGATGCTTCTCCAAGGCTACAGTCTCATCAGATTTATTATGGGGAACTCTTTCAGTTTCCAAATGAAACGTTGTACTTTGTTCCTCCTCTTTTCTAGCAGATCCTGCATCACAAATGCCCGAGTGCAGTGGAACGGCAGAGTCTTTGCATTCCCCATTATCCACCACCTGGGTAGATGCTCCTTTGGAGGGATGCAAGCTCGCTTGTGAGGGAGGTACAGAAGGTGTATTGGGGAAGACATCACTGCACACTGATGGTAAAACAGCTGGGGTTGCACCCACAACAGGGAAAACATATGAGGAATTTGGAGACTCAGGCTGAGTAGGAGCCCCAGCTAAGGCAGTCCCCGTGGGAGTAAAGAACAATGCATGGGTGGAAAGTTCTTTCTTGGAAGCTGGGCTTTCTACATGAGGTAGCGTGGGTGATCCATTTTTGAAAGGCGAAATCAAATTACTTTTGAGTCCTTTTTCTTCTGGATTCATTTGTACATCTTGTGTGTTCTCCGAGGCTGCACCATCTCCAAACACAGTAGGAACAAAAACCTCCAAGTCATTCACAGGGGAAGACTGTAATTTCTCAAGTTTTAGCACTCCAAATTCCTCATCTGGTAAGTGAAAGTCTTTGATACCCAGTTTGGGGACCAGCCACTGGAGACTGCGAAAGGAGAAGAGAGAGCTGCAAGTGTCGGGATCCATAACAGGGAGGCCAAAAGAAGCAGGACCCTCTGAACCCCTTGGGTAGCTACGTCCTCTTTTGCTTTCATCTAGACAAAGAAAAACACAATACAAGAACATCACATCATAAAATAACCAGAATCTCTCATCCAGAGTGTCACTCCAATCTATTAAAAACAAAAACAAGCCATATCCATCTTAACATGTGTAAGTGGCACTTTTCCGGAAAGACATTACACTCCTCAATTGCTCTGCACCAAGCCTTCAGCAAAAATATCATTGCCAAAGACTGCCAGAATTGACGGAGCGCTTTGGTCAGTTTGTTTTGTTTTATTTTCTCCCAACACATTCTTTTTTTACAATATTCACAGACTGTCACACTATAATGCTACTCTTTGTGTTTCACAACTGCCAGCACTAAAAAAAAAAAAAAAATCGTTAATATGCAGACTTAGTCAGAGAAACAGATTTACATCCATTTGCTGGAAAATCAGGTCCAGTGCACATAACATTTGCTCAAACAGCAAAGGCAGCTGAAGAAATTCTCAGCCCTGCTCCTCACCCGTGCATGGCTGTTTACTCCCCATCACTGTGCTGAAGAAGTTTCTGGAATTGTGCAAGGAACACGAGCACCACAATGACCTCTATTTTTAAAAAAACCTCTCATTTAAAAAAATACATAGTTAACCCATATGAGATTTTCTTTAATAAAATGATGCAGGGCACGAACAGCACTGCATGCACTTACTGGGATGTTTCCCTGCCTTGTTCTCAGGTTGTTTTAGGAAGCACCTGTATTTGATGAAGTACCTTTTGAGATCTGACTGGCACTCTGTCTTGCAGAGGAACGCAGGGAGCGGCGCAGAGGGACATTAATTCCTAGGGGCTGCTCAGCCCCGCAGGCTCCTTGCACGTGCTGATTCTTAACGTGCTCCACTGGATGTTTATCAGCTTGACACACAGTTGAGTTGGCTTCCAGATCTCCTGCATGGCTGTCAAAAGTTTCATTTCCTGGGTTCAGAGAGTCCTTGTTCTGAACTGGATTTTGAACCTGTTCTAACAGAGTCTCATGGCATTTGCCAAGCACTTGGCTTCCTCCAGGAAGAGGACCAGCGCTCGATGGCTGTATAGCACCAGTCACTTCTGGCTCTCCAGAACCAAGAGCTGCAGTAGCAGACAACCTTCTCTCCTCTGAAGATGATTTTTCAAGATTAGCCTCACAGTTTTCCTTTTCACTCTGACGCTCATTTGACAGCAGACTACTGCTGTCCCTCGGTGGTATGAGATCCAAACTCTCTATAAGTTCCTGTGACACTTGATGCACAGAGGGTTTGCAGGTAGACTTTCTTCTTCCCTTTTGTTTCCTCTGCAATCGCCTCCGATCTCGCTTTGTGCTAGTGATACTGCTTTGAGAAATCGATCCAAGTGACGTGCTGCTACCACTGGACGCAGGAAGAGATTTCTGAGGACTACTTGAATTTGCTGGATCATTTTGTGCACCAAGAAAAGGGAACGGCATGACCTCTGACTCCAAATCATTTTCAACTCTTTCTTGTGAGGGCCGATCTGAATTTGCATCTTTCTGCTTACACTTACTTCGCTGAGCTTTCTTGCTTCTGCCCAGCTGGCTGAGAATTACAGCATCGAGATCCACTTTCCTCTGGCAATTAGACATGCGTCGAGTTGTTCTGACGTAGTACTCTACGGGAAAGAGAAGCCCTTCAACCACAGTGCAAGAGTTCAATGCGCTTTCAGGAGCTGTCACCTTTTCTGGATCAGAAAGTCTTGACTGAATTTCAGGCTGTTGATTCTCCAACAGTTCTTCAACATTGCCCAGAGCGAGATCTGTAGGAAAGAGATTTAAGCTACTAGCATCACTTTGATTTCCTTCACAGCTTTTGCTCTCATTAGTTACAGAGTTATTTCCATCAGCAGGCAATACTTCATTTTCTGACATGAAATCTAAGAGTCTACGTAGCTCTCCCTGATCTTCACACATACTTTCGCTGTCTGTTTGTTTTATTATACTGGAAGATCCTTTTCCTCCATCACCACTGATGTCAAGCAAAACAGAGTCACCACTCTCTGAACACGGCCGTGCAGTCTCACGGTTATCAGATGTGGCCTCAGCACCTGGGGACTCGGGCTGCCAGACACTGCTGCTGTCCCCCACTGCACTCGGGAACAGCTCAGGCACTCCTGGAGGGATGCTGTTTTCAAGCACGTCTTGTACAACTCCTAACTCTGTACAGGGAGGAATTAAACTGTTTTCTTCTCTCCCTACAAGTGCTGGTCTGGATGCTCTTTGAGCGTGTTCCTCAGTGTTCAAGACATTGCTTCGCCTGAAGACTGGTGACCGAAGTTCCTCTGTATTGGCAACTTGATTCTTCACTGTTTCATTCATGTTGATTAGATGCCCATCATCCACTGATTCCCTTTCCTCTGATACCAGAGCCTTTGCCCGTCTCCTCAGCTTCATCAAGCATCTGGAAGTTTGGGTTTTTTTCTCCTCAGGAGCAGGCCTAACAATTCCAGAGCACAGGTTTTCCTGGCTAGCCCGTATGCTTTCTGTCTGCGAGCTGTCTGGCAACCTAACCTCATTATCGGAGAATTCAGGAATGTGTTTAAATGTGACAGATGTTTTCTTCTCTGTGTCAGGATTAGAGCAGGTTTTAGTCTGTACCTGAGACGTTTCGTGTTTGTCAGCACTAGGAGATACATTATCTCTAGAACCTGTGGGGAAAAAATCTTATATGTGTAAAGTACTCCCAGCAAAGTCCTAATCAATAAAAACATCACACAGTACTAGATGACTTTGTTAGGTGAAAAAGAGTGGGATCTCACAGTCAGGATCAGAGAGCGCTGCAGACCTGGTGAGGAGGAAAGGAGAGGAGGTGTTATTGCAGATCGCGATTCAGCGGCACTGGCAAGGCCGGGTGTAGGGGGCAGTGGACGTGGCAGCAGCTGCAGAAAGGGGGACAGCAGAGCTGGATCCATCCCCAGCTCAGCAGGACAGGCCGCAGGGGCACAGGGGGGTGAGAGTGGCTGGGCTGGGCCCCCCCGCCATCACCGGCGGGGCAAGGCCACCGGGCATCACACCGCGGTTGGCGGGATCCTCCGGGCCCTCCCACCCCCGGCCCCGAAGCGGGAAGCCGCCAGTCGGCTCCTACCTGCGGGGCTCCGCTCCCCCCGGCTTTCTTCCTCCGCCGTGGCCCGGCCGTGGCTCCGGGCTCGCTCGGCTCGCCGCGCCCGCTGCGGACACAACACCGGCGGAGGGCTGGGACCGGCCTCCCGGTACCTCCTCCCGCGCCCGGCCGGGCCGAGCCCCGCCGCCGGCCCCGGCCCGGCCCGCTCACCCGCAGCCGGCTGACGGTCTCGCTGTACTCCCTCCTCAGCAGCGCCAGCTTCTCCCTCAGCTGCAAGACACAACGCACCGGGCTGGGGCTGGCACCGCCGCGCCTGCCGCCCCGGGCCCCGCTCTGTCCCGCCCCGGGCACCGCACCTTCTCCTTCTGGGCGCCGCTGAGAGCTCCCTCGCCGGCCTCCGCCTCCTCTGGTCCCTCCATGGCTGCCTCCCGCGGGAAGCGCGTGGCCATGGCAACCGGGCCGCCATAGGCCGCGCCCGAGCCGGAAGCGCCAGCTGGCGGGAGGAAGTGACGCACCGGAAGCCGGGAGTGGCTGTGCGGAAGTGGCGGCGCCGCCATGGAGCTGAGTGAGATGCTCTACAACAAGTCCGAGTACATCGAGACGGTGCGAGGGGGGGGTCGGGGCGGCTGAGGGGGGAGGTTGAGTCGGGCTCGCTGAGGCGCTGGGGTGTCACGACGGCGGCGGGGCCCGGAGCTCCGAGCGGCCGCAGTGACCCCTTCCTTCTCCCTGCAGGCGTCCGGCAATAAGGTGAGCCGACAGTCCGTGCTGTGCGGCAGCCAGAACATCGTTCTCAACGGCAAGGTAGGCGGCGGGGAGGGGGATGCGGTGTCCCCCCACGCTCCGGTGCCTCTTTCGGCTCAGCAGCTGGGCGGGGGGCGCGGCCGAGCCGCGGGATCCCTGTCACCACTGCAGCAGCGGCCCCGCTGCTCTGCTGTCCCCTGGCAACCGCTGTCGGCCCCGTGGTACCGGAGATCTGCTCTCTGAGAACGCAAACAGAGCTGCGTCTGTGCGTGGGAAGGTCGTGGGGCTTTTATCCATGCGACAACATGTTTGTGTTTGCCTTTAAACCTCGTTTCATTTATTGGCTCGCTTCGTGCAGCTCGCTGACACGATGGGAGCACAACTGGTGGTTCCAGGCCCCGGTGTCATTTACTTTGTTCTCACTTTTTTGACTAAAATAATCCTCTGTAAGGTAACATAATCTCGCTGGAATGGCCTGACTGATGAATGAGTCTGTATAATAACTGGTAACGCAGAACTCAGAGCTCATTTATCTCTCTTTTCTTCTCCAGACCATAGTTATGAACGACTGCATCATCCGCGGTGACCTGGCAAACGTACGGGTTGGTCGACACTGTGTGGTGAAAAGCCGCAGTGTCATTAGACCACCCTTCAAGAAGTTTAGTAAAGGGTAAGACGTCCCCTTCTGTTAGGGAGGCTGAAGCTTTAAATCTAAAATCTGAAGTTAAAAACCTAAATAAAATATAGTGTCTTGGCTGAGATCTGTATTCAGAGGGCTGTGGTCCTTTTGCAGTAATTTGCAAAAATATGTCTCTGAAAACCTGCCTTTTCCTCAAATTTTCACCTTTGCCTTGAGGGTTAGTGTTCCCTTCAGACCACAATATCGAAAGGCTGGGATATATTTAAATGGCTAAGTGAAGAATGTGTTTCACTAGTTCTTTGTTTATTCACAACATCTTCCTGTTCCTCATTTGGGCTATCCTTTAGAAGAAGATGAGAAAAGATCAGTTGTTTAATCTTCCTTAGTATGGTAATACAGTTGGAGATGGGAGACTCCACAGTGTGATTTTGGGTCTAACAGTGTTGCGGCTCAGTCTGTATATTGTACACCTGAACAAATAACTCTCCTGTCACAGGGTGGCTTTTTTCCCTCTCCACATTGGTGATCACGTCTTCATAGAAGAGGACTGCATTGTCAATGCAGCCCAGATTGGCTCCTATGTCCACATAGGCAAGAACTGTGTCATTGTAAGTGCCATTTTTTAGTCTTTTCTTTAAACTCTTTGAGTATGGTTGAGGCTCTTTAACAACAGAGGAAAGGTATCTGCACCAACAGGCTGGAGCAAGCATGCTGGCTGTGTGCTGTTCCTTTCTTCTCTTCCTTCTCCACAAAAAGGGGTGCTTTTAGTTTTGCTGTTCTGAGGATAGTGGGTTCAGCTGGCTGCTGTTTGGAAAATCCCTCCCAACAATATTATGGCTAATGGGACCGTCCAGGAAAGACAGCCTTTCCACAAAGCACAAGTGGAATTGTGTTTCAACACAAAATAGTCAAGGTTGCTGTCTGCTGAGTTAGAGAAGGCCTTGCTTCGTTACTGCATGATTCAGGTTGTACATTCCAGTTTGTGTATTGATGTGTGAATATGCAGCTGCCTGAACATGTGTTAGTCAACAGCAAACAGACTTTTTTTTCCTCAAAAAAGGAATAAGTGAATTCTGTTGGGAGGAGCATTCAGTCAAAGATTTATTCCCGTTATCCCTTATGCAGAATGAGTTTTGAGCAGTTAAACTTGTTGAAGTTTAGGTAACTTATTAGGAATAAACAAAAGCATATAGTATTTTAAGTATGAACTTTACCTAATCTCTGTTTTAGGGTCGTAGATGTGTTTTGAAAGACTGCTGCAAAATCTTAGACAACACGGTACTACCTCCTGAAACAGTAGTCCCACCTTTCACAGTCTTCTCGGGCTGCCCAGGTATGATCCCTCTGACTTTACTTGCACAGAAGTGTGGATAATGTGGATATTCTTATTTTAGGCTGAGATGGCTATGACAAAGTTGCCTATTAGCATTTAGTGCCTAGAAATAAAGGTATAGGGCACTCGGTGAACTGAAAAGTAACCATTTTAAATCGTGAAACTTGCTGCTTTAGGGTATGTTAGGTAGGCAGAATATGTTTACTCAGAACAGTATTACTAGGATGCCAGCTGTGGCCATCCTGTACTGCAAGCAGCACAGCTTTTCGGATGTCTAGAACCCAGCAGGCATTAGGCTCTGCCACAGGGAGCCCTTCTCCTTCCATGGTTTCTGGTTTTGCAAGTATTTCGGTGGTTCAAACTGTAGGAAGTCACTTGCTCATTATCCATATGTTAGTAGGGAGGTAGGTGCATTAAACTGAGGTATATGAATGTTTAGTTCCTGCCCATCGACCTGGCTGTGCTGGAGATCTCATTGTACAAATTGTACACCCTGTCATTTATCTTCTGAGAGTGTTTTATGGGGAACAGCAAAAGCTGTTGGGGACCCAGCTTCTGCATTCTGGCTCGCATTCATCCCAGGATGTATGATGGGAATGATCCTACTGTGTTGCTCAATATGAGAGAGGAGCCCTTTGCTGTTCTATTAGTATTTATTTACAGTTGAATACAAGCTTATTTATGCTTTCTCCTGCAAGAGCACTGATGGTCATACTCTTGTTCTTCTTCCAGGACTCTTCTCTGGGGAACTCCCGGAATGTACCCAGGAACTCATGATTGACGTTACAAAGAGCTATTACCAGAAGTTCTTGCCACTCACTCAGGTCTAGTAGCCTATTTACCATGTTTCAGAGCAGTAAAGGCACGCAGGAGTATTCTTGGGGCAGGGAGAGGGATATTGTTCAGCAAAACCAGGGCACGGCCCTCTGCTGTTCCTGAGCACTTCTGTGAGTGTTCCTCAACACTAATGGTCTGGCCAAGCAGTCCCTTGTGAAAGCTGCTGTGTCATGTTGTTTAAACTTTGTATGCTCATTTAAATGTATTTCATTCCATGTTGTCTGAATTGTGCCATTAACTGTTCTGGACCTAGGAAAGCTGATAGAATTCCCTTTAGGGCACATCTCCTCGTTGCAGCTGGGGAACAAGGCAGAGTTGACAGGACACACTCTGCAGCCTAAGCTTGTCCTTCATGTCAGTTCTGTTCCTAACCCAGAGCAAGTGGGTTTACAGTCACTAGAAGCGATCTCCATCCTAGAACAGAAGCGCTGTGTGGCTGATGTGTGTGTTATGGGCAGTTACCTACCAGGCTTCATTAAACCCGGTGTTTTCCTTTGGAAAAATATTTGCTGCTCTGTAGGCCTGCTTGTTGAGTTGGTTGGCCTCTTCCTTATGTCCCCGTGGACCAAGATTCTCTCTTATAGGGATAGAATATTATTCATCATCCTGGGATTGGCTTTAGGACTTCTGGCTGACATTGAAACCTGTCTTTCAGCGTCTTGCCTGACAGGACGCTTCTTAGCTTTTAGCTCTTGAAGCAGACATCAGTCCTGTGCTCTCACCCGTCACACGGGGTTAGGACTGTCATGGCTGATGCGTGTTCTACTCTCTGAACATCGCAGACCTTAAAGAGCCAAAGGGCTTTGGAAAGAGGATTGCCATGTCACTCGCAGAATTCAATGCAGCAGAAAGTGGGTAATTAAAAGCAGTAACCGGAGGTTAGTGAGAGAATGCTGCAATGGTCTCCACTTATTACCCACTATGTATATTTGCAGAAAGCTCTTTGGTGCTTTTCTGCATTATAAAACTTACGAAGGAGATTCAGACTTCTTGGAAAGAGTGAACATTTCTTTTTGGTCCACGTAATTAGAGCAGGAATAATTCTTGCTGGGCGCAGCTCTGTGAAGGCTGGAGACAGCTGACACTTGTGTGTACCTGACTCAGTACCAGACAACTGGCTAAAAATGAATCCGCCTGCTCTGGTTGTGTTATATTAAAACTTAGCATCGTCCTTCTGTAGCTTTTAAGACCGGGGCTCCTGCGTGTTGTAGTGTAGCAGCTGGGGGCCAGGACACACATTAGTTACATGGTGTATGGCTGTGAGATCAGCAGCCCTGGAGCCTTCAGCTGTTCTGTGTAGTGCAAAGTACTGATACACCTTAAATAGCAAACAGCTGTACAAGTACTAAAGTGTGTAGTAACTGCTGTTAATCAAATGTAAAACCACTGACTGGTTTGCTTGTATTTTTACTGTACATAAATTAAAGCCTCTTCAGTTGTTCAAGTGACTCGAGGTTGTGACTCTTCAAATGAAACTTTAGAGTGAGGTTTCTACTGTGCACATGAGCTGCAGTCTCTTGTTCTGTGACTGTTACAGGCTATTACTGACTATTACAGTGTCAGTGTGTTTAAAAAGTGAAGTACAGTGTGAAACAGCTTCTTCTTCCTACCTCCGAGCTGATGACTTTCACCCCCAAATGATGCCAACTTTGTTGTTTTATGATGGCTCTGATATCTCTGCTTCTATTCTTTGTGCTGAAGTGAGAATCCACCAGGGTGACTGTAAAACCCTCTATTCAGCACTGAAACATCAGGCACACCTATTTGGTACAGCAGTAGCTCCCACAGTGTTGCTTCAAGCACTTGGAAATGCCCCACTTTTTGGATCTAGCCATCCCAGATGGCATGACTCCTTTTACATCTGTACAAAAAAAGCAGGAGCTGGAGCCAGCTTCTCATAGCAGGGAGCACAACTGGGACAAGAAGGTGAGGTTTGGTGTTGAAGCTGACAGCTTTCTCATTGTCTTCTTCCAAAAATGGTTGGTTCCTGCTGACGAGAACCTGACTAGCCCTTGCAGAAGCCATTTGCAGTGAGGGGCCATGGGAGGCCTCCCACATCACGAGAGCTGACAGATTTGGGGATTCTTGCAAGATTTTCTGCAAGTCAGGTGTTTAGGAGTTTATGCTGCTGCTCTAGTACTTCTTTGCCCTGTTAACTTGCCGTCAGCTGTCTCTGGAAGCGTGGAAAACCGTGCTGTATTTGGTCGGGAGGGGGCTGTGTGTGCTGTGTTGCCATGGTGTCACTTCAAAGTTTCAACACCACATAGTACGTTTCACCGGGATCGCTTGATTAATGGCCGCCGGTTGGGCAGCGTGAAGCCAGGCTGCTGGCGTGGGAGAGGGGTGGGAAGGATCTCCTGGATCAAAGGATGTCAGTTTGAGAGCAGGAATGGGATGGCAGCTGGAAAAGTCCATGATCCCTTGAGCAGCACAGCTGTATTGCACGGAGGGACACGTCACTGCACGGTTACGCGTTTCTTGGCCTCCTCTTCCTTCTAGCAGGCTTGAGCCGACCCTTCTGCCTTAATTAAAACCTCTTTTATTGTCTCTGTTAAGGTGGCCTCTGCCAGGGTCTAAAACCAAGTCTCCACTGAAGATCTCAAACACTCAGCACTGTTAACATTCCTTAGATTTGGCCACTTTGTCTTCCTGTCCTCTGAAGCGTCCCTCTGACCTGGGCTCACCTCATCGCCTCTGCCAGCTCTGGGAAGATGGAGCGTCAGTAGGTTGCGGCGTGGTACCACCGCCCCGGGGAATTGCGAGTTTCTGATGGACAACGTTCAGTCTAGCCCAGTGCAGTAAAAGGGAACTTCCGAGGGAGGGCTTTGCTCCGTAGCCACAGCGGAGGTGTAGGTGCATGGGGGATGCATGCCCCCCAGGGAGGGGAATTCCTTCTTTCAGGAATCTTGTACAAACAGTGATCACTTCAAACACTGAGTCGCTGTATTGCTTCATTGATCCTATATGCTTTACCCCAGTTTGCTCTGACCAAAACTGGCCGGCCAGGCCACGTGGAGTCCTCGGAGGACAGCGGGGGCTGCAGACCCCTTCGCTCTTTCACTTCGTATCCACTGCGAGAGGCGCTGATGCCAATGTTTCCTCAGAATTGGACTTGTTGGAGCAGGTCCAGAGGAGGCCACGAAGATGATCAGCCCCTGTGCTGTGAGGACAGGCTGAGAGAGATGGGGTTGTTCAGCCTGGAGAAGAGAAGGCTCCGGGGAGACCTTATAGCACCTTCCAGTACCTAAAGGGGGCCTACAAGAAAGCTGGAGAGGGACTTTTTACAAGGGTGTGTAGTGACAGGAAGAGGGCTAATGGCTTCAAACTGGAAGAGAGTAGATTTAGATTAGATACAGGAAAAATATTTTCCACTGTGAGGGTGGTGAGACACTGGCCCAGGTTGCCCAGAAAAGCTGTGGATGCCCCATCCCTGGAGGTGTTCAAGGCCAGGCTGGA
>JAOXJK010000069.1:7957379-7970333 GCA_025774025.1 Xenus cinereus
TCTGTTGCGGCAAGGAATCTCTCAACCTCGAGGAGTAGAACCTTAAGCGAGCGTCCTCACAAAAGGGGAGATCCTGGTGTGCAGCCCGCTGCCATACAGGAGAGCTCAAAGGGTTCTTGGGCTGTCCACTATTTATAGAGTAAGATAATTGACCTGTAGTCATATTCTTATGGGAACAAAATACCTAGGTCCCCACTCCAGACAGTGTTTTGGCTGTGTTGCCAGCCATCCCCCAAAGTCCAGATGCAGCTTATCGCAACTGATACTGTGATGGCCACGGTGGGGCTGGGGTAGGGGGGAGCAGAAGAAGAGGGGGGGAAAACAGGGAGAACACACAGCCACAGCTGGTACTAAGCCACCCAGATACTCCCTGCTTATGAAGGGGCTGTGTCCCTTAGCAGGAAGGAAACTGCTGCACAGTCTTAGGGTCAGTGGTCTTGAGCTGGCTGATTTGTTCCCCTTCGCTGCAAGCTATGGGTGGATGCTGCAGCATGGTGCTTTGTCAGCGTGTTCCTGGGTGCAGCTGGGATGCCCCGGCTACTTTAGAGATGGTTCATCCTGAGAAAATGCAGTCCCCAAGGAGCAGAGTGCTCAGGGTGTGTTCTCTCCCCACAGGACCACACCAAGGTCATCTTGTGCCCTCTCATGGCTGCTGTCTCATACATAGATGAGAAACGGGACTTCCGCACGTACAAGCTGAGCCTCATCGAGGAACACGGGTGCTGCAAGGAGCTGGCCAGTCGGCTCCGCTACGCTTGCAGCATGGTGGAGAAGCTCCTCAGTTCAAAGTCTGGCTCAGCCCGTGCAAAACCCTCTGCTTAGGCCTTGTTTTGGTTGGACTCAGCATCTGTGCCAAACTGTCCCAGCTGTGGATGGGGAGGTCTCGTAGCATCCTTGCTCGCACCGTAACCTCCCGTGGCGTAGCTGGGCTACCACTCCTGGGTATGGTCTAGTTGCCACAAGGAAGCCCCTGATGCTGTGGGAACGGTGTTGTTCACTCTGACTGGTACCCAAAGGTTTCTTGTTCCCCACTCCTAATAGAAAGTCTATTTTTTAACGGCATACCTAGGGTTTTTTTCTAACTTCTTGAAGCCAAAAGCCTGACTCAAAAAACAGCCCTCTTGTTTGAGGCTCCTGGGCCTTCTCTTGAGGGAACAAAGCAGGGGGAGAGCAGAACTATCATGTAAGTTATTTGTACATGTCTGTGCTGATGCTCCAGGGTTTTGTTTCCTCTTGTAGAAATTCAGGTAAGATATTTAACGTGCCCAGGGTGTGACTGAGCAATCAGCCTTTTAATACTGAAATTAACCTACATGAAACATAAACTTTTGTATATTGCATAACTTGATTAAAGATTGTTTGCTGCAGTGTCCAGCCTGTTGTGGTTCCCTTTGGTTTGCTGTGAGGGAGGGGGCAGCATCTTACCTCTGGCTTCCCCTCCAAGCAAGAGCTGCCCTCTTCATGAGCTCATGCTGTCTGCTGGATTGCGCTGACCTTTGGGCTATGACAAGAGATGTGTCTTAAGAAGGTAGGGCTGTTAGCCTCCAGGTTATTTCCCTTTTCATTGGCTCTCTTTTCCTAATTCTATAGTCACTTTTTTTTAGTGTCTTTCATGTAGTAAAGTCATCTACTGTAGTAGACTTCAGCAGCAGCCCAGTAAGTATGCTGGGTTTTCTTCCACCGTTGCTGACTGCCAGCACCTAATGGTACTCTCAGGTCAGTTTATTTTTTAAACAGGACAAGCTTTTTAGTTTGGTTTTTTTTTTTAATAACATTTTCTAAAAAATGCTCTAGACCATACAGTATTTTCAAAATAAACCAGGTCAAACCTTCTTGTTACCACTGTAACAAAACCCCACGTTCCAACACACAGAGGAATCAATCTGTACAAAAAATATTGCTGTTCCAGGGAGGAAGCCTTGCCATGGGTGCTGGCTCATATGAAATACAGGGAATTCTGCAAAGTAGAACATCCCTAGGAAACCTGTCCTGGGACAGCTGGAGAGGCTGTGGGAGCTGGTGGCACTGGCATGTGAAAGGATCCCTGGGGAGAAGGGGGTGTCCCTGCTTCTGTGTCCTAAGACAACTGTTCCTGAACTGTCAGGGGGGTCCCTGGCCTGGCATAAGGACAGGCTGCTGGTGACCAAAAGGGAGAAAAAAAACCCCTTTTCTCAGCCCAGCTGAGATTAAAAACTTCATTATTGGGATTGTGCTGGAGGCCCCATGCCTCCCTCTGGGGCTGGTGGCACCTTGCCCTCAGCAGCCCTGATGTAAATAGCAGGTCTGAGCCCTGGGCTGGCTGCTAAGGACTGACCCGCTGCACCTCAGCCCTCGGCAGGGCTGAAGGCCCATTTCCAGTGTCAAGACTGGTGTACCAGTCCTGGTCACAGCCATGCTGGACACACACTCAGAGCAGTTTTTCCAGGCATGTAGCATGGGAGGACAAAGTGCACTGATCCCTGGTGAGCATCCTGTTGGGAACGTGGCCCCAGTTCGGCTGCATCACTCTGCCAGTGCCTCACTCTGCTGGCTGCCCTCAGGAACACCCAACATACCTTTTTTTCTTTCTTCTCAAACGCCACATCCACTGCAGAGATTTATTTTTTTTTTTTGCCTTCAGGCCCCTAAGTCTGACTGTGCGCATTTGCAAAGGTGGGTGTCCAGAGGGTCTTTCTTGGGCTCAGGAGACCCCAGGTGAGATCCCAGTGCTGCCCTGTGCTCACATCTACACCTTGCTGCTTGTAACCTACATGCACTCTGGGTGACCAGCCGGTCCTGGGACCCCCAGCTCACTCCAGGGAGGGGGAGAAGGACACTGGAGAGCCCTTAGGGCTGCTGCAAGATGGTGTTGTGGGTACAGGCAGGGCAGGGAGGAGCAGCTGCAGCAGCCTGGCACTGTGGGTGCCAGCCTGGCGCCTGTCCCTGTCACTTGCTGTCACCTTCTGGCCCCTGGCTGTAGTAGGAGTGGAAGAGCCGCTCGTGGGCGCAGACCCTCATGGCCCCGTGTGTGTGAAGCAGCAGCCGCGGGAAGCGGGAGGTGAAGTACTGCACAAAGCCGTCGGGGACGGAGCCCAGGGCTGCCCGGACGTCAGCTGGCAGCTCATGGTAGTGATGCTTCTGCAGGAGAGAGGGTGAGGTGAGCGGGGTGGTGGGCACCAGGGGCATGGGGGAGATGGGGCGGTCATACCTTGTTCCTCATGGCCCGCAGGAGGTCGCGCACGGAGGCCCCCTTGTAGCTGCGGAACTTCCTCAGGTCTGGGGAGAGCAGGAGAGATGCTGAGCGAGGTGGGATGTGGCTGGGGGTGCCACAGCCCCCTGTGATGCCAGCACCACCCCAAGCCCTGGCGAGCACCGCAGCCTGGGGCAAACCAGGGCAATGCTCTGCTCTGCCCTCCCAAGGAAGGGCTGGCATCTTGGGAGGGCAGACTTACCCACCCCGGTTTTCGGCTCCCAAGTGTGAGCAGGTGCCGCCTGCCCAGGAAAGGCTACCGGACCTGGGAGCCCCATTCCCTGTCTGATTCTGCTCAGGTGGCAGTGGCGAGCATGGCCCCTGCACGCTCACCTGTCTGCAGCGGGAGGGAGATGTGCATCCTCCAGTTGGTCCTCACCACTGACTGTCTCCCCGCCTCCAGGGCTGAGACGATGGGCCCCTCGGCAGGTTCCTTCTCGATGCGATCGCTGACATCCTGCATGCCCAAGAGTGGGGACAGGGTAGGTTATGGCACTGCCCTTACCCCACAGCACCCCATCCAGCCCCGAGGTGGGATGAAGAGGGTTTGGACCTGATCCTAAAACCACAGACCCCTGACCCCTTGCAAAAGTAGCTCAAAATGAGCACATTGAGCTAAACAAGGCTGTTTCCAGCACTTGTTTTTAGGAGCACACCTGTGTTCACTGTCCAGTGGGATGGCGTGCACTCACCTGGAAGAACTGCAGCTGCTTCTCCTGACTCCAGAAAAAGGGGTGCACAAGGACCACAGAGGCCGGGGGTCGGCGCTGGGGCTCAGGGTCGATCATTGCCACGATCAGCTCCCTCGCAACAAGCTTGTCTGGTAGGTGAAACAACACAACGGAGAACTAACACTCCCTTGAGAAGGAGCGGGAGCGGTGCCCTTCGGCTCAGGGCTTTCCCGTGGAGACGTGCCCCTGGGGAAGGGTCTCACCGTGAGCTTCTTCCTGCAGGCAGCTCAGCTGGTAAGAGCCCGACAAGATGTTGGCTTGTCGCCGCAAGCTGTCCCCAAACGGGTGCTGCCCTCCTGACACCACGTAGTAGAAGATGCAGCCGGCTGAGAAGATGTCCACCGCGCACGTCTGCAAAACACGATAGGGGAGATGGGGCTCACGCAGGAAAGGGTGAGGAAAGCTTCTGCCTCCCCACTTTCCCATTCTTTTTATGTGAAAGCTGGTCATTTGCTACAGAGCTGCAGGAAAATGCGTCGCACCAGGACTCCTGCCTGCCCTGCTTCCTGGAGTCAGTGAAGTGCCCATCACACCAGGTCCTCATGAAGGAAGGGGTTTTCAGAGGCGCAGACAGAAGTCAGGACTTCACAGCCAGACGGACACGTCAGGGCTGCTGGTGTCTCACCCAGCTGTGCAAACTGAGCCCAGTACGAGGTTATGTGGGGCACACTGCCAGCACCAGTATGTATGTGCCCTGCCAGGGACCAGAACAGCAACTGGCTCCAGCAGCAACAAGATTCCCTGGACTAAACAGACGAGCAGAAGCTTAACCTTCGCAGCAAGCCATGGTCCCCTCTGACCTCCCCACCCTGAATTTCCAAGGACTGTAGTTAGATGAGGTGTCCTGTGCTGAGCACAGCCGGGCACTGTCCCTGTGAGGGCAGGGGCAGCTGCTGACTAGGAGATCCTGATGAGGAGCACCAGTGCTCTGCATCTGGGCTGGCTTGGGCTCTCAGAGCTTTTGTCTTAGCTGTGCCACTGCCAGCACAGGGGACTCTGCCACGATGGGCTAAAGGAGCACCCTAGGTGAAGGAGGTATCCATGGCTCACTGACGGGGTTCTCCTTCGGAGCCTCCTGCAGCACCTCGGGCGCGATCCAGCCCTCGGTGCCAGGGATGCCGGAGCGGAGGCTGAAGCTCTGTCGTCCTCCCTGAAGCTTCTTGCAGAGGCCAAAATCAGAGATGACGGCTCGGATCTGCCCGTGGCGATTCGGGACAGAGATGAGGATGTTACAGGGCTTCAGGTCACGATGGACTGGAAGAGAGAGTGCGCAGTGTTGTCACCTGCCAACGCACGGTGAAGTTGAAGTGGGGCCAGCGCTGCTGCCAGGAGCAGGGCTCTGCCTGCAGCTCCGCACGCTGCCGACCCCCATAGCTGCTGCCTGAACCCCGCAGCTTTGGCTGAGGATGGGATCAGGACAGGACACATGCCCTCCTGCCCGCCGCTCTTACCGATGCTGAGGGAGTGGAGGTGGGCCAGCCCGGACATGGTCTGATGCAGCAGAGACACCGGGTCCAGGCTGCGACGATCGAAGCTGGGGTTTTCCACGTACTGGAATCATACAGAAGTACAAAGAGATGAACTGAGGCCTGATTTATTGGGACAACCAAGTCCAGGTTGGCTGGGAGAGAGACTAGGCTGATAGAGGTGGAAGGAGACAAGCCCATGTGGAGGCCATTTGTGCCCAAGGCTTGCCATTTCCAGGTCTACCAGTTGGCATCTATTCCTTCTGCAAGGAAACTACCCTCACTGGTGTCCTCGGACCTCCACAGCTTCAGCAACACTTATGCTTTACAGAGCGGTAAAAGGACGCTTCTCCTCCTCCATGCCAAGTCTCTTCCATGAGCAACTGATGCCAAGGCTGCCCTGACACCTCCCGAGAGTGTAAATTGGCAGGAGAACAAGGGCAGGGGCTGGACTGACACAGGAGCAGTGCTGCTGTTGGCTGCTCTGCCTCTCTTAAGCACCTCACAGCCTGTCCACACCCGATCCGACCCCTGTTCCCTCTGCCTGCTGGGAAGCAGGTTTGGAGCAGGGCTGTTTGCCCGTGGCCAGGCAGGAGCCCCAAAGAGTACTCTGAACCCAGGAACCCACCCTGCGCTCAGGCACACACAGCGCTCTGCTCCCACAGGAGCACTGCAGGACCTCCCCAACAGCACAGACAAAACTCCTGGGGACCATTCTGTGAACACGAGGATGGGGACATCCAGGATTGATCGAAAGCCCCCCAGCAGCAGCCTCGTGTCCCCAGGACCAGGCTCACCTCCTGCAGCGTGGCAGAGCAGAGCTCGATGGCGATGTAGTGGAACTGCTTGTCCTTCTCGGTGCAGAAGTAGCGGACGACGTGGGGGTGCTCGTCCGACTCCCGGAGTAGCTGGACCTCGCGGTCCACGAGATGGAAACACTCGGGCAGGAGGCGCTTCACAGCCACATTCCGGCCGTCAAACTGTCCCCTGCACAGTCGATGGTGGCATCCATCAGCGACCCTCCCCAGCCAGAGCAGAGCCCAGCCCTGCAGATGCCCAGCCCAGCCAGGCTCTGGCCAATGTTGGAAACTTGCCCCTTGGGGTCCTCAGCATGGGTCATCTTGGAGATGAGACTCCCAAAGACTTCTCAAAGCCATAGACAGGCAGAAATCTCTGCAGTGAGCCAGTAACTGAGGGCTCAGGCTCCCCTTTTTTTAGGAAAATAACCTCACTTGCTTTTTGCTGTGTCTAGTGCTGGGGAAAAGGGCTCTTCCAAAGCCAGGGGAACCTCATGAGGGACCAGACCTGCCACGGCTGAGGGCTGCCTGGAGCAGGCACAACCCAGCTGCCTGATGCCTGGTGCAGGCAGGAGGGGAAGGGGAGCACAGGGCGGTGGTGTGAGGGGGAGATCTGTCCTGCAAACCCAGCACCTGGTTACCAAAGGTGCTGAGCACAGTTTTCCAGATAGGTTTGATGATGACCATGAGAAAGGGAAGGTGCCAACCCATTCTCAAAGGCCTCTGAACCAGCGGCCCCCACCCAGGGAAGGAGCTGCCTTGGTGCTGTACAAGTGGCTCCTGGGGAGAATGAGAGGAATGAGGGCAAGCACCCCCGCATGCCACTCACCTGAAGACAAAGGTTCCTCCAGCTCCGTGGCCCAGTACATCCTTGGGGTTAAAAGAAATTTTCCCAACTACAATCACATCTGGTTCTGCATCTGCAGAGGAAGAGGAAGACAGCCATCCTTCAGCCTATGAGCCTTAGTACTATATGAAGGACATCTAGTTCTTTAACCACCTGGCCTTTTCTTCGGCCCTACTACTCTGGCAATTGCTTTTGTAGCCCATGCTTATCCAACAGCAGGTCTTGCGTCTCCTCCCACCTCAGCTGGGCTGCAGCTCTCTCATCTGTGGGGCATCTCTGCTCCTGCTTTGGGTGACAACATCTACAGAGAGAGAGCCTCACACCTCAGCCATTCCCACCTGCACACACACCTTCAGCAGCCGCTGGGACAGCTGGATCCGGGTTGACCATGCCATTAGCCAGGTCCTTCAGGTGGGATGATGGGCTGGACCTCTGTGAGAGCTGTGACGCGCTTCCCTGGCTCAGCCCTGGCTCCCTGGGCTCTGCAGGAACACCCTCCCCGGAGAACCGGCCTGGGAGCAGCATCTCCTGCTGCTGCTGCAGGAGCTGAATCTGCTTCTCCAGCTGCTGCTGCTGCACCGCATGCTGCTTCTGCAGTTTCTGGAACACAAACCACAGCAGCGCTCAGCTCCAGTGCCCAGAGCAGAGCCAGGGCATTGGCAGGGCTGGGCACAAGCCACGGGCACCGTCTGTCCCCTGCCCAGCTAGCAGAATGCCACCCACCACCTTGGCTCGTTATGAGTGTGTACAGGACAGCGTGGGAGCCACATGGCAGTCAGGGCACCCGCTGCTTGGACCACAAGGACAAGAAAAAACGGAGTCCCCAGCCTTTCAGAAGTGGCATTTCTGTGACAGGCAGGGGCTCATCCAGCGGCCACCACTCACCGTGAGCAGGAGGAACAGGACTCCCCCACCCAGCAGGGCTGTGCCGACGCCAGCCATCACCAGGTCCCAGATGCCAGTCTCAGGGTACACCTCCACCTGCTCCCTCGGCGCGGGGTCCGGCTGGAACGGCCCCTCGCCGCGGACAGACGGCTCCTCCGGGCTGCTCGGGGCCAGAAACTGCAACACATGCCCAGGGCTGGGTGACACCAGAGGGATGGACCACCCGGCACTCAGGTTTGGGACCCCCTCCCCACTACAACCCTGTACGCAGGACCCTTTCCTGTGCTACCCCATGCTGGGGACCCACCACCCTGCCCCAGACGGCCCAGACACTTCGGTGTCCCAGCACTGCATGAGGTTCTCCCCATCGCAGAGGTGAGACCCAGCAGAGCTTCACCACTCACATCATCAAACACGGTCCTGGCAGGAGGAGCCCTGGGGATGATGGTTTCCGTTGTCTTCCTCAGGTTCTCGGGGAAGGCTCGCAGCATTGTAGTGTGAACCACAGGAGGCAGCTCGTGGTGCCCTGTGGTGGGAGGAGAATGGAGACAACCATCAGCTGGTCTCTGTTCACGGCATCGGTCCCTCGTCTCCCCAGCACCAATGCAGGCTTGCTGGACAGCTTTGGCTCTTCAGAAGGGGTACCTCTTCCCATGGGAGGCACAAAAACCATCACAGCTACAACCTGCCAGCTCTGTCCCCAGATAGAGGGACCTGGAGCAACAGCAGCCAGTGGAGAAATGCAGAGGGCAAGGTCCCCTGCTCTCAGCACCCAGCAGGGGGTCTGACCCTGCTCCTTTGTGCCTCCCCTGCCATGGCCTGGAGACACCACCCTCATTTCCAAACATGCTACACAGCCATCGCACCTGTGAGCAATCACAGAGCAGGCTAATTAACTCCACATCTGCGTGCAAGGCTCAGTGCACAATGGCACACCCACCAGCACGGGGAACTGTGAGTCCCCTTTCAAAGGTCCCCTGCCCACCCCCCACGCAGGCGGCCCCTCCTTGGGAGGGGACAAGGATGGGCTGCAACCAGCCCCAAGACAGAGTCACCACAGTCCCGAAAGGTGAGTCACAGCCTCGGCCCCACTTGCCCCACTGAACAAAGCAAGTTGGGCTGACCCCCCCAAAACACACCGGCAGCTCGGGCTGCCCCCTCAAAGGTCCCTTCCAACCATGAATATTCTGGGATTCCGTGATTCTGTGACACCCTCCGGGAGTGAGGATGCAGGGAAAGCCCATGCCCCTTATGGGTCCGTACCTATTAGGAGCCACTGGTTGTGGAGCGCGGTGATGCTGCCCTGCGGGTACTTGACGTCGGTGCTGGGCGTGATCTCACACTCCCCCGACTCTCTCATGGTCACATCATCCGTGGTGGGGCCGTCGATCCTGGCCAGCGTGATGCCCTGTGGCTGGGGGTCCAACAGCTCGTGGAGCACCACGTAGCTGGGACGTGCGCCTGCCAGGGCTCAACCCAAAAGGGACCAGCAGGGAGACTCACCACCAGAGCCACGCTGCCGTGGACCAGGGAGGTCAAGGCATAGAAGCTGGTCGCATACTTCCCCACGTAGAGTGCTGGCCTGCAAGGAAGGGACAAGCATCAGCCTTCCATCCCACGGGATCAGAGTGGCCGAGCACAAGCAACCCAAATGCCACCAGCTGCCACAGCACAGGAACCACCTACAGCAGCTGGGTCTTGGTGGCGGCAAAGTCCTTCACAGACTGGTAGCTCCACTTGAGGAGGGGGATGTCCTGCGAGTGAAAGGTCAGGTAGCGCAGGGTCTCCATGGCCAGGTTGAGGTGGGGGATGCGGCGGAGGCTGTCCTGGTGCCACACGTAGATGCCAACCACGGGCGAGCCATAGTTCTGCGCCCACAGGACCTCCCCACTCTCCTTGTCCAGCGTCACCACCAGCCCATCCCCGCTCGAGGCGAAGTGTGCCATTTCTAGGCAGAACCAAAAGGAGGAGATGATGCAGCAGTGTTGGCTGTGGGACTTTGTCTTCCTCTGCCTCTACTTGGTCCTGCCACCGGCTGTGGGCTGTCATCTGCTGCTCTGCTCCCATGAGAGCCGCAGCCAGCACAGTAGCCGTTATTCCCAGCAATCAGCCCAGCTGAGACCTGCCAGCCATGGTGGCATCTCCCCGGAGTTCCTGCACAGCCAGGTTCCCACTGCAAGCAGGGCACGGGGGCACCTGGCTCCTGCAGTGGCCACTCACTGTAGTGGTAGGACTCCTCGCAGAGCGGTGCCGAGTAGTCAGAGAAGGTGGCGTTCCAGCGCAGCTCCCGCGTCTTGGTGTCGTACATGGTGATGACATACTCTGGGGATGAGGGCACGGCATGAGGCCACTGCCCAGCACCCTGCTCCTGGGACTGGAGGGACGAACGGGGAGCGGGACTGGCTTACGGGTACGGCCGATGTAGAGCAGGGGACTTGATGGGCACACACCATCCCAGGCCTCTGTGGAGAGAGTGGTCTGCTTCTCTCCTGACTTGGGGTCCACAATGAACCAGGTGTCCTGCTTCTTCCCTGAGAATGAAAATACATTTTCCATAAGTCTCCGCAGCCCTTCTATCCATCCCTGAGAGCTGCTCGTCAGGCTGCCTCCCATCCACGGACACGTTCCCAGGAGGTCCCCATGCAGCCTCTCCTCCTCCCCCTGCCCCGGGTCTGACGGAGCGGCCGGGCTCTGCATACCGGTGTAGAGCACGCCGTCCGAGCTGCGGCATGGCGAGGACTGGACCAGCTCTGGGATGGTGAACGGGAGTTTCTGCAACACAGAGATCAGACGGATGCAGGGACAGAGAAACACCTCCCCGAGCAGCAGCCTTCCTGCCTGCAGAAGCAGGGTAGGCAGGAGAGGTCCCCCGGGACAGCCCCCTCCTCCTCGCCTGCCTTCACTGCTCGACCCCAAAGCAGGACGGAGTGGTGAGGCATGAAAGGGTCCCAGCTGTATTTGCCCCACACCCACCCGGGCTGACATCTTCCAGGTACCAAGGACAAACCGGAGCAACTGATGGCCCCGGGCTCTCCCTGCCCCACAGGTTCACCCAGTCCCCCAGCCCAGTGAACCCCCGGAGGTGCGGGCAGGCGGGATGCACACAGCCACACTGACCATCAAGCCTTCTTTGTTTTTTCCTCCCAGGATATACAGGCTGCCGTCATTGGGGTCTGGAAGGAATGCTGGTCTGAAAAGGAGGAGAGAGGAAGATGAAAAGTGAGTTGTCCCCCACGCCAAGGGCTAAAGAGGAGCTGCACTAAAGAAACCCCTTCAGTAGTTTGCTCTAAGGTGATTCACTACATGGCTTGAGCTTTCCTTGAAACCTCCAGCACTGGATTTGGTAGGAGATGACCTCCTGCTCTGGGTCAGCACCGTAACTCCATGTGGCCTCCTGGCGCCTACCAGCTCTGCTGGCTCGGTGCCCTGCCCGCCCCAGGGGAGCTCCCTGCTGTCCTGCCTTCCTCTTGCACTTCCAGGTAGATTTTCCTCAATTTCTCTCCTATGCTTTTGTGCGTGGTGGAGCTGAGGGCTTCTGGGCTCTCTGTAGAAAGGCTACAGTTCACCAGCAGGGAGCAGCATATATTCCTCATATTCACTCTAGAATGGTTAGAGCTGGAAGGGACCTTAAAGATCAAGTTCCAACCCCCCTGCCCTGGGCAAGGACACCTCCCACTAGAGCAGGTTGCTCCAAGCCCCATCCAGCCTGGCTTTGAACACTTCCAGGGATGGGGCATCCACAACTTCCCTGGGCAACCTGTTCCAGTGTCTCACCACCCTCACAGTAAAGAATTTCTTTCTGGTATCTAGTCCTCATCACCATGCACCAAGCGCCAGCACAGAGGGTTGGTTTAAGGCAAGGCTATGGCATGGGCTGGGAGGGTCATTTCTCTGAGGTTCCCCTTTCTTGCTGAGAACCACACCAGGGTGGTCGTGTCCTTCCAAAAGGCTCCTGCCCAGCCCGCAGGCTGCCTGCCCTGCGGAGGGGACACTGCCCGTGGGGGGACACACTGCCCGCGGAGGGGGGGTGACACTCACTCTGCCACATACACCGGCACCTGCAGAATAGGATCTGAAAAAAGAGAGCGAAACGCAGACGTCAGCAGCCTCTCCCCGCGAGCGGGGACAACGTGGCAGTGTTTACCAAGTGCAGCCGTGCCCAGGTCCGCAGCCTATTTGCATCTCAGACCCAGAATAGGCCCCGCCGGCAGCGGGGGTCTGCCCCCCCCGTCCCCCCCAGATGCTCCGCTCCGTGCACGGCTGTGCCTGGGGCTGGAGATGCAGCTGGCAGCGTCCCCCGGGGCTGGAGGAACTGCCAGCCCAGAGCCAGGCTGGGGGGTGCATCCCCCAAACCCTGGCTGGTGACAAGCCCAGGGAGCCAGGCTAAGAGCAGGCACCCCCCAGGTCGGTACTCACCATCCTTCAGGGTCCACCTGATGTCACCTGTGCTCTTACTCACTGCGTGAAGGTTTCCATCCAGGGTGGATACGAAGAGCAGTGTTTCTGGGACGGTGACAGCACCGCCTTTGAGGCCCTACGGACAGACACACTGTCCTTAGAGAGCAGGGCCAGACTTGGGGACGAGCCCCCGCAGCCCGGGCTGTCTCACACCGCTCAGCAGCCCCCCCGCACCCAGCACACCGCAGCAGCAGGCTGTGGGGAAGAGCCCCAAGGTCCCTTCTGGTCCCCAGTGAGGCGAGACTGGGAAGGAAAATAATTTATTTCCCTGCACCAGCACGTTAAATCTGCTTTTTCCTCCAGCTCCCGCCACACAGGACACCCCAGATTCGCTAACGGCTGTTTGGAGGTGCTGTGTTTTACAGATCCATGGCAAGAAGCCCCGCACTAAGGCAGCTGCGCTCGCAGTGAGTGGCACTGCCAGCACCCTGTGTCACCCGCGGTCCCCAGCTCCTGCAGCGCAGGTCATAGAATCATAGAATGGTTAGAGTTGGAAGGGACCTTAAAGATCATCAAGTTCCAACCCCCCTGCCATGGGCAG
>JAOXJK010000069.1:7994685-8009234 GCA_025774025.1 Xenus cinereus
CGAAGCCACCCCCGACCCCCAGCCCCAACTGGGTGGGCATGAGCTGCTTGAGCTCCGAGGAGAAGGATCCATCTCCTCCACGGAGCCCCTTCAGGGATGACGTTAACGGGGTGCTGTCTTAACCTTCTGCATCTCTCCCGCTTCCCACCTCTCCCATCCATCCTCAGCCCCAGTCCGGCCACTGCTGTTTGTTTACTGGACGGGGGAGTAAATAGAGCCAAAAAAAAAAAAGACGGTTTTGCTCGACTCAGCCGCGCAGGCAGAGCTTTGGGATGGGCGCTCCTGCAGCCCTGTTGCAAAAGGTTAAACCCTGCCCGTGTCAGTCCTGTCCTGAGAGACCTGCCCCGTAAATGCTTTTTAGCAGTTTCTCATGCTCTGTGCTAAAAGCAACATCGTGCTGTTGCTGCTTTCAACGCCTCAGTTTATGCCTGACCTTGACTCTTTAAGAGTGTGTGCTCAGGACTGTATTTTTAGGCAGATTTTAGTAACAGCTGTTTCCTGCTCCTCCTGCGTCTTCCATTTCTGCCTCTTTTACAAAAAGCCCTAAAGCTGCTGGTCGCAGCGTGAGGTCTGAGCTGCTTCCTGCTTTGTGCCGCTCACTTGCATGCCTCTCTCACTGAAGCTGTTTTTTCTTTCTTTCTTTTTTTTTTTCCCCCTATGTAAGATAAGGCCACTGACCCAAGTATCCCCGAGGAAAACTGGGAATGCATCCAGCAGTTCTGTGACCAGGTGAACGCTGACATAGAAGGGTAAGACAGACAGCTCTTTGTGCTCGCTCTGGGCTGGGTGGCTGGCTCTGAGCTCCTCTCATGGCTGTTGGGGGGGAATGGGACCTGTAAGTCACGGTGTGGGGAGCCTGGAGAGACTGCAAGAGTGCTCGCTGGGCTCTCCTGCTCCCGGGAGTGCAAATAAGTTGCAAAGACACCGTATGCCATTGTGGTGGAGGCTGATGTCTAGGAATGGGCTCTGACATCCATTGCTGCCACCCATGAGGCAGCAGGTCCTTCCTGCTGTGTCCTCACCTCTTGGGAGACTGGCCAAGGACACCCGCCGTGGGGTTCTGCAGGGGAAGCCTCGGCTTTTCCTTTCAGGGAGGTGGGAGATCTCTGCTGGGACTCCCCCACCCTCCAGCTGACAGTCTCACCCCTGTGGGAAGGAGCAGGAACTAATTAAGCAAATGATCTGTCAAAGCTTAGTGATCATCTCTTTCTTTAGAGCAGATCCCTGTGTATTCAGAGCCCGTAGCCTGGCAGCGTCTCCCCCAGCAGCATGTGTGCACAGGACTGGTCAGAGAGCCAGGCTCTCCTGGCATTTGCCCCCAGGGAGAGCCCCCAGCCTCTCCCAGCTGGCTCCCCCCAAGAGGACAGCCTCTGGGCACAGCTGGAGATCAGCACTGGGTTGGCACAAGCTGCTTCAATTCATCTCTCGCCCCTTGTGCATGTGCCCCTGGCCAGAGGAAGGGTCTCTCTGATGTAGTGGGTTGTGAATCTGGCAGTTGCTCCTCTCTACAGCACAAAATCAACAGGTTGGTTGTTTTTTTCTTGGGAACTTGTGCATTATCTGACTTGCTTTTACCTCTCCCCAGCCCATCACTTGCACCGAGACTGCTGGCACATAAAATACAGTCACCTCAGGAGATGGAAGCTCTCCATGCTCTCACAGTAAGTGCTTTCATCCACATGCAAAGAGAGGCAGCAGTAACTTGGAGATATAGTTTGGGGGTAGAGAGCATAGCTGTCTCTTCTTTTTCTCTTAGATGTCTCTCCCTTTTAACTTTCCATTGCACAAGGGAATACAGAAACCAGGGTATAACAGAGGGAGTAACTGCTGTTGTTCCTTCCCACGTTGCTCTGCTGAGGAGTTTCAGTGGTCTGCAGCTCTTGCTGTTTGACCCATGGTCCCACCACAGGGTCCCAAAAGTTATTAGTGATGAGTAGAACAGAGCAGATGGTCTTAAACATGCTGCTAAAGAAGGCTGGATGAAGGAAAATTACATGTTCTTGCTGTAAAACTTTCTCAGTATCTTGTATTTGTGCATGCAGTGTCAGAAAATTATTAGTATTGTAATGGCAAAGCTTTTAAAAATTCCCCAAGACTTGTGTGTACAGTTTCTATTTTGTACTGTTTTGTTTTCTGCAGGTGCTAGAGACCTGTGTGAATAACTGCGGTGAAAGATTTCACCATGAAATAGCGAAATTCAGGTTTCTGAACGAGCTGATTAAAGTGCTTTCTCCAAAGGTAGGTGGTTGTGGTTACTCTGGGTATCGCAGGTGGGACACAGCGTTTACTTCGTGCTGGATGTGAAAACTTAGAATTAATCTCACACAGAAGTAGAGCAGAATCCATTCTGTGCCTCCAAGCATAAGGACTGGATGTGAATCCCACTGTAAAGGACATTGGCCAGGGGCTCTTTCTGTGAAAAGCTCTTTCCCTGTTGGTTTCTCCCAACTCTACTGGGATAGTCAAGGACTCTAGGAGAGCTTGAAATTTTTCCTGTGGCCCTTTTGCCTCTCAATGATTTACAGAAAGGAAGGGAAGTGACAGAGGACAGAGATGCCAGGAGCTGCCCAGAGCCTCTCCCATGTTTTCTCATGCTCTACCCTCAAACACTTGTCCGTTTGCTCTCCTTGCTTTCTCCTGCCAAAGGTTAGCCTGGCTTTGGGTCCTGTTCAAGGGGCAGGTTCAGCTGAAGTAGCAGCAGCGGGGGGACTGGATTTCAGCAGCACTGGGGCAGCCCTTGTGCAGCACTTGCTCCACCATCGCCTGACACTCGTGCATTCACGCAGCATCTTTGGGGTCCTGCTGAGGACGTCCTGAAAGCTGGGCAGAGGGGGGGTGACAGCCTGAGGCAGGGGGAGGCTGGAAGGGATCAGCTGTAGCTAACGGGGAAGCTGCAAAGTCCCTTCCTGCTGCTCTGCTTCCCTGGCTCGCAATATATTCATTCAATATATTCATTCCTGTTCCCTGCTGTGGAGCAGTTTGCTTCTGAGTGCAGTCGCTGCCTCCTGAGAAGAGAAGCAGCCGTCAGAAATGAGAAGTTTAGTTTGAGAAGTGAAGTGAGCTGCCAGTTCAGAGTGGGTCCCCTGGCGGCGCCTCTCATGATGAAAAATGGAGACTTGTTTTATCAGTGACTGCGTCATCTTCGTGCCTCGCTCCTCTCTGCATCAAATAGCAGCCCTGGGACTTTCTTAAATACCCTTCTCAGCAACTCAGTAATTGATTCCCCTTTTTAGCGGGTCCTGCACACATTTACCGTCTGCACAAGCTTCATTTTCCATTACATCACCTCGATGGCAGAGGTGCAAAAAGCTGATTTTGGACAAATGTTTAACCAAACAAGAAAACCTCTTCACTCAGTCCCAGGTTTGGTAAAAGTATTTCAGTGAAACAACAAAGTTTAAAAAATATATCACCACAGAGAGTTTTGTTTGCTCTTTTGACAGAACAGGTATTATTTAATGAGGTAAAATGCCTTGTGTTTTGTAGGTTTGTGTGTGGCTTTTATCATTCTTCCTGATGGTTTTATAATACATTAAAGTGAGTACTTGTAGGCAATAATGAGAGAAATCAGAGAAAACATCCAGATGCTGAAAAAAGACATTAACTTTCATTTCTCATTTTGTTCGGTTTTCATTTTTCCGGGCCTGGCTGAGGTTAGTGGTGCTACTTCTGCTGCGGGCAGTTAAGCTAAGTATTTAAAGTCGAGCACAGAGCTATTTTCACTAAAACAAAAGAGCCCACTTTTGGTTTCAGATTCAGCTTCAGAGAAGTTTTGAAATGGTTTCATTTTGATTGTCTTACAGTATTTAGGAAATTCTCATGTGCTTAATAGCTTTCCATCTATTTACAGCCACAGGTCTAGGCATGATTTCCTATACCACAAGATACGCAGTTGACAACACTGCGAAGAAAGTGTTTGGAATCCATTTGCTACTTGGTCTCTGCACCCAAATAACTTGATCCTAGACCCATATGCTGTATCTGGCACTAATTCTTTGGTTTTAATATTTTGTCTCACTTTACTTTCTTGTTTTGTTTTCTTTTCAGTACTATGGAACCTGGTCTTCAGAAAAAGTCAAGTCAAGAGTCACAGAAGTAATATTCAGTTGGACAGTCTGGTTTCCTCAGGAAGTTAAAATCCGGGATGCTTATCAGATGCTGAAGAAACAAGGTTTAGTTCTGTTACTTCAGTTTCCTTTTTAGCCTTCAAGTCACATTGTTTCAGACCACAGATATCTGTCCTCTTCGCTTTGTGACTCAGCTTTTTTCGTAAAGCGTTGTGTGTCAGGATAAAAGGACAAAGGCCACACTTACAAGGCTGTTTGGGTACCTAAGGATGCATGTAACTGTTTAAAAGGGATTTACCAAACAGCCTTATTGAGTCAAAGATCAGGATAGCCTTGTGGCCTCTGCTCACACAGTGCTCACCACTGTTGTGCAGGGAAGAGGTACAGGACAAACTTAGAGAGATCTTTGCCCTGGAATCCTCTCCCAGGATTATAAGGGATGGGTTCAGAGAGATTCTGAGCTGGATTTTTCATCTATTCCATCATATTTAATAGTCCTTGCTGGTATTGTCATCCGGAAATTTGTCCAATCCCATCTCGATATCCCATGTAATAAGCTTCATAACTGAGAAAATGCCGTAACGCTTTTTGTAGAAGTTCAGGGAAATTAGGAAATTTGTTTAGATGCTTCCAACCAGATTTGCTTTGTGCATCTTAGAGCATCAAATGGCTTTGCAAGCCTTCCCCCGAGTCCTGCTGTGGAAAGCTTTCTTGCCCCCGCTGCCTTTTCTTTGTGCTTCGGGCTGGGGTGCTGGGCAGGGGTTTGGGGGTGCTCGGTGCCCTCCTGCCAGGCAGCTCTCAGGGTCCGCTGCCCACCCAGCGCCTGAATGATCAGTGGCTGCTGCTGCTGCTGTGAGTGTTGGCAGAGACACAGGAGGGGAGACCTCCACAGAATCATTGCTCACATTAAGGACTCCTTTGGCATTCAGTTGTGTGTTGTTTGTGCCCTACATTTCACAGCCGTACTGGTTGGGGCGATCCTGCGTGCTCAGAGGTCAATCTTGGTGTGCTCCTGGTGCTCTTGCTATGGGGGGATTTTAGCAATTCACCCAGAGGGAGCTCAGAACATCCAAATTTTATTTTCTACACTGAAAATCTCATTTGGCCTGTGTTTAATTCAAGGGAGAAAGGGAATTCTGTTGTCTGGGTGTGTGCTAAGGCAAATCCTTGCTTCTCTGTCTCATTCTGTAAAGTTCTGGGGAGGAGTGAAGGAACTAGGTACAAACAAAATGCAATGATCGGTTGAGGATTGGTGTTTTAACAGCTCAGGCATCACTGAACAAATATTGTTACCCATTCCAGGGATTGTAAAAGAAGACCCCAAAGTGCCAGAAGACAAAATTTTACCTCCCCCTTCTCCGAGACCTCAGAATTCTATTTTTGACACAGATGAAGAGAAATCCAAGGTAAACCTTAGGGTTTTCATGCCTGTCCCCCTTCTGATTTGTACTGATGAGAAAACAGGCTTAGTCATATTGTGGGGGCTTGTGCTGTTTCAGACAGAATATTTTCAGAATAATGCTAATACTTCTCACTGTACAACAGCTAGAGAATTCTTTGATGCTTTGTCAGAAAAGTTTGTGTAGTAAAAAGTAAAACTTTTTTACAGTAAACCATCAGTTTCTGTTAAACTTTCCTGAGGGAGGGTTTCTGCAAGTCTTACAGAAGTTCTCCAGAGCCAGAGTTTCTACTGCCAAACAGTGTGCGCAGGCAGCTGTGAGAGGCAGCAATATAATCTGGATTAGATTATGGGACATGAGCCCACCTATTTCCAGGATTATAGAAACTATTGCGACAGTGGGTGTCTCAATATCTGCTCTCATGCAATGTGTGCCCATAGTATAGTGCCCAGAGACTGCTGCTCACTGCTGTCCAATGCTCTCCCCTCAACAGCTCCTAGCGAGGCTTTTAAAGAGCAACCACTCGGAGGACCTGCAGGCTGCCAACCGTCTGATCAAGAGCATGATTAAAGAGGTAGGCAGCTCCTTGGGTCAGAAGCCGCGTTTGCAGCCAGGGAGGGTGGGAGGGGCCTTGGCAATTCATTTTTTGACAGTGGGTCCTTAATACCTGATCTCCATAATGCTGCCCCAGGGGAGGGACGATTTTCAGTATTTGTTATTCTGAAGTTACAGCGCGGGACTGTTTTGATTTGTTTTGTTTCCCTAAAATATGCCACTGCCAGGAAGAGGGGAATATTTATACCCATGAGCCTGCATGGTGGGACACTTCCAGGTTAGTGGGATCCTGGCAGTAGTACTGCGTTAGTGATAGAAAGTTTCAAAAAAGAAACTCGGTTCCCAGGTGGAAAAAAGCCCCATCTGTACAGAACTGCCTCTTTTCTGCACACAGTGTGTGTGCGTGTCTGGTGTGTCTGTTTTCATTTCCCATCTGAAAGGGCACTCCACTTCTCTGCAGAAATCAGCAATTGGGTTTGCTTTAACAATCCCTGCCGTCATTTTGAGAGTGCCCTTCTGTATGGCAGAAGCCACCAAATCCCAACTCTAATTTTGAAGTCTTGTCCCTGTGGTGAAATGAATTCTTATGCACCAACACCCGGTCCAGGGTGCCCCGAGAAAGGCAAGAGGTTTCCATCTTCACCCTTCACAGGGAGGTGTGGTGCAGCACTGATCCTGGGCTGTTGGGGCGTGAGTCCATGTGCCTCCTCTGCCTGCAATAAGATATTAATAGGAAGCAACTCCACAAGTGTGATCCAAAGCAACACAGCCAAGCACGTGCGCTGGCTGTATTAGCCCAATCATCATCTCCTTTTATTTCATTTTTCATCAAAGGAACAAGAAAAGTCAGCTAAGGTGTCCAGAAGAGTGAATACCATCAGTGAGGTTTCTGAGAATGTTAAATGTATGGATGAATTACTGGAAAACTACAAGAAACAAGAACTATCCAAATCTGACCATGAGACCCTACAGGTAAATGCTCTTTTTCCTGGATAAGAGGTTCTTTTGACTGGCCATGGCTGGGAGGGCCCAGGGCAATAGGATTCAAAGGGCGGCATGGGGCACTCGGCTTCTGCCAGGGAAAGAGAGTTACCATGGCAGAAATAGTTTCTAACATATTTGATAAATAACAGTCCCTCTGGGTGGTGTGGTGGAAGTTGGAATGGAACCATCTCCTGCTGTGCCTGTTTTGAGTTTCTGTCCAGTTTAGCAGCTCTTCTTGTGGTATCTCATGGGGAAATGATTCTTCCTCCAGCAGTGGTGTAACACACAGGAATCCCCTTAAGCCCGGGCGTGGTTAGGTGGGTGTGATGACATCTGACCAGAGAAACTCAAAGCTGTGGGCTCTTCAGCTTGTGCTACCATTTCTGTGATTCCCCTTCTTCTGCCCAGAGTTCCCTGGTCTGCTGCTGCTCATAAATATCAGTAAATTAATTAATGTTTGACAGGGCTGTCAGAATAGCTTTATGGCCTCCAAATACCTGAAACTGCACTAGGATGCCTGCCAGACTTTGTAGGTGAGAACTTCTCCTGTGGCTATGTGAGATGGCAGAGTTTGGAGTTAGCTCCTTTGGGAGGGCTGCTGCTGTAGATGGAAGAGACTCTACTTTCAGTCTGAACAAGTGGCTGCCTCTGTGCCTCTTCGCTTCCTAAAACACCAGGAAGAGAGGCGTAAGTGGCTTTGTGTTTTCTGAGGGTAGTTCCAACTGATGGTTGTAATATTTCCCTCCGAGTACTGTGGTCGATCGATTTACTCCTGGATGCTTTCTCTTTTAAATTGAGTAATGTTACACTGATCTATCTTACGCCTGTATGCATGGGGAGGATGTGATTCCAGAGGAGATACCACCAAAGCCTCCTTGTTCCAGTGGCTGTAATTCCAGGTCACTGGATTTTTAAGAGTGCAGCAACACATAGCATTGATAGCCTTTGTCGAGACCGTAGCAGAAAGTGCATCTTCTAGAGGTAGTATCACTTACTGGTGGTCACAGGGACAGAGAAGTGTGAGAGTGTCTGGGATCTCCTGAGCAATGACGTGAAACGTTTCCTTCTATAGACTCTGTTTCAACGCTGTGAGAAGCTCAGGCCACTGCTCTTTCGCCTCGCCAGTGAGACAATTGATGACGATGAGGCCCTAGGTAAGTGCCAATGCTGTCCTTGGATTTCTTTGTGGTTAAGTTTGTCTACCCTTCCTTTAACAAGTGGGGTATTCCCTTCCTCTGAGAGGGGGAATGTTCAGGAACATGCTACCCTGCTGGCAAAGCCTTCCACTTTCACCTTTAAGCTGTGCCCATGGGAATTGGTAGTCTCCTCCCTCCTCTTCTCTCCAAAGAAGCTATCAATTTTCACTTGGAGCCCCAAATTAAACGGTGAAGCCAGTTTCTTTCAGCCAAGGTGGTTTTCAGAGTTTGAGGAGTTCTAGTGTTCACAGAACTGAAGGCTTTTGAGATCTTTTTTCTACAGACCTGTCTATACACACAGAAGGCAGAATATTTTTTAAATTCTGTAAGTATAATACCGAGGAGGGTCATATGAGCAGAATCTTTGAATTCCATAGTTGTGAAATTCAGCCCTTCCCAGAGGATTGCATTTCAGCCTTGAAAACCTGACTGAAGTGATGCCTTGCTGAATAGACATCTTAAACAGCAACCATAAGAGCTCAGCTGTGCCTCACACATTTCATTCATACCAGTGAAAGCCAGGGTTCTTCAGCTGGGGAGTGCTGGATTATAGACACAAGTACACTTGTAAAACTTGTGGAGAACAACGAAGTGCATAAGAGATGGCAGGAAAGTGCTTTAGAGGTAGGATCAGATTTCAAAGTGATCTTGATAAATGAGAGAGAGGCCTGAAATCGGCAGATGTATGTGCAAAACGCTGCACTTTAGAAAATGGAATGAAAAACTAGGCAGGATCCTAAGGCAGATTTCCCCACTAGACTTTGCTCCAGGAAAGTCCTCAGATGCACTCTACCGTTCTTATGAGTAGTTTGGAGACTGCCATGGAACTGACCCTCATGTTAGAACATCAATATTTTGTTTCTTCTCTTGTTTTCCAGCTGAGATACTGCAGGCCAATGACAAGCTCACACAGGCGCTCGGACAGTACAGGCAGGTTGTAGCCAGCCATGAAAATGGTGGTGGAGAAGGTTCGGCCACCAGCTCTGCTGATGCACCAGGTAAAGAGCATCTTGCAGCGTTCCATGATAGCTCTGCTCCTGCGTGTCATGTATGAGTGGAGTTTGGAAGGGAAGTGCTTCTCGGAGAATAAATGTTGAGAGATCCTGTAACACAGGAAAACTACTATTTAACCATCATTTTCTTTTACATATGGTTGACAGAAAATATTCCTGAAGTTCTTCACTTCTGAGTCCTTTTGAGCATGCCTATATTTCTCTTTAACTCTTCCTGCTGTTTCCAAAGCCTGCCGGCCAGCCCCAAGACGCATGAAGAGCTATACACTCATTGACTTCTCTGAACTGGAGGCGACATCCCAGTCTCCTACCGACCAATCTGAAAACACAACCGCTGCCTCCCGCCACGGCAGCACAACCTCTACCTGTCTGCTCGATGAGGAGTTCAAGTCATTAGGTTTGTATATGCAGTTCAGAACAGTGTTACCTTCGTTACTAGGATTCGTGGAGTTTAGTAAAGATGGGAGAACTTTGACTTTAATGTCAGTCTAAGAGAAAGTAGACCCTTTCAGCCAGTTTCATAGTTTTTCAAGAATGTAATTTCTTTAATGGTGTTAGACTGTAGTCAAACTGCTGTTAGACAACAAAGGAAGAACCTATGGAAAACCTTTGTTTTCTGTAATTGATGGGTGGCATTTTGGCATCTTTCTTAGGTCTCATCAACTCTCCTGTTGAACAGAAACCACCACCTGATTTTGCCTTAGCAGAGGTGAGTGATCCTCAAGTGTGTTAGTCCATGAGGTACAAAGAACAAAAATCAAACAGGATTGTTGATCTCCTAGCTTCTTCTGGTAGCCTTTTTAAATGCCACTTTGTTCTGAAGGGAAACGAGAATCCTCCTGCTCTGCGATGCAGTTTGCAACCAGATTACTCATATTTATTTCTACTTAGTGTTATTAAAAATTAAATTCTTTTCAGTGGAACAGGTCTGGTTTTTGCTGATGTTATGTAGCATGAACCAGAAGTGCCATGTTTTTCAGCCTGCTGTACACAACGGATATGGTGAAATCGTAAGTGCTGTTCAAACACTGAGACCACAGGAGAGCTGGGAAGACAGCTGTTCAGAGAAGAATGAATTTCAGGGCCTGGTTGATCAGCTCTCTCCACCATCCAGGACCAAGACATTATCCTTGTAAGCAAACTCTGCATAATACAGTCTGACTTCGGAGATGAGTAATGCAGTTGTACAGCAGTGAGGTACAGGAAAGCCTTTCAGCTACAACTGGTTAGTGATGGCAAGCTACCCATCCACTGCTGGCTCGTAAGCAGCAGTTACACACCTATTAATTGCACTTCATGTAGTTGCACACTAGGACCTTCCAAGAGTCAGAAACTTGGGAAGACAAATCCCGTGGCTTAGTAACAAGGTGTTCTTGAGCTAAAGGAATGAAAACCTTACAGTCAGGTCTTTTTATAATAACCTGTCACTCAAAAACCACTTTACCCACCTTTTGTCAGGCTGTGACAAAGTAGTTTCCAGGCATTCACTGAGAGCCTAACAGTTTGCGAAACAAATTAACCACCCACAGGTCTTTAGAGCCGGTGATCGTTATGATACACTTACTCAGTCTGCCATAATATAGGCCAAAAAATTTTACTGGAGATTCCCAGCTTCTTGCATTGTCTTTGAGCTAGAACATATTTTAATCTTATTGACTAGAGCTCCAGAGATTCTGTGCGTAGGGAAAGTAAACCTCCAAAGCCCTGAAAGAGTTTCACGTTAGTAACAGAAGTCAAAGTCTGCCTTAATGAATGCTGAAACAGCAGCTTTTTCCATATAAAATAGAGACAGTTTTCAAATTTCTCAAGAACTCAAGAGAGTGTAAGCTTGTATTTTCTTTATACCTAAAAGGGATTAGGGATTTGGAACACCAAATGGACACAGCAGAAGATGGTACATGCCATGTAGTGTCCCCAGTTAATACAAGTTTTCTACATGCTTTTCTTTGCAGGGATTTATCACCAATGAAATTGCCCTTTCCAGACCCTCCAAATAGCTCAATGGCAGATACTTCATTCTCCAGCCTAGGCTATGAGCAGAAGCCTGCTGCCTCTTTGCATCCAGCTTCTCATGATGCTTCTCTAGAAAACCTTTTTGTCCCTTTAATTTCAATTACACCGAGTAAGTGCAATGATTTCTGTGCCCCAGCTCTGCTTACTAGGGGCTTACTAGAGCTCTTCTGTGATTTTTGCAGAGGAGCAAGCCAAAGTAGCTTCATGCTGTGTGGGTTGGCTGGAGAAAATTAAGGACTGTTCTATGAAGGACTTAATGTATCTGAGGATCTGAGCAAGTGCTAGAGATTGTACCATGGTCTTAGCACCTTTAATCAAGCTTCCAGCAGTTCTTTTCCAGAGGCTTAAAAGATATCCATGGCTGGGAGTTGTATCGCTTGCTAAAGCAAAGCTGGTTTTCCATCTCCACTTTTCGATTTAACGCTGTATGGCCCGGCCCTGCAACCACTTGATGGAGTGTTACCCTGCGTGCGTGGGCGTGCGTTGTACCCCCAGTGTCTCAGAGCAGGGCACGTCCTGTTAAGAGGATTGCAGAGCCTTGGCCATCGCTACTTTTGGAAGAGGACAGGTGCAAAGACATTCTGATCTGGTTGTTTTCTGACTTCAGTCTCAAGTGAAGGATTTACCAGTTTTTGGAAGGGCTGGGTGGCAATAGCCAGGTGTGGATTTACCACATGGTGATTTACAATGGTGATAAGAGCTAAATCTTGTATGTGCTGAAGAGTTACATGTTACTTTTCCCATTGTATCTGTATGGATTCATACCTGAAATCTCTAGTTGACTCTTAAAATCTGAGCTGCTAGTCTCTCCATCTCTAGACGTTCAGATTCCTTTATTCGCCTTTGAGGCAAAATGTGAATCACAGGGAGGTGCTATATGCTGCTTGGTCTGTGGGTTTGTTGGAGGAGCTAAAAGTTTGTATGCATGTTTCCTTTTTGCTTATCCTGTCTTTGCTGTTCTGCCCTCAGAAGGGAGGGGAATCCGTGCTTTGTTTCTGATTCTCCTTTTGTCTCTGGCAGGCAGTATCTGTCCACTTACTGTGTACGACAGAAATGGTTTCAAGGCTATGCTCCACTTCTCCAGAGACCCTGCTCCTGGCCGGCCAGATGTGCTGGTGATGGTTCTTTCCATGCTAAGCACATCAGCTCAACCAATTAAGGACATAGCCTTCCAGGCTGCAGTCCCAAAGGTGAGAAGCCTATGACAAGTAGCAGAGAGCGGGGACTACTCAGAAATGTCCTGAGGAGAAGGTTCACCATTTCTTGCTTAGGATTTGCCTTGCTCATTGGAAATTGCACGGCTCTTTTTCTCTGAATGATGAACCTGGTGTTGGGTGGTGCCTGTCACCCCAGTGCCTGATTTACAGTGTATCCCTGGCCTTGAGACAAGAAGACAGGGCTCCAGACACACTGCTTTAGCCTCCTGGGTAAGGCACTTGTTCTGCCTGCATATATGCAGCATGGAATTGTCTATTTAGGAAGATCTGCCTTTAGATGCAGGCAGTAGAAAGGCATGTTTTTCATTAAATGTCAAAATCTGGCTGACGTATCTTTAACCAGCTCTGTGGCTTGGTAATACTCCTAGCCCTTTCCTGGCATGGATCAACAAGCGTTCCTTTTGTTTTCTCTTCCAGACCATGAAAATAAAGTTACAGCCAGCATCTGGTTCTCAGCTGCCTGCCTTCAGCCCTTTTCTCCCCCCTGCAGTGGTATCGCAGGTCCTGCTCCTTGCCAATCCGCAGAAGGTATGTGCAGTGGTTGAGTCTGCTGGTGGAGCGCTCTGAACGTCGCTCTAGTGGGTGGTGTATTTGTATGAAAGGTGGGGATGTGCAGGAGAGAGCACAGTCTGGGATGTGCTGGGAAGACATTTTTCCTACTGAAACAGCTTCTCAGAGCTGGAGGATTGAATGGGCAGTTGCTTCAGGGGCCTGCAGAGTTCTGCTTCAGTCAACCTGTTCCTGGTAGACATTGAGCAGGTGTTTTGCAACTGATGGAACACAAGGCCACCCAAGGCATAAGCGATGGGTGGCAGTTCTGTTGCATTGATGAATAATTATGAGACCAATGATTGGTGTAAGGAATCCTCCATCCCTGAGAAGGCTGGCCAGACCTGGATTGCCAAGCATGCCCCTGAGTGGCTTGCACAGGTCTCCTGGTGGCTCCCAGTCACTCCTTACATATCTTATGAAGAACCAGGTCTTGTTCTGTGTGGAGCTTCTGCGTGGGTGAAGTGTTACTCTCCCCTTTCAGAGGGTTTTTCACTGCAGCAAGGCTGTGAGGGGTGAGACTGAAGGGGGCCCAGGAATCTGCAACCATGATATTCTCCTCTCTCTGTTCCTTTCCCTCGCAGGATCCCATCCGACTGAGATACAAACTAGCATTCACGCAAGGTGTGCAGCCCTTCAGCGAGGCTGGGGAGGTGACTGGCTTCCCAGAAGCAGAGCTCTGGGGCAGGAGCTGAAGTTCAGCAGGTTTGGACATTGCCATATTGCCTTAGTGGTGGACGGAGAAGGACTGTGTGCCAGCAATGACGACCTGGACACCGTAATGGCTCCTTTCCCAGAGATCCGCCATCTCCTTCTTCTTTTTGGTTTCTGTGCAGGTGTCTGGTAGGAGGAGTGTAAGCCGGCTGCTTCTGCCACGGCATTTTTCTGAAGCTGACCCTGCTTTATAGAAGAGACTTGCAGTCTGGGAGCCTTAATTCTTCTTTCATACAAGTCTTTTCTGCTGTTTTTCTGGGCCAATTTTCCTTCTTCCCTGTTACTTTTAATTATTGAATTAAAAAAAAATATAATAAAAATAAAGCGAACCTATACCAACAACCAGTCCTTGCGGCAGACTGCTTGGAGCCAGGATCTGGTCCAGCAACCAACCCACCTTGTCCTCACTGTGGGAGCTGGAAGGAGCTCCCAGCTGGTGGGAGCTGGGCTACCTGAACTCTGCCGGATTTGGTTTGTGGGGAAAGGTATAAAATGGAGTGAAGAGAGTAAATAAAAGGCATCCTCGGCAACCAGCCTGGGACAAAAACCAGCCCAGCATCCCCCACCTCCGCCATCCCCGGGGGGGGGGGGTCCAGGAGTGCGGCCTGTGGCCCTGGCCTTTATTTTGGTGCTAATTTGCCCTCTGTTGCGACCACCCGCTTGTCGTTTCTTCACAGACTCTGCTGAGGGTCGCCTCCCACCGCCTTTAAACCGGTGCCCAGGCCGCTCCGGGGGGGAGAGACAGGCCCTGGGGAGGGGAAACAGGCCCTGAAGTGGAAAACAGGCCCTGAGGCCGGGCGAGCTTCCCCGCCGTCGCCGGCCCGGCCCGGCCCCGCCCACC
>JAOXJK010000069.1:8009334-8048017 GCA_025774025.1 Xenus cinereus
CCGGCCCGGCCCTGCCCCGCCCACCGGCGGGGAAGCTCGCCCGGCCCCGCCGAACGGTGGCCGCCCTCCGCGGCTACGGAGGCCGGTAAGGGCCTGTGGGCGCGTTTCCTGGTTGCCTGTGAAGGCCGCGGCCTGTGGTGGTGGGGCCTTGTCCCCCGGCGGGGCCTTGTCCCCCCGGCGGGCGGCGATGGATTTCTCCCGGTTCCTGTCGGATGACTTTGAGGTGAAGAGCTGGGTGAACGCGGCTTTCCGGGCCGTGCAGCAAGAAGCCCCCGGGAAGGTGGACGCCCACGCCGCTACCTTGGTGATGAAGCTGCAGCTCTTCATCCAGGAGGTCAATAACGCGGTGGAAGGTGAGGTGGGATGCAGGGGCTACCGGCCGGCACCATCGTCGGGCGGCCTGACCCTTTGCTGGCTTGTAAACGTGTCCATTTGCATCCGATGTGGGTTTTATTACTTTAATTAACCTTTCCTCCCTCTCTAGTACTGACCGGTGCGTTTCTATAATCTCCGTATCCTGACTGACCCGCTCTAAACAGAGAGAAACAGCCGTCCCTGCCAGGGGAGGTGTATATTGGATATTGGGAAAAATTTCTTTCCTGAAAGGGTTGTCAAGCATCGGAACAGGCTGCTCAGGGAAGGGGTGGAGTCGCCATCCCTGGAGGTGTTTAAAAGACATGTAGATGTGGCACTTAAGGATAATGGTAACTTTCCGGGTGTTAGGTTAACAGTTGGCCTCGATGATCTTAAAGGCCTTTTCCAACCTAAATGGTTCTATGACTCTATAATAAAGTAAATATTTAAACTTTAAAGATACACCTAAATTTTTGTTATTTGGCTTTTTGCTTTTTTTTTTTTCTTTCCCCCAAGTATTGAAGATTCCCTCTTTCCTGCAAGGGTTCTCAGGCTCTCCTGACTGTACTGCTTGGTGTTTCTGTAGAAACGAGCCATCAGGCTCTCCAGAACATGCCCAGAGTCCTCCGGGAAGTGGAAGTCTTGAAACAGGAGGCAACATTCCTGAAGGAGCAAATGATCCTTGTTAAAGAAGATATAAAGAAATTTGAAGAAGACACAGCTCAGTCAATGCAGGCAGGTTCTTGTCCTACTTAGTGTTTATGTGCAACTTGTGAAATTTTCAAGTTTCCAGACTTGTTTGCGTTAAACAATCTTCTGAACTCAAGGTAGACAAAACCATCCCTTTAAACATTAATAGTAGAAAAGTGGGCGTGACACAGCCTAGTGCAATCTGCATTTCCTGAGGAACAGCTGATCATGTTTCAGAGTAGCTGTTACCTGTTTGGGGACAGTAATTCCTGCCCAGGTTTCTGCCCTCTTAGCTGGGCAGAACGCTGGTGTAGCGTTTTTCAGATAAAGTGGATATTAAAAGTACAAATCCAGATTTCAAACTAACCCTTTGTTGTTTGACTTTGGAAGTTGGTTTAACATCTCTAGCTCTTTCAACCAACTCCTTCCTCCTTGTAATGGCGTGATCTTTTCACACTTTTTTTTTTTTTTAATTCAGGCCAAAAATAACTCCCATAAGCAGTCAGCTTTTGTTTCAATGGTCAACATTATGTTTTTTTTCCTTCAGGTCCTGGTAGAGATTGACCGAGTTAAATCTAGAATGCAGTTGGCTGCCGAGTCACTTCAGGAAGCAGACAAATGGAGCACATTAAGTGCAGACATCGAAGAGACTCTTAAAACACAGGTAGATACCCCATTATTCTTTTTGGTCTTTGCACCTTCAGCTTTCCAAGGAAACTGTGTTTAAAAGTAGATTTTTGAAGTGACTTTAAAACATGTACCTGTTTGTAAAATGCCATTATGAAACAGGTATTAATTCTTTCTAAGGCTGCATTCAGTAACCGGGTTGCCTTTCCCTGATGGCAGGATGTGTCTGTGATTTCATCCAAACTCACAAGCATGCAGAGCAGCCTGGCTATGCTTGTGGATACGCCGGATTACTCTGAGAAGTGTGTGCATCTTGAGGCTCTGAAGAACCGACTAGAGGCCATGGCCAGCCCTCAGATTGTTGCTGCTTTTAACTCCCAGTCTGTAGGTCAGTAACTCTTGGTGTCATTTACTATCAGGGCAGAGTTTGTCTTCTTTAAAAAGTGAAATGTCGTTTGGGTGGGGAGTTTATGTCCTGGAGGCTCCTGGTGCTGGGTTGTGTGCTTTTTCTGGTGGAGCCAGATGCCATGAAGTGTTCTGTGCTCTCCAGCTGCCTGTGGTCCAGTGCATCTTTGATTTCCTACAGTTTGATGTACCTGTGGCCGCTGAGGGAAATAAGGAAAACATGAGCTGGTTTTACAGGCCAAATGCATGGGTGAAATGGAGGTGCTGGGGCAGGGCTGCCCTGCTGTCATAGTTTAGTTATGCCATGGATGCTCTCCAAGTGGGAACTGTTGCTCGAGTAAGTAGAAGACCTCTGATTTTGTGTTATCATAGCGCTACTGGGCATTTCTCTTACAGCTTGGTATTGTAATTGTGAAGGAAATTTGTTGGGAAATGTTCTGACTCCTTACTGCCTTGTTATAGCTGTTTTATAAACTCTGCTTAAGAACATTTGACTTTTTGGACTGTTCTTTATACTCCTCCTTCCGATGAAAGTAGATTGAATATTTGTATGCTCTCTGAGTTCTCCACTGAACAAGACATATAGCTGCAAGAAAGCTGCTGGCAGCAGGTGTAATGGGACGTGGTCGTTTGCATGGGCATAGCATTCAGAACAATTCACTTTAAGCGCTGTTTGCATTTTGTTTCAAAATCTGTTCTGGGCATGTGGAGACATGGGCTTTTTTCCAATTGAAGAGAGTTTTTCTTTTTACTGTGAAGTCATTTTTTTTTTTCCTGAAGTCCAGCTGCTATAAATGTAATGCATTATATCCCCAGAGAGTCTATGCTGTGACTTCCAGAGATGAAGAGCACTTCGAGTTACTTAGCGTTCTAGTTTACCTGCCTTCTGGGTCCTGTTTGAAAAACAAGATCTCGTTACTGATTTCTCTAACCCGAGATGTATTTTGTGGACAGAACTATAGTCACCCCCCTTCCAGTACAAAACAAACTTTTGAGGAACTTGGATTTCAAAGCTTTGTGTGACATTAGTCTTGAGGCAGCTGCCTTAGGTATCAGTTTGAGGAGTTCTGAAAGCAAAGCTGAGGAATTTGTGAGGTATGTTAGTGTTTTGTGGATAGTGGCTTGTTTCTGGGAAGTAATGTTTTCCTTCTAGGAAATGCTGTGGTTTTATCTGTCTTCAATACTAGATATGTTTGCTAGTTAAGTTAAATTCATTCCTTGTGTCTGTTACCTGTTCTTATTCGAGTGTGGGTTTTGGGTGGTTCTGCTCCTATTTGAGAAGATAAGCAAACAAAAGGTGAATGTGTGTCTTTCTGTGTAGGCCATTGTGCATACTCCCTTAAAAGAAGAATTTTCTTGCTCCATCAGACTAATGTCTCACCCTCAGCTTTGAGACTGACTGTTAACTGCCTATTACTTTGTTTTGTTTAGATCAGGCAAAAACGTTTGTTAAAGTCTTCACTGAAATTGATCGGATGCCCCAGCTTCTTGCTTATTATTATAAATGTCACAAGGTAAGTATTTTGATAGTATTTTAATACAGAGGAGTAAAAATTTGAGTTCTTGCTTGGTGTGGACTGTAGGGGGAGCTGATACATCATGTATTTTACCTTTCCTGTCCGAAGGAGGATGGAACCTGTTCTTTTCCATGCTTAATTCTCTGACTTCTCTTTCTGGTCCTTAAGAGCTGTGGTTATCCCCCTGTTTTAAGAGTATTTCTCCATTCAGGGCTTTGTGTTCGTGCAATAGACATAGGATATGTGCGTTCTGCTTGATTTCTCTGTGCCTTGTAGTTTTGCTTTGCTTTACTTGGAGGTGGCTATTTCAGCAATAACTTTATTGCTGTGACTTGCCAGCTGCTGGCTTCTTTAAACTCTTTTCAGGTAAGATTAAAAGTTGGAATTCCAGACAGTTCTGTAGCCATAACCTGATCCTCAAATTTCTCTCATGACTGTGACTTTTGAGGATTAAGTTCAAGGCTAGGGCTTGCCAAGTATTTCAACTATTATGTGAGGGTATCAGTTACAATCTCATTTTATGAGTAAAATACCAATGTTAATTAAATCTTTGAATCGACTAAGAAGCCTCTAGCTTCATGCTGAAAGTCTCTTCCTTCTGTGGTACTGAATTATAGCAAAATGTTATGTTGAAATCTGGAGAGATGAGCAAGGGTGGGCATTGTGTTTTAGCAAAAGCGCTTTGCATGGGAAGTTCTTGGTTTGAAATAACAAAAGCTGGATCTGTGGACTGTCAGTTCTCCTCTTAGAACGGTTCTTATTTCCCCTGCAGGTGCAGCTGGTGGCAGTGTGGCAGGATCTTTGCCAGAGTGACTTAAGCTTAAATCGCCAGTTGACTGAACTGTATGACACGCTCCTCGGGACCTGGCACTCGCAGCTTCAGTGGGCTACGCAGGTGCGGTGACTGTTTGGTATTGGTACAGCATATGGGAGAGGAGGAGATTGAGCACGCTCTCATAACGCTTGGAATAGTTCATTGGTGCTCACTCTTGAGTTATAGTCTGTGCCTTATCAATGCAGGACAGGTTTTGCAACCTATTTTCTATTTCTTGCCCAGCTCTTGCAGACAAAATTTGATTTCTGGTGTTCTACCGATAGCAAGGTTGCTGTGTTATTGACATTAAAGCTGCTCTATCACTTTCATCTGTATCTTAAGTTAAATCTAATTTGTCGGTGTTGCAAATGTGTTCTGTTGCAAGACATTTGAAATGCCTGGATTGCTTTATCACTTGGCCTGGAGGAAGCCCTCAAGGTCATATTGGACTGATTTGTGTCACTCTGTGTAATATATCTTAGGGCTTCTGCTATCACCTCTTGGAGTCTGTGTACTTGTTTTTCCTGCCAAGAACAATGTAGGATCCAAAAAAGTTATTGTCTGTTAGTGAAATGAAGAAATAAGTTCATATTGTTGAGCCTGTAAGAGTTTTTCATCCATGAAGGGTAAGAGATTCTTATCTTCATGTTAGAAAGCCTAGTGCAAGTGCTAGGCCTGTACCGCAAAGGAGCTCAGTGTTTCCTTGAAATGTATTTTTTCTGCCTAATGATTCGATGTGAATTACAGGTCAGATGTCAGCTTACATTTTAGCAGATATTCTTTGAATTGGAGATTGCGAGAGAGAAATGGCACACGGGATAAAGCTTGTGTCACTCAATCTCTTGTGTTGGTTCTGCTTTCTGAAGAATTCTTGGACCTTTTTCATGCTATTCAGTATCCATGGTGACCTTTCTGCAGGAGGCTCATGGTGATCCCAGATTTCAAAGCAAATGAGCAAGAAGAGTTGACAAAAAAAAGTCAAAATAAAAGGCTGTAACACGTTTTATGCTAGTGGAGTTGATCAAGTGCATTCGCTGATAGCTTTTCTCTTACCACAGGTTTTCAAGAACCCCCATGAAATTGTGACTGTGTTGTTGATTCAAACTCTGGGAGCGCTGGTGCCTTCCATCCCTGTCTGCCTCAGCACTGCCATGGAGAGAACAGGCCAAGAAACCAAACTGAATAAGCTGCTGGAGTTCTACGATGCCACCATCCACTTCGCAAAAGGGCTGGAAGTAGCAATGCTGCCAAACCTGAGTAAGGCTTTTGCACTGAATTTTGTCATTCTGTTTGGTCAACTCCTTTGTAAAGTTCCATTGTGGGGTTTTGTTTAGTTTTACATGGAGGGAGGGATTATCTCTTCTACAATATTGACCAGTTACATGGCATTTGCACCTTTGTGTATGTGTATATATATATCTTACACTAAAGCTATTGACACAATACTGAGTGACCTTACTGAAGCAGAGCTCTCTGAGCATGCTTGCTGTCTAGAGTAAATAATTATTAGCACTTTTCCTTTTACAAGCATTAGTATTTCTCCTGTCTAATGGATGAGGAAATGTCTGTAGGGAAGCTATCTGTGAAACCCATTGCGAAAGATCACTAAAGCATAAAAGTTAAGGAGTTCCCTGGAATTAAGTCGCACCTTTCTAAACAAGAGAAAACCTGCTTGAAAGCTGCACCCATTGGATTCCTAATTTCTGTTTTGTGTTTTTTCTGTTGCTGTTGGCTTATGATTTAATCAAGTGAAAATGCGGGTTCAAATATTATTTCTAATCATTGGTAGTTTATTTTCTAGCAGCATCCTCAGTGTTTGATTCAAAATGTAACCTGCACTTTCCTTACCTGATGATGTTTGTCATCTCATTTTGGTCATGGCTTGATGAATAATTCCCACAAACCACAAAGTAGTGCAGTGCTGTGTTTACCTAGATTTATGCCTGACTTGAACTGTTGGCTATTTATAGTCTTTTATTAATCTGGTAGGGCCCCTTCAAAGACTGACGATGGGAAAATCTGAAATTAAAACTAATGGAACATTCCTAATGCTGTGTTTGCTGCGCTTGGTTCCTCATAACATTGTCTTGAGCTATTTAAGCCCAGATTCTTACTTGATCCTGTAAATTGTGATTATTGGGCAATTTCAAAGAGTATGACTGTTTTTGTTGTCTTTGTGATTGCATACACTTGTCAATCATTTTCTATCCTTGCCTTAGTTTGTGTTACGTAATAGAAATTATAACTTGAAAAATTATATCAAATTCTAGAAGATTATGGAATAGGAAGGCAGCTACTGAACTGTTAACTGACCGTGTTGAAAAAAAATAAATAAGTTCTTTATTTCCATCTCTTCTGCTGTGGGGTGAGACGTTTGGGAAGAGAAGTATCCCAAGAATGGGAAGGCCAAGTGACTCAGCAGAACAGGGTCAAACCAGTTCCTGTGTATGTGAGGGAAGGGTTCAGTTATGATTCATAGGATAATTCAGGTTGGAAGGGACCTCGGGAGAAGATCTAGTCCAACCTCCTTCTCCAAGCAAGGTCTACTATGTGTTCAGACCATGTTGTTCAGGGTATTGTCCAGTCTGATCTTGAAAACGTCCAAGCATGGAGGTAGCACAGGCTTTGGACAACCTGCTCTATTGCTTTTCTGTCCTTAGGGCATAAAAGCTCTTTCTGAAGTCTGGGATTCGATGTAATTATGGTTTGCTGCTAGTTTGAGTTTGGCAAAACTTCATGATAACAGCTAAGTGTCCAGTTCCAATTTGAAAAATAATCATTCAGACCTGGTTTTTGCTTGGGTTTTCAGCTCCCTGCTCAACACAATGGCACCGAGATACTGAGATCGTGGTTCATGTTCAGCTTTGGTTGATGAACACCATGAAGTAATAGTTCTAAGTGAATTAAGTTAGTGTCAATTATTTTAAGTATGAACCAGGCTTTCTGGTAAAGGAGGATTGCCCCTGTTTTAAGTTGTGGGAGTAACATGTTTCACTTTTCAAATGGTTTCAATACCTTCCTTCTACTGTAGGTTGGAATGTTTCATCAATTTTTGTCACCCAGGCTGTTTTGGAGCAGTGAGTGACAATTTTCTTGAGACACTTGTTGAGGTAGAACATCTTGGTTTTAGGAAGCAGGTAGAGATAATAACCTTGTTTTTAGAAAAATGAAAGAAAAAAATCTGTGTAGTTGAAACTAAAAGCTGTTGGGCAACATTCCAAGCCTGTGTAGGCAGCATGCTCTAATTGAAGAACTACTGCGTGTTGCTTGAAATAAGGTTTTTAGTAGCATGTTCGTCTATTTGTAGACTAAACGTCTGATTCTTTACAGAGGAGCAGAACCTGGTAAAAGTGATGGAACTGGTGGAAGCGGTGTATGGTCCATACAAGCCGTATCAACTTGAGTATGGAGACCTGGAAGAAGAAAATCTTCTGATTCAGATCAGTGCAGTGCCCTTGGTAATGTAGCAGTCTTTGTTCAACTACACAGGGAGAGGCTTGGAGCATCTACAAGGGTCTTTGCCATAGTTATTCTTTCCTCCTCTAGTGTTTTTTTTTTTTGTTACATTTCCTATTTGCAGTATATTTTGATGCTGTTAAGTAAATTCTGTTTAAGAAATAAAGTTAATTTCAGCAGCACTGTCAGGTTGGAGGTAGCTCCTTTTTTCTGGTCCTTCACCCAGTAACTGCCACTGTGTGGATCTGTTGGAGAAAGACTCTATGAAAATATTACTATCAACCAAAAACCTGCTTCAGGTTCGATAGAATTTATTAAGAGGAAGACTGGGGGGAGGGAAGTCCTTTTTGTGGAAGATTTTTTTTGTTGGCAGAACTGTTTTTCCTTGAAGACTTGGTAAACATGGGATTTGTCGGCCTGACTGTTATTAACAGTCACTGTGCAGGAGGGTGGAAGCAACCGTCATCGTTCTCCATTAAGTGTGTCACGAGATACTGAGAGAACGATGTGTTACACAAGGTGTCTTTAATGGCTGGATACTCACTAAAAGAAGAGTCAGGCTCAACTTGTTGTTGTTATTTAGGAGCACTGGGAAGTAATTGACTGTGTCCAGGAACTGAACCATTCAGTCAACAAACTCTTCATTCTGGCTTCTGGAGCCATCGACAACTGCATCAAACTCACTGATGGACTGGGAGTGTGTGGGCTCCTTAAGGCCCTGAAAGCTCTGTTCACAAAGTAAGGTGCTTTTAGTTATGCTGCTGCATTTATCCTAAGGGAGTAGCAAGTATTCAGTTTGTGGCCAAGGACTTTGTAGTTTATGAAAAATGACTGAGAGCGGAAAGTATCTATAACCGTAGTAGGCATCATCTGATATCCCCTCCTACCACTTGCCTGAAGTGGCAATAGTCACTGCCTAGTGACTATTTTTTAGGGGAAAAACGGAAGCTTTTTATGGCTAAATGGCAGACTTTTCTCAGTTGTTTTTCTGGTTGGGCTGAATTTTCATTTTAATACATACTTTTGGAGTGGAAAATGTTTCCCAAAACAATAAGACAAAGACAAATTAAGCTGATGAAAGTAGAACTCAGTGGGGAACTGCATACTTACTGGGACAAGTGACCTCACATTCAGAATCTGCCTGTAAGTGCGAGATACAGTGAACCTCGCTCATTGGGGTAAGTTCTTGTCTTAAAGTATCCCTGACAGCCCACTTAGGTAATATTCCAGTACCTATTACCTCCTTATACTTTACTGATATTGAAAGAGCTGCTCACAAGGTATAAATCAAACTGTTACCTTGCTGCCCTGTGGGAAAGAGGGAAGAGGAAGGTGCATTTCTCTGATCTCACCTTCTTTATAGAAAATTACATAGCAATGTGCATGCCTCCAGCTTATGGGCATTATTTAAAAAAAAAAAAGGGTGTGTGGAAAACAAAATGTTCTACTTTTTATCCATGTTCTCATCTGGCGAGTAGCTGAGAAAACAAATTCATGAGATTGTTGTCACTGTGTTCCTGGAGTAAGAGCCAAGTGATGTTGTAGTAGCAGTAGCCTTATAAACTTTTTCTGGTCTCCCTTAGAAGATATGGTTAGTGTTGTGATAACAAAAATGTCTTACTCCTACCTTTGAATGGGAGTGGAGAGATCCTAGTAACAGGAAATTGAAGTAGCACACATAATCTGTCACCCTCAGTTTCTTCCTGTCTTCTAGTGTAGGCTTGAGTGGGCTGTGGCTGATCAGTTCTTCACATCCATGGGTTTGGACTGGAACAACAGTGCCTCTTCTGAACTTTTAATATTTCTGTCTCTTCTTTGACCCTTGTAGAAGACTGAATGAGCAAATCGCATTCTCTTATGCTGGTTTATGCTTATGCATTCAGAAGAGCATTCTCTTATGCTTATCTTTTCTCTATTTCTTATTACAGGTATACATCTGATTTTACAAATACATTGCAGTCTATACGAAAGAAATGTAAACTGGATGATGTGCTATCAGATTCCCTTTTCCAGGAGGACTGGACTGCATTCCAAAACTCTGTCCGGTAAAGGGGAATTTTTTTTTTGCTTGGATCAGAACTGATTTTTGTACTGAAGTTGGAAGGGAATTACTTGGGGTCAGTTTACACAAGTTCTTAGTGCAGATTGCAGGGCTGTGCCCACTTAGCTGCAGTGCTGCTGGGACCATTAGTGTTAGAGACTGGGTTTCAGGTTGCTGCTGGCACAGTAAGTGCTGTGAGCCTCCCCACCCTGTCTGGAGCAAGACTGCATGTCGTATCACTTGAAATATCAGCAGCTCTTAGAATTTTTCCCAGTGACACTGAGCTGGCCTTAGCCATGATGACAAGAAGTAGCGTGTAGATGAGGCTGTTGGGCAAAAAAAAAACCAGTATGTTATCAAATGGATGCAGAATTAATAGTCAAATTAACTCTTGACAGATGTGTCCCCTGTGGGCTGTGGTTTGGTTATTGCACTTTTTAATTACTTGACACGTGTCTGAGATGGATTGTCTTGGGGGGTGACTGGCATTATCTGGCTCAGATCTCACAACATGTGTTTTTGTCTTGTTCTTTCCCAGGATAATTACTACCTGTGGTGAGCTCCTTCGTCAGTGTGGAGACTTTGAGCAGCAACTGGCCAACAGGTGAGTGTTGCTGAACTTAATTCATGAGCTGTCAACATAGGTACCAAGTTGAAAGAAAACAAACCCCAAGGTACTTTTTTTGCGTAGATGATGGAGGGAAAGCAGAGACATTGTGATTTCCCCCCACGGCCCCTCCCCATCTTTTGAAATGTCAGAGATGGGTCACAGACTGTTCCACTCAGTCGTGTGCCCTGCGACAGTCACAAGAATCCTTTTTCTTGGATACCTGGCTGGGTGTCAAATGGAACTGCCAGATTGGGGAATTTTCCACCAGATCAAATTGGCAAGATTCTCACCCGCCTTGTGACAGGGGGCATGAATCATTTGCTGAAATGAATCGAGGTGTGCCTTAACTAATCGATTCCTTGTAACTTGAGGAGCGTCAAGCACAGGCAGCACGTAGGTCTTTTGTTGCTTGTAAGCAGTGCACTGTTCAGCCTATTGTACGAATAAATGCTTTAGTCTGACGAGTGCCTGTGCTTTGTATAAGACACAGTGGCCTGCAGTGCACAGGAGACGGGGTTTGTTCCGTATTTGCTAGACGTTCTGCGAGCACAATCCTCTCTTTTTCTTCTCATTATTTTTGCAGGTTTTGAGTTGCACAGTAGACATGAGAGTAGACTGTAATTAGTGTCTGCTACCAATGAATACTTTTTCCCTTGAAGTTACATAAAGGTAGTGTTGGTCCTTGGACCAGCATGAGAGCAACAGTGCTGATTTTGGAGGATTTTGCTGGTGACTTTTGTGTATTTATTTTCAGGATTTTATCAACTGCTGGGAAGTATCTTTCAGACTCCTACAGCCCTTGTAGTTTTTCTGGGTATCAGGATAACAGTTCTGCAGAAAAGAAGAGCTCTGTAAAGAATCCCTGGCAGGAATACAATTATCTATTGAAGGAGAATCCATCTGAGTATGCAAGCCTCATGGAAACGCTTTACACTCTAAAGGTAGCTTTGGTGCCTGAGAGAGCCTGTCTCTATCACAGGGTGCTGTTGGGCCCACGTTTGGGAGATAAGACCTGGATTCCCCCTGCAGCCTGATTACGTTTCATCCTGAGCTGTAGCCCTTTTGATGGGCTATGTTCCAGGTCTTCCACAGAGACACCGATCTGCTGAGAGATGAAATGTCCAAACCCAGGAAGTCTGGCCTCATTCCATCTCTCCCCAGATCCTGGCTGTATTTTGTGAACATGCCCTTATCAGTTCAGGTGAGGGAGATTTTGTTGCAGAAAGCATTGGGAAGATTGTGTTGGAGCCATCTCAAATTCTGGAGCCCACATACTGGCTTCTAAAGACTCTTCTTGCCACTTACGCTCTGCTGCCATATCCATTCTGAAATATAATTCTACAAGATCGTTCATGCATGCACCTGTGAACAGGGTAGAATGGCTCTAGTTATCTTCTTGTGGATCTAAGTTATGTTTGCCATCGTTGGTCACATGCAGTAGTGAAGTCAAGGTTATGAGTTCTGTCTCTTATTTCCTCAGAGTGTTTTGATTTCTTTTGCACTTAATTTACCTGCAACTTGTGCAGCTCTGCTTTCAGGGTTAAATGTTTGACTTTAAACCTTTGCTAAATAGTCACGTTCCATTGGTACCCTTCATGTAAAACCTCTGCTTAATTCCGTGCAGGGAATCAGTTTGTTGTGCCCTTTGACTAAAAGGTGGTTTTGCCATCTTCCCTGAAATTTTCTCAGTATCTGGCTGTACTGGTGCCTGGTGTGGCCGGAATGTGATGCTGATTCTTTGTTCTACGTTTCAGGAAGCAGTGTGCAGTTTCTGTCTTGAATAGCTGGTTGGAATAGGGCATCCCAAAGGAAATAAGCTGTGCCATTGCAGAGGGTATCTCTTTTGAATTAGGATGGCCTAATAAAGACCTCTTTAAGAATGTTAACAGCTTCTCTGTGCTCAGACTTCTGTGTGTAAACACTTTTCTGTGTCTGTGTGTGTTAGGAGAAAGGTACGAGTAACCACAACCTGTTGGCTTCATCTCGATCTGCCCTAAGCCGCCTCAACCAGCTGGCACACCACTTGGCTTTTGATTCTGTTTTTCTTCGCATCAAACAACAACTCTTACTTGTTCCAAAGATGGAGGTGAGTAATGGGTACATCGACCTGTTCTGAACTGGCGAGGTTTACCCCTGGGATCCCTTGGGGTGGAGTACAAGGTTGCTTAACCTTTCTCCTTTTCAGAATGTTTCCCTCTGGTATCACATTTCTTCCATGAGTTACAGTCAGTGAAAAAGTTCACCTTCCTTCACCCACAGCATTCACAACAGGCAGCTGTGTTTGCAAGCTCTGATGTTTGTTTGAGATGTTGCTTTTCTAACTGGTGTCAGCATGTATTTCCCACAGGGAGCTGTGTGGAAAGGGGGAGTGTGTTTTGGGCCCGAGGGAGGACGAGGGTAGCAGTTTTCTCACCATCTGTGTTCTGCTTTCTAGAAGTCCTTGGGTAGTCACAGGTCATGTCTTCGGGTGATCCCTTCATAGAATATAGATAGACTTCATGCTCCAGAAAGTCACAGATTCATTCTGCACTTTCTGCCTTACAGGGCTGGAGCTCTGGTGGCATTGGTGAGACCCTGACAGATGACCTGCCAAACTTCAGCCTGACTCCTCTGGAATATATCAGCAACGTAAGAAATCCTTGTCAAGTTCTGGAGTAGCAAAAGAACATCAGGAGCACGAGGAGAGGTTCTTCTCTATTGAAGTGCACTGTTTACAGTGGGAACTCTCGTAATAGGATGGGAAATGCCAACTCTTGTTTGCAGGGGGGAATACTGACCATATCTTCATAATGCAGCCCATGTAGCCTAGAATTTCCTGCAATGTGTATTGCAGTGTTTTAATCACACTGTGAAGTTAAAAAAGTCTTCAGCTCTTACCCTTATAATCCCCATGTGACTCCCTGGTTTCTCTTTCTGATGGAATAACAATGAAACCTTTCTGGCAGTGTCTGGGGGATGTCTGAGTGGAAAAGGAGAGTGAGCTGTTCGTTCCTTCTGACTACGCACGCCGCAGTTCAGTGCTGCTGAACAGCCTTCAGATTGCTCTCCCGTTCTCCTCATTGGTGTTTCAAGTCACTGCCAAATTTGCAGTTCAGATATTAATAGCGGTTATTATTATCTCAATACAAAGTATAATTTGATAAGCAAAATTTTTATATTACTATAATTCTGGGCATCACACAGGGAACGGATTTTTCAAGGACAGGCTGCAACCAAAAGCTTCTAATATTTTTGGTTCCTCTGGCTTGTGACTGTTATACTCTGCTTTTAAAGCTTTAAAAAAGAAATGTATAGAAATAGGTAGTCATCCAATTTGTGGGATAATTTTATCATGGGTAGTTTGAATTTAGCTGAGAGACTTTTGTGAGGTTTAGAAAGCTCATGGGCAGTTTATCAGGTGAAACTTCAGGGAAAGGTTGCTACTGAATTTCTAAGTAGCTTTCTAATGAGCACAGTTCACCAGGAGAGACATGCATGGTTGGTAAGAGGCTGAATGTGCTCTCCTGCCACTTTAATTGAAAGATAAAGCTGAGATGTGTGTGGTTGTTACTCGATTCTGTGAGGAATCAAAGGACGTTTCTGCCTGTTCAAAGCAAAGAGGAACTTCAGAAAAGTTCAGATGCAAAGCATTTGTTCTCTGACATCTTTTTACATCTACCCTTTATCCTGCTGCTGAGAGATAGGGGGGGGCAAGACTGAGCCATGGCTTTGTCTTGGGTAGTCTTGAAATAGCACTACTACATTGTGCAGTAAAATTGAAAACTGAAAACTAGAGTTTGGAAATTGATGTGGCATATGTGCTGTGTAGAAGAAAAGGCAGGTGATGTGAGCTCAGGAAAAAAGCTATTGATGAGCACGCTCCATAATGGGGAGCCAGAGTACTCTGAGCTGTAGCTGCACCTAGGAAGATTCTCTGTAGCAGCAGGTAATGACTTTATAGACAGTGCAGTATTTGTTGTATTCCGAAGTTATGTAGCTCATGTGTGTGAATTCGCGAACACGGTCCCTGTTGGAGAGTAATACATTTCTGTAATTCATGATTGTATTGTCACTCCAATCCTTGTTTCCTCTTCTACGCTTTTGTTTGATTCAGTCTCTTAGATTCTGCTCTAGAAAACAAATTGCCAGGAAAGCTCCAAAGATCAAAGATTTGCTTGGAGTAACAGTTCTCTCTACAAGCTTTTGTTAAGATGATTTTTTTCAATGGCTGGTTCTCTGACCTTGTGAAAAATTATTTCCTGTACAAAGTGTAACAATGAGCAAGAGACAACTTGTTTCTAATAAATGTAGGTTAGTGACTTGCTGTCAAGTTCAGTTTTCTGCTTTCAGGTGTGGATTACTTTTTTTCTCTAGCAAAGTACTTGCTTCACATTTGTTCAGTGACTCAGCTCTTTGTGCTTTTATTCTAGATTGGGCAATATATTATGTCGCTTCCTCTTCACCTTGAGCCATTTGTCACTCAAGAGGATTCTGCTTTGGAACTGGCATTACATGCTGGAAAACTGCCTTACCCCCCAGAACAAGGTAGGGTGAAACCAAAGACTTGAGGTGTCTGGGGGAAAACCTTCATGTTTTGATATTACATGGGTGTGATTGTAACAAAGCTGTTTGAGATCCATTTCCTATCATCTCGTTGTGCTGTTTCTTCCAGGAGTCTCTTGGTAATACCTAGGAGAAGCCTCTAAATAATGAGTAAAACTTTTTCAGTTTTCTTCAAACCAAAATCTTTAGCTTGGTCTTTTCAAGTTTAGCGTTCATTAAAGGTTCTCAAGTATTACTGTTTTGGAGTTGGAGTAGCGTTTAATATCCTGCGTGCAGGGAGTGAACAGGAGGTACCTGGGGTCAGTTCCCAAACTCTGTAGGGAACCGTTGAACCATCTCACCTGAAAGACTTCAAGTTAAGTTTTGCAGCTTCTGCTCCTTACCAGCCTGTCCATTGGAGTACAGTTCATGGAGTGGCTTGGACTGTCCAACAGCTTGCTGAAGGGGGAGTCTTGCTCCAGCTTTGCACTCCTGCCCTCTCCTTTGTGCTGGTTCCATAGTAGAGCTGTTCCTATTCATTAACCCCACAGGAAAGTATTCACTTTTTCTGCTCTAGTTTCTCTAAAAAAATAGATGAATAAAGTGATATAAATTCACTTCCTAAGAGGTCTACTATGCAACAGAGCTGGCGGGAGTGCACAGCAAGGAATAGCAAAGAGGAAGCTTGTAACCATGTTTAGAAACGGTGAGTTGCCAGGGTGGCTGACCTTCTCGTGTAATGTCCCCGTCTACTGAAGGAAACAACCCTGCATCAGGGATCATACAGTGTGTTCTTATCCCCAGCCAGTATCTAAGCTGGGATTCTTGCAAGAAACTAACCTAGTATGAAGCTTACCGGCTTTAGACCCTAGTGAAATCCGGAGAGAATGTCTCATAAGCTTAATTTTACACTAAGTACTTATAGTATAACATCTGCAGTGCTCATGACCTTGCTGAGAATCGCAGTCCCCTAGAAAGAGAGGAGCCCCTGAGTTGCTTTTTTCGGGAATAGACATTTGTTCTCAAGCAGGATAGTAATCCTGTTTTCTTGTAAACAACTTTTTCCTCTGCCTCTTTTTTTTTTTTTTCTGTAAATCTGGGAAAACCTACTGTTACACCCCGTGTGATGTGCTAACCTGTGCCCATCTGTGACAAAGGTTAGGAGCCCGTGGCCAGAAACTAGCCTGTTGGCTGTCATGGTTTGGACAGGTTTTGCATCTTTGGGAATTTCATAAAGGTTCGACCATGTTTCTAGTCTTCATAGTCAGGTTCTTGCTCAGTAAGGACACAATCCTGGAATGCTGACTGCTTCATTTAAGTTCTTTTTTTCATCATACATTAACTCCAGCTGAAAAATCATTGGAGTTCCACTGCTACTACCAGTGCCATTGGAGTCTTTAGTGATTCGATCCCAGCTGCAATGATTAAACCCCCAGTGCTGAGGGAAGTTCAGTGGGTGCTGACGGTGGCTGCTGCAACAGCCGTGGCCCAGGTGCCTCTTCAAAACTTTCTCCCCAGAATGCACCAAGTTCTTTCTACACATCATTCCTTAATTTCTTGCAGCAAGCTGAGTTTTGGCTCGTGTTCGTTCTTCAGGTGGCTGTCCTTACCTGTTGTGTCATTAATCGTGCTGCAGTTAACAACAGTAGCTACATAACGCTTCCCAGCAGGCTGGCAGCGCGCCATGGTTTGCTGTGGTTAATCTCTTCTTGGTATTTATTTCCACTGACAATCAAGGAAGTGTAAAACTTGGTATTTATAGTCTTCCTGTAGCCTTCCGAGAATACGCTCTTCTGAGAATAGCCTTATTCTGTCATCTTAAAGCATTTACATGTTTAATAGCTTGTTAATTTTCAAAACACTTATGAACACAGAGTACCTTTAGGGCTTGAAAAAACCACCTTGTCGTTGCAGTAGTTTGTAAACTGCTCCTGGGAGATGATCCCATAGAGCACTCCAGGCAGTGCCTCTGATGCCAGCCTGATCACCTGGTGGCCCTTTGGAAATTACTTAACTTGGAGAAGTAATAGAGGAAAGTAAAGAGTTTTGGGTCTTGATTTTCGATGTTGTATAGGATCAGGGAGGATATGTAATGGCTTTGATTACTCCAAAACCAGCTGATAAACTCTGATTCCTAATACCTTAATGTCTCCTTGAAGAAACACTTAAGCATTTATGAATTATGCTTTGTTACCCAACCAGCAAGCGCAGGTGAATGAGATTGCTGACAGCTAACGAGAATTTTCTGTCCAGGAGATGAATTACCTGAGCTGGACAACATGGCTGACTACTGGCTGGGCTCCATCGCCAGAGCTACCATGCAAACTTACTGCGAAGTCATCCTGCAGATACCAGAGCTCACCCTACATTCGACGAAGCAGCTTGCCACAGACATTGGTAAGCTCCGTGCACACGTTGTCCTGAGAACTGTTGCTGTAACATGTGGGCTCCTCTGTCGTTATGTTAGATCTGGAGAAACTGCAGGCTCGGTTTCTCCTTTAATTGTGAGCATGTTGATCTGATAACTGTCACGGTGCAGTGGTTCACAGCTTCTCTTTTGCAGCGTTCTGTCACATTCCTCTCCAAGGGTAGGGTGATGGTCTGGTAGACTCCTGCTCCTTCACTGCTTTGTGCTTTTGACTGGGGAAGTCATAGTCCTTCTGGACTGAGAGAATTCCCTTACAAGGCAGTCTCGGCAAGAAATATCCGTATATAATCTTTTCAAATGTGGCACTGCTCTTTCCCTTCTCATTGAATGCCGTGTGGTGACAGTATATGCCATACAGGGGGTACACAGCATGTGCCAAGCCTGTTGGGAAGTTCTCCGGTGGATTCCGAAGGGGGCAGCTGGTTTATTTCTTTCATTCAATTGGTAGCTGAAGTAGGATCAGCTAAAGGCCTTCTGAAAGTTGTTGTGGAGCACTTGACTAGCATCATTTTTTACATGACCCATAGGATCAGCTCCCCTGCTGTGGTTAACTTATTGCCCTGCTGCTGTGAAGGTGACTGAAGGTCCTTTCAACAAGGAGAAATTTTCAGCAGCCAAGTGGGATGTAGCTGGCATATGTTGGTCATCTCTGCCTTCTCCCACACCATGCAGAGTGACTGAGAGAAGACTGATGGAACGTGTTCGGGAAGGTGTTTTTGCAGGACTTGGTGATCTTGAAGGTCTTTTCCAACCTAAATGATTCTATGATATGGAGGAGATGGGTTTTTCTTATCCAAAGCTGATGAAAGCGTCACCTTGAGACCACTGCAGCTATTGTAAATGCCAGTTAGTCCTTTCCCTCCTGTAAATCACGGATGCTGTCTTCCCTATGGCCAAGCTTAAAAATAAGAATATAGACAATATCTCCTCAGCTCACCTGAAAGTGTGCTTCAATGCCAGGGAACTCAGCTTGAATTTTTTTTTTTTTTTTTTTTTTGGCATTATTTAAAAACAAATAAGTGGATTAGAGGCTGGTTGCTCAGCGTACTCCCTGCCATCCTTCATTCCCCAGCTGACTTCGATTCGGTGAGCTGGAACAGCCCTTCACCTCTACAGAACTGCCCAGCTTTGTCGCCAGCCGTTGAAAGTGCGATTGACATCCTTTCTCTGTGCCCGTGGTGACTGACCACCCCAAGGGTGCTGTGTGCGGGTCCTGAAATGTGGCAGAATGTGTCTCAGTCCTCTCAACAAGACAGAGAGTTGTCTAAATTAGTGCACAGGAAGCCAAAAATACACACCAGTCAGTACAGTTAAATTCCAAACACGCTGCCGTTTTCTGTGGTTTTAAGCTAACGGTGACAGGATTCCAGCTGCCATGGAGAACGAAGAGTGTCTGTTGCCTGTTCAAATCCATGTTTATCCTTGATCTTACAGATTATCTAATAAACGTGATGGATGCCCTCGGCCTTCAGCCATCAAGAACACTGCAAAATATTGTAACTCTGTTGAAGGCAAAACCAGAGGATTACCGGCAAGCCGCAAAAAGCATGCCCCGCAGGATGGCCAGCAGCATCGCAGCAATGAGGGGCCTGGAGTGTTAGCTGCGACATCCCCGCTGCTGGACACTGGTCAAGGGCTGAACTGTTTGGGTTGGCTTTATTTCCCTATAAATTTTGCAAGGACAGTGAAGATGTCTCTGGGGATTAGGGGAATTTATTTCTCAATAATTTTTAATAAATGTCTTTGTCTAGGAAAAGCTTGTTCCGTTTTTCCGTCTTTAGAAATGAAGAAAGATGTCCTACACCAAATTTACCAAAAACTGTCCAGATGACCTTGAGTTGGCTTAGCAGTGCTGGCTTCTGACTAGAAATGTTCTGCTGGTTGCTGAGGAGTTCATGCTTCACGGCGGTGAGATGACTGTCTTTTTCAGAAAATTTAATCAATTCTGAGTCTAAAATTATGGGGTAGGTGCAACAAAGATCGACTGATTGGAAGCTCTCTTACCTGGAGGCAGTTGTTATCGCTCAAGTCTGTCATTATTCACAAAGTCAAGAAGAGAGTCTCATCAATTAGTAGATGAGGCATGATCAAGCTCAGCCCTGAGAATAAAACCAGTTTTGTAGGTTGTTCCTTGTGCGATTAATGTTTTCTACTGAAAGCTATGAGGTTTATAAGAAATTTAATGAAAGCGTTGTTTTCTTGTAAATTTATTAAAGCTTCATATATAGATCTTGTAAAACAAGTCGTTCAGCCAGAGCGTGCTTCCAACACTCCCACAGCCTGTTTCTTAGGAGAAAACTGGACAAAATACAAAGAGGGCCCAGAACTGGAATGCCAAAACTCTTCTGTTTTGGAAGGGAGAAAACGTCTTTTTTCCCCTTTACCTACTTCTGCAGTTTTCTCCTCTTTGCCCCTTTACGCGCACAGGCTTACCTGCCATCAGTCCCTTTGGGGGAGAGAGCCAAGCCGGTGAAGAGCTGCAGTCAAGTACTGGAGACACTTTCTACTTTTATTACTTGTCAGACGCCCTCTATAAACCAGCAGTAACTGGAGTTGTAAACTGTCCGTGTCCTGCCAAAGAACATGCTGTTCCACCTTACCCTTGGTGTGAGACGGGTGAATCTCACTGTCTGTGCCTCTCCCATCCTTCCCCTGCCTCGTCGCTAGGAGGTGAGGATTTTTTATGCTGTTCTTTGCCTGCTGCTGTTGCGTTTCCGAGGACGAATGGCCCCTGGGGAAGGAACCCAGCTGGAGCTGGCGGTGTGAGAAACTGGAAGGCACAGGCTGCCTGAGACCTGCTGCTGCCCTTTCTGTCCCTTAACGGCTCTGTGGCAGCAGACACCGGAACCCGCCCCAGGATTTGGAGTGGGAAAGTGAGAAGGCTTGGGGAAACCCTTGGAAACCCTTGGAGAGGGCTGGCCTGGGAAAACAGCTCTGCCTTCCCTCTCTCTCCACTGCCTGTCTCGTCACAGCGAGCTCTTCGCTATTTCATCAGCACGAGGAACAGGCTCAGGGTGGTTGTTTTGCCACACAGAAAAGCATCTGGTGTCTCTGTAGTATCTTTATGTTTGAACAGCTATTTGGGTTCCCGCACAACCGGACTTATTGGTAGTGATGTTGACAGTGGTGTTTGATGGTGAGAGCGTGGGAATAGAGGCCCGGGTTTTTGTTCTCAGCTTTCCTAGTGTTTTAAGCAACTGCTCTATTGTGTCTTTTGCAGGGAGCAGTGTTTTTTCACTGTTGTGAAATCCTTTGGAGATCTTTGTCAAGAGAAGTGTTAGCTTTCGTGCACACGTTGAACGCTGAATTGGGAGGGGATGGTGTCAGGTGCTTGTTCCCAACTGCTGCGATGTGGGATGAAGTGCTGTCACTTTACAAGAATTCTCCTTTTTGGTAGAGGAGGCTGCGCTCAGGTTTTGTGATGCTCAGGGAGGGAAGCACCCCTTTAGGGAGAAGCGAAGTGAGGAGTCGGGCAGGAAAAGTCTAGGACAACTTGTAAGAGCTGGATTCCTCTGTCTTTACGAGCATCCTGACTGCCTTTCTTCTGCCCTGTCCCTGCTCCGGTTGGTTTTACGTGCTTGCTGAGCTCATGCTGTACCCAGGGTTAGATTGTTTCCTTACAGAGCAGCGTCTTCCTGGGCTGTTGGTTGTTTGCTCTTGCAAACGAGAACCAGATGATGGATAGGGGGCTGAGGGCAGCATGTGGACCTGTTAAGAAGGTGCTCCATGAATCTGAATTTTTATTCCATATTACTTTAAATTTAGGTACTCTCTGGCTGCAGATGACTGTAAATTACCCCTATTTTTCTACTCATCCCAATCAAAATGTGATTTCCAAAGCTATTTCCTTATTTAAGAATCTGAATTTCCTTTTAAAAATGCGGTTAAGCTTCTTGTTCTTATGATCAAGTGAAATTGGAAAATGTCTGTAAAAACTCAGGTATCAGAAGTAATGGAAGACCAAAACTTTAAGTTGCCACTACTTTTGTAGCCAATCATAAAATTTAAAAAAAATCATGAATCAAGTCATAAAATTAAGGCTGCAGATATTCTAGTGTTATTATCTTGTAGGTACTGCGGCAGCGTTAGAGCAGCTATATGCTGGTCATTGAGGGTTTGACTTTTTCAGTGAGTTTTGAACACAGAAGTCCCCCCGCGTGGGGCAGCAGCAGTCGTGCTGGTGGCATCTCATCTGGCAGATCATCCCCCAGTTCCTTGGTCCCGCTTGTGGTGGTCACCAGCAACTAGGCTCACCGCTTCCACCACCACTGAGGAGAGATGGAGAGACCCTCGGCACGCTCTGCCCCGCAGCACCGTGCCCTTGGGGACCTTCAAGCAGAGGAGGAGTGGGGACCCCCCTCGCTGCCGCGGCTGCCCCGTGCTCACGCCGCGCTGGGCCCCGTGCCCAGAACATCGTGTTCCCGGTCGCATGATTGAACCACACGATCGTGTTTCCTCTTGAAGTTTTGCAAAAGTACTTCACTAAGGCAGGTCCGGGTGGGTTGTGATGGGCTCCTGGGAAAGCTGGGGGCCGGGACCGGCCGAGGGTGGGTGAGCTCACCGCGTCGCCCAACCCAGCCCCATGGGGACCACCAAATCCCCCCCACACACCTGCCCCTACGTTGGGGCGAGCACAGCACCTCCTCCTCACAAGCTGCCATCAGCCTCTTGCCAGCGCTAAACTGCACCTGCTGCCAACAGGAAACTTAGAGGTAACTTTTTAATTTATTTATTGCCGAGTGTGGTACTGTTAAATGGCCAGGCACTTCCTCCCCACGCCTGAGTCTCTATGGAGGCTGGAGTATTTCTCTCCGGCACGTTAAGAGCTGTGCCCACCTGCGGCGTGAGCATTGACAAACCCTCAGCAGCGAACACAAACAGAGCATCCAGGGCTCCAGAAGGAAAGGAACGGTTTTCTTTCATTCTTTTTCCATTGTAGTTGATTAGGGGTGGGGCTACTGTGACCTCGGAAGTCAAAAGTAGCTTGGGTCCCAACCCCGGGGTGTCCAGCCCTCGGTGCAGCACACGCTGTGCCGTGTCTCAGCACCCACCATCAGGATGCCCTGGCCTCTCCCCACCACCACTTGCCAGCATGGCCACAGCCCTCCCTCGGACCCCGGCCACAGCCCTCCGTGGCTGCCACCACCTCACTCTTCTCATTGAGAAGTGCTTTCCCACCCACGCGTTAAACAGAAACGGTGACTAATGATTATATAGCACTATTGATGTACACAAACTGCACGCTAAAGCCAGAGCCTGACTTTATGAGGTTTATTACGGGGTTAATTAGACAGAGCTTCTTCACAGTGGGCAGTCGGGGAGGGGAAGGGAGGACAGCCAGGGATTCTTAGTTCCTTCCTAATTTTGACAGTATAAAACTGCTCAGTAAGTGCCAAACTGAGCGCGGTGATGCAGCCGTTGGGCGGTAACGGGGTGCGCTGCTCACTCCGTTTCTGCGTCGCTGTCGGGGCCGAGGACGTCGAGGGGCTGGACACGCAGCGAGTCGTAGTTGGGTGGGGGGGTGCCAGGCTCGGGGGGCAGCGCCTCGTCCCTGGGGAGGTCCTCCCCATCCTCGTGCTGGAAGCCCAGGTTGGTGTGAGCCTCCACCAGCTCCGACACCGTCGGGGGCGCATCGGGGTACCGTGCCTGCGCCCGCTTCTGCTTCAGGCCTTTGCACCAGCCGATCACGTTAATAATGGTGATCCACAGCGAGTCGATGATGATTTCCCCGAACTCGATGAGGCACAGCACCGAGCCCCCCATCCAGAACCCGAACTGGCCTCCCAGGCTCGACAGCAGCCAGACAATCTGCGGGGAGGAAGGCAGAGTGAGACGAGGTGGTGGAACCCGGTCCCTGATCAGCCCCCAGTGATCGCCCCGTCTGCTGGAGCTGGGTGCTGCCCCTGCCCCTGGGACCTGCCCCTGCCCCTGGGACCTGCCTGCCCACTCCCTCGCCTTGGGGTGCTCCCTGGTGCTGCTTCTCAGTGACTTGCCCCACGCTGGCAATTTAGGGATGGGAGGTGGCACTCACCGTCGTGGCGGCAGACTCCGAGATGGTGCGGTAGTTGTACTCCTGGAAGTAGATGTTCAGCTTGATGATCCCGTTTCTGTAAGGGAGAGATGGCAGCTCAGTGCAGGGACAGACAGGCTACAGGCATCCCGTGCCTCTGCTCCCAGAGCTGCCCGTGGCAAGGGATGGCACAGCCCGTCCAGAACTGCTCATGGATGTCTCCTCAAACTTCTGCCAGGCACGTGGAAGAACTTTAAAAAGTGCCACTGGCTGCAAAGGGGAGAGGTCCAGTTCTGAAGTTCCTCCTGAAGAAGCACTTGGGCACCTGGAAGCTTCTTTGGAGCTGTTTGCTTTGTTTTTCCCAACTGCCCTGGTTGGTCTAGAGGGGCCATCGCCCGTCCTCGGTGCCCTGCACCTCATGTTCCTGTGTGCACACACACAACGGCTGCGTTGCGACAGACCACGTTACAGGAGGCTTAACGTGCACGGGTCAGCCAATAGCTGTGAAACCGTTTCCTGCTTCTCTAGTTTTTTTTTCCTTGGGGGAAAAACCCTCCTCTTTTTCCCCTAATTCAGGGTTTAGGTTCTCAGCAGTTACCCTAATTTTTGTGCAACTGCTGCTGCTGTTGGCAGATTCAGAGAAGTATGAAGGGATGGACATTACGATCCAGGAGCTGGACCCTGGCGGTTCGTAGCTCGAGAGCTTCCAGACTCCTACACGTAACTGATTAGAGGGGCTGCAGTTAATGTCGATTTTAACTTAACTGCATGTTTGAGTTTATCTGACCCAGTTTGTCACTCTGGAGAACAGAGGATATGCATTAAGCGCGTATCATGTTTGCTTTATGTATCTTCCAGGCAAACGTGCCAAATCTTGTCCTCCCTTTGGATTAGCACACGTGTGCTCTGGCCCATCGCCAAGGTTCATGTTAATCTAATGTTAACAGGCTCAACAGTGGAGATAAAGTGGTTGTTCCTTTCACTTACCTGTCCAGAGTCACATTTGTTGACATATCCCTTTCATAAGACAGAATATGGAAAATCCAGTCCTGGGAAAACAAAATTTATTCAGAACCGAGCAGAAGCATCCTCTCTGGGTACCAGCTGGGGCGTGAACCCAAGGGAGTTGCAAGGGAGATGCAGGAGTTGGTGCAGGACCCCTGGAGAGGAGGCACCACCGTGGGCATGTCCCTCCTCCTGTCCTCAGGCACTAGTGTTTGTTTGAAAATGTGTAATTTAGCGAAGAGGCACTTGCTACCTGGACATTAGCTCTGAAAATACTGGGTGATTCACATGGCTAAGAACAGGTAGTTATTAATGAACGTTTCAAAACAAGAAATTGGTGTTACCTCCGAAGCTTCCGAGGGCCAGTCTGCCATGGAGATGGTCATCTTATACTGCGTGTCGCTGGAGAGAGGAAAGGAGAGCTGGAGAGAGGAAACTGGTACAGAAGTTTCCCCTCCTCTGAAGTCACTGGAACTTCAGTTCTCATGCAGAAAAGCAGCCCGCATGATTTGCTGCCATTTCAGAAAGGTCAGAATTGATGGGAGACGAAAGGCAGGATCCCCTCCACCTTTACAGCTGCCAGAAATGCCACATGTACTTACTTGCACGTTTCCTTACAAGAGTCAATACAAATCTGCCTGTGTCTTATACTTGATCTCAGTGATGAATAGCAATATGCTGTTTGGCGAAAACAAAAAACCAAAGCATCTGTTTAGATAAGGACCCCACTTGCTGGATTATATCGATTTCATTTAATAAAATAAATACTTAGGTATGAGCCTGCTCCACAGGTTTGCTCTCTTCCCCTCTAACCTTCCTCTCCTTGAGAAACTCGGGCAAAGCAGCCAGAGAATTTAATAATAAATTAAAAATACGTTTTAATTTCCCGCAGGCAGTTTCTATAGAGTCACCTTGCCCGGTGTCAGTGTTTTTGGCACAGCCCTGGCCAGTTGCAGGGGCAGGAGGGCGGCTGTTGCCGGAGCAGAGCCGTGCTGTGGCCTCTGCTCGCCTGGGGAACACCATCCTCCCCCGCCATGCTCATCCTCACAGGAGCTGCTGCTCCGGCCAGCTTGTCTCTAAACTCTTCAGGCGCGGAGGCCTGGAGCATGACCCCTTTTTATCTTCCTTTGATACCCAGAGGCTCCCATTGCCTTCCCCGGCTGGAGGCAGCCGTCCTGGGGCAGCACGGAAGCTGAGGCTCCTCGGCCCGTGGCCAGGACCAATATTTCACCCCGTCTCCCCAACAATGACCCCAACGGCCACGGGGAGTCTGTGCACAGGCCAAAACCATTCGCCTGTTGCATTTACCATAGCACTAAAACTCACATCTGCTCCCGCCCCTCCTGCCTGCCAGGACCCCGGGAAGGGTCTGCAGTGAGTGTTGTTCGTGTTCTTACCCCAACCTGGGTTATCTTCGTTATTGCAATAATTTACCCCTTCAGGTAAAGGAAACATATAGTGACCGCATCCACAGATTTCAATCATGTGATTTTGGAAACAAGAGCGCAGGCAAGCCTGAAAAAGGGAAGAGGGAGCTGCTTAGACACGGGCTGAACCCCCCCCTGCCCACCTCTGTGCTGCCAGAGTCTACGCTGGCTGTGAGAATTACTCAGCTCCAAGGTATTTTCTGTCTTTAGCATTGAACAGAGGATTTTGTGGCTGCTCACCAGAGAAGGCTAAAGCCACAGAGGGAGCGGGTACTGCCAGAGCCCATCCCTATGTGATGGTGTCATCCCATCCCTGCGCAATGGCATGATCCCATCCTCCAGTGTGCATCGAGCATCCCAGGTGACACGGCAGGCTCTGGAAGCCTGGCACAAGTCACACTGACTTTACAACGGTGAGAGGAGGCGGGTGGATAAGCTGCCGTGCGTAGCGTTGCACTGCAGTTAGGGTTTTCTTTATGATGCGTTTTTACTGCTGCTCTTCCAGATTTTAAGGTACATCCCAGTTGTGAGCTGCCCGTGGGTAAGTCATCTCGCAGGAGCAGAAGGGAACTCAGTCCCTGCTCCCAGTCGCACAAGAAACTGCTCATTTCTTGACTGTTTAGGCTTTGTGGAAGTAATACTGAGTTTCCAAAAAGGAATAAAAATGTTCTTTTATGCCCATAGAAGCTGCTGTTGTCTCCAGGCTTTTATGGCCTACCAAAAAAGGCCTGGTTTCCACTTTAAAGCCAGGACTCTAAAAATACTTCAACATAAAGAGCAGGTTTTAGAAATCTGAGTTATCCTATTTGTGCATCTGCTTCTCTCCTTGAAAGGGTTGCAGCCGCAGCTTCGGCAGCGTGCGAGCCGGGCTGCAGCGCTGCCATTAGCTCAGCCAGGCATGAAGTTAATCATCTGAGATTGGAGTGGGATTCTGGATGAACCAGTGCACAAAGCAATAACAAAGTCTATGAAAAGATAATTAAATTTAACAGCTCCAGCTAGGTAGAACAACCAGAGAATTTCTGTGTGATACAAAACGCTTACAGAGTTCACTGCAATCAGGGAGGGAGGGAAAAGCCTGATTTTGCTGAGAGGTCTCTGAAGTGACGTGAATTATGTGGACATAGAACCCCGGTCAGCATTTAGCAACTTTTAAGTAATAATGCAATCATTTCAAGTATTTGCTGAAACGTTATACAAGCACCTTAAAAAGTAGGGTAAAGTGGTCCAATTGTTATCATTATATAAAAGCAGAAATATAAAAAAAAAACCCTGCTAAGACCAAAGCCCTCCCACTTGTCTGGGGTGTACTCTTCAGGATTTTGTAAATAACCCCCAAAATGGTTTTGATGTTTTCCTTATTGCCAGATCTCACTCTCCAGAAATGCATCTCCCTTATGGTATAGCCTGTTACAAATTAATCAGTGCTTAATGTTTACACTGTATTTTTTTACAGATTCAAGGTTTACACACACTCAACTTTCTCATCCCAATTTTAAAGTGAAGAAAAGGCAAAGGTCTGGCTTCATTTCCTATGCAAAGCAGGCAGGCATTTTCAGGGTGAAAAAATGACTTAAAGAGAAAAGGATTAAAAAGAGGAGTGTTCAGGAGAGGAGTCCCTCCTGTATCTTCCTCTCCTGTCAGGGATAAATATTACTTGTGTACACAAAATACAAGCTGCTTTTCAAACCTGGGGCTACTGAGTGTTCAGACTCGAGTGCTGATTTATTACCAGAAAAGAAGGTTCCTGTACTTGGGTTATGCTTTCTACTTCATCATTGCTGATGCTCCAGTCATCCTGCATGCTAGTCAAAGATTTTAACTGCCTTGATGACGTTTCCTAAACAGCCTTGTTTGATTAAAAAAAAAAACCAACAAAACCAATGTGTTTTACCTGTATGGAATAGGAAGTATTATATTGGCTATAGAGGTTTTTCACGGGGACATCAGACCCGTTCATGGTGCAGTCGCTGTAGGGATAGCCCATCCGTTCCAGTTCATCCTGAAAGAAAACCAAAACAGCAAACTTCATTAACTAACGCTCCTCCCCAGGTCCCTGGTGCCCATTTTCTAGAGACTCTGCAATTCCTGTATTCCTTGCTGGCTTTGAAAAAAAAATAATCAAAGAATCACAGGCGGCAGAGCTGAATGAGATGCAGCCCCTTCCCCAGGGCCGGATCGCGGCAGATGAGGGTGTTCAAGAGCAGTATGTTTTAGCAAGGCACCTTCTGACATGCTAAAGGAAGAGGGAACAATGACCCGAGCTCAATATTTTGGCTTCAATAAAGCACTTTGCCAGGACAGTTACATAAAAGTCTCCATAAACTGTTCCAGCCCACAGCTAGCGTTCACCTCGACTCTTTTGGTTTGAGCCAGTTCAGCCAAGACTTAAAACAAACTTGGTTGCGGTCCCATCAGATAACATTATTCTCAGACAATCTGCTCTAGAGGAATGCCACACATACCACCAACACGCCGATGGAGGTTTCCGTCCCGGCCATTGCATAGATACCCTGATCCTTAAGGAAGGGGAAGCTCTTCTGTTGATGCAGCATGAGCCTGGCCCCGGCAGCAGATGACAGGTAGGGGATGTAGTCCTGCTGGCTGATGTCCAGAATTAACTTCAGCCCTGGGAGACCAGAAAAACCACTCAGAACAGGAATTGTATCGAAATGCGAGTCTTTGGATAAAAAGTTGAGTCTATTTTCTTCTCTCTGTGCACAGAAACCTCTGTTCCGTGAGGAAGGTCTGGCTGTCACAGCAGCCTTGCATGTGCGTAAATACACACGATGGCGAATGCACAGGATGGGAATATCTGATTGAATATTCACACATCGCCTCAGCTATTTCAGCTCTCCAGATGTTGCACTTCTGCAAAATAACCTCTGTAGTCACATTACTTGTTTCTATGTGGCACGTTTCCCTTTCGGGTGTTTATCCCCTCCTGGAAAGGGTACTCCCTGCTGTGGTGCCCAAGGGACACAGAAACCATAAATCTGTTATATCTGACAGAAACGGCTACTGAGAGACAGAATAATTCCCAGCGCTTCTGCTCCTGTAGCTCCTTCCTCCAGCAGAGCTCTCACTCACCAAACTCGGCTCCGGGGTTGGAAGAATTCAGAGCCTCTTCATCCATGCCCCAGTTAAAGATGTAGCAGTTACCGTGGTCCGGGTGATAGATTTGAGTGAAATTCCTGGAAGAATCAAGCACATAAAAATGTGACTCTCAGGCAGGACTAAAGGGTTATAAAAGAATTACTCTGGTGGGACCAGTGCTTGGTGGGTAGGTCTGGGATTCGCTTTAAATTGCTTCGCTTGTTGAATGCCTGTGTAGAAGTTTCAGCTGACATAATTTCAATCAATCTGCTGTTGAAAAAAAAACTAAGCAAGGTACTGCTGTGTGCTGAGACACAGCCACTGGGGACAGCGCTTTGTCGGAATGTAAAGGAATCATCTGTCACACAGATGAGACAGAAATAATTGCTTGATCTGAGCTATGGTAACAGGTTTTGGCTGGTGTTATATCGCGTTCTTTGATAATAATTCTCTGTTGCTCTCTTTGCAGACAGGGCAGCCTGGGGTGCTGCTGAGCACTCATGTTTCTCAAAACTGGATATATAAATTTAGCGATCACAAGAAATCGCGATGGCTAAAATGCGTTTCTCAGAGTCTTGTGTAAAAAGAGGAGGGGGGGGCCGTAACTGGGGGCTGCACTGCTGTGCTGGGGTACCCTGATGCAGCACCTGGGCTGGCAGCTCGTTATCACTAAATACCATGGGAAGGTCCCAAGGATGCTCTTACTCTCGATATGTCATGAGCAAAACGGCCCATCCAAAACTAAAACCCGAGCCAGCACTATCCCAAAATAACCCGTTTCATCCATGATCACACCCAGAAACCCTCTGGGAAATGTTAGAGAAGATCAGCAGAAATCTCTTTATTAACTGATATATACCTTAAAAAGAGAAAAGAAAAAAGGCTGTCGTGCCTTGAGCATCCTGTACCGTTCCTGATGGGATTAGAAAAGGGCAGGGAGCTCGGTGTGTACCTACTTGTAGTTGCAGGGTTCGGCCCCATAGAGACACGCCAGGATCATGTCTTCTGCCTGGTAGCCCATCCTGATTCTCTCTTGCAGCGGGACCTTGGAGAGGATGCTGGTGGACTGCAGGATGTACCACTCGGTCACCGCCTGCGCCGCGCTGGTGAAGTTCCTGTAGGTGCAGTTGTCGGAGCCCTGATGGCTGCACTGGGGACACACAGCAGGTGGGTCTGAGCCCGTCCTGTGGTGGGGGGGACCACAGGAGGGCCATACGGTGTGCACCCCCTCTCCCTGCGCGCTCGGCTTGGCGCCAGCCCTGCCTGCTGCTCCCGGGGGAGTGAAGGAGGTAGGGCCAGATGGGATCTGCGGAGCCGGCTGTCACATCTGTATGTGCTTGCAGATGGGTCCCTCCCCAGGGAGATTTCCCAGCTGGGCAGATTCTCCATCAGCCCCAGCATTACCTCCACAAGCTTGTAGAAAATGCCACTTTTTGGCCAATTCTTTAAGGCTGGAGTTGCCCCAGCTTCCAAGGTCTGCTCAGACAGGGTCCTTGAAGCCTCTGTGGGGGCAGAGGGTGTGGGGTTGTGAGACCACCATGTGCCTCTGCACTGAGGGGCAGAAGCAGCAGCCGCAGCCTCTCCCTGGGATTTTGGGTGCTGGACCCAAGGAAGAGGTGAAGGTGACAAGGAGCCTGCGTGAAGCGCCTCTGCCCTGGCTGCGCTGGGCAACCCCAGAGGATATACAACATTGTCTTCTGCTCTGTGGGCAGACTGCACCGACCAATGCTGTACACAGCTCGGTTACTGCCCATTGCCGGCCAGCGTTTCCAGCATCCCTCTGGGCAGAGGCTGGTGGACCTGCTGGCAGGATCTGCTCCGTTCCTCTGATGCAGTGCTGGGCTGCTACACCTTGTCGGTCCCTTTTTCCATGAGGCACCTGCTGACCATACTGATACTGTGCAGCTACCTAAAACTCATCACAGACTAACTTAACCAGCCTCCTTGCTGCGTTTTCTTTCATTTAGGGAAGTGTATTTAGGGTATGAACCTGCTGCAGGCTCCATACGTAGAAATCCAGCAGCTTCAGCTGGGTGTCTGGCTGTGTATCCTGGGGATCAGACACCCCTCTGAAATGTAAAAGATCTTAAAAGACCAAGCAAACGGCTCTGTAGCACTGAAATAACACGCCATAACTTGTGAACTGCCCACGGGCTCCACGTGCCCTGTACCGAGCACGGGCAGCCCCGGCCCCGGTGCAGCCGGACCAGAGCCCTGAGGCAGAGTGGCCATAGGCAGCTGGTGGGGAAGAGACACCGATCTCCATGGTGCATCCCTGCTGGAGCATCCCGCACTGCCCGTCCCTCACCCGTCACCAACTGCCTCCCGCAGGACCCCTCTCACCAGCTTCACCGCCAGCTTGTACTTCTTTTCTTCTGATGTCGCGTTGGCTGGGGCAGATGGAGGAGCCGTTTGGTTGCCCGCAGTGGTCTCGTTGCCCACAGCCGTTTCATTGCCCACAGCGGTTTGGTTGCCCGTGACGGTTTGGTTGCCCACAGTGGTTTCGTTGCCTGTAGTGGTGTGGTTGCCCACAGTGGTTTGGTTGCCCTCAGGGCTTTGGTTCCTCTCAAAGATGTCCAGGATGATGGGGTTGTCTTTGTCGTGCTCATCGATGAGAACTAGGGGTATCTGGTGCCAGAGCTCCAAGTCGAGTGGCGGGGAGATGTTCTCGCTGCTGTTCCCCCGTGTGGGCTGCAGGATCCTCTCCAGCGCTGCTTCAATGAGCCTGTCCAGTTCTTTCAGCAGATGCTTCACCTCTGAGTATCTGCAGGACAAAGAACAGTTACCAGGTGGTGTCAAGGCGGTGGGGACATGCATCAGCTCGTCTGCCACTCCAGTGGCCTTCCTGGGGACCTTGGACCGCTGCCTAAAGATTTACTGGAGAACGACAGGAGCCTCCATGCAGTGCACAGCCAGCTCAGGCATGGGCTTCCCAGTAGTCTCCAACCAGGTGGAAAACCAGCAGGAGGACAAACAGAGAGTGCTGCGGTGGTGAACAGCGTTCTGTCAGTGCAGAACCAAATGGGTTTTATTTCAGTAATTCGCTGTAGTTTATGCCAAGCAGCTGCAGCAAGCAGAGACAAAAAGAACCAGATTCCTGTGTGCTGGTCGAGAGCATCTTGCTTTGGGCTACACTATTGCACGGATATTTGGAATATCCATGGCTAAAATATTGCATGGAAATTTGAAGCAACTGTAACAAAAATCAGTTACTCCTCTGAAATTACAATCGAGTTATATCACCACAGCTCCCAGCAGATACTAGTGTTTGACCAGCTCTTAATGGCCAGAGTGTGGGCGATAAGAGGTGCGTTCACAGCGAGCAAGGAGGAAGAAAGGGATTGTGGGGAAAGATCAAGAGACTGATTTTGGTGGTGACAAGCGAGCTGAACTTCGAGTTTTCCCTGAGCCAGGGAGAGTTTGCAGGGAGGCAATAACCATCATTAGATTAACTGATACAGTAAGGAAAACCAGGCAAACTCACAGTCACATGAACCCTCCTCTGGACCTGAGCCGTTCACCCTCACGTTGTTCTTCTTTATTTGGTTTTTAGTGTCACTTTGGGAGTCAAAGGATCATTTTCATTGATGTTCCCAATGTGATATCCGAGACAGGAACGGACCCACGCTACCTTATGCCAGCGATATAACTGAGGGTGTTAACGCAGGACTGGGTAAATCAGGCAAAGGAAAACTTACTTGAAAGGGTTGGCATTGCAGACCGTGACTGCCGGGAACTTCATGGTCTTAAAGCCAATAGAGAGAGATGACGTGACGTTATAGGAGAGGTAGGTGTTGATGAGGATACCCCACTGCCAGAAGACCAGAGAAGCGAAGAGCAACGTTAGGAAGAACCAGATTAATTTCTTCTTCGGCCCCTCTTTGATGATGCGCTTCGGGCCGTGGGTGTTGGTGTTGTCGCAGTACCAGACCAGCAGCTCCTTGTAGGTGTAGCCAGGGCCCTTCTGCAGGCGGTGCAGTGCCCGAATGAAGTACTTCTTCAGGTTCATGCTGCTGCCTGCAGGTGGGAGAAAAGACATCAAACATTTTGAGAGGCAGTGTTTGTATTATGTCACGTGCAAATCGTCAGCAAAGCAAAGCTGGAGTAGTTATGTGATGGTATGACCATGGTTTTGTAAGCCAGGAGAAACTCAGGGCAGATGTTCTGAAGGGTCACACCGTGGCAGTGGAAGGACACGGAGCCCCTCACCTCCTGAGAGAGTACAAGGGGGAGGTTTGTGCTTTGCAGTTCCAAAAGTGGTAGATGTTTTCATCACGTCCCTTCTGGGGTCCGCTCTGGCCTCATGGGAATTAAGTGACACGGACCTGCTGGATGTGGCTGTGCCTTCAGTGACTTACTGAGGACTCGTCCCTGGGCCCTGCAGATGTTGCAGTAAATAACAAGACAACTTTTTAGGAAGTTGGTGTTTTGTGTGCAAGCTGGTATCTCTCTAACATCATCTGAAACCTTTCCCAACACTAGATGGACCAAGCAGTACACCCACGAGCTGGTTTCAGGTAGAATTCAGGCTAACAGTGTTTAGGTTTCAAGCTAATACAGGGCTTAAGACAATTTTTCTTAAAAATAAAAAGTATTACAGTGCACCAGGCTATCAGAGGGGGCAGGAGAAGAGGACCTGGAACCAGCAGCACCTTTCCCAGGACCAGGAATGCTGCTCGGTGCTGCCGCTCGCCAGAGGAAGGAAAACGGATTGTTGGGTTTTTTTCACCAAATTCCTTTGTCTTTCAGATACTATCGGTATGCTTCCACGGCTCATGTGAGGGATGCTGCATATTTTACATTCATATTGTGAGTAAATAGAACATTTTGTGCTGCTATTTTAAGGTGAGAATTTGTGTTACTAAATCTTAATATCCTGAGGCAGTATTTCAAAACAAACCCGAGTCAGCTGCTTAGAACATTTTTCAGATGTAAGCTGCAGGAGAACAGAATTAAAGATTAATGCTGCGTGTAACTCAGCATCCTAGAAGAAAGAGTGCTGAAATAACGCAGCGATATTTCAATAATGAGCCGTACTCAGCAATGCAGAAACTAGATTAACATGGAGTTACTTCTAGATCGACTACCAAAGGTACAAAAGGAAGCTGAAGGGTTTGCACAGACCTCTTGGGGAGTGGGAACAACTGTGTCCTTCTTACTTTTCAAAAAATAATTAAAAAAAAAAAGGTAATACCGATTCATTAATTTATTGGCCATATCTGCAAAATCTCCTCAGTACTATATACAGTTTGATAAAAGTATAAAACAAATAGATTTTGTGACGTCTCACTCCACGATGCAAAGAGAGATGAAGATTTTCATCGCACACCCTATTGCACGTGATGTTAGATGTAGCCTAACACCACGAGGTCTCCATGGGAGAGTGCTTTGGAAAGAAGAAATTCCAGATCCGAGGGCAGGCTCTACTCTTGGGTAAAAGTCTTTTGTTCTCCAAGGAATGTGTTTCCTGAGATTTGGACCTCAAGAACCTCATGGGCCTCCTGGACCCCTGACCCACCAGCTCATCGTTGGCTCATCCTCCGTGAACTCGTGCCGCAGAGTTTCCCACCCCCAGCTGCCTGCAGAAGGATTTATTCACAGAAGCAGCTTACGTTGCATCAGATGCTTGCTGCCTTTTGGGCAAGATACAATGAAATCAGGAGGAGCACTATTAGCCTCCGCTTAGTTACCCGCGGCTGAAGGGAAGATGTGAAACACACACACACACGACCATTCTGCTTGAGCCTTCTGCTGCCGGGTGTGAACACAAACCCATCTCAAGGCACAGCCTCAGGACGGTATCGGCAAAATACATTTAAGTCCTGAGAGACTAGCAAGGCAAACTAGTAAATATTTTCCACCTTTTAAGAAATCCAATAAAAGATTTAGATTAGATTAAAATTTAAAACACACCTACACTGCACTGGGCAAAATCCAGCCCGGCTGGACCTGACTGGCCACATGCCCTGCAGCCTCTGTTTGCTCGGATGCTTATGGACCGCGCCGGCCAAACACAGAGCGTGGGCTCCTGCCGAGAGGCTGAGATCTGCCACGGGGGGATCCCAGTCTGTCCTACAGATCTGTGTGGGTTGCTCATCAACCTGACGTTGCTGGAAGAAGTTATTGTTTCTTTTTAAATTGTTTCCTGAGGCTGAATTTTAGCTTTTATTTTCCCTGATGGCAATGATGAGACTTATACCTGTAGGTTGAGGAGCACACATGGAGTAAAAGCGCTGCTCTCATATCCATACACAGGGGTAAAGCTAAAGACACTGAATGGCTAATTTTGAGGCTGCTTTTTCTTTGTTCACAGCTTTGCAGGAGTCATTGACACGCTTGTTCTCCACCTTGAATTCATTTCCATTTAACCACCTAACCTGAGAGTGCTCTTTGCAAAGTCACAGCATGATTGCCAGCGGTAGCAAGGGGAAGATGCTGTGCTTGGAAAGGAAGACTTGCTCCAAATCACTTTTAAGAAAAGATTGGAGTGCCTTCTAGCTCGCTTTATCTCTTCACCTCAACAACCGTAAAAGGACCGTGCTAAAGGGCAGCATTTTCACATTTTTAAGTTAGATTCAGGCCACGCTGTGGAAAATAAGGCTAAACTAGTTTTTAGATATGTTTTAAACTGATTCAGAATGTTTTTTCCCCAATGTCAAAGCTACTGGATCTGTTCTTTGCAAGCACTGCTGCGTCCCATGTCCCCACAGGACACAAGGAGCACAGGCGCGGGGACAGGGATGGGGACAGGGTCAGCTGGAAGAGCATCCTCAGGCAGAATGCCTGCAGAATCCCCGCCACGCCGTGAAAACACACAGATCCCAAAATTAAGAAACCAAGCTAGCAAAGGTGTGCTGGCAATACAGCCAAGCAGACAGTCACAGGTTTTGCAGGGGACATCTTAACATGGCAGCAGAGTGAGGGACTCAGGTTTACTCTTCCTTTAGGCATAAGCTGTGCTTTTAAACAGGTCATTTTATAAAAGAAATGACATTAAGTAAAAGCTGCGCTTGACCATAGTTGGATGACTTTTTCCCAATCTTTTTTCATCAGTTTCACAGTTTTCTTCTTACCTTTATTCCCAGAATGTTTCCAAACAGACTTTTTGTTTCTGTCTCACTGCTGAAAGCCACTCTGTGTGAGGTGCCTTGCCCGATCGGAAGCCCAAACCCCTGTTACGGAGGGGCTGCAGAGGCTCAGTGCTCGGATGCCGTAGCTGTTCAGAGGGGATTTGGTACCAGTTTTGGTGCCAGCCTGGAGCCTGTCCTGCTCTCCCCCATCAGCGGGCTGTACCTGGAGCAGAGAAGTGACAAATGAGGGATGATAAGACCCACCCTTCATCACTACACAGACAACCATCACCCCTTCCCAAAACCCTCTCCAGAGAAAGAGAGCGGAGCCTGCCGTGGGACAGGAGCCGAGGAGGAGATCAGGGCTGGGGACTTAGAAGGTGCTTCCCCCTTGATGGACAGACAGCCAGCTCCTGCTGGTCCGTGGCATGCAGGGCAATCTCACGGTTACAAAACCCCATCCCTGCTGTCACAGCGTGTGGTGCTCGAGGGCACCTGGACATTTGGCAGCTCCCAGCTGCCGCTCACTGGTTTTATTTCTTGTTTGGCTGCTCCACTTCCAAGGCCCCGGCCAGGGAAGAGGAACACGTGCCCGTTAGGCTCCCTCACTCCTCTTTCTCCTTTGCTTTTTTTATTGTTGCACTGCTCTGTCTGCAGAACCGGTCTTTACCGTGCAGATGAGAACTGACTTTGTCTCCTTTGCAGACGGTTCCAGGGAACCACCGCTGCTTCCTTTGCCACCTCCCCACTGCTGTGCTTTGCTCTGGGCTGCCCCTTGTCCGCACACTGGTGTCATCTAAAATGACTGTCAGGAGCCGACCCTAGGGACACGAGACCCCCGGGGTGCACAGGGTGCCACGTACCCCTCTCCTGGCAGTACTCCATCCCAGTGATGACCCAAGCAGTCCTAAAAGTAACCTGCTCCTGGTTCTAACGTGGTTTGTGTTGTGCTGTGAGGGAGGTTGTCCTCACCTTCCCCCAGCAGCCACGAGTCCAGCCCTGCATCATCCCAGCATCATCCCAGGTGAAACTCCTCCACCTCACGGGTGAGATCAGACTCCCACGTTACGAAACGATTGTGTTGACTGTGTTGAATCTCCTCGGGGATTTTCCTAGGGCAATTGCCACTTAAAGGAAATAAAGACCTATGCAAAACTCAGCACACTCCTGGAAGCTCCAGGGTGGTACGTCAGCTGCAAAACCACTCCAGCACTACTGGGTGTGATACTGTAGTTATCCAGTACTTTCTCTACTGGGACACACAACAGTCACTCCTCTTTGATCACATGCTGCTCATCTGCCATCTCCTCCAGCACCTGATGAAAAGACTTTGTTTTCCTAGATACGTAGTGGTATTTTTGCAAATTAGAGGAAATGGTTTTATTACATCACCGGTTTACAGGTTGGCAGTTGAAAAAGAACTGGAGCACTAGCGTGTTGGCGGGCAACAAAAGCCCTTCCTGAGCCCGGGGTCACGGGGTGCCCAGCAGATGCTTTGCTTTGCTGTCGTGTGTGACGAGAGAGCGGCGGCCGCTGGCAGCCACCGGCTCGGACACCCACGGCCGCCCCCAACCACGCAGGCGCCTCCGGGTCTCTAATCCCGACAGGCACGCGTGCGGCACTCTGAGAGTGTTTGCAGTCTGGAGGTTTAGATAGCATTTGCCTGCCTCTCCCTGCTGTACGTTAGACGCTCCATCCCTTCTTCCCCCGCCTGTGTCTCCCGTGATGTCCCTGTCTCCCAGGATGATGGCAAGCCTTACTCCTCGTGTGCCTGTAAGGTCACATTGCTGAGAGTTAACTCTGCAGCTTGTGCGATGAACGACGTGAATCCTGGAGCACGAGAGGACTAAACCCCCCCATCAGCTCCCTCCCCACCCAGAGATCTCTTATTCTGCGGTAAGGCCCGTGTCCCGGAGAGGGAGCATCCTCTGCCCTCCCCCGGGAGGCAGCAGCCTGGGGTGGATGCCGCATTTCCCACAAATATTCAGAAAGCTGCGGTTTGCTTCCACACCTTTTAGCAGGGAGATTAAAGAAAACCCTGTGTAAACAGAGGTTAAATAAGAACGACTACACCAGACTGCACACAGAAGACCTGACTGGCCCGAAAACCTGCACCGCTGTTGCAAAAGCAAGCAAAGATCGGATGACTCCGGGTCTGTATCAGTGCAGAAAGGCACCGTGACCGAACTGAAGTTTTACATTCCAGTTCTCCCCCCTCCAAAAAAAAAAAAAAAAAAAAAAAAAAAAGTTTCGGCAAAGGACTCCCCTTATTTTTCTCCCTCTATAAGCATGGCTTAAAAACGCATCCACCACGGCAAAAAGCAGGGGAAAAAACCTGTAGTAACATTTAAATGCTGACATTTTTGTCCAACTCGCACAGGTCCTGCCCCACCGAGCCGGTCCCTTGGGCGGGCATCCCCCCGCCGGCATCCCTCCGGCGGCCGCTCGGGGCCGAAGGGACCGACCGGCCCTGAGCCTCGGGGCCGAAGGGACCGACCAGCCGCGACCCCTCTCCCCCTCCCCGGGGTTCGCCCCCGGTCCCCCCGGTTCCCCCGTACCTGCCTCCGGCGCCGCTCCGGCAGCGCTCCCCGCCGCCAGCGGGACCGGCCCCG
>JAOXJK010000069.1:8048272-8070315 GCA_025774025.1 Xenus cinereus
GAATTGCAGCCGCTGCTGATGCTCCTGTCCTGGTCCTACACAGAGCGTGGGACGCAGGAGGCGTGGGGCCACAGCAGCACAAATCTCCCCATGAGATCTCCATCCCACTGCTAGGAGATGAGCACCTATTCTTGCGACTTTAAATGGTTTTTTTTTTTCCCCCCAAAAAAGGAAAAGTTCTATGAGAATGGCAGAGAGGAGGAAAGGAGTGCTTGGGTCGTAGCTGGGGTGCCGGCAAGTCGCTTGGAAGGTGCAGGGGGACTTTCACAGCAGGACCAGGTCTTGTGGCCCCTGCCCTGACCCCTGCGCTGTGGCAGCTCACTGCGTGCTTCTCAGTCTGGTTTGAAATGCCCCAGGACATCACCTCGCTGCTTTGGCTTCCCTCACGCCAACCCTCATCTATGACAGGCCTTGGACACAGGCGAAGTAACTGCAGGTGAACTGCACTAGTATTTTGAAATGGTTTTGTCATCCTTTTTTTTTAAAGATTTTATAGTATTTTTATGAAGGTTTTTTTTTTTTTCCTAAAAAAAGTATCCCTGAGCAGCTGTGTTTACTATCAAGACTGCTGCTGGGCACGCTTTCCTGGCGGTGTTTTGTACACCGTGTGTCTTTCAAGTGCAGGCTACAGAAGATGTTGATGCTTAAATAGAAGGGGCAGAACTCACGCCTCGGTGGCAGTGGCAGCCTGAGCCTGAAAGGTGACGATCTCTTCCCAGGAGAAATGAGCTCTGCTTCCATAAAATGATGAGGGAATTAAAGGACTAAGCAGCTCTTCTATTTGCTTCTGAGGATGGGATGCGAGTGGCTCAGATGGAGCTGGGTGCCCTCACGAACAGCCCCGTAGCCCGGTTGTCTGTGATTTTCACGGTGGTTAGCATGCCCTAAATCATTTTATGACTTAATCTCAATCTTGCGTGTCTTGCTCACCGATTCCTGTTGATCACATAGTTATCCCACAGGATAATATCTCCAGGGCTGGAGAGATGCCCACCACCACCCCAAACGTCTATATTTTCCTACACTGGGACCAACGCACCGCACGCCTGCTGTGGGGTGGGATCCCTGAACCCAACACTACTGTACAAACACGGTTTACAGGCAACACCTCGAGCATCTTGAGTGACTGTGGGAGACGTTAACTCCTCACAACAGAACAGTAAACATGCATAAACCTCCTTGGAACTATAAATCACCACAGAGCAGCAAAGCATTGTAAAAGGTAACGATTGCCTCTTGCTAGGAACAGTAATCACAGGTTCAATCAGGACTTAGTCAGACTTTCCCAAATGTCCCCGTGTTTTGGTGTTTGGGAACAAAAGGGATTTTTATTTTTAAATTGCACAAGTGTACCTCCTGCCATTATGTCAGAAGTGGAATGCGGGATTGCGTTTAAATAGTATTTCCAAGTGAAGCTAGAACGAACAGGTTTGATGGTGAGTACCAGGACTTACCCAGTTTCTAACCTCTGTCCTGTCAAAATAATTGCCCTTCTATCGCTACTTATTTCCCCGGAGAACAATGTCTGTTACCAGCACTGGCAGCTCTGACACTGAAAATAGAGCAGGCTGCACTTGTTCAGAGGTTGGAAACATCGGCTGCGAAGCCGGTGAAGCCAAATGACCTTGAGTTTGGCTTGACTTTGCGTTGTCTCTCTCACTTGCTTCAGGAGAAAGTTTATTTCGTAAGCAAAAACCTCCTGCTAAAAATACAGCTGAAAAACACTGCGGAAAGCTCTTCTGCACCCCAGGCATTGTGTTCCTAGTGAGGGTGTTGTGCTGGCGTGATGCACCACTGACAGTGGCTAAATACAGCTGAGAAATCGGATATACGGGGCAAATCCACCCAGAAAATGGCACCACCCGACTGATTTGTAGTGTTTTGAAAATATCAACCAGTCCTAAATTAACCTGGTAAAATGAAGGTATTTTAGTGGTGCCTGGAGTGGATACAAAGAAGGCTGAAGAGGTTTCTGGGTTGGTTTTTAGGCGAAGACAAGTGGACGCGCTTGTGCCGTGGAGTCCCAAGGACAGTTCTGAGGGGAGGAAGTCACCCCCAAATTACAACCCTGTTGGCAGGACTGCATTCAGGTCACTGGAAAAAAACATATGACTGGTTCACGTCTGCTTGTGTGTGACTCTCCATTGCTTTTGGCCCCATTACGCCCTTTGGCACGGCGGATGGGTGAGGTCCTGGTGGAAGGCCCCAGTGTGGTGCATCCATGGTGGTGGCCATCAGACCTGAGGTCACTCCTCAGTGCTCAGGGACTTCACGAGGATTTGGAAAAGTTCTTCGGGCTCCAGAAATGGGAGTGGTGCCATGGATTTGCTGTCCCGCGTTGCCTGGTGGCCTCTGGTGCCGGGGGACGGGTGGCCAGCCAGCCTGCCTATGGCTGACGATAGGCACCGCCAGCGCACACTCACCCGCTAATTAGATTGCCATTTAGCAGGAGCTGCAAGTTGTACGTGCTAAATATTAGTCACGTCTGCAGCCTGGCTTCCAGTCGGACGGCTCTGGGGCTTGCCGGCTGCCCTGCTGAGAGGGAGGAGCCCGCCGGTCCCCATGGCCATCACCCACCCCGGGCTGGTGGCCGACGCGCTGCAGCCCCGGCAGAGGGGAGGCTGCTCCTGCTCCATCACCCGTTCCCGTGCGGGGTGAAAACAGGCTCATGCAGCACTTTAATCGCTGGGTTTATCGGCTGCGCTTTCAGAGACACGGTGTCACTGAACAAAATAGAGTGATTTAGTTGTGGCCTGTAAAATCACAGTCAAACGATAGCGAGCATCTCACCAGCCAACCTACACCGGTAACCGCTGCGTATAAAACCTTTTTAACTGACCTCTGTTTGCGTTACAAAGATCAGGCAGTAAAACCCAGACTGGTTTTTTTTTTTACAAGCAGCAGAAGAGGGGAGGGAAGTGGCCCCCCATGGGCCCGGCTCCCGCTGTCAGCCGGTGGCCACGGCGTGGCTAGTGGGAGCAGGGCATGGTCCATGTCGTGGCTGATGCCTCTGGGGTGCGGGTACCATCGCTCCGTGCCATTCCGGGAGCCACGCTGTCGGCTCCAGAATGGGAGGGATGGGGCAAACCCCAGCTCAGGCACAGCTCCCTTCAGCCCAAGTGTTAATGACATTGATCACCTCATCGTGTCCCGACTCCTCCCGCCGAGGCTGCGCTCCTCCGGGGTGGTGAAACCAAGTGGGCTTTCGGTGCGGAACCACGGCAGTCAGTGGTTTGTCATCGGTGGGGTTTCCCCAGGCCTGCTCCGTAACTAATTGGTGTGACAGGGAATTAGCTGCACTCATTTGCCTTCTATGCTGTAGAAGTTTACTGGGAGGAACAACCAGCCTGCCATTACTCCAGCATCTAAAGATGCGGTAGCGGTGGGTGGGTTGAGGTCCTGGGGATGCCACATTGTCCCAGTACAGGCCAGCGAGCGCCAGCGTGGCGCCGGCTGGGACAGACCACTGTAAAGATCCCCCTGGGCTGGTGCTTTATGGTCCTCTCCCATGTTCTGGGGGAAATGTGAAATATTTTCTGACCATCGACTTTTTATAACAAGAACAAGAGCAGGGATGATTAGCCTTTGTGATTATCCAGGGGAACAGGTTGTACCTTTCAGGATTCGTTATGTAAACTTGGGTGAGAAGGTCTTAAAACACAAGGGAGGAAGGTGCTGCAGCAAGAGGCGTTGTGAAAACAGTGTGATTCACCGTGGCTGGGGCCAGCACCTGCCTTCAGCCACGCTTCGCCATGATTGCATCTTCCCTGGGACGGCGGCACGTTTTAAGTTGCAGGTGAATAAATCTAGCGAACACCCATGGTTTTCCATCTCTAAAAATATATTTGGACAAAGTAGAAGGTGGAAGGTGACAGAGGCCATCCCATATCAGCATGCTGGATGGGGCCGGGCTTGTTCAGCTGCCTGGAGGTTTGCTCTCAGGTGGGCAGGAGGCAGGCAGGTTGGGGATGACACTGGTTAGTGTCACTTGGCCTGACAGGGGCTTTGCTGGCGAGTGTCCCCTCCCTTTTGGGAATGCCAGGGTGAAAATGCCATCTGTGGTGGCTCAGGGCATGGCACCTGGGGGGATGCGGCACCCTGGGGGGATGCGGCACCTTGGGGAGACGTGGCACCCTGGGGAGATGTGGCACCCTGGGGAGATGCAGCACCCTGGGGGGATGCAGCAACCACCCAGCTCCTTCTGGAAGGGAAACCGAAGCAGGACCGTAAGACTGGGAGAGCCAAGGTGGTGCAGGAGTGTCACAGGAAAGTGCCAAAGCACGGGTGATGATACAAGAGAGGACAAAACCCAGGAACATGTTGTCCGCGGCCCCAAGGGCGGGTACGTTTCCCTGTTTATACCTCGGGCTGTGTTGCAACCCGGCCGGGGAGCAGGCACGGCTGCCAGGTCAGCGCCCCGAGCCTGCGGCTGCTCTCGCCCGGGCCGGGGGGAAGAGCCCCGGTGCAGCGTGGCCGGACCACGGGAACCCGCTGCACAGCATTCCGCCCTGCGCCGCAGGGACAGCCGGCAGAGCCCCTGCCCACAGCCACCACCCCTACCGCCACCACCGCCACCACCGCCACCACTGCCACCCCAGGGCTGGGGCGTCCTGAGCCCCCACTGCTCTGGAGAGGGAGGAATGGGATGAGTGGGATGCCCCCTCACGTGCTCTGGAGTGGGATGAGTGGATGGGTGGGATGGGCAGGATGTGGGAGAAGAGCCTTTGCTTTGGGGAAGAAGGGGGACAGATGGAGAAAGAGATTTCATAAAAAAAAAAAACTCAAGGGATTGGGGTGCTCTTGCTGCTGGAAGGCGTCAGTCCCAAGAGAAAAGCTCTTCAGGAGCGAGGCGGTTGGATAATTGTGCTGTTGCTTCAGAAAGCATCGAGCGTCCTGCGCTGAGGGCTGCAGACCAGAGTTCATGTTGGGAGCCTGCGGGCTGGCAAGCACAGCCTGATGCCTGGCAGCCCCCACCTAACGAGTGGTGGGGCAGAGCCCGGTGTGTGCCCAGGGCTCACAGGGCCGGCCAGACCGGGCTGGCAAGCGTACACTGGCATATGGGCAGAGCTGGGCGGGCGTGTGTGGGTGTCTGGCTGAGGAGATGGCTGTTGCCGGCGCTGCCCTTGGGAACAGCGTGGCACTGAGCCATCGGAGATGTTGGGAGCAGTGGGAAGAGCCGGGACCAGCGCTACCCCCATGGCTGGAGCGGCAGCTCCAGGCTCCCCCAGCACAGGAGGGAAATCCCATTTCTCCGGCGGGGTTGCCCCAGCCTGGCCTGGGATTTCTTCTCTCCTTCCCCTCCTCCAGCACCGGTCACTCAGCCCCAACTCTCACTCTTCCCGGGGTTCGTCAGCCGTGACCAGCCCCGCCGACGGTGTTACCCGCGTGTGCCGGCGGAAGCGAGGGGAATCGGCCATGACTCCGCGCCTCCCGGTCCGTCCTGTTCCCGGGGAGATGCCGGCGTCGGGATTAGCGCCGGAGCCGTGTGGCAGCACGTCACCGCCGAGGGCAGCTGCTGCAATCGCGGGTCAACCTCTGACTCAGGCTTGCCTGAAACCGCTGCCGTGGCTTGGGATGCTCCGGCTGTCGTCAGCCCTCCCGGTTGCTGGAAAATGCTTCCGCAAAGCACCGAGCACAGACCGGGCTGGTGGGGATGGCTCAGACGGGGTGTCTGGTGGCGGGAAGTTGCGCCAGGTCCACGTGGTGCTCACCGCTGTGGTGTCACCTGAGACGGGCAGTGGGACTTTCAAGCCAAGGCAACGATTTTGTACAATAAATTACCTTCCTTCTGCCACCCTCCGAATCCAGTCCGAGGGGAGTCACTGCTGCTGCGTGTTGACAACTCCTGTTGCTTTAGTGTGTCATCCATGGGCTGACTGGGGTCTGGTGGCACCTGCGGCTGCTGCTGGTGAGGTAGCACTGACTCCCTGGCCCACCGGGCTTTGGCAGGGTGGGAGGCATGAGTGGGTGAGTCCTCATTGGGTGTTTCCTGGGTGGTCTGACTGGTGAACAGCTGTAGCCTCACCAGTCCATTCGTGGGTGTCTGGAGGAGAAACCTCCTGATGCTGATAGTTATGGAGCTGGCTCACCCTGCCCTGAAGGGGCAAGGGTAAAAATTCAGACACCCACGATCTCCAGCCCTTCGTCCTGGCCTCCCCAGAGCTGCGCCTTATTGCAGGGCACAAGTGGAGGCTCAGAGCCTGAAAGGGTTTTCCATAGGCATGTGCTGGAGATGCCTTTCCCCAGCCCAGCCCCATTTACATTAATGAGGCATTTAAGTCTCAAACCTGTTTGTGGACCACTGCAATGTCACCCAGTGTGGAAGAGGGCCCGGGCAGCCTTTAACCCTATCGGTGCTGCCCAGCTGCATCTGCCAGGAGCAGCCCGGAGCCTCCAGCCCTTCGCTCTGGGGGAGGTTGGAGCTGCCCCCCCAGGCTGACATCCCGGGGCTGCTGCACCCCGTGGGGCTGGGGGCGGTGGTGCTTGTCCAGCTGGGATAGGGAGGGGGCCGGGCTGTGTCTCAGATACGTTTTCCAAGGAATCCATGACTTACAGTTCATTGTCACGTCCTGGGCAAGATTTTCATCCTGGTTGACTAGGAGACTGGATGCTCTCATTTTTCTCTTGATTACCAGATGAAATTTTGCCTGTCCGGGAAACCACACATCCTTCCCGGATTAGGGTGTCCTGTCTTAGAGTCACTTTTGTGCCGGCTGTTCATGTTGAGCAGTGAAACAGGCAGAGTCAGGGTGGGGGGGTCTTGTTTCTCACCCAGGAAAAGCCTTTGCCCAGCAGTTTTGATTCTCAAAAGTACTACAGAAGCAAGTTCTGCTACTGCAGCTGGGCTTTGTCTCTGCACAGCTCACCCCTGTCTCCATGGTTTTCATGGCAGAGGTTGACTCAAAGGAGCTGGGAGCGCTGGAAAAGCCACCAGCAGGCAAGGTCAGCAGTGGGAGTGATGCCTGCTCTGTAAGTGCTTCCACCACCCCTCAGACAAACCAGTCCCCAAATTCCTCGGGGCAGGAGGAGAGCCCGTGTAGCCTTTGCAGTGCTCCTTTGGGGGGGTAGCTCAGGACAGCTGCAGAAATCGGGCGCCCTCACAAGCAAAACGCCTGGGCTATTTGAGTTAGGCTTGCGTGGGAAGAATTTGCTGAAAAGAACAATTTGGTCCATGCCCCTGAAGGCTGTCACAGGGCAATTGTGTATTAAGTGAAACAAAGATAGTCCTGTATATGTCCAGCAGACTCTGTAATGTGATGTCTCGAGGTGTCCTTTCCCCAGGAGGATGGAGAAGGTCCACCAGGCTCTGTGTGTTTTCAAATCCCATTTACGTCTGGGCATCACTTGCTGGGAGGTGCACCAGTCTTCTCCTGCCATCTGGCAAACCTTCTCTGTGCAACTGGATTTTCCTCCTCAGCACCCCCACCACCACCCGGCAGCTCCTCTGCCACCTGCAACTTTCTCCCCTCCGGCGGTGGCTGATGCTGGGAGCTGCGGAAGAGCTGAGCGAGGTTCTCCTGCTGCACCTCCTCTGCTCCAAAGGGCCGGTCCCGGCGTGCAGGCAGCCTTTCCCCGTGAGTCACCGGCACCTGCCTGATGCAGGTTTGTGTCAAAACCTCTCCCCAGCCCATCCTTCAACTGCCTGCACCTTCACTGCTTTTTTGGGTACTGCAGCTGCTCCCCTGCAACCCCACGGTGCCAGGAAGCCAAAGCTGTGGGTCTGTGGGGCTGGGGCTATCATCATCCCCACCCAAAACCTGGATACCATGCCCATGCCCATGACCGGTAGCAAGAACCACATCTGCCCCAGGGCTGGGAGGTGAGTGTGGGCTGCTGGCAAGCCGGGGGCTACTGGCTCCGAGCCCTGCCTGGGCCTGGCCGAGTTACCACCGGGCACACCAGTCTCCTGGGAATAACGTCCCCATGTGAAGGGAGCAGGGTCCCCACCTGACACTCGGAGCAGCGGCTGCAGCAGTGGAGGAGGGGAGATCGCCAAACCACAGATTTTATTGCCTGTTGTTCCCATAAACTCCAAGCTGAGTTTCCCAAACGCTTTATGATGTTTGGTGTGTGTCAGACCTGATTCTCACACCGTCCCAGGTAGTTTTCTGTGTTTAAGATGACTCAGGAGTTCAGTAGAGTTCGGTATTTAATTCGCAAAGGAGTAATCCGTTTCTGTAGCTACTCCATGTCTTTCCGCCTTCCAAGGATTATTCATACAAAGGTAAAAGGTGCTGTGCCTGCCCTGAGAAGTAAATGCAAAAAGCACCTGCAGAAAATCTGTGCTTTTCCAAAGAGTTTAAAGTGACTGCTCATGACAAAAAGCATCCGCCAGGACACGGTCCCGTATTATCCCCCAGAGGGGCCTTACGGCACGGTGCAGGGGAATGCTATGCTTCAGCAGCTTTGCTCTCAATCAAATATTCTCCTTATTTCCTGCAGTTATCGGGTATAATTCGACCAGTCAATGTGCCTACTTTCTTGCCGAATTGGCTCCACTTGGTTTATTTTAAAAGGCTTTTGTTTTGCTCTGGGAAGCCTTTAAAAATACAAGGCTTTCTAAAATTACCACTGGTTGAAGCGTCATCTGCTTTACGGCTCTCGCCGAGGTCGGGCTTCGCTCGAATGAATGCTTTACTGCGAGGCTTTGTCTGCGCTGCGAATTCCCGGGCATCCCAGGGAAAGGTCTGGGACCCAGCCTGTGGCACTGCTTCTGGCTGCCACCGCGATGGGAAGAGTGGCCACCGATGGGCATTGGGCACCTGGCCACCCTCTGAGGCTGTGCCCCCTCATCCTGTCCCGAGCTGTGCCGGCTGCCGGTGCCCTCCCCGGCTGTGGGACCCAGGTGCAGTCTATGCTCCGGGCGGCAGCTGTGGGGGGTTTCCTTCCTTTCTGGGGGGGGCTGACTGCATAATTAGTGCCTGCTGATTTCACCCAGCTCCCAGGGCTGTAGGGCTGCAGGGAGAGGGGCAGGGTCACTTGAGCAGTGTAAGAGGAAGAGGAGACCTGTGTGAGCAGCAGGGAAGATGCCGTTCCATCCCATCCCAGTAGCAATCTGGGACCTACAGCCCCTCCTGGGCAGTGCCCGCAGGCAGCAGTGAGCAAACCTTGCCATCCCTGGGGACAGCTGCAGTTTGTCCAGCACCGTTGCTCACACAGGTACAGACGAGGAACAGAAGAATTGTGGTATGTCCCGCTTTGCAATGTTTACTTGCTTTTCCCCAGGGAGACGTTTTGGGTCCCCCCTGCAGTGTTCGTAGCAGGCTGCGCTTTGTAAGAGATGGAGTCAAACCTGCCCCTAGCAGCCATCTGCATCTGGATGAAGGTCCTTAGTCAGGTGTTAACGGAGCCAAAGCAGCTCCGATATAAAGAAGCAACAAACCAGAAAGGAGGCGGCTTCTTGTAAGACACTAAATAGCTCTGAAGTTTGCTGTTATTTCCACCGCTGCTGTCGTCACCGCAGCTCACACCTGTAATGCCAAGGGGGAGGTGGCCCTGGTGTGCACATGCCTTTTGTAGGTTGCCCCAGCGTTTTCCTCTAGGTCTGTTTTGCCACTGCTGCAAACGGGACAGATCTCGTGTGATGAGTGCTGTTAGCAGTTGGTGCTGTGATAGAGAGGTGACGGGGACAAGCGGCGGTTTGCTCTGAGCACCTTGTCTCTGTGTGTTAGAGGAGGGGCTCTGAGTCAGAGCAAACACCGTTCTCTCTTCTCCTCCGGTCCCCGAAGGACTGTCCAGGAGTGGAGCTGTCTCCTGAGGTTCCAGCATTTTTGGTCACCTTGCTGGCTAATGCTGCTTTCTCAAAGGCTTTTTCACCAAGTACCCGCTTGCACCCCTGGGTCCCCCCAGCCTGCTCCAGCAGCACAGCCCCTCCTCTGCCGCCCGGGCCACCTGGCCGGGGTGCTCAGTGGTCCTGGCAGCCCCAGGGTAGGCACAAGCAAGGACCATAATCTCTTGGGATGCCTGCATGGAAGTAACTTGCATATTGCTGATTAAAAAAAAAGGGAAAAATAGAAGGCAGTTATTCAAAAATATATCTTTATTTTTTCAGTTTATCAGCTATTTAAATAATCCAGTTAAAATATGTTTTATTGCACATTAAAGAACCTTTCTGGATTCTCATTGTCCTATATAAAATAAGCTTATGTAGAGAAAGGAAAAGACAGACTTTCTTAGACACACACACACACACTCTCAGTCGCTCTGGCTCTACAAATCCCTAAGCAGCCAACCCGGTGTAGGCTAAATTCATCCTCAACATCTACACAGTGTGCTCTAGGCAGCTAAGAATTGGCTACGGCAGGAAAGAGTCAGGTGCGGGACCGGGAGCGAGGGGAAGGGCGCTGTCACTGCAGCCGGGTGCTCCAGAGGCGTCCCCACGGGCGCTCCGTGCAGGTCACAGGCAGCCTCTGCCCTGCCGGTGGCACGGGGAGGGTCTGGAGCGGTGGAAGTGGCACGGTTTGGAGGCAAACCACGGGTGTTGACGCAGCACGGTGGAATGGAGAAGGTGTAAGCAAGGTGGATGATGTACCGTTGCAGCCTCGCATAGCTCTGTCCCCTCCCCGGGCACCGCCAGCTCTTGGGGAAGGCAACCGGGATCGGGGCAGGTGCAGGAGGGATGTCCTTGCCCGGGGTTGAGCAGGAAAAGAGCAGCCACCTCCCTTTGAGGCTTCTCGGAAGTCATGTGGGGCCAAGGCCACGCGCTGCTTAACGAGCTCCTCTGAGGTTTCGTTTAATGGATGGCTTGAGTGATGTAAAACAAAACAAGCTTGCAGAGTATGCAGTTCATTATTACTATCCAAATTAGATTTCATGCGCTTTTTAGATGATTCTTTTGGGATGACTTAGGTTGTCCTATGCAAGCTGTGTAATGACTTCCTCTACAAGCCCATTTATGGCTATCCTAACTTTTCACCTCAGAATAAAGAGCTCCTCAGGCCACCTTTGGAATCAAAATTCAACTCGAGAGCTTTCTTTTTATCCATTTTGTGCTCTTCCCAAATCTCTGTTATTTCCCTTCCTACAAATGTCATGCTGCATTCCTGAAAGCCCCGGGTTTTTCCCACAAGTCAAGCCACACAGCAGAGAGCAATTAGCGTTAATACTCAATGTGGCATCAATCTTCTGCTGTGGAGTAATTCCTGCCCACTTACAACGGGGTGTGTGCAGTTGGTTGCTAATGTATGCCTCTGTCTGGCAAGACATCCCAGCTCAGCGCCACATCCTGCTCCAGCCATCTCCTGCAATGATTAACTTGAGAATCGATGTTGCTTGAAGTTCCTAATGTCTCTGAGCCCTTGGCTTTTGCGTCTGAGCTTTGCTCAGAGAAGCTTTGACTGCAAGTTCAATCCCTGAATAAGGGTCTGACTCAACAGCCCTTCAGTGCTCGTTTGGATGCGTGCCTTTCACCCCTGGACACGTGGGTCCAGCACCCACCTCTTATTTTGGCACCTGGGTGGGTGGATAAATAAGCGTCAGTGTTGCCCAACCTCTAGTGTATCGGGCAGCTGCTCTGTGAATGCAGTCTCTAGCCGCAAAGTGCTGTAATTTGGGGGGGGAGTCCTGGGCAAGGGGTTGTCCTGGGGCAGCGGCAGGCGGAGGGCGGTGTTGAAGGTGGGCAGGTCCTCGTCGATGCAGACGGGGTTATCGTGGCCCTGCCTCTCCAGATCGCCGGCCTCCGGTGGCTTCCCCGACCGGGCCCTTTTTCGGTCGTTCCACCATTTCTTCGCCTTTTGCCATTGGCGCCGCATTACGATGGAAAGCGAATCGATGAAGAAGACCTCGACGATCTCAATGACGCAAACCACTGAGCAGCTCATCCAAAGGCCCAGCTGCCCTCCGAAGTTGGAAAGAAGAATGACGAGCTGGAAGAGAAGACAGTATAAGGTTATTGGCTCCTGCGGGCGCTGGATGCCGTTACGGCATCCAGGGAGGCCGTGCCAAGCTGGGGCACCCAGGGTCTGCTGTGAGCGCTACCAAATGCCGTGGGCCCTTCCTCTGCTGCCTGCGTTGTCCTCTCCTGCTCTGCTTCAGCAGGAGCTCAGCGCTGCGCTTACTGCAGGCAGCCCACAGGCTACCTGGCTGCAGGGCTTGGGACCGGACAGTTTGAAAAGCGGCCCCAGATAAAAGGGCTGCAAAGGGCAGCAAAGGGCACCCCTGCCCTGGGGTGCAACATCCATGGATGGTTTCCTGCCCCTTCCTGGATGGGAGCACTCCCCTGGGCAGATGAAAGCTTCCAGCCTGGCCGGGAGGAAGAGCCACATCTTCCTGGGGCTGAGCGGGGAACCGCCGCGCTCACGTACCGTGTTGGCAGGATTCTCCGAAATGAATCTCTCGTTCAGGTCTTTGTAAAACACCATGAGGTTTGCGAGGTCTGTCCTGAGAGGCAAAACAGAAGGCAGGCTGAGGTTTAGTAAAACAATAACATGAAACATACTGAAAAACTATGCAAATAACCAGTTGGACCAGTAGGGCTGGGCCGCTCTAAGGGAGCTTTTTTCCCAATTGCCATCATTAGGGCTGCTGAGATTATATCTGAGCTTGAGGTGCAAGCTAGAAATGGACTTACTTGTTCAGCTTCTTATTGATTTTTTGCCCTTTGTCCCAAGAGAGAACTCGAAGCATCCAGTCCTGGAAAAAATACAGAAAATACTACTATAGCTGTGTGTGCCTGTGTAGAAATCCCCTGGAAAGGGAGCTCAAGCTCCACACCTCCTTGGACCAGTGTGGTGCCAGAATCGAATGCATGTGATGGGCCAGCTGTCCCTGAGGGGATGTCCCAGCCACAAGCCAAAGTTTAGTTTAATGGTGAAGTCCTGGAAGGGAAGCCATGACCTGGACAGTGCAGACCGAGCCTCTGAGAGGAGCACCGTTCAAGTGCTAATACCCCAGTGTCCCCCTGCTTTTGCACTGAACCTCTGGGTTTATTTAATGGCTTCTTGTGCCATGCTGCAACCAGGGCTGAGCACAACTAGGAACTGACCTCTGACACGGTGGATGGCCACTGGGCGATGCTGGTGGTGAGTGCCCACTCCTTGAAGCTGGAGAAAGAAGCAGGCTGTCAGTTGTGAGCTCAAACTCCCACGCACATGCAGCATTTTTACCTCTGGTTGTGAGTTGGACTTACCTGCAGGCGTCTTTGCAGATTTGCTGGCAGCCCAGCTGCTCCTTCACAAACTTTTCGTGCAGTCTGTAGTAGCAGTACACTGCAAGGAGAGAGCAGGACATGAGTATGAGAAGCCAGAGAGAAAAACAATGATCTTTTGCTACCTGTGCTGGAGTGGGGCTGGTGGAGTGTAGACGGCCTTTGTGGCCACCACCGATAAACAGATTTACCCTATAAATATTGCAAAATACTCTCAGAAGTGGTTGCCATTTGCTATAGGCACGAACAACTGCCTCACCTGGTCAAGTCCTCCACTTGACACTTCTGTGGTGTGTGCAAATGACAAGCAATTAGGACAACTCTCAGAAACAAGTCACTCTAAACAAAAAAGGCACAATTTCAGGCTCTGTGGTATGGGGTCTTAAGTAGGCTAAGGCAGATTTGCCTCTTCCCAGCGCGCTGTGTGGCCGGGATGGTGCTGGGTGCAGGCAGGGCTGTGCTGACCGGGGACGGTGCCGTGGAGGGACGTGGCTGGCAGCGGGTGGCTGAGGCACATGCAACGCGGGAGGTGTTTGAATACTTACTCCAGTTGGGGTTTTTCTTGTAGTTGCAGTACTCTGCCCCAGCAGGCAAGGGCTGCGCGTACTGGGCACAGCCACACGAGTCCACCATGGCCTTCTGAAAGCAGGAGTGCAGGCAGATCTGGGGGAGATAAACGAAGAGCTGGTGTCTAAGAAGCACAGGCTGCTGCACTTCTGCAGTGCCAAGGTCCAAGCTCAAATGCACCTAAAAACTTCCTCTGTTTACAACAGTAGCAATAAGATGGGAACCCTGTTTCCCTGGTCTTTCAGGCTCTGTTGCTAGTGAACACAAATACAGGCAGAAAGTGCCGTGGAGGGATTAGGCTCTGGAGACAGAAATAAGAATAAAATCCTCTCAGAGCGGGGTTCTGTGAATGTTCCCACTTCCCCTTTTGCCATCAAAAGCTTCATCGTTGCAGTTGCTCTTTCCACAACCAAGGAGGTTTTCAGTTTGCTCTGGTACATGGTCCATGAATCAACAACCAGGTGTGGGAAGTGACTCACTGGTGAAAATGTTCACAGCTTTGACGAAGTCGTGCTGGAGACCTGAGGCCATAAGGACTAATAGGGCAGTAGAGTCGGTGTTTTGTGCTAAAACACTTAATCAGTTGGAACAAACAGGAACTGATCTTCTCTTTTTGAAATCTCAGTGTCAAGCCTTTTGGTCCCGGTCCCAGCCCTGGTGAGTCCTGAGTTTCGGTGAAGTACTGTTATTAAAAACCTGACATAATGTCTGTGCGATCCTACCTGGCAATACATCCCAGCAGGTTTCAGGTATAATACCCATAAAATAAAAATCCAGCCTAGGCACAGACTTTGCAGTAGGCAGCAGCTAATATCATTACAATTCTTCAAGTGGAGAGTGGCAGAACAACTGACAATCCTCCAAGAGGACTCAATTACAGAAACCATGCAAAATTAGTGGAAACTTACTCTGCAAACAAACATCCTGCTATCTGGATACTGATTAGATGGTATCTGTTATTCTTGGAGTCCTAAAGGTCACAATTTCTGGCTTCAAGGGTTACTAAGCTGCAACATTTACTTGGCCAATATTTTCCAGTCTCACATTGCTTGAAAATTGCCTAATGAGCTAATGTTCTCTCTTTATCTAACAAGGTGCCTAAGGGAACTTCAAACATGAACCACTTAGGAATAAAACTTGGATTTTAAAAAGTGCTGTGGTATTTTACATCAGTGGTTAAAAGTGCCTGGACTGTTCACAATCTCAAATCCTGAACTATAGAATACTGTAGAGTTTTTTATGAAGGTACCTTTTAAACAACTGATAAAACAAATGTAACAGATTTACCTGGAGTGAGTAGCTCTTGTTATAGAGATTTTCTACTGGTATGTCAGCACCAGTCTCTGTACAGTCACTGTAGGGTTTGCTCAGCTTGCGAGACCGAGTCTGAGAAGCAGAAAAGAACAAATCTTGTTTTTTGGAGTTCACAGAGAAACGAAAGGGCCACTAAGGCAGTTCATCAAGATTCTGAAACTGTAAGTGATGGGGCAGGTTTGAACAGCATGTTTACCTTTTGCCATCTCAAGTGATTTGTCAATCATTTGTCAAAACAAGGGGTTTTTTTTGTTTGTAATATCCATTTCCCAAAGCACTGCTCTGGCTGGATTATCTCCTGTCCTCCTTGAAAACCTCTGCAGGAATGCAGAGATGGTACAATTGTAACAGTGAGAATTTTTCAAAGCAGAGTAATTTGCCTGTATGTTTTCTCTCATTGCAAAGTCCTAGAGGCTATGCATCGTTTATCCTGGATGCGCTTTTGTGTTCTGAGGGGAGGGGGGTTGTTGGTTGGGTGTTTTTTGTTTTCTGTGAAGACCCACACCTTCCTGAGCTGTTGATGCACTGGCTGCGCCTGCTCTGTGGGTAAAACAGCACTTCAGGCTCCGCTAGTGCTCAACAGCACCTCCTTAAAATCACTCTAAATCAAATGTTTGTATCTCCTTCAGGACTTTTCCAGGCACTGCTTTGACCCTTCCTCTCTGACGAACGCTAACACCTTTTCCTGTTCTGCAATCTCTGCAGAGAAGAGCTCTGAAATGCCAAGTGCTGTGCCTGCAAGGTCTGCTGAAACCAGGGCTGTAGCCCTCAAATTCACCGGCTGCATTTGCTGCTTCCTGCAGACTGCCTTACCCCACTCAGCCCTAAACTCTGACTATCTTTCTGCAGTAATTATCCACTTTGTAACAAAGAAAATGGCCTGAAACCACAAGAAATGTCATCCATTTAAGTACCCATTCACCTATCTTTCTCTACAGAGTTTAAAATTAGGGGCTGATCCTACAAAGGATCAATTTAGTAGGAACCTTAGAAATGCCTGCTTACCTTTAAGACACTGAATACAGATCTACGGGCCACTGAGGTCAAACCTGATAGCCAGCTGTACCATTTCTGTCTGCAGCAATAGAAGACTACGGGCATGTACGGTGCAAATCAGCTCTTTTAGAAAGATGCTCAAATCTCTCTTTGGAGGGAACATAGAAATACGTGATTTCAATATTAGAGATGGATTACTTCTGAAAACTGAATGAAACCGTATTTTAATAGGCTTTTAACTTCTGCAGACAATCTAATGCCAGGACAGCTGCCTCAGTCTGCTGCTCTATCTTCTAGCAGATGACAGATCCCTTTTATAGAACGTTTTTTGTTGTGGCTTACAGTCCTACCAAAGCTTACTTGTTCATTCAGGTACCGAAATAATTTCCAAACTAAATATTTAACTAAAGCACTGAAACTCCTACCAAGCAATGCCTTGTTTGCATTCCAAACATCTTGGAATATTTTTGGAGGCGGGGGGGAGAGCCCTAGTACACAGCAGAAAAGCAGAAATCGATGAGCGGTAACCGACACTGACACTTGCATTTGGCTGCGGGTGCAAGGACTGATCCGGCACCTCGGTGGTGCAGTCCTGTCCTGATAATTACGACTCCCCCCTCGGCAGGGTCTCTTTTGCAGGGAATCTTTTGTTACTGGCAGTAGAGTGATCACCAGCTGCTGTTTTGAGTCCAGAAATTGTGTCCAGCTTTTATTTTGGCTGGTATGTTAGGATGCAATCAGATCGCTTCCTCAGGCCAAACCTTTGAAGCACAGCCACTGAGATAGGCTCAGTCTTGGTTTTTATACCATGCAATAGTCCACATCTCTGTGCCAGGAAAATATTACATTAAATATTGAGACTCTGCCTGCAGTGACTTTCTCCTGTATAGTGTAAGAGTTACAAAGGAGATAGTCTTGTGAGACTTTGCCTCCTTTACACCGTTCTGGTTCTGATACCTTCTATTCACTTTTTGTTTGTTAGGCAGCATTTATCCCCACTGGTTAGACCAAGCAGTTGTTGCCACAGCTTTCCAGACAGCTGGAAGATAGCTAACTATTTGCGCATTTTAAAACCGTCAGCCCTGTTTTTAATGTCTTTTCTAATGCGCGGACTATCTAGATCTGGCACACCCAGCCAGGACAGATAAGCAGGCTGCCTGATGCATTTGATTCAACCATCAGTGAAGAAAAGGCAGAACTGAAATGCTCACTTAACAGCCCATCCAGATGAAAGAGGAAAGTCTGGCTTGCCAGATGGCACTGCTTTCACTTCTCTACCACGGAAAGAAGCCCCTTGGGTCAAATACCTCCTCTGCACTACACTAATTGGGGAAATCTGGAGCTGCAGCCCTCCCTGCCCCTGCTGACAGCAAAGGCAAGGCGCTTCACTGAGCTGACAAAGGCAGTCACTGCCCACAAGGTTTTCTTTACAGCTGGGATAGCAAGAAACCCAGCAAAACGACTTACACCCACAAAACAGTTAAATGGGTTACGCTGCAGTCATCTGTACAGATCTGACCCTAACGCGGGCTACCCGCAGCTCAAGCTCCTTCTCTCTTCCGCCCCTGGAACCTGCGTGGGATGCAAACCCGTCTGCTTATTGCTAAAGCGAAACGGGGCACTTGACAACACATTTCTGTGGTTTGGATTTTGCTGGGAAAACAAAACAAAAAAAATCTCCTGGAAAGCCAAGGGAATGGACAAAAGGGAGAACAAACAAAATCCCGGTAGCTGGTTGTTTTGTAAAGACTTGATTTTCCTACAGCCTCTGCACAAAAGGAAACTCTGTTCAGAAAAGCCCTATCACAGGATTTTCCTCAGAATGCTGCAGCTGCTCAGATGTGAGTTGTTGGAGACCCTCCAGCTACCGGCTACATTCAAACATCGTTTTGGTTCGTATTCACATCTATTTTAAGGGAACAGCGCTGTGCAACTGGGAACATGTCACTCACAAAGTGCATCCCTATGGAGGTGGCGGCTGCAGTCTCAATTTCTGTGCCGATGTCTTCAATGAAGGGATACTCGTCTTGGTCATGGACGATGATCTTGGCTCCTGTTGATGTCACCAGGAAAGGGTTGTAGTCTGCTTCATCAATATACAGAACAACCTGCAACCCTGAGGAACGGAGACAAAGCAGGGTTACACCAGAAGCCAGAGCTATTTTTTTTCTGGTCAGGAAGGGCAGCACAGTTTACTTAATATTATCTGGCCTTAAGTAGAATTGTAACAACCAAGCAAAGCCTTTGTGGTGCTAGACCGAGACACTCGCAGCAAACAGCATCCCTTCACAGCCCTGAGTACAGCAAACAAACAATGTCTCTGTAGAACGTGGCTGAAACTCCCTTAAAAGAGTTATATAACTGGGAAGCAGTAATTTCAGATGGAAAACATTAGTGATGCAATGATATTATCTTTGTATTCTCTGGCAATAGTTTGCAACAGTTCAAACAAGCATTTCCCCAATCAGCTTGCACATCTAGAGCCAACACATCAATCACTCTCCAGTAGGATCCAGTTCGCTGAACCGCTCGTTATCTAATAGTTCCTCTGCAAACTCCTTACCGTACTCGCTGCCTCCGGTCGAGGTGCTCAGGATGGTCCCGTTCTCCCCACTGTTGAAGGTATAGCAATTGCCGTGCAGGGGATGATGGAAACGAGTGAAGTGCCTGAAAGAAAGAAAATATCCTTAACGTTGCCCTCTGCAGTTTTAACTGACTGTGAGAGAAAATCAGCAAATTCGGGCTTTTTCTTTTGGCAGAAACACAGCAAGTCTGGATGGGGTTTTGTTCTTCAAGCAATTAATTTTGAGTCTGGATGGGGTTTTGTTCTTCAAGCAATTAATTTTGCTGAAAAGTGTGGGTCTTATTCTTAAGATCTTGAAACTACATGGAAATGTGGTCTGGTTTAATAGCATCAGGAAATTAAAAGTTCAGGAGGTTTTCGTGTAGGACTGGGGACCGAGGGGGTGGGGAAGTGGATTTACAGAAGCAGCAGGAAGGTGGCAGCGGAGGGGACAGTCCTCTTTCATTCGACAGCCAAGTGTCTGAAGGAACCCGAATCTTCATTTTTCAGAAAAGGTGTCACAGCCACTGTCATGCAGGGGAGGCTGAGGACACACCCTCGTGATTCAAGCCCATTCATGTCTATCCTGTGAACATCTCCTCCCACTCGAGCAAACGTCTCCGTTCCAAGAAAAGATGTTATTTATGCATTTGCAGGATTACAGACACAAGCAAAAAATGATTCAGCGATACCTGCTAAATTCAGAGTTACGGTGCAGCTTGATTTGCGCACAGCAGTGGGGAAATTGCTAAACCTGTGTACAAGTGCAGTCTTATCCCCACAGCTGCAAGGGGAACCCTGATGTTATCCCCAGAATGAAGGGACGACTATCCCGCTACCAGGACACACAAGAATTGCACTGCCACAATCATAAGCAGGTAGATTTGATTCTGCCAAAAACCATGGGTTTATCTGAAATGTGGACAGCAGAACACTAAGACAAATTAAAGAACGCAATTAAAGTTCATGAAGATGCAAATGTTTGGTTTAATTTAAAAATGGAAACGATTCCTGCTGGAATTCAGCAAGTACCAAATATTCAATTCCTACGTATTATGTACTTGGAAATAAGCCGTTAAGCTGGCAGGTATTTTCTGTGCACTGACCTTTTGTCACAAGATAGGCCATCAAAGAAACATGTCAGTAGAAGGTCATCAGCAGAATAACTCAATTTCTCTTTAGTCTCCAGGGGAATTTGTGCCATGATGTTCATGTAATGCAGCTTGTACCATTCTTGGATAGCATTAACACCAGAACTGAATGTATAAAGTGCACACTCACTGCTGTTGTTTGCATCGCACTGACAATTACAAAGGGGAAAAAGCGTTTCAGATGAAATGAAATTATGTATTCTACAAGGTATGTGTGATACCATTTTTTTTCCACAGTAATAACCACTTATGAAGTTATAGCGGCAGCAAGGGGACAAAGGGGCATCAAAGACCTTTCATTCAGGGCTAAGTGATATGATCAAACGTTTCAGGCCCAAAGGAAAGGTCACAGAAGGCACCAAGTCTATCTGAGTAGACTTCAGGAAGGTGCTGTTCTACCAGAGAGCTGGAGATGAATCTGCAGGCAGCCATGGAGGCACGGCAGAATGGGCAGAAGAGCGGAGGGAGTGTTATTCGCTATAAAGCCATCTAAGCAGGCAATAAAACTGGCCGGAGGGATACCAACCCAAAACACCCCTTCGCTGCCCCAACAAGGAACTCACTGCCAAGGAAGAGTGACACTCACCAGCTGAAAGCCGATGATATCATTTGAATCCCCGGAGTTCACTATGGACGAATCCTTGTGAAAGACACTGCCCTCTATTTTCCTCTTCTGGCCACTGCGAAGGTCAGTTGCTGTCTTTGAGAAGTCCTCAAACTTCAGCAGAGGGATCTGCTTGAAGAAGTCACTCCCTGTGCTGTTCCCCTCATCCACAGACCGGCGCACTTTGGACTTGCCCTCTGAAAATCCGTAGAAAGTCTCCAAAGCCTTTTTGGTCTCTTTGTCCAATTCAGATAAATAGTCTTTCATGGAACTGTACCTGTATTGGAGATAATGTGATAGAAGGTGACATCCCATCTCACCTCACCACCTGGCTGCAGTGTTTTGACCACCGCACCGTGAATCTCATCGCTCGGGACAAAATTCTTTGTTGTGGCCTCACAGCGATCCCTCTTACTACCACATCAGTTTACATCAGAGTGGGCAGACGCAGCGATACCCTCGGAGAGATCTCCGAGCATCAGAAGCGAAGCAGACCGAACTACAGAGAAAGCCCTCACAGACTCCCAAGCTCCTTGAAGGTTGTGTTAGCAAGCCCAAGGAGGCAGAGCATGTGGAAATACAACTTCTGCACCTGTGCCAAGAGACACGGGAGAGCTGGATCGCCTGCAGGGATCGGGGTGAGTAGCTGGCAGCAGAACAGACATCAACGTATAATTTGGCAGGAGAAAAAGTATTGATGATTGATGATGTCAGAGCATCCTATAAGAAAAGAAAGGGGTCACAGAGGAGTGACAGATATTCCCTGTCCATTCTTCAGGAGATGGTCTTATTTATAATCCTGGAACTTTGGTCTTTGGAAAAGGGGGATTTGAAGAGAACCAGGGAGCCAACCAGAAACTAAACCGACCGAGTCTAGCTCAGCAGGCAGCAAGCGGAGGGTGCGATTATAACCCCCGTGTGTCTAAAGAGCATCAGCACAGAGGTGGCTACGTTACTCAAAGTGCCATAGAGGGAAAAGCCCTGGTTGGGAAAGACAGCTGCTGAGCAGGACCAGCCCTAGGAAGAGAATTAGCGCCGGGCTAGCGAGGGGACGACGAACTCGCCAGGAGTCCCCGGCGGCTGGAGACCACCCTGTCACCCCCGCCAGCGCCCCGTGCCTTACTTGTAGGGGTTGATGTTGCAGATGGTGACAGCGGGGAAGGGCAGCTTCTGGAACTGGACGGTGACAGAGACGGAGGCGCTGTAGTAGTTCATGAGGAGCTCGGCGCACTGCCAGAGGATGAGCCCCACGGCGCTGAGGGTCAGCAGGATCCAGATGAACCGGCGCAGGCGGCCGCGGGAGACCACGATGCGGCGGCAGCCGTGGGTGTTGGTGTTGAGGCAGTACCACCGCATCAGCTCGCTCAGCGTGGGCGCCTGCGGGCCCTTCACCGGCAGCGTCCTCTTGATGCGGGCCGTGATCTTCTTCCCGGGGGCCATGGAGTCGGTGGCACCTGCGGAGGGGACAGAGAGACCGGGCTCCTCAGCGCGGGGCGGGGGGACGGCCGGCGACCTCCCTCCGCTCTACCGCCGCAGCCGCCCCCGCGCTGACCGGGCCCCGCAGCCGCCAACCGGCGTGTTGTCCTGTGTCCTTCCCCCCCCGCCTCACCTCGCTCGCCCTCCGGGTCCGGCGGGGCCATGCTGCTCTCCCGGCCCCGGCGCCGCTGCCGATGGCGCGGCGGGCGGCCGCCCCGCCAACCTACC
>JAOXJK010000069.1:8071079-8110389 GCA_025774025.1 Xenus cinereus
CTTCCCACCGGGCCCGCCTCGCAGCCCCGAGCCCCCGCCGCGGCCCGCCGGCGGCCCGGAGGCCGTGCCCGGCGTGGCGGGGCTGCGCAACCACGGCAACACCTGCTTCATGAACGCCATCCTGCAGTGCCTCAGCAACACCGAGCTCTTCGCCGAGTTCCTGGCGCTGGAGCAGTTCCGCGGAGGGCCGACGCCCCCTCCCCTCCCCGCCGCCACCCCCGGCCCCGCCGCCGACGGCCCACCGACCACACCCGGCGAGGTCACCGAGCAGCTGGCGCAGCTGGTGCGGGCCCTCTGGACGCTGGAGTACACCCCGCAGCACAGCCGAGACTTCAAGGTGAGCGGGGCGGCCGGGCCTGGCGGGGCCCGGGCTGCTGGTGGGGATGGCCGCCTCGTCTCTTCGAGGCGGGAAGGCCGAGCGTGAGGTGGTTGCGCTGACCAGGGCCTCGTCCGTCCGGGAGCAGTATGGAACCGGCCCTGGAGTGCCCTTCCTCCTCGCTGTGGGGATGGCACGGCACCTCGGTGCCCCTCACCTGGCCGCTGGGCTCCATGCCGTCGTGTCAGGCATGGTGGGGCCTTGTCGCTGGTGCCCACAAGGTGTGAAAAGCCCTCTGGCCTCGCCAACTGCACGCCAGTAGCTCTGGAGAGCTGCTCTGCCATCCTTGAGGAGAAGCAGACCCCCAGTCTGGCCAAGTGAGGGCCTCGTGCGTCCCCACCGTTGGCCATGGTGGACACCCTTGGGCTCTCTGGTTGTCCCCAGGGTGAGTGCCTGTAGTTGGGGCACCGCTGCTCCGCCTGTTCCTGACGGTGTTGAAAGCTGGCTGACCCCTCTGCTGCTTTTTACTGCTGAAAGTGTCCATTTTGATGTTTCATAGCTCTGTTGTGCCGCATTTAGAAAAGTTGCGACTTATTGTTGCGGTGCTGGAGCCAGGAGCTGTGAGCGTGCACGGGAGGAGGAGGCTATTAAGAGGTGTGATTCCCAACCTCCCAGAGCAGTTGGGAGCTGATTTGGGGAATGCGTTGCAGGAGTACGGAATTGTAACCTGCTGCTCGTACCGACGGGTGTTTAATACCATGGCATTCTCTGTGCTGGAGCCCTCGCACCATGGCTTGATCTGACCTGGCCGTCTCCTGTCCTGCCCCGCCGCAGGCAGCACACCCGCCTCGGGAGTTGTAGCAGAGGGCATGGCCGTCGCGCCTACGGTTTAAAAACGCCCTGCAATGCTTTGGGATTAAATAAGACACAACTGTTTTAAAAGCGCTCCAGGCCTACCTGGCTTCTTGAAACAGTAAGGGTGTTGTGAAGTTTTATTGTAACGGCGATTCCTTGGCGTATAAAACTGCTTGACTGGGTGAAAGGATGAGAGGGTAGGTGGTAGCTTCCACACCATTAACTTGAAGAGCTTTGCTTTAGGGGCATTTTTCTTGCTGAGTGAGTTGGAGAGGGGATGCATAAATGGATGAAAATACAGCAAGAGCCTAGTTCACATATTCTCTGGCTCTCTGTCTTCAGTCTCAATGGGGTGCAGCGGCCAGTAGAGACTGTGGGTACCAGCATCTGTTCTTCTCTGGTGTCTGTTGGATGGTGGGATGTCTGAGAGCCTCTTCTGAGGTGTCAGCGGTCTTTGGTATCCTCAGTCGTTTGGACTGACGCACGGCCAGCATCTCCTCCCTTTGCTTCTCCTGTTTCCAGGCAGCTGCATCCACCCTCACCATGGCCGTATGGGGGTATTCTCTGGGGAGCCCGGCTGTTTGCCTGTGGAGTGAAGGCGCTTGCCCTCTCTCGAGGATGCTTGGCGCTGGGTAGGGACTGTGTGCGACTCCGGTGTTTTCAGAGGTGTTTATTGATGGAGGAGGGCTTGGAAGCTGATCTGCTCAGCTGCAGTTTCGGTGCATCCAGCCCTGGCAGTAGCACTGGGCACTCGCCTTTACCGTAGTCCTTCACCGCTCTAGAGGCGTTCTGGCAGGAGAAGAAATTGTGGATTTCTCCTGAGTAATAAGAGGAATAAAAGGTTGCGAAAGCAGAATTATTGTTTGCCAGTGTAACTGATAAAATCGAAGGGTAAAGCAGACCACTTTCTAGGACAAGAAATGCTGTTTAGGCAGGCCTGCGGTGGAGGTGTTCAGATAAGAGTGACAGAAGGAGGAAGAGAAACAGGTCTGTAGATTAAATTAAGGCCATGTTCCAAATTCGTTTTGGTTTTTTTTTTTTATAGTGGAACTTTCTTCGCTTATTTGCAGGCGTCACTAACGGTAAGCGAATGCTTTTCTACTTGTTGATGTAACAAGAGCCCATCAATCTTCTACTTGCCACGTCCCCAGGAGGTTTTTAAAAGCATCTTGCTGTGGGGGATCTTGTCTCTGTAGGTCCTGTTCACTGCTGCGCAATGTCAACAGCCTGTGTCTTCCTCCGAAGGACTTTGTCATTATGTCAAGTACTCGGCTGTTTCCTTACAAGGGTCAATTATTTTTAATAGTAAATTAACGCCTCTAAAGACAGTTAAGTAGCCCAAACCTGCTATTAAATTCAGTGTTCTTAATTAAAATTTTCTTCAGCAGCAGACTTGCACAGTTAATTTAAAGATGCAAACAGGCTTAGATTTGAGAAAGGTGAAGATTGGTGTTTTCACTCTGGAAACTGCTGCTTCTCCCCAAAACAAGAAAAACATCTCCTTAAGCTTATTTTGGTTAGAGAGTAGAACATTCCCTATCTTCATTGCTTTAATTTATTTTTTTTAAGGGTGAAAAGTGTTTTCAGGAGAGTCGTTCTGCATTTTCACTTCAACAGTAATAGCTATTGATAGTAATATTTATTTGGTAGTCAGAAAGCTCTTTAGCCAGCATGCTTAGAAATCCATGTGTGTTGGGTTTTTTTTGCCTTTTTTTCCATCTTTTGGCACTGAATATAACACTTCCTGATTCCTAAATACTTATCTGCAGGCTCTAAGCGTATTTTAGGATAAAGGATAATACTTATCCTCTTGCTCCTTCTTATATCTGTAGGCTTTTTTCTTGGGGCAAAGGAAGCTCTTGTCTAAGAGAGGGTTTCTCTGAGTCCTCGTGGACAGAGGCCTTTGTGGGGGTGAGTTTCTAGATGCTTTTTACCCTTAGCTGTTTTTTCTTGGTAGTCTTTTCTCCCTTTTTAGGTTGGTCTTCGAGAAATAACCCATCCCATGGGTTCATGAATCATGTAGTCCTGCTGCTGAAAACAAGCAAATTGCAATTAAAACAAGTGGTTTGTATAAAATGGGTTGTCTTGTAATTGCAGGACGGAGAGAGAGCCTTGCAAAAGAGCTAATACACAGGGAGGGGAGAGGAAGCGTTCACCCAGCCAGCAGCTAGTAAATTGTTTCTGGTCCGATCTACTTGAAACACAAGGATTTCTGCCAGTTTCTATATTTTAAACCCGGCATTTCTTTCTGCCACAAGAAAATTTTTTTTTAATAATCTTTAGTAAGCGCTCTCTACAACTACCTGAAAGGAAGGTGTAGAGAGGTGGGGGTCGGTCTCTTCTCCCATGACACAGGCAATAGGACAAGAGGAAATGGCCTCAAGTTGCGCCAGGGGAGGTTCAGACTGGATATTAAGAAAAATTTTTACACTGAAGGGGTCATTAAGCATTGGAACGGGCTGCCCAGGGAGGTGGTTGAGGCACCATCCCTGGAGGTATTCAAAAGATGGGTTGATATAGTGCTTAGAGACATGGTTTAGTGATTTTTTTATTATTATTTTTTTTCAATTTTATTTTATCAGAGTTACGTTGATGGTTGGACCAGGTGATCTTAAAGGTTCCTTCCAACCTAGACAATTCTATGATTTTCTTCCCAATCAGCAACGTGGCTCTGTGGCTTGTCCTGGGGGCAGGGTACTGCTGTGGGAAGGGCACCAAGGAGGGCTGTGGGAGCGCTCGCTCTCTGGGGCTGAAGTGCGGTGGAAGTTGCGTGTAAAGCTGTGCGTACCCTCTGCTATTCCTGCTGCTGGGGTGTTCACTGCCTCGGGCTCGTGCTCTGCATTCTGCGGCTGAGCGGGCAGGAGGCGAGGGCAATGGGGAGGCATGTCTGCACGAGAGCTGGAGGAGGTTTAGAATGCTGTAGCAGTAGGAAAAGGCCAGGGAAGGAGTGGACTGGGATGTGGAAGCAGAGGGGTTTGGTTCCCTGGGGCTGGGAGCAGAAGGGAGCCCGTGCCTCCCTTCCCGGGAGATGGTATAGGAGCACTGTGGCAGAGGTGATGGATGTTGGTTTTTTATCTCTGGTTTGGATGACTTTCCTGTTTGTCCTGTGCTCACTTGCAGTTTGTTTTAACAATCCTTTTCTTCTGATTGCTCAGTGGTTTTTATTTTCCTGTCTAAACAGAGCTGCTGCTTTCATAACAGGGGCCAATATTGCAGCTTGTGCTTCCTCTTTCCCCTTTGTGATGGTGTGACAATGGTGACAAACATCTATTGTATAAGCAGTAGCTGGGCTTTGGCTTTTTTTTTTTTCGCAGGGAGCTGTCCCGTTCTGCCTGCAAAGTTCCTGGGAGTGTCAGATAGTGAGGACAGAGCGCCCTTTGTCATGGGGAATCGGTCTGTGGTGCTTGGAGGTGATGATGGGGGTCTTAAGTGAGAAGGGTTTTTATTTAAACTAATTTGGCTTGAAAAATTGTATATGCTTATCTAAATCCTCTACTTTTGCCGTCCGTGGAGTTCTGGTCTCCTGTGGCTGTGAGGCTGTTTTCTGTTTTGAGGCTTTCTTCGTAGCTAAGCCAGTTGTACACTGAAGCATGTCCAGTGTTTAACAAGACCCTTTGTGTGCTAGAACTGCATTGATTTCTTTTTTTTTTTTGTCCTAGAAGATGAAGAGTGCCTTATTTTTATGACCTGCAGTGTGTACAGCAAATACAGTAAAATCATAAGAACTGGATCAAGTTGGATTATCAGAATTAGATCTGAACCCAGAATGAGTTTCTGTTAGTAGAGCAGGGATTATTGTGCCAGGTCAATAGTGCTGCTTCCATTTATATTTATTTTTAAACCCATGTTTAGTGTAAGGTTTCATAGTAGCTGTGTGTAACTTACAGTTTCAAGCTGCTTGTGATTTGGAAATGTGCTTGGTGTAAACACTGCAGCTGGGACAAGCAATCTGTTAATGGTGCTGGTCACTTCTTTGTGAATTGATAAATAACTCCTCTGTGTTATGAAGGAACTCCTGCAAAGTGTTGACATAGTATCTTTACCTCCTGTTGTAGATTAAACGACAGGGGTTCTCAGCATGGGGTTGCTCAGTGCAGTTTGGGCATTGGAAGCCACCAGCTCTTCTACTCACTAGAGCCCTTGTGCTTTGCTAACAGGGCCAGTTACATGTGAAATGGGATCCCCTGGATCATGTTTAATTATCTTGCACTCTGCCTAGTGCAGTGATCAGTTATTTTATTCTGGACAGCATCAACTGCTTATTTCTAAAATATTTCTGCAAAGAGCTGACTGTCCTCCCTTTGCACAAAGAGATGGAAGAAAGGGACATGAAAGAAGCAGTGCAAGACCCTTCACCCTTCCCTCCTGGTCCCTCATCTCTTGATTCCAGGTGTTTCGGTTCCTTTGTTCATCTAAAAGGGCTTTGAGAGGGTCAGGTAACATGGGATCTTGAAGTGCTTGTTCCAGTTCAGTCCAGGAGCTCCCAGAGATGCCACTGAAATGGGGAGACGTGTCCTAGAGCTGCTCTGGGATTTGGAATTGACACACTCGAAACAAGGGCAAGTTATAAATTTTCTACATTGTTATAGTGACATTTCTTGACATCCTGGGAACATACTTCTCTTCTTCACAGGGGTCGCAAAGGTCTTTGGCAGTCTTTCCAAGTTAGGCTTTTCTTTTTTTAATGTTAATGATCAATAAGATGCAAGTCCATTATTGTGTGTGGGAGGTTTGGGGTTTTTCTTGTTTGTTTTATGTTTTTCTTTGTGTGTATTTCCTTACAATTGAAGCGTATCATTCTTTACTCTTTCCCCTCACATAACCTCCTGTGAAAGGTTTCCTGCAGCAAGATCCTGGTTGCCTTAAAGCAGCAGTCTGATTTACTTGTCAAATCCAAAGATTTTTTCTGGGGATTTCTGGGTTATACTTCAAACTTCTGCCACACTTACTCAGATCGAAGGCTGGGGAGTGGAGAGCTGACCTGCAGAGTCCTAGGGGTCAAACACTGGTTTGCAGAGGGGATTCTGCTGGAGGGGAAGCAGAAGTGATGCAGCTGCTTATCTCCAGGAGATGAGAGGGAAGGGACCCCAATGTAGAGCAGCTCCATGGCCCTGCTGTAAGGTGGCCCTGTGGGGCTGGTGGCTGGATGGACCCTCTGTGGGTCTGGAAGGGCGATTGCGCATCATTGCCAAAACATGTTATCTGTCTTCTGAGCTCTGAGGTCCTTATTTCCACACTGACCCCACAGAAGCACAAATGGTGAAGGTATGAAAACCATGTCATGTCTGGCAACTTGTGGAAGGGGTGAGGGAATGCTTGTTCTTAGGCAGCTTAATTGGATCTGTGCCTTGCTCCGTGCTCTGCTTTGCACGCTGGCATTTATAAATGGCCACGCTTGATTGCGAGTAAACCCATTTTGTGCTTCCATCTGAACGCGTGACTGCTGCAATGCACTGCTTTAATGAACTCTTTTGCATATGGTTGTGTCAGTGCAATTAATTTTATTTTGCAGCATCCTTGAAGTGCGTGGGGAGGCTCGTGTGAGCAGTGGTGATCAGATCCCTGTCTCCGGGGGCCTGTGCTCTGACTTGAGACCCGAGGCAAAGCCTGGAGAGAGCGGGAGAGGCAGGAGTGTGTAGCTGGAGCATGAGCTCCTCGGGCTCCCAAGCCCAGCCCTGGAGTCTGTCCTCTACACCGGCATTTCCTGACTCTACTGAAGCACTTCACGCTCGTGGCATTCCCCTGCTCCTTAATCCCTCGCTGTTTTGAATCCCACCTATTACTCTGCTAATGTAGCAAGAAAACCAAGTCTGTTTGTAGAACAAAATTGTATTTCTGCTGTTTGTAAGGATGAATACTGTCAGCAGTCAGCACTGACTCCCAGCAGTGCCTTCGACTGTGCTCCTGCGAAGACCGTGTCTGTTTGGGAGCACAACACCCAACCACCCACCTTTCTAGATCCCTTTCCTGTGTGGGAGAGGTGGCTGGCGAGTGCTGGCCCTGGAGGCGAGCCCTCTGCCTGCTCCCACTGTGCTCCCCGAGTTGGGGTGCTGCCAGCGGCTCTGCCTGCCGGAGCCTGCCTGGAGGAGGGAGCGCTGCGTGCGCACACAGCAATCCTGGAAGGTGTCTTGACAAACTTCACTCTCTCCTTGTGTTGAAGAAAGGTGGTTAATCAGGATTAACTAAGGCTTTAGCCTGGAAGGGTGAGAGTAGCTGCTAGCGCAGGACAGATGTCAGTCAGGGGCCGGAGGAGTAATGCTTCTTGTCTGGGCTTGTTAAACGCAGTGGAGCATCTCCTCTGGTCCTGGCATGCTGCACTCTGCCGTGCTCCTCTTGTTTTCACTTTTTGAAGTGTAATAATAAATGGCTGTGCTTATTTCCCCCTCTGTGTCACGCAAGGGCCTGGCTGTGCAGGAAGCTGTTCTCTTCTGGCCCCGAGGACAGCTGGCCGCTCACAGAACCACCATGCTCTGCTGTGGGGTGCTGCCTCCGGAGCCCCAGCACCTCCCAGCTGCCCTGGACCAGTGCCTCATCCTCGGTGCAGGACGGGAGACAGATGGGTGAACCCTGGGCTGGTGCTGAACTTGGGGAGCTGTGACCCAGCTGTCCCTACGTGCACAGGGAGATGCTCCAGAGGTTTTCTGCTGCCAGCCCCTGGCAGTAAGGGTGGGTTTCTGGCTTTCCCACTCTGCCAGTGCTGCTGCAGGGAGGCAGCCAGCATCGCCGCGAGCCTCTGTGGAGGGGGGAGACTCATTGCATTCGGTTGTCCTCATTTTCTTTTTTTCTGCTGTGTGCAGTCTGCAGCAGCCGAGCCGACGTGTCCCGAGTGCTGGAAGCCGTGCAGGTCTGTTGGTGGCAGCCAGCAGCAGGGCCCCGGCTAGGAACAATTGTAACGGTCCCTGCTGGCAGCATCTCTGCTGGCACTTTCACCTGGGCAAAGGATCACTGCTGGCCTTGGCGTTGTCCCCAGCCTGGGGAAGAACGGAAGGTCTGAACTGCTCTATTTCCCAGGTATTGCTTTCCCCAGAAAAGGCTATCTCACTTCAGAGGGGGGAATTTGCTGTTTCTGTGTGTGAGTAGAGGGAATAATTTACATAAACTCTTCATGAGACGTCTGCTCTAGAAGTTGCCCAAACACAGTCTGTGGGTTTGAAAAAAAACAACTGGTTGAACCTAACTTGATGATGTTCAATGAAAGATGAAGAATAGCCTTTCTTTCCTGCTCACGTGTGTCATTGTGTCAGGTCTCTAATGAGCTGGCTTTATCCGTTCATGTACAAAAACCTTTCCGCAGCTGCTTCCTACTAGAGGCACACTGGAAAGTAGCAGACTGACATTTTTCCTTTAGTTGTCTTTGTGATCTCAAACAATAGCAGCAGCAAAGAAGAGGCCAGTAGTTCAGCTACGTTTGGATTTATTTATTGCATCTATTTAGAGCAATAGATGAATGATTATTAAACTTTCAGTGGACTGATAAAAATGATAATGCGTCTTTGCCGTAAATCTGCTTTATAGACGGCCAGGGACTTGTTTGGTTATAGGGTGCTTACGTTAGGGGATTAGATAAGTGTATGTGATCGATATGAAATTATGATTTTCCCCCTCTTATCTCTTTTGATGGTGCTGGTTCCATTCAGGGTGCCTGCGTGCCGGTGCTTGCACATTTGGGGGAAGGCAAGATTCATTCCTTTTCTTGCCAGGCTCTCAGGGGCTGAGCTGGGAGAGGGGCTGGAAGTGCACGGCTCCGTGTAGTCATGGAAAGGTGTTGGGAGGGAGCTTCAGAGTCCATACTCGCTCCTGGTGTCTCACATCTGAAACAGCTGCACCAAAACCTTTCTTGAGCCGCTCTTAATACCCTCTGATGATGGATGGAGTCTGTTCAGATGCACCACCTATACTTAACAGAGCCAGATTAGGGGCAGAGGATTAAAGGCTATGGGGGGTTGGTAAATGTGGTGTTTTTAATGTGTCTTTATGCTTTGTTTTTAAACCAACTGTTTCTTAACTCTGTATCTGCAGCCAGTTGCTGTTGCATTGCTGCGGTGGGTTCAGCATAAGCAGGGCCAGCAAAACGAGGTGTTGTCTTCTCTTACTTGATGGGCGAAAGAGGAAGGTTTGAGGTTGTGTTTTGATTTGTATTTGTCCTTGTCTAGAGTAATTTTTCTGCAGCCTGGATGCAGCCTGGGTGGTGGAGCAGGTGTCTCGGGGAAGGGGTGTTGCAGCTGTGGCCTCATCTAAACTGAGGTGGCTGCCTGAGCTGTGAACGTGTCATCTGGATCGCACCATCACAGACTGAGTGGAACCACCTTAGCTCTGCAGTGCCCCACAGCAAGGTCAGGAGACCCACTGCCCTGGGTGGCAACTTGGCAGCTGGTGAGCTGGAAGGGGAGTCTCAGAAAATAAATGCAAAGAGGTTCAGGGCAGATGATCCTTAAAGATGAGATGCTTCCTTGCTTTGTCTTGTTGCCCACCAAGTGTTATTGGAGCTGCTCAGGAGATGCCCATCTGATTTGCCAAGAGGTTGCATTCCCCTGTCTATTGTCCCTACCGCTCCTTTGTACGTCCCTCAGCCTGAGCGGGGGCTGGCTTTGGAGACAAGGAGGTGTGTGGGGCTGTATTTGATTGCCAAGCCATCTACTTGAGTGGAGACTGCGCTTTAGGAGCTCCTGGTATTTTTTTTTTCAAATTGTTAAATTGTTTATTTGAGTCAGTGCCTTTATCTCTTGCTTGGATTTAATTGTGTTCCTTAATACTGGCTGTTCCGCACTGCATATCTGTTGCTCCTCCTTTACACCTTGCCTGTCTCGATTTGCTTTGCTGCCCCAGCATCTCGCAGCGTACTGGGAGGAAGGCACATAACATTTCACAGAGCAGCAGATGCAGAGGTTTAAGTAATAACAAACCCTCTTGTAGCAGGGATGGCAGGAAGCATGAGTAACGCTGGGAACACGCTGCTATTGCTGGAGTGTTTTCGTGGCAGAGCCTCTTGTGAGGGAATTGCATCTGATATTTTGTAGTGCTTCCTGAATCACTTCCAGCGTCTTGTGATCTCTCTCCACAGGCAGCTCTTTATCCTTGGTCCACTCAGGATGCGAGTGTTGAGGACACCAGAGCAGCTATCGTGGAGGTGCTTTGGAGACAAAGAATGACACAGATACAGCCCAAGACACATGGCTGTTGCAAATCTCCGGGGTTCTCTCTGCTGCGGGGTGTTACAGGCTTGTGCAGCTCACAGTAGGACAACACATCACCAGGAACGCCTGTCAGTAAAAGCCAGCGGGAGTCTAGACTGGAATGATGTGCTGGTGACACTGGGAGAGAGGCGATAAGAAACACTGCCCTGGATTCCTGAAGTCTTTACTTGCCTGTTTCCACGCAGAACCCCCCCTTTTTTACTTGAAATACCAGATTCAGTTCCTCCTAGCAATAACTAAAGACCCTTTTATCTTCAATTCTGTCTAGACTAGGTCTTAAAGTGCGCTGGTAGCACCTGTTGGCTAACTTCGCTAAAACAAACTAGACCAGATTAAGCAGCCGGTTCTTAACACGCCGACTGAAAAGCGTTAGTGCTGGCCTGATGATATCATACCTTTTTATGTCTTAGTGCAGAGAGGACCATACACTGCTGGAGGGGGTGTGTGTTTCAGCACCTCTGTTTCTCTTGGACCTCTTTGGTCAACTCACTGCTGAGAAGAATGGGCTTAGTATTGCTGTCACCTGCACTGCCTTTGGAGCCCTTCTCCCTCAGTGGTGGTATACTGGACATTGTCACCTTGGTGTGCTCAGCTGGGTGTAGAAGGGAAGGATGAATAAGGCCATTAGAAGGCAATGCGCCTCCGTGTGTTGCTGAGGAGGCACGGGTAGCAATTCTAGAGAAAAGGTGTAGCAAGAGAACCACTTGAGTGGACTAAAATCTCTGCTTCACATTTCAGTGATTGATTTTTTTTTTTTTTCAGTTTGGAACTTGACATGGTAATTTAAGGCCTAAATTTAATTTTCATTGTAATTTTTTTTGAATAAAGATAATGTTTGCAAAAGAAATCTATACATGCATGTCTTAAATTCTTCCCTACACCTTTATCCATGTGTATTCAGCTAAACACACTGCTGTGAATACCAGCCTCCTTGCCTTGCTATGGATATTTTGGAATATTAATTATTCCTGATTCTAGATGGCCCACTAAATCCTGTCAGCAACGGCTGACTATTAGCTGGGGCCATGGACTCAAGTCACGGTGCCGTGGGGCTGGACGGATGACCGGCTCCAATGCCCCTGCTCGAGGCAGGACCTGGGTCTGAGACCTGCCGCTGGACCCTGCTGGTATCCAGAAGCAAGGAGCTGCCTTGTGAGTGCCCTCGTCAGAAGGGCTTGCACATATGTAATGAGAGCAGATTATTTCTGCTTTCTCTTATTTTGTTGCCTTGAGGCAGGTGGACAGATTATAGAGGATAGAGAATATATGTTTATCAGTCCTTTTCTGTCTTTTTTCAAACACACACCCCCCCCCCGCTTCTGGTGACCCCATTTTCTAAAGGGATAAAGCGAGCAGCCCAACCTCATTTCTCAAATCTGTTGTAAAGTCTGATTAGAGAAACGGAGGAGCTCTGATCCCGTGTGTGTGCATCCTGCCTGGCCCCGCTCGGGGCGGCCGGTCTGTCGCAGCCTCCCGGCAGGCAAAGGCTGGTGCCTGTACCTCTCTGCTGGTGCCACTGCCCCTTTTTGGGGACCCTGCTCAAAAGAAGTTGAATCCTGCGTAAGCGCTTTCTGTCTCTCCGCAGGACGTAGGTGCAGCACTGCTCACGTGGCACATCCCAAACAGGATTGTTTTTCCCGGTAGCTTGTGGCATCGGGAGGCTGGGGAATTGCTGCGCTCATGGCTTTGCTATGAGCCCGCTTCTTACAAAGAAAGGCCTGGTATTGACTGTGTGGTTAAAACTGGTGGAGTGGGAGCATGGGGGTGGCTGACCCGTGGCTGTGTGTTAGATTGAGGGTTCTGCCCGTATGTTGAGCGGCAGGAGGAGCAGGCTGAGTCTGCTGGCTGCAGCCTGGTGCTTCGTTGGAAAAGCAGAACATGCTGGCTTTTCTACAGCAGTGCTGGCGTCTGCTGCTCAGGAAGGAACCCTGGCTCAGCTGCTGGGGTCAGGCCACCACAGCATGTTACTCCAGAGGCTGTTCCTGCTGAATGCAGATACTGCTGCCAGGTTCCTGTCCTCCAGAGCTTGTGCCATCTCTCCCTGGTGCACAGTGATGAGTGTTGGCTGGCCATTTGGGTTTTATTGTGGAGGTAAAAGTGAGATCAGAGAGCTGGAACAGAGAAAGAGTTTCCTGATGTTGGTCGTTGATGAGGAACAACCTTGCCATAGTAAACCCTGGTGTGCCTCGCATTGGCTTTTCAAGGAGGAGAAGGAGACATTGTCCTGAGGAAGGGGTGTGTGTGGCCTGGTGGGGGGCTCAGAGAAAGCTTCAACATTACAAAAGGCGTCTGCAGAGCAAGGATAAATCTGCAAAGAGCAGATTTTGGTTGCTGGTGAGCTTCAAATCCTTCCGGTTTGTGTCCAGAAGAAAAACAGGTTTGAGCAAATCCCTTGAGTGTTCTGATGTCCTTCTGAGACAGCTTTTCTGGAAATTCAAGAGTAGATTAGATGTGTTCCCCAGGCTCGTAGCGTGTATGTAGTGCCAGATGTGCACATCGCATGTGACTGAGTCCTGCCTTGTCTGGAGTTCAGTGGTCCAGCAGCACCCGTCGTGTACCACGCTGCTCTGGTGCTGGTGGCTCTGTCACACTTTGGTTCCTTGTGCTTGCGAGGGAAGGCTGCACCCCTGGCTGTGACAGTCCTTCATCACTCTGTACGATGCGCTTTTCGTCCTGCTCAGTGATCTGTCCTAAGCAAGTTTTCTGTTTTGGTTAGTGGCAACAGAGGATGGTACATAGGGTGAGCAAATTGTGCATTGTGGAGATACCTAGTGGAGATAATTACATGGTGACTGTACTGCTTGTGTGCTAAAGAAGGTGTCTGATGCAAAGTAAGTTTGCCCTTTCTGCATATTATTGGGGTGATCAGTTTGTAGAAGCATCTGTGGTTTTGATGTACTGATTTTGGCTGATTCCTGGAATTGTGTGCATATAGTGGTGCTGAGCGTTCTGCATCTAGGTTTTGGGAAATCTGTTACCTCACCAAAGCAGCGATGAGCTAGAGTGCGTGAGTGGATATTAGGAGACTTGTTTTGCTTCAGTTTAAATACTTGTTTTGAAGTAATAAATAGATTTTAAATAAATAGGTTAAATAGATTCATCTTCAATAAATAAAATAGATATTATAGATAAATAATAGATATTTTAAGTATCTCTCTTAAAGAATAGATATCTTAGATTTGGGGAATTGAACAGTTTCAGACCCTGTGGTACAGGGATAGGTGTGATTTAAAAATACCCTTCACTCTGTGTTAGCATGGGAAATACTGCCTGTCGTCAGTGGATTGAAGTGAGCTTGCCTTGCTCTTCACTTTACGTGAAAGTATTGTAGGTTGATTGTTTCAGTGTTTATCTTATCTAATGGGTCCCAAGTTTGCTATAAACATTTCTGTTTAAATGATGATGCAGTTCCTCTGTAGCCGCTGCCATAACCCTTCTGGTCTGTTCTGAGAGCAGGAGGCAGTTTCTCTGCCCAGCGAGGCATCAGCTTATTCTCTAAATCAAGGTGGGGGTCGGGTCCCACATGCGATGGTGTCTCCTGGCCTGGCCCCGGGTGCTGTGGGAAGGCAGTGGCCCCCCAGAGTTATCGGCAGCCCCTGGTTTTGATTGTGCTGTCGGCTCTGCCAGTCTCATTGTGAGGGCTTGGTAAAGGGAAAAGCTTGATTCTTGTGCTTTTTCTGGACAGTGTCTCTGTCTCTCTGCAGAACATTGTGTCCAAGAATGCTATGCAGTACCGTGGGAATGCCCAGCACGATGCGCAGGAGTTCCTGCTTTGGCTTCTAGACAGAGTCCACGAAGATCTGAACAACGTGGTGAATTTCAGCAGCATGCCTCCGCTCAAGGTAAGGGATTTTGCTAGCGTGGGAGAGTAGCTCTAACTTTGCATGCAGTCTTTCTTTTTAAATTAGATCTCCCCGTTGGCTTCTCAACTCTGATACTTTGTATGGAAGAAGAGCGTGGGTTAAAATGCTGTTTGTTTCTGGCCCTGTGAATGTAACTAGCTGTTTTGCTAATCCTTGGCAAGTGTTCCCCAATACAATGGCTTGTGAATGGTCACATACTGCTCTGCCAGAGCTGGAAGGTGTTACAGGGGAAGGACTGCCAGGCACATCATCTGGTGGGAGATCCCTGCCTTTCCTTAGACTGTCCTGCCTACTGCCTTTCTGCATAACCACTCCTGTGAGCAGAGCACACTTGTGATTTAAAAATCTTGTGACCTTTTTCCGGTGGTTTTGGGCAAGGAGGGCACAAATTCAATGAGGAATGCTGGAGCCGTCTCTGGTGCACCTCCACGCCTGGATGTGCTTCTAGGGTTTATTCTTCTCTTTTAGCCACCGCTGGAGGATGACGTGCTGCTCGAGGGACCAGCCTTTCCAATCAGTAGTACTTTTGTGCAGGAACTCTTTCAAGCCCAGTACAGGTATATTTTGTAAATTTTGAAGCATTATTGCATGTATTAGTGACCCCAGTATAATTCTATCCTGACACTAGCTCCCAGTACAGTTGAGACTGGTGTCTCTGTGTTAACAGCTATTTCTAAATTACTTCTGAATGAAATCTGATCTAAGATCTTGCTCCAGAGGAGAGAGAGAGGCTTTCACTACTTCAAATTTGGTAGTTTCTGTGAAAGTTTCTGTGAAAATTTGCGATATATACCACCTCTTCACCTGCCCTGGTGCATCCTGAAAGCAGGTCAGTGCTCAGTGGAGCAAAGACTCAGGACAACTCAGTGCTGTTTACTCTGGCTGTTCAGAGGCGAGAGCCTGTGGCAAGATCTGGGGGTGCCTGGAGGCTGATGGGGAGTTATGGATCCCAGGCGTCTTGCAGAGTTCCTGTTATCTGGCACTTGGGAATTCCAAGCCGAATCTTTCAGTGTCCCTTCAGGGCTTTCCCACAGTTCCTAGGAAGTGAGCTTTCTAATTTCAGAACTAATACAAGAAAACAGCCTAATTTCCAGTGTTCCTCAATGGCTTGTATCTGTGCTGCTGTAAGAATTTTAATTGCTGGGCTTTCTCTCTAGTATTTGCCAAGGAGAAACCTTAAGCCTGGTATAAACCACAAAGCCAGTGGAAGGTGCAGGTTAATTCTGAATGTGAGAGATATATTGTCTGGAGCTTTCCCCTTCTGAGTAAGGGAGGTCTCAACACCTGCAATGCTGCCTGTCACCATCTCTTTCCCATCACTTCTCCCCTCCTCAAAGAGAAAACCCTTTCAGCTCTTCCATGTTGGAGCTACTGTTGGTGAATTATTAATTTTGCAGTGATGTTTATTAAAAGTCAAATTCAGTGAGTGGAGTGAAGCTTTTTCCTGGCATGCCTTGTAGTGAACTTTGAGACTAATTACTGTAAAAGGATCTAGGAATCAGGAGGCTATCATTTATAGCAGCTATGTCTACACAACCGCTGTGCAGAGCTTCTCTGTACGGAGAAAAAAAAGAGTAGAAAGGGGCAGCCAGGATGGTATACAAAGACTTTTATTTGTGAATTGATGATTTATCCATTCCTGATGAAATGAGGTATAACTCTGTCCTATTATTGATATTTGTACTAGGTCCTCCCTGACGTGCCCTCATTGCCAGAAGCAGAGTAACACCTTTGACCCTTTTCTCTGCATCTCTCTGCCGATTCCTTTGCCTCATACACGGTATGTAACTGTCTTGAACTTAATGTTGGCTGTTTTCCATGCATATACTGTTGTTTAATTTGCTACAGAAGGAAGAGAGGTGTCAGCAAAATCTCTATGGTAAGTCTTTAAAAAAGATAGATAGGACCATATGGGGCTTTAATTTTTGCTTTGCAGGTAAATTGGAAAATTGAGCTTTTTACTACTTTCAGAATGGCCTTCCGCCCCCACCCTTAACTTCCTATAGAATTAATTTTGGGGAAAAAAAAAAATCTTTGATTCAGATAACCAAAATATTTTGCTTCTGACTTAATTTATAGCATTTTCAAATTAAAGAAGGGAAAAGGATGAAACACTTTTTTTACCTTTTTTCTAGTTTTAGAACAGTCTCACTGATCACTCCAATTTCAAAAAGTGAAGTTAAAAGCATTTCTGCAAAATGTTTTGCTTTTTTGAAAGACAGCTGTTGCCAATAAAGAAAAAAGCTCCAGGCAGAATAAGAGCCAGATAAAAAGTTCAGAGCAAAGATGGAGGTGCACAGCAAAACTACCTTTTCTATAAATAACTCCTTCACCTGATGCTTTGCTTGCAGAAAACTTGGTGTGGGTTCAAGAAGCAATGGAACAAAGTAGTGAAAGGATGTGTTAAATATGACTGTCACGTTTGGTTCAGAAGTCCCTGCTCCACCACTGAGCGGAGGCTGAGCGGGCTTCCCAGGGCAGGGTCCCTGGTAGACCAGGAGACCCAGTCTTCTCTTCTTGAGGTAGTACTTGTGGCTGCTGCTGGAGGCAGGATTGAGTGTTGAGGCAACTTGGAGCAGCTGTTCCCAGCAACAGCTCTCAGAGTGCTTTGAAATGCTGCCTCGTGCTGTCCTAAGCTGCATTACAGGATCTTGGTTGGAAAATTATGATTGCCTTGTTACAGAGAATTTTATTTTTAACTTTGGGGGGCTTTTTGGAAGAGACATTCTGTTCCTGCTGAGCAACTAACCCCAGTCCATGTAGTAAGAAAGGAGTTTTTGGAAATCAAACATACTGGCCTGGCTGCGTCTGAGCTAAGTCTAGTGTGAGGTGGATCCAGACTGCTGGGGGGGCCCTGTCTGGATCCACCAGGCTGGATCCACCCGGATTGGGCTGACTCTGCTCAAGGTAGTGCCAAGAAGTGCTCAGCCCAGCCCCAGCAGTGCCTCCTGTGCTCTCTGCAGGCCTCTCTACGTCACCGTGGTGTACCAGGGGAAGTGCTCGCACTGCATGCGGATTGGGGTGGCGGTGCCCATCTCTGGAACGGTGGCCAGGCTGCGGGAGGCTGTCTCATCGGAGACCAAGATACCCACGGAGCAGGTAATGGGCTGGTCTCATTACCCGCACGTTCTGCCTTCAGCGTGTGGGAGTGTGGAGGCTTTCATCCCATGTTGGATATGTAGGAATTGAAATTTGCTGCCCATGGTTGAATGGGGAAGCAGGGTAGTGCTAATCTGGATCATGCTTTTCCCTGTGCATTGGCTTTTTGAAACCTAGTGACGTTGGGATAGCCATCGGTGGGGTGTGCGGACCTTCTGCCTGATCACACGGTGGTTAGTGTGTGCTGGCAGTGAGGGAACCATCGGGCACCTGTGGGGAATTCCTCTGTAGGAAAAACTTCAGGAAAGCTGTCAGATCCCACAAAAACCTCTCCATGTGCTGCCTTTACCACAGTTTCTCTTTTATGTCAGTCCTTTTCCCTGTTTCTCGCTCCTGGCCAATGACAGGATGTTTCGAGGAATGCCATCCTGTAGCAGGAAAATCCAAGTCAAGAGACAGGGCAGCTCAGCTGGACCAGGCACGGGTGGTTTAATGGGTTCTGATTTGCTTATGCTGACTCTAGATTGTGCTGACGGAGATGTACTACGATGGGTTTCATCGTTCCTTCTGCGATACGGATGACCTGGACACCATTCATGAAAGTGACTGTATATTTGCCTTTGAGACCCCAGAGATATTTAGGCCCGAGGGTATCCTTAGTCAGAGAGGTAAGTCGATAACTCAGCTTAATGCCTACCTCAGGTGACTAGGTGATGGAGGCTTGTTTTGGAGAAGGATATACTGGAGAATTAAAAATCCCACAAGTAGTTTATGTTTTGGTGTATTGATTTCAACTCTGACTTTGTCCAGACTCATTCCAGCAGACTTAATGGTGGTGTCAGCCGGGAGACTATCAAGAAGCAATGTATGCTCCTTTCTTCCTCTTCCCGAGGCTGATTCTGCAGGCCAGGCTGGCTTAGTGTGAAATCTGTTGTCAGGCTTAATTTAAAGACCTGCTAGGGACCAGATGAAGCCACTGAAACCGTGTTATTTAAAATCAGATTGCCCGTGATGAATAAACAGTCTCAGGAATGAACAAACGCTTTCTCTTTCAAAGCTCAAAACCCTCAGCTTCTCTGCGTCTCCCTCTTGGTGAAAGGGAATAATTGCATCCTGGGTAGACAGCATAATCAAAGGCAAATTTTATTATTGAAAGTAACAAGTAGGGTTTCTGTCACTTTAGCTTTTCTTGCAGGCAGACAAAGCTATGAGTGCTTGTACAAATTACTGTGAAAAATCAGTTAGATGAGCGCTTGTGTATAATTTCTTTTTGTAAGGAAATAGTCACTATGAAAAGTAATTGCTCTTTGAAGCCTTCATGCAAGTAATAAAAATGGTCTTGATTCCATATTGACCTGCTCCTCTGCAGCTGAAGGGGGGTTTCTTCAAGGCACTAAAGGCGAATGACGTAACAAAATTTTCCTTTCTCCTAATTTTTCAGGCATACATGTGAACAATAACCTGAATAACTTGAAATGTGGCACTGAGCACTCCCGAACAATATCTTACTCTCAAGGAACAGTGAAATCTGGAAAACTGGAACAGTCCTCTACTAAACCAGCAGCAAATGACAAGATTGTGTTGCTGGTGTGTAACAGGGCGTGCACTGGACAGCAGAGCAGAAGGTGATTGGCAGCTTCACAATTAGTTATTCCTCTGGCTGCTTCGCTAATTGATCTGGGTTTTACTCGCTGTGTAGTGAAAGCACAAGGTGAAGGAGCGACAGCTTGCACTAGGTGCTAAAGAACATGTTGATCAAAAAACATTAGTGAATGCAGCAAAATATTCCTAAATTGGGTGAACTCCAGATAGTCCAGTGTTACTGGGAACCGGTGAATGCAGACCAGTTGGAAGGACATGCCACCTCTCTATAGAGCTACCTGGCAGCAAGCACATCTGACCAGATCCTGTCATATGTGGGAATTTTTAATTAGAGCACAAACAGGGGGTGGGGGGGGAAGTAAGAAACGACCATGGCAAAGGCATTTGTACCAACCACAGACTCTGAGAACTATCTCAGCCGCTTTGTTTCACAAGAGTTGTCACACCCAGGTGACAGTTGCAAAGCTCTGCTGCTTGAGCTCAGAGCAGGGCTGCAGCCCATTATAAAGGGCCCCCTGCATGGGCAGCCATTACTTTGAGTGCATCCTTTGAGCGATTCCTCAAAGTTAAGCACCTCTCCTCTGGAGACAAGTTTTTAAATGCCTTGTTTCTGGGGAGTTTCACCCAAAGCATTCCAAGCTCCGCAGCTGCCGAGTGAGGAGAAGAGTGGCACTGTCAGAATTTGGCAGTCTGATTGCTGAACAGAATAATCTTTTAATTGCTCCCTCAAATGCTGCTTCTTCCTATAGGTTTGGTTTGCCCTTTGTGTTACATTTGGAAAAAACAATTGCTTGGGATATTCTGCAGAAGGAAATTTTGGAGAAGATGCAGTATTTCCTGCGGCCTGCAGCCTGCATGCAGGTGAGGCAAATGGCTCATCTGTGGTTAGACTTCCAGATCCGTGTGATGGGAGCTAAAGGGGAAGCCGGTTACTTGTAGTGATAAATGTGATGCATGTGCTGAACTCATGGTTTCCCAATATTTCTTTGTGCAATAATGTCCAAGTCTGGTATTGCACCTCTTTTGTCTATTTGCTGAAAGGTATATGTAAGACTAGACTAATCAGGTGAAGAAATTGCATGCTTCACTTCCTTCCTTACCCCCAAGGACAGGTTAGTGCTGCTGTCTGCACTGGAAATCCACTGGTTGGTGGTGTTGGCCTAAAAGAAAGGCTGAAACATTTGCTTAGCAACTGCGTATTTCTGATGAGCACGGGGGTGTTTTCTCTGGTCACTGTAGAGGAGTTGTTGGGTACAAAGCCTCAGCTGTTGTACCTCACCCCTCTGTTAGCTGCTTGGTGTAGGCATATTTGAGACCTTGTGCGTTTGCTTTCTCGTGTAAAACCCATTCTAGGATAAAGTACATGTCAGCCAGTGCTGAGATCAGGTTTGCATGTAGGTTAAGCGTGGTCTGAGCCATTGAGATGCCTCCTGCTCTCTTTGTTGTAGGTTTGCCCATTCAGCTTGCGAGTGGTCAGTGTTGTGGGCATAACGTACTTGCTACCTCAGGAGGAGCGACCCCTCTGCCACCCAACAGTGGAAAGGTGAGTTGATCCTTGTTCCCAGGAGTGGTGAGAGGTTTCTCAGCTGGGAACTCAGTGTGTAGACATGCAGAAAGGGACAGTCTTGGTGTCTAAAGGGAATCAATGTACTTAAGTAAATGCAGTTTGCCAGCTTTGCCATATTCTCTGCTGTATGGATTCCTTTTACTCCTTCGCAAACTTGAGCTGTGTGGGAGTGGAAGAAGGATGAAGGGCTAGTGGAAAGAAGTTAAATGCATGTAAAAGATAATGTAGGCTTCAGATTGAAAGGTGGTCTAACTTTTGTCTGCTCCTCTCTCCAGGGCATTGAAGTCATGTGGACAGGGGGGAACTGCTCATGTGAAATTAGTGGTAGAATGGGACAAAGAAACTAAAGATTAGTAAGTATGAAGCAGAAAGCCTTAAAGTGTGTTCACCTCGAGAGACGAGAGATGCTTTTGACTTGCTTGTGGGAATTGTGCACCCTTCAGCAAACAGACCCCTCAAAATCTCCACCCCGTGCCCTGGCCCTTGTTGGCAGGGACAGACTAGGGCTGGGTGCCCGGGACTTGCTCTGAGTTGGAGTCCTTTTCTCTGTAGCTGGGATTTTGCATTATGGAGCAGGCATATCCCCTGCGACTCCTCCTCCCACAAATCATATTTGTGTGAGAGAGTTTGTGGGCAGAGAGTAGCTTTTTCTCTCTTGAGATGAACTGGAGTGGGTGCCCACTGAAGCTGTTTACCCCTGTGTTGCCCTGGTGGGATCTCTTGCCAGTCAGCTGTCGCTCACCTGTAATGGGACAAATCCAGGAAAGAGCTGCTGATTGTACCTTCAGAGTGGCTCCTTGGCAGCGTGGGGAGCGGGTGGATGTGCTGGTAAATGTGTTGTCTCCCTGATACAGCTTGTTTGTGAATACAGAAGAGGAGTATATTCCAGACTCCGAAAGCGTCCGCCAGCAGAGAGAGCTTCATCATCAACCTCAGACCTGCACTTTATCTCAGTGTTTCCAACTGTACACCAAAGAGGAACAGGTAGGGACAAAACTGTACAGCAGCCAGGACTCGGAAGATCTGGCTGCTCCATGTGCTGCCTGAACTCCCGCACTCAGCAGAGTAGCTGTTTTCTGCAAACACTGATTTGTTGAGACAGGAGAATAAATTTGTAACACAACACTAGTTCCCAGTCCTGCTAGGAGAGTTCCTCTGCAGTGAGGAGAGAGCTGTGGGAGGTACTGCATCTGGGTTTTTTGCCCCCAAAATGTTGATACAAGAACTTACTCCTCTGTTCTGCAGTTTCATTCCTGTGAAATAACAATGTCTTTTTCTGTGGTGCGTTATAAAGGGTTAGAACAACCTGGCTTCTTCATGGGAATGTACTGCTCTGTCATGGAGCAGTTGTGTGCTTCTAAGCCTGACTAGGGCTGGGGTGGGCTCAAGGCAGCCCTCGCTGAGTGGGAACCCCAAACGGCAGCACAGTGACTGCTGAGCTAGTTCTCCAGAGCCATGGCAGCTCTCCTCCTCTAGCTTAGCTCGTGGTGTGAGGAGGTTGAAGTAGCAGGAGAGAGACAGCGTGCCACAGGGCAGGCTGGAGATGAGTCTGATCTGGCCCTTGCCTGGAACATGTAAGCCATCTGCATTTCTTTGCCAGGGGTCTCTAATCTGCGGTAAATGCTGAAGGTAGATGGGGTGCAGGGGTCCGTGTCTGCCCTAGATGTGGGGCAGCAGAGGAACGGTGTTGTAATGCCTTGGAATTTGGAAACTAATACCCACTCATGATTCTTCCTTGTAGCTTGCCCCAGACGATGCATGGCGATGCCCACACTGCAAGCAGCTGCAGCAGGGTAGCATCACACTGAGCCTCTGGACCTTACCTGATGTTCTCATTATACATCTCAAAAGGTTTAGACAGGTAAGGATGTCTGCAGTGATGCTGGAGGACTCCTCCTCAACCAGGGAGTGACCTAACTAGACTACCTCTTCAGAGGCTGCTGTTCTGCCATATGCATTCCTCTCCTGGGTTTTTATTTTCCCCAAGCACAGTGACCTCACTGCCACTGCAGCTCGTGCTGTTCTCTGTATACACAGGAAGGAGACCGAAGGATGAAACTTCAAAACATGGTTAAATTCCCCCTAAGTGGCTTGGACATGACTCCTCATGTAGTTAAACGCAGTCAGAGTAGCTGGAGTCTGCCGTCTCACTGGTCACCCTGGAGGAGACCTTACGGTCTTGGAAGAGATCCTGAGGACTATATCTATGACCTGTATGCTGTCTGCAATCATCATGGCACCATGCAAGGGGGACACTATACAGGCAAGTATCCTGCAATGTTATGTATGTTGGATCCTCTCAGAAAGAAAACAGTTATATTTTTCTATTGAGTGTCCATAGCTTCGTGATCTTTCTTGACAAAAGGACCTAACCCAACTAACAGGGGCTGGCTATGTAATACCAGAGGGGTAACTTTTATGACTTTGAGGAATGCAGCAATGCCTGTTGACTCCAGATGTCTTACTGTACATTTCTCTCTCTGCTTTTTTTTTCTTTTACATTATTCTTCAGGGTAACGTAACTGACTTTCATGTTTCAAAAATGCTTCTGGCCACTCAACACGGAACTTTTGTAGTTGCAAGAGGCTGTTGTACATATGAAGTATTTGCACGTTGCCTATGTGCACAGATAGTTTATGAACTCCTCTTTGCTTGTTCCAGAGCAGCCAGGGATAAAGTTGCTTGATGGTTCTTAGGATCTGTATGACTTCATATGTCCTGTTTTGCCCTCTGATGTATGTCTCTGGGCTTTGTTGTCCTGGGTGGGCTCAGTCAGAAGGAGATTCACTGATGGAGGCAGACTGCCAAAAGTAATGGAACGTGAGATGAATGGAGCCACCCCGAACGGTGCTCTGTTCTGAGCAGTAATGTTGGACAAAGAAAATCTTGGAATGTGAGCTGTTTATTGTATTCTGGTGGCCTCAGGCCCCCATCTCGCCAGTCAGACTGGACGAGGATGTGTTGCATGAATAAATCTGTTCCTTTCGTTCTCCTCTGATTCCATCATAGCACATAAGTTTAAGTTATCATACAGCAAACCTTGACAGTAGTAGGAGTGAGGAAAGTCTAATAGTAATGTATTTTCTCTCAGCATATTGCAAAAACTCGGTTGATGGCCAGTGGTACTGCTTTGATGACAGTGATGTTCAGCAACTTTCTGAAACCGAAGTCTGCAAGCAGACAGCTTATATTCTTTTCTATCAGAGACGCACAGCAATCCCATCATGGTCTGCTAACAGCTCTGTGGCAGGTAAGCCCCGCTGGCATTGTCAAGGAGTGGTTGTAGTTTGTCTTTCACGGGTAGTTCGTCCTTCTGAAGAACTTTCTGCCCATCTCTGCTTAAGCCCCAGCTCTCTGTCCCAGAACTCAGTGAGGCTTGTCTCAGTCTGGTGCTCAGCATCAGAGGCTGTGGGAAACTCTCACCTCTTCTGGTAAGGTTAGCTGTGGCAAAGAGGCTGTAGAGATGGGGGAACCCCCTTCCATCTCCTTGGGTAATTCTTCTCAGAACTGCCTTTGTCAAAACCATGGCATAAAAATGTGACTAGCTCGTTCCCTCCAGCAGAGCCATTGGTCTCGGGTAAGCAGGCAGCAGCTGAAGGTGGTGGTTGAATCTGGGGTGAGCTGGGAGCAGATGCAGGCTTGGTAACTTGCCTTTGGAAAGGAAAGTATTTGCGCTGTGTTTTTGTGGCAGGTCAAGGACTGCCCACTGCCAGCATGCTGCGCTGATTCTTTTGCTTCACAGCATGCTGGGACAAGTGCAATTCTGTCACTTGTAACCATAACTATTTCATAAGAGTAACAACTTACTGTCCCAGCCAGTATCTTGGGACAGCTCCAGACTCCAGGTGTCTGTCAAAGCCAGTTCGTACCTGATTCTCGGTGGCTTTCTAAGGTTTCACATGTTCTGCAGCTACATGCTACTGGCCTGATATCTGTGCCTGATTCCTTGCAGGCTCCACAAGCTCCTCTCTCTGTGAGCACTGGGTCAGCCGTCTTCCTGGTAGCAAGCAGCCCAGCATTGCTTCGGCAGCGTCATCGCGGCGCACATCTCTGGCTTCGCTCTCAGAATCGGTAGAGCTGACTGGGGAAAGGAGTGAAGATGATGGTGTGTATCAACACTGCTGTGGAGGGGGGATACTGGGCCACTGGTCTTTCTGTTACAAGATCCCTGCTAAAATAGCTGCAAAATATGTAGTTACGTATTTTGCATGTTCGTACATATGGGACAGTTACTCAAGCAGCTGGGGGAGGCAGACACTGTGTTGGTAGGAGCAGATGGGTTTTGGCACAAGTGAGCTTTTCTCTGATGTGAAAGGATGGAGAAAAGCAGGGCAGGAACTTTTCAAAGAAAGGAAATGCCATCAATGAAACCTTTCAATCAAGAACTTTCTGCGCTTGTGTTTTTTCTGGGTTTCACAACAGCACATTTGCAGGGAGGCTGACGTATCGCTACAGCTTAGCATAGGTACTGATTGTCTGCTGCCATGCTGTAGACTGCTCCCAGGGAGGTGTGAAGATACACAAATTCACTTCTGTGTGCAAATAACAGTTCAGTTCCTGGCTTTGCCTGGGTCCTCCGCCTACTGCCTTATAACTTTTGAAATTATGGAGCTTCAGGGGTCAGTTGGAGCATTTTGAAGTAGGTAATGTCCCTGCAGCAGTGTTGTGATATCTGTCAGATCTAGCCATGGCAGTCACGTTTCTAAAATGCTTATTGCTGTACTTTGGTTATAAATACAAATACACTACTTGATCTAAAGAGGTAGGAATCCTACTTTGCCTTTTACAGGATGGTATGGGAAAATATTCTTTGATACAGGAAAAGGTATTTCTGGGAGCACAGTTGCAGTTGGTGAACTCATTGCTAGTTTCAAAGACTTCCAAGGTGCGAAAACCTGTGTTTGGTCTCCTGCTGCTCAGGGATGAGACGAAAACCTGGATTTTCCAGTTATAAGCTTCAGAGAGTTACTTCTGGGTGACCACTAGCAACTAACGGTTGTTGAATTCCTTATTCAGCTTTTATGCACGAAGCTCTGCCTGCAGCAGGCATGGAGAGACGGGCATATGATGTGGTGTAGGTGGGCTGTCTGACTCTCTTAGGGAAATGGCATCTGTGGATGGGTGGTATAAACTGATTGCAGGCTTGGCTTTCATACTGAGGATGTCACTTGCTTTCTCTGCAGGAGGCTTTTCAACTCGACCCTTTGTAAGGAGTGTCCAGCGTCAGAGCTTGTCATCTAGATCTTCTGTCACCAGCCCGCTGGCAGTGAGTGAAAATGGTGTCAGGCCCTCGTGGTCACTCTCCGCAAAACTGCAGTTGCGCTCCAACTCTCCATCCCGCTTCTCTGGAGATTCCCCTGTACATACCTCTGCTTCCACCCTGGAGAAGATTGGGGAGGCTGCTGATGATAAAGTCTCCACCTCTTGCTTTGGCAGCCTGAGGAATCTCTCTAGCAGCTACTTGGAGCCCTGCGATGGCAGTCGGCGAGAGCACAGGACGGCTCGCAGAGCCCCTTTGGCTGTCATGGAAGGGGCATTCAGGGAAGAGTCTGTTGTAAGGACATCTAGCTCAGATCTTTCAGATGGGTATGTTAAAAGCTCTGTGCAGCCAGACAGGAATCACCCTGCTTTGGACCCTTTTGATAACAACAATCAGATCGCCTTTGTTGATCAGAGTGATTCTGTGGATAGCTCTCCAGTCAAGGAGGTGAAAGCCCCCAGTGGGACAGGGCTGGCTGCAGAGAAGGCAGATGGCACCCCTAAGAAGGTTCACAGCTCCAAGGGAGTTTCTGAGCCAGACAAAAGTTTGAGGAAGGGAAGGACAGTCCTATCTAACCAAGAGACCAAAGTCTCTCGCTCTTCTCCTCCTCCACTAAGGAGTTCCCAGAAAGTTTCCCGGTCTAGAAGTAAGACGGACTCCTCTAGGGCCAGTGGGCGACATGGGTCTCCTGCTCCCACTCAGGCTAGGAAGGACCATAGCACGAAGCCCCTTGAGGTGGCTGTCCCATCGGCTCAACAGAAGCAAAAGTCAGGTTCTTCTCCATCCTCCACAGCTGCCAAGAAAACCCCATCAGGCTCATTGACTAAGGGCTCTTCTGCTGGGAAGAGCCGGACTTCAGACCGAAGCCTCAGCAGAGAGGGCTCTAAGATAAGTCTGGGGTCGGATAAAACGAGTGTTACCAGCAGTTCAAGAACGAGCTCCCCACGGATAAGCCACTCTAGGAGTGACAGCAGGGCAGTAGACAGCAAACACGTGCGGAGCTCCTCTATGGCCAACCTGCGGTCTCCAAATGTTAGTGTGCGTTCTGGTTTGAAGAGGGACAGCAAGTCAGAAGAGAAAGGATTGTCCTTCTTTAAATCAGCCTTAAGGCAGAAGGAGACCCGGAGGTCAGCAGACCTGGGAAAGACAACGATGCTCTCCAAAAAGACAGGGAGTGGCAGTTCCAAGTCAGGCAGTAAAAACGTGCTGGAAGACAAATTGGAGAAAGGTGTTGTCCCACCAGCCTCTCAAACCAATGCCAACGTTACTGCAAAAGAAAAACTTGTCCCAAAAGATGCCACACCCAACAAACATTCTCTGCTATCCAGTCGCAAGTCCAAGTCTTCCCAGCTAGATCCCGGAGTCCAGTCTCCTCCTTCCAGTGGCAAGCAGTCTGCTGACAAGCCGCTGAAAAAATTACCTTCCAGCATGCAGGTGTCTGTACGGCCTTCTCTGGAACCTCAGTGAAATGCTGCAATCCAGGTGTCTTTTCTTCTGCTGAGAAGCTAATTTATTCTGAGCTCTTGTTTTTTTGTTCATGTGCCTAATGTATGTTTTGAGGAGAAGTTAACTGCAAGTTGTTAAAGCGCCTTTTTGATTCTGCCATCAAACCAAATAGCCACAGGCAGCCAGCACTGATGCAAGTAGTCTAGCTGGAGTCATTGTTGAACATGAATGCAGCTGTCCCATAGCACTTGTACAGGAGTCTCTTTCTAGAAAATGCAACAACTTTCTTCAGATTCAAGGTGTGAAATCTGAAACTCAGTTGTACTGACACTAGTGTGCTTTGTAGAGCTGTGAACTGATATTCCTTTGGTCTTGTTCTGAGCAGGCTGTGTCCACGTTGGTGTATGGCCTTGTTCTGAGCTGTGGAGGGTGCGAAGGAAACTGGAGAGACTGCCGCTTCTTTATGCTCTCTCTCAACCCTCTCTCCCTGCTCCCCTCCATTTTTCAAGCTTTCTAAAGGGCAATATTTCAACACTAATGTTGTTTCTCAGGTATATACTCAGCCAGTATAGGAGGGACTAGCATTAGTGGATGGACAGAAAGGTACCTGTGTGTTCATGCATATGCGCGTGTGTGTAATAGATTTCATTTTTGCATTCCAACAGCAGAAAGGTGGGTGTTTTTTTTACTATCATGAAATGTAACCTGCATTTTTTTTTGTTGTTGTTGCTGTATCTATGAAAGAGTTTTACTCTGTCCATACCTAAGTCGACCTCTACCCTGTCCTCTTTAATTGCTTTCTCTCTTCTGAAACACTATACTAAGCAACAGAAGAAATCACTAAGCAGCAGCCGCTTACCAGCTTGTACGTGTGGAAGTGCTGGGCGGGAGATGGTCGCAGTGCCGTAGGAGAGCTGTCTTCGTGCACCCGAATGGCAGTGATGCTGTTAGGACCCCTGTTCAAACTCCTGAGAAGAAGTGTTTCCTAATGTGCTCAGATGCTTAATCGTAGTGGTGTGAATATAGCATCCGTTATTTATAGGAGTAATGTTTAGATAAGCCAAGTGTTGTCTTGTCTTCTCTGCCTTCTCTGAGCATGCTTTGAACAAGCCTCTTCGTGTGGGTTGGAGGGGCTGTACCAAAATACCATGGAGCAGTTTTCACATTCTCCTGAGCACTGCTACGTTCCTCCCTTGGGCATGCCATGCTTCTCACCCTCCCGGCGGGTCTGGCTACCATGTGTCTCTTAGCGAAACGCTCCCTATTCTTGTTTGGATGACGGTCTCTATCAGGGTTAAAACACTACATCTAGTGATGTCTTTGTTTACATGCCTTTCTTACAGGGGAGATTGCTCAAGTTCTTTAAGATTCCTCTTAAAACTCTTCAAGGTGGATTCCTCAAGTCCTTTTATATATGTGCGGTGTAATCTTTTTTTTTTTTTTAATCTCATGAGTTTTTATTAATGTGCTGCATATCCTTTACGTACAGCAGCAGTCTGTCGTGTAGGTCACGACATGCAGCAGCTGGGCAGTGTGCTGGGCACGCTTATCTTCTGAATGAGGTCTTTGCCTGTCATACAGTCGTGGGTGGTAAAGCTGCTTCTCCAGGCTTAGCTTGTGGACAGACATATCTGCATATCTTTTTTGTCACCGTAACAAATAGCCCTCCACCAAGTAGTGACTCTGAGCTGGTCTGTTCCACCCCCTCTCTTGTGCTGATGACCCTGCAAGAAGCCTTGCCCCCAGGTCTACAGGGCATGTTGCTGCTCTGTGATCACTTTTTCTACTTGTCTCACCACGTATCTGCAGCGAGCTTTGGGGAGAAATATTTTGGGGGTAGCTGACACATTGGTGTGTGTGTGTGGAGCTGAGCTGGGGGTGCCATGGGGCTCTGGTCAGTGTGTGATGGTGAACCCACCTGCAGTACAACCCTTGCTCTGTCCCAGTGATGTTCTGCAGTCAGATGCTTTCGTGAAACCCAGAAGCAATGTCAGTAGCCTGTGTGTTTTAACAATATGCTGGACTCTGTGCCCTGAAATATGTTTTTAAACCTGAACATAACCATCTTTTTGATGCATTTCTTCTCCTGGGTATTGTTCAGTCTCATTTATTGCAGCAGCAAGAAGCAAAGATTGCATTACTTGCTTCTTAAATGTATGACTTGGATTATTCTTGGATTATTTTTTGTTACATCCAGCCGAGCAGATAAGATTTCCTTCACATTGTAGTACTTAAATTACTTCCCGAAATGTTGATGTTGAAGTATTTGTTTAAGGTTTTATCTGTATTAAGGTCTTGCACTGTGGTGGCTCTTCTCTTGTAACAGCTCTTCTAGCAAGAATGTAATTCTGGGAGCTAGTGCTAACTTGGCTTGGTATCTTTTAATAGACAGAACCTAGTTTTCTCTGCATTTTACCATGGGACATTTGTGAAAGATTATTTTTATCAAATGACATTTTCTTTTCATGCCATTGTTCACTGAATAGGTTTAAACTGGAAGCCAGTGTATAGTTTCTGAGGTGGTTTTGCTCTTGTATTGCATGCCTGGGCTGAAGGAGATTTTGAAGCCATGTCCAAATTGGCGTTCTAGCTGAACACCAGTTCAATATGTTTGTATTTGGGGCATGAGAATGGTCATTAGAGTTCCCAATTGGACGGAATGGGAGGTCCTGATGCAAAGCATTCCAGTAGCTGATGTTAAAAGCAGTCAAACCTCTGCCATCCCATGATATGCAATCTAGCCCTTTTTCTGTGTGTTCCCCGTAATTCCTGATAGAAATTGCTGCCTGCTCTGGCACTGTCTACTCTGCGTATGCTGCCAAACTGGATTTCCTACCTGTCCCTCTGAAAACAGCAGCTCCGGTGCAGGCTCCTCGCTTGCAAATGGGCACGGAGTGGGCAGATGAGACTGCACTGGTAGTGTCCTTGTCTGAGGGCAGATGAGACGATGCTCTTCTCTGGTGGGCTGCCAGCACACAGTGTGTTTTCTGGTTCAGGTGGGCTTTACTTAGGGTGTTCTCAAGCAAAATGTTTTGACTTACGAGGTTGCACTGTAGTTCTTGTTGAATGCAAAGCACACATCGGGCAAAATGTGCAAAGCATGCCCCATGCAGGACCTGGTAGGTGCAGTCCCTGGTCTCGTGGCTGTGTCGATTCTGTAGCAAAGCAGTTTGGAAAGCAGCCGTTTTTTGCCACTCTGCATCTCTGCTTTTTGGTACCACAGATTTCCACTAGTATATGAACTGCCTTGCACAGGAGGGGGTTGAAGGGTGTGGGTCCAGGAAACAACGATGTTCATTGTGAGTGTAAAACTAAGCCTGATTGCTGTTAAAGTCATGACTTCGTCAGTGATGCAGAGCAAATCTTTCTAAAACTGAGTGTAGGTTATTGCAGGCCCCACTTAAAGTTATTTGGGGAAAAAGCAACATCAGTCTTCTCTCCTTGCTTTAAAGCAGGCTTGTTTCTTAGCACTTTCATGCATAGGAATTCCTGTCCACGTGTGTTGCCTTGTCCAGATGTAGGGATGTGGCACAGTACTACGGAACACTGCAGAGAAGGATCTTCCAAGTCCTAGATGCCAACACCACCTTGGCTTTGTGTATTGGTTCTTCAAGCAGTGGAGGTGCAAGGCTGTTCTGAAGCAGCCATTTGTACGTGGTCAGCTCTTCTTAAAATTCAGGTTTGGCTTCAGAAGCATTTGTGCCTGTGGAGGAGGTGGGTTCTGCCATCTCTGGAGGTCATCGCTGGCCAGGGACCTCCACCTGCCCCTGGGTGGTGGTATGCAGGGCCTGGAGTGGGACAAGAACAGCTCCTGTCTGGGTCCACTCTGCCAGTCATGCAGAGCCATGGCGCCTGTGGAACGGCCCGTGGTGTGGCTGCCTATGGGGTGAGCTGTCCTGGCTTTGGGGTGGTGGAGTTCGGGACCCCAGGGCTGATGATCTGGAAGCAAAGGTTTACAGGGCAGCCTCACGCTGGTGAGAAATGCGGTGAAAAGACGAGGTCCAGCACTATCCCAGTCCTCACACAGCCATGTGAGCTCCGAGGGAAAGCAGGCTCCAAGCCTTCTCAAGTGTCGAAAGATGTGTTTCCAGTCAACTTTGGGTTGAACTCACCTGCATTGGCCACGTGTAACTCGTATTTCACATCGCATCTCTAGTCTGACACTTGCTCCTGTTCCTGGAGTCAGCCCTCTGGGTGCAAGAAAGCAGCACCTTCATTCCAGTGCTAGATTCCTGCTGGAGTCACCTAAAAAAATTATTTTTACCCTTTTTGGGCTGCGTCTTTTGGATAGTGTTTAGTAGTATACAAATTATAAGCACATTTTCAATGACGTGTATTAAAGAGGCACCTTTTATTTGTATTAATCACATTTGATAGACAATTTGGTGCCTGCAGTTCTCTGTAACTTGTAAGTGTCTCACTTTGGGTGTATAAATTGTTAACCCTTTCAAACTTATCAGATATGGCTAAATAAAAATAATAATAAAAAAAAAAGATGCTTAGGATAGAAAATTAGCAGCTTAATTACAGTACACTTATTCCACTGTAAGTGCCCTCATCTGTCTTAGCTGCAAGGTTGTTTGCTTTCCAAAGCTGAAACTTGAGCATGGTTAAAACTTTTTTTTTTTTTTCTCCCCCCTCAGTAATAAAGGCAGTTTTGCATGGCAGTTCTCTCGCTGTACCCGAATGCATGCACTTACTAACTATGCAAGCATCTAATACAAACCATAGACCGTGCTTTCAGTACCCGAAGCTGCTGGGTAGACTCCGGAGCGCTGCTTTGAGCCCCTACTTCTGTTCCCCGGTGCAGCTGCGTGTCAGCGCGTAGGAGCATGTCCCTGGGTTCCTGCTTTGTTTGCACATCTTTGATTCTTTCCTTTGCAGAATTCTGCGTTACTGACAAGGCTGGGGTGTAGCATAACGTCAGAGGCATCGGAAATGTTGAAATGAGAACAAACTGGTTTTCTGTATTGTATTGGTTTTTTTCTTTTTCTTTTCTTTTTTTTTTTAACAGGGAAAACCTGACCAGTGTTCTGTATGTAGCCTGCCATTTTCCATGTAACTTTAATGACATGTTCTACGTTGTGAGAAGAGGCAGTCACCTGTAGCCGTATGAACACTCAAAAAAAGAGGTTTTTATTGAATTTCTGTGCTAAAGGAGCAGTTTCCAGTTGTCAGTGTGCTGCCTGTACTGGTAACTGGGCTTCTGCCTCCCTTCCCAGGAAGAGCCGTGTGGGACCCCGGCTGCCCATGGGGGTGGCTGGGCTTCCCTTTTGTGCTCCAAAACGGTGGTGGTGGTGGTGGTTGTGTTTCTGAGCCGTGCTCCTGTTCGACGGTAGATCCCAGCGGGGCGGTTGTACGCACAGCGTGGGGCTGGCCAGGGTGGCAGCTGGTGGGACGTACCGGGCAGAGCGGGCGGCCGATGAGGTCTCACCGGCAGCACGCTTGGTTAGCAAGAAGGTGTGGGTCCCGGGAGTCCTCTGGGGGGCTGCCTGGCCATGTCCCTGCGAGATGCCACCTCGCAGCAGTGGTTAGAGCCGCCGGGCTGAGCGGCAGGTTCTTGGCCCCACTCCCCCTGTGGGCTCTCTGCCTGTCCCCCTCGGTCAGCTGGCACGGAGAGGGTTTGGAAATGACATTCCAAATGATTTTACTGTTATCTTTTTTTTTTTTTCTTTTGTATCTTTGTCATTTGCCTACTAATCCAAAAATAATTTGGCAGTATCTAATGTTATCTGTGGAGGGAACTGAAATTTAGTTTTAATCTGTGGTGAGATGAAAGAACTACATGGTTTTCTTAATAAAAGCACCATAAAGCATTTACTATTAGGAGCTTTATTTTGTAAAATAAAAGTACCTCTGAAGACTTGTACAATATCTATATTAGGTTTAAAGGTTTAGGGAGTCTTCTATTTTTTTAAAGGCGATAGCACTCAATTTATCTGCAAATAGTGTTTTTTTTTTTAAAAGACACAGATTAAAACTAAGTGTGAACACAAATTCCGTTTCACTCTAGGCCCTGCAGCACAAACGCGTTGGAAGAAAGTTAGTGTTAGGTTTGTATGGCATTTGTGCAGTGCAATAAGAAACCATTTTTAGGTGCTACATTGCCTTGGGTAGGGTGACACAAGGGAATACAGGCTACAAGCGGCTAGATTATTTTCTTGTGGCCTTCCAAGTATTAATTTGTACAGATTTGCTCACCAACTGTGCCTCACCATTGGTTAAAATTGAATTTTAAGTCCTGTTGCAAATGCAGTCTTCTGGACACAATGTCGGATTTTACACTGGAATATCTACAGTTCTAAAAACTGCATGTCACATCACTGTACACTGATACTGGGACGTGGGGCTTGCCCACACCTTTGATATTCTCTTCTGTATTTTAATGTTTTTGAACTGTACAGTAATCTGGAAAGCAGGCTGTCTTTACTTGGGGTTGAACATTGTACCATAAATTTTAAATTATTTGAGGACAAGTGCATGAGACTGTGTCAATGCCTTTTATTATTTATTTGTATGTTTTATTATTCAAGGTGTATGCACTTTTAATATGCAGAATTTATATTTTTATGTTAAAAATCATTTTCTTTCAGAAAGAAGAGTTTGAATATGAGGAATTGGAATTAAGTGCAAAAAGGGGAATATGTAATAAAATACAATAAATTTATTACTAGGCATCCTGCCTGAGTTGAGCCTTTTTCCAGGTCTGCATCATCGCCTGCCGAGGCTGCGGTGGCCACTCCAGCCTAGTTGTGGTCCCCGCTCTGCTGGTGGGACATCCTGCCCTCCTGCTGCAGGAGGGGACTGTCTTTTGGGGCAGGGTCGGTGTCTGCCTGGTGTAACCACGGAGGGGCTTCGCCGCCGGCTCTAACGCCCCAGCTGTGGTGGCATTGAGGTGCTGGAGTGGGTCCAGAGAAGGGCAACGAAGCTGATGAGGGGTCTGGAGAGTAAGTCTTATGAGGAGAGGCTGAGGGAGCTGGAGTTCTTCAGTCTAGAGAAGGGGAGGCTGAGGGGAGACCTTATCGCGCTCTATAACTACCTGAAAGGAGGGTGTAGAGAGGTGGGGGTCCGTCTCTTCTCCCAAGTCACAGGCAACAGGACAAGAGGAAATGGCCTCAAGTTGTGCCAGGGGAGGTTTAGATTGGATATTAGGAAAAATTTCTTCACTGAAAGGGTTATCGGGCATTGGAATGGGCTGCCCAGGGAAGTGGTGGAGGCACCATCCCTGGAGGTGTTCAAAAGACGAATTGACATGGTGCTTGGGAATATGGTTTAGTGTTGGAGTGTGTGTGTGTGTGGTTTTGGGTTGTATTTTTTGTTTGTGTTTGTTTTGGTTGTTTTGGTTTTTTGTTTTTGTTTGTTTTTTGGTTTTTTTTTTTTTTATGATTGGACTAGATGATCTTAAAGGTCCCTTCCAACCTAGACGATTCTGTGATTCTGCATGGGAGTGGGGCATGGGCTCAGTGACTGCCCTCTGCATCCTGAACAGGCCTCCTCTCTGCTCCTCTTGAGACATAAAAACCCAGAGACATGTTTTGGGGCGTAGAACCTGTGTGCTGGGGAGGGGGAGATGGGCTCTTACCTTACCCCTCAGATGCTGGCCCTGATGCTTCTCTCTCCACAGACCGGCAGCCCAGTCCTGCTGGTGCTCGGCTGGGGTCCCTACTGCTGGCACGTCCTGAGAGCAGGGTGCAGGACCTGGACTGGAGCCTTTTTGTGCTGGTGAGTTTGGTGCGTGAGCCCAGTGGGCAGGGGGATGTGATCTGGCTCTTCCTTAGGGTTTGAGGACTCGTTCCCGGCCAGGCAGAGGTGGGGGTCTCCCCTGTCTGCCCAGCCATGCCTTGTGTCTGGGGTCAGCATCCCTGTTCCTGTCCCTAAAGCCCTGTGGAGTCCCAGGGCCACTGGGGCTGTGCTGCCCTTGCTGGTGGGTGCCAGGCTCTGGTGGCAGCGTCCCCATGTCTCCCCTCTCCTGTGCTGTGCTGGCCACGCTCCAGCCGGCTCCTTGCCCCCGGGCTGATGTAGTGATGCAGCGTGTGGCTCCGCTGCTTGAGGTTTGGTTCAATATTAGCCTTTTTTAATGGTTCGTTATTGAACTGAGGCTTAAACTGTGCAAGAGTGATAGTAACTGAGTGTTTAATTGTGTGCTCCTCTAGCTCTGCATCCTAATTAAATATTGTTTTTCATTTAGCAGGGTGTGCAGCGGTGGAGGAGAGTGTGGAATGCAGATGGGCTGCCCCTGTCACCTCTGCGCTTCGGCTGAGCGAGGAGGATGAGGAGGATGGAGCAAGGTGGGAGGAGGACAGTCCTTGCTCCCAGCTGCTGAAGGGAGGACCTCTCTGTCTCTGGGGGTGACTGTGTAGTCCGCCGGTGACACGCTCGGCTGGGTGAGCTGCTCAGCCACAGCTGGGCAACCATCCCCGTGGCTGCTGGGCAGCCTGGGCAGCAGTCTGGAGGGCGAATGTGGCGTGAAATGCTTTAGTAACCCAGTGTGTCATATCGGCTCAAGAACAGGAGGGAAAAATGGAAGACGTTGTGGTTGGATCTGCCTGGGGCCATTTCCACTGCGGAGACTCGGATCTTCCTGCTTGAGTGAGCCATCAGATCGGGGTAGTAGGGGCTGGTGCTCATGCTTCACAAACTTGTCTTTAAATGCAATTTTTATTTTTAAGTTTTTTTTTTCCCTCTTCTCCTCTCTCTTCCACCCTCCAGAGCATATTTTTGCCTCCCCGCTCTTTGAGGTGCAGCATCACGTATTTTGTGCCCAAATGCACAAGAGCCCCACTCCAGCTGGAGGAGCGGGCTTGGAGGTTTGGTGTCACTGCTGGGGCTGCTCTGGTCTGGGCGGGCAGGTCCTGTCGGCCGAGGGCACGTCTGGGACAAGGCAGCCTGGCACACGCTGTGCCCTCTTTGGCTATGGGGCTCTCCGGGGTGTTGCAGAGGGATGACTCTGGTTGTGGACTCCCGTTGCGGAGTCGTGGCTGGCTGCGGGCTATTCAGCTGTCACCTTTGCTATATTGCTAGAGCAAATGCTCAGCTCTGCAGGGCGTGGGGTGGGATGGTCTGGCATTTCCCTTTCATTGGATTTATTTGCAGGTTGGTGCCTGTGGGGTTGATCTACTCCAGAAGGTGGGTGGGGATAAGGTGGAGAGTCTCTTATGCTCTATTCTGCCCAGTTCTGGGGTGAGGGACTCTTGCGATATACTTTTGGTGTGAAGAAGAGCCTCAGCCCAGCCTCCTTATGCCTGCGATAGCTGCTCTTTCCCTATAAATCTTGTTGCCTTCCTGTCTCAGGGCTGTAGAATGGTTGTCACCTCTCCCGCCCTGGGGACAGCAGTAAACTGGATGGTGCACTGGTAATCTCCAGCTCTCTGGAGAGAATGGGGAAAGGGCAGCTCTGCCCCGGAGCGCTGGCTGGACCGGAGAGGAGCCACTGTCCTTTCAACCGAATCCGGCAGGATCGTACCATGGGGCTCATCCCTGCCCCACTGAGCCGGCAGGAGCCTGGCTGGGAGCCCAGCACCTTCCCCGATAGTGGAGCTCCAGCTACAGGGAAAAAAAAAAAGGTGCATATAACGGACTGTTCTGCCTTTATCCTGATTTGCAATGAGCTTTCTTAAATGACAGCGCTGGCGCCTGTGATTGCCGTGCTCTTCCAGCAGCCAGTGCTAGAACCACGGCCCAGCTCCGGGAGCTGCAGAGCTGTGGCCCGAGGGGGCCCCGGCTGCACATCCCTGGGGTGTGGGGGCACCACTGACCGCTTCCAGAGAGGGCTGGGGATGGGGGACGCTGCATCTGCCCCTGTGCCTGCGGGGGAGAGCGATGGGATCGGCTGATCCTGCCCGGACCCGGGGCCAAAAGGGTTCCTGGGGGGCTGTTACAGCTCCCTGCTGCAGGCTGGGACCTGCCTCTTCTTCCAGCTGGTGCATTTCCCAGCTCAGGACACGGGACATACGCTGCTCCCTGCCTGTCTGCAGCTCCCCGGGGCCTGATTGCCAAGCCCAAGTCTGGTTTTGGTGCAGTGGCCGGCCAGCATCCCCAGCAGAGAGCATGGTGGCTCCTCGAGGGGAGCCTGGCTCTTCCTGGGGCAGGACCGGTGCCAGCACTGAGAAACCGGTTTGCCAGCTCTCCCCCTGTGTGGCACTGGGGGCTCTGGGCTTTGTCTTGCCCGTCCGGTGGCCAAAGGGCACAGGGAGGTGGGCAGGGTGCTGTTGGCGTGGGGCACTGTCTCAGGCAGCAGTGAGGTTTGAAGTGACGTGTTGGTTGTCAGTGCAGCCCATGTGCCCCCTGCTGCGGTGCTTACTGCCCGGGGTGTCACCCGGGAATCCCTCCTTGGTCCCCAAATCATGGATGTGTTACCAGCTGTTGCTGATCTCCCATGGCCCAGCTGCAGTTACAGAAATATTGAAGTTAGTCTGTTTACCAAGAGCCATGCTGCGTTACCCCTTGTCCTGATCTATCCCTGGGACCAGGGGGGCACTTGTGGACACCACCAACCCATGCCATGGGATCGTGCCTGCAGCTTTCATCCATGTTTCTGCCCATCCTGGTGGGAATGGTGAGATGGAGCTGAGCCCCCCGGGTGTTGGGTGCAGGAGCTGGTGGCTATGCTGGGCAGTCACGGCGTACGAGACCCATCCTTTTATTGCATACCAGAGAGAGTAATTACTTCACGTCTTGTATGGAAATGGGGATGACAGATATCATATTAAATCGTAGGGTCATCACTTATTTATAGGTGATTACATTAAAGAGATATTAATATAGCCAAAGGCTTCGCAAAATTAGAGTTAATATATTTTTGTTTATTATATTTGCCAATATTTCTCTAATCCAGCCAGGTTTTTATGGCCACTTATTAAATAGAGAGCCGGCTGCAGTTCCCTTAACCTAGCTGGGAGGGTGGCGAGAGGACAATTGGAAAACACTTGAGAACTTTGATCTTCGAGTGATTAAATTTTATTGCCTCCTTGTTTATGAGGGTCCGATGGCAGGTGCTCCACGCGCTGCGAAATGAAGCGAGGGCAGGTTCGGGCTCGTGCCGTTATTAAATGTGGGTCAGCAGGGGAGGCTGCGTCTGGGCGCGGAGCTGGGGCTCGCAGATATTCGGGTCCTCGGCCAGGATTAGCACTGTGCTTAACCAGGATTAGATTATTGCAAAACGGGGCGCAGATTTCTGACACCCCGGGGGAGGCGGGGGTGTCCCCAGGGAGCGCTGGACATGGCTTTCTGCCTTGTCCCCGTATCCCTGGAGCCCGGCGAGGTGCCAGGGCTGCAGCTTTGGGGGGCACCAGTGTCCCCCCAAGCAGATGAGCAAAGCAGAGGAGCCAAGAAAACCCACTTGTGGGGCTGGAGGACCCGACCAGGTGAGAGCAGCGTGCGAGGACGGCTGCTGGTTGTGCCGATGAGGGTGTGGAGGATGGATGTGCGAGGAGCTGCCTGCTCCCTGCCTGCTCCCTGCCTGCAGGCAGCTGCTGTCTGTTGGGATATTTATTAACACCCGGCTGCCTCCGAGAGCCAGAGCAAAACCCAATCTTTGGAGGCCGTCAATAAATTATAACATATTAGGCACTGTCATCCGTACCCCCGGACTCTTAAATTTTGTTCTAATTAGAGTATCGTTTTTCCTTTCTCAGCACTTTTTCCCCTCTGCTGGGTATCGATCCTTTCTCTGTGGGGATCTGACCAACTGTTGACAATTTATGGTAACATAAAACTAGTACCTCTTATAGCAAAAACCCGGCTTTTAATAAAAACCGCTGACACCAGCCTCTCGCTGGCAGCCTAACCTGATTACCAAACGGATTTAGCAGTTAAGGCTGTGCCGATGCCCCGGTCGTTTTGCACATAGGGATTTTTACTATAACACTTATCAGGCTTTCAATTGTCATAATATTTCATAAATACATATGTACCTAATTGAAAGCTTTGAGGCCAATAGGACGCGTCCTGGGAGTGCTCCCCAAGCCTTGCCTGACTGCTGGACACTCGTAGTGTCTGTCTGATGGTTAATGGAGGCAGCCATGGGGCTGTATCATAGTGTCATAGTGTTGTCCAGGCCGGAAGGGACCTCCAAAGGTCATCTAGTCCGACCTCCCCGCAGTCAGCAGG
>JAOXJK010000069.1:8110489-8178520 GCA_025774025.1 Xenus cinereus
TTAACACTGCCAGAGAGAAACTGGAGGTAATTTCAGATGTGCCATGCCAAAGCTCCTGTGTGCTTGGCTGCTTGATGTTACAGGACAGAAGAACTTGCACTTTTGTTATTTTAATCAGTTCTTGCTCAGTCATTGCATGCAATAGTTATTTTCTTCTCTAGGAATGCAGATTTGTCAGTTATGCTGATTTAAAGTACATATCTACAAGTAGAAGGACCTAATCTAAAGGCATGTTATAAAATAATTTCAGTACACAACCTATCAAGTTCTTAAGACATCCATGTCTTAAGGTCATGTCTGCTTTGTGTTGATTTGCATTTAACCATCTAAACAGTTTCTTACGACAGGTAGAGACAAGACTGTGGAAAATGGGTCTGAAATTCTTCATTATGACAGCATGGAGGTTGCATACTGTTCTGTGCCCATTGTTTTTCATGCTTATTATTATAATTTAATTGGTTTCTTATTCCCCTCCATGTGTCTGTTTTAGTCAGTGATTGTCTTTCCATCCATCCTTAGATTATTAACTCTTTAGTGCAGCCATCATCCTTTGTATTTCCCCTTCTGCGGTGTTCAATCTATGAGCTATTGCTGAGACCACTCAGCTGCGCTGTAGCAGAACTTGGCAGATGAGTTATTCATACTGCATTACATAATGTACTAAATGCAATCTTTGTACAAAAAGGAAAGATAAATATATACTTGCTTTAGGGAAGAATTCAGAATTTGATTTCAAGCTTTCTTATGTGTTTTAAGGGTTGGAAAAAGAGAAAGAAGTATTTATCTAATATTGCTATTAAGTATTTTTATACATATACTTGATTAAAATTTGGTCTTTGTAGCACTTACAATTTTACTGCTAAGTAGGCTAAAAAGATAACATACCTATTTCTCATCTCTCGGTGGTCTCATTTTATGTTCTGCCATGCGTCTTTGTGAAGTGTCAAAATCTCAGCTCGCTGCACATAGGCTGATGGTAGGTACTACATCTTAGATGTCAAATGTAGAGAAAAAGGAGAGGAAATAGTTTGAAAATGTCAGCCCACTCATAGGAACAAAACTATGGCAAGCATTTGCAAGCTCTTTAAACTTCAGCCTGAATTACAAAAGCTATCAGAGTACCTTAGGAAAAACTACTATTACTTTGGGTCATCCATACATGCACATTTTAAAGTGTCAGAAGGACGTTTATTTGTCAGGGTTGACATTACTACATTCAAACAGATTTTGTCTCCAGGAACATCACTAACGACACATCTAACACACTATGTTTCAGTAATACATTGTGAAGACTTGAAACAGAGAAAAAGCACTGGGATGTGATTGCTAATTTCTACTATTAAAATATATATATTTTTAATACAGACATATAGTGGCCTATATCAGGATTCCTGGCTGGGGTTTAGATCACCTCTTCATTTTTATGACAGGAAGCCACCTAAAGTAAGGAGGTAAGTGGGGTGAAAAGTGAGGTGGCTCCCATTCATTTTAGCTAGACTCATTCCAAAATCCTGGTATGTTTTGGGGGGGGGACTTCAAAACAGTAGTGGCTACAAGACTATGAACCACAGGATCTGCCATTTACAGCAAATTTTTCCTGTTCACATATTACTTCTGCAGGTGCAGAAAATGTTGCTTTAATCAGCATTATCTCCTATGGTTTTCCATATCTTATTATCACATAAATCCTTCCATATGGATGTCCTAAAGGTAATGACTGAGCAGACAAGCCTTCTGTTTGACAGGTTAAAGAAGAGGACATACTATCCTTAAAACTATCAGATTTTCCTTGTAGAATGTTTCTCCTATTCTCACTGTACCTTCAAGGCTTTATTGATATGAGAAACCTATAGGTACATTAATTAAACTTACGGTACACTTAGTTTTACTCTCTCCTTCTCACCCTTACCCAGCTTCGTCAGCAGGCAGTAAAGTATTCTGATAATTTTTCAGCTCAATTTAGAATAAATTTTTGACTAAACATATATGCAGCCAAACTGCAGCTGTCAGAAGAAATAAAATGTGAGAGTGAAGTTCAGCACTCTGGAGTGTTTACATTTCTTAGCATCCTTAATCATTTTTTATATCACTTTAAAATTTACTTCCCTGTTTCTTCGATGACTATCTCTTATGGTTCTTCAAATTACTAGTCCTTTCAAAGTTTCTGAACTATATCAGGTTGCTTATTTGAGTTCATATCAATGACTATTTAATGGTTTTGTCACCTCAAACCTTTCTTTTTAAAATTCAGTCTTTCCACACAGAAGAACTTCAGCTTCCTTGCAAAGGATCTATTTTATAACCACTAGAATTAGGTGGAAAACGATCCTGTGGAATTTAAGTTTTTAAGCAAACTTTAATACAAGCAATGTGTTAGAATTACAACTGTAGAAAGGATTCTATACTTTGCTTTGGATCTCACACAGATGGACTATACTTCATAAATCATAAGATCTTTTTTTTCACTGTGCTTGTTTTTCAATGCAGGACTTAGTTGGTCCAGAAGGAAAGACATTATCATTTAATCATTCTGTGGTAGGGAAGACTAACTACATCCCTCTGGACATCGCTTCACTCTTTCCTTCAGAGACACTATTTAGAGAGACAGTATAGAGACTATTCAAACTAAAATGTTTTTCTCTAGTCAGTAATAATACTTAGAACCAACCTGGAATTGCCTTCATGTCTCCTTGGTTGTTCTTCCTCTGAAGATTTTGTCTAAAATTGCCCCCATCACAATGGAGTTTCTCAGAAGCTTTTTCCTTTTTTTACCCAGAAAGAATGCAGGAAGTTTTCCCCTGGAAACCCTGAAATCAGACTTTACAATAAAAAAAAAAACAGTGTTTGTTTCTATTAATAAGGTGCCTTCTTGTTTCCTCCCAGTCCCCACAAGTCAGGCAACCTGGGCTATGTGCTCCTCCATCTTCAAACTGAGGGATAGGATGGCTCACATCTAAGAAACCTTTTAAGCATCATCCAGCAATGTGAATTTTCACTGAAAATGCAAAAAAATAAGGCTTGGCAAGATGATCAAGTACAGGATCAAGCTGCTTCTACAGAGGTTTGAGTCACTTCCTATAATGTATGTTAATTATGCTCCAAGATCACTTAGAAAATTCAGATCCTGAATATAATTAAGCATGGAAATGGTTGGTTTCTGGATTTTAAAGAGTATCAGACAACTATATCTTGCCTTTCTAATCAGCTAAATCAAGGCAACAAAATTCTAGTTGAGTACATAAAGTTCTGTTATTGTTCACAGCTAATTTTCTTTTTTACTTTTTCCCCTTCATAAATTTAGCCCTTCCATAATATCTCTTCCATTTAAAACAGTTTAAGAGGAGGTAGGACCTGGGTTTTCTTCCTTCCCTGAATTTACATGTCTAATGTACTCTCCTAGTGGGCTCAGGAATAGCGAGATCTAAAACTACATTTGGAAAAGTAAATCCATTAATAACTGACAGAAATCTACAAAATAAAACAAAACAAGGTGTCCCAGCACTCCTCCCAAAATATTATTGAAATCAATTAGTCAGAAATAGTCTTCTGCTTACAGTCATTCCATGATCACAAGAAAGAAAAAAAAATAGGGGGAAAATATAATAAGATTATGTTATCTGAATCAAATTTTATGCTTAACTGCATTAAACAGTTATGCAAAAATTTAAGAAAACTTTTTCCTGAGGTATACTAAATGAATGTCACGTATCGTAATGCAGAATTGCTATTTTGCAGCATGATAGAATTGTTTAATAGACCCAGGCATATATATATAAGATGTTGCTATGCACTGTCCCTGAGTCATATCATGGACAAACTCCCTAAGCAAAGCACATACGTGTGATGTGGAGTGGAGGGGAATATAGCCCTGTAGTTTGCTGAAGTTAAGAAAGAAAACAGATTCCAAATGAAATTTGCATGTCTGTTTCTTCATTTCAGATTTTTAATGTTACTTACTTGACAGAAACTTGAAAGAAAAAGCAATTGCATTACACATGAAAAATAAGCAATTATTCTGCATCAAATTTTCCAGGTCCTCTTACCTTGATTAACCACTGGGCACAATGGAAAAGCAGTTTGGAACATGCACTCACTTCCAGCACACAGATACAACTTGCAATACAGTACTAACACAGACCTTCATGTACTTTTTTACATTCTCTCCTGATATTCTAGTATATTTTTAGAGATTATACCTAAGTATTTCAAAAGCAATTCTTCCTCAAAATTTCTGCACTTGTTTTCGGTTATAACATCAAATATATTTTGTTTTATATTGTAGAGAAACTTTTAAAGGAATTTTATTCTTAATTTGCTTTATGTGGATAAGCTGAAGGGCTTCTTATTAGACTTCTATTGAATCACAAAGTTTATTGCACATACATTCTGTCTGACTTCTGAATCTTTAGCAGATTTCTAGATATCTACTATATATCTTTAATAGATCTCTGGAGACTGAGAGACTTACGAGAAGGAAAGCCTTCAGAGCAAGCAGCAAGAGGTTATTAAACAACAGCATTGAAATGAACACCTAGGAATACCTGGGAAAAAGGCTTTCCTCAACTATATTTCCTTATGGCAGCAGCATGGAGCTTCAATGATGCTCTAAACATCTTAAAAAGTCATAAAAGGAAAAAAAGGGAACAATTCTAAAAAACTCACAAGCTACGTTAAACAATATTTTCAGTCCTTAAGTCCTTTTGATGACAAAACCTGGAGCTTTTATGAGATAAATTAAGCTTAATTAGACTATCGTTTGGGGGATTGCCATATGGTATCAATAAATCATTTCTCGATAAACTACTGCTATCCCTTAAAACAGATAAACATATGTCAGGTACTCATACTTAAATACGTATCATTCCACTCTGAAGTATATGCATACCAATTAGCCACCTAGAGATGGCTGACAATGGTTTCATCACATCACTTATAAGTATCTCAAGGATATGCATGCCATGAGAAGCACAGGAATATTTTGCTAAAATATTGGGGAAAATTTTCCCACTTGCATTGCAGAATCCATCTTATGAGACTTCAAGAATATTCCCCTGAGTGAAATAGCTATTAAAAAAAAAAACAACCAACAAACCAAAACATTTTCAGTCATTGCTACTACCTTTAACCTGGAAAGAAAATCTGAAACCTGGAAAGAATTTCAGTATGCTATAGTGTGGCAGTCAGCATTGGGATAAAATAAAAAGACAGGAAAAAATTATTCCTTTCAATAGCATTTTCATTCTTCAAAACTTTTAGAATCTCGGGAGGGGGAGGTTGTTTCTCTGGAAATGACAACAGAAAATTTTTGACAGAGTATCCTTTCACATGGATTCCTAATCTGGCCAGAGAAGACTTAGCGCAGTTTGAAGATAGTTTATTTTGGTTCTGAGCCCTTGTAAGTCAGCCCGGGGTGAGGAAACCTGGACAAGTGTGGGCAGACCTTGTTCTCAGAGCTGAGCAGAAAAGAAATGCACTTTTGCTTTCAGCTACCCTATCCATCCCTCAAAGCAATCAACAACAAGGCAAGAGGCTGAATTAGAATTCAAGTTCACTTCCAGAGTCACTTTTCCTGAGCATCAATTCCCAACTCTGATGTTGTACACAAGCCTAAGCATACGCTGGCAACAGTGAACCTGTCAATGACAAATTGAACAGCTTGGATATGATTTCAGGATGGGAAATTATTTTTATAACTGTGCCTTCACTTCTTTTTTCACATCTTCAGTGGCAGTGCAGAGTGAGTCTTTGTGTATAAAATCATATAATTTTAGTAAACCTACGATTTTTTACACAATCTCTGTAGTTGATACTTACTTCAGTTTTGGTAACTAACATTGTTGTTGCTATTGATTTCTAGGACTGGAAAACTATCAGGTTGGGGTGGTTTTATTCCCCCACAGGCCCACTGGGAACACTGTATTTATGTATTTACAATGTATTTACATTCTGTGTCCTGGACTAGTATAGCTAGTGACTTCTATAGGGAATTACTCTCTGCACTTAGGGGAAGAGATAGGTCAGATGCACTTCAGCAAAACAAGAGCTTAGAAAAAGAGATTGCATAGGGTCAGAAATGAAAACATTGTAATCAGCAGACTGCTGCTTTTGCACCTTTGACCTGCATCTTGCTAGCATCTAACTGAAACACCTACATCCTAAAATATTTGCTCCCGTACCACTTATTTTTTTCAGTTTAACTACTATAATTTCAGGTTGGGTTTTTTTTTGTTGTGGTTTTTTATTTTTTTACTGGAAAAGTGAGGAAAATGATATTCAATGCTTCAGTATTAAATGTCTTTGAAAATGTAAAGCTAGCCGCTCTATTTATGAGCTAGGCCCACATCAGTAACCTTGATTCAGAGTTGTCAAAACTGTGATCATTAAAAAGCCAGTGTCAGAGGTGAGGAGCTCAGGAACGGAATCATACACACATACATAAGATGCTAGCATATTTTTCTCAGAAAAAAAAATACGCAAGAGTCACTTTTAAATATATTTAAAATCCAGGATTCCCATCTTTTAAGCTATGTGCAGAAGCGCTCTGCTTTGCTGACTACTAGCTGCTCTACTAGCAGCAGCCATGCTACTGCAGAGAGCACTTACAAATGCTGATTATGGCACTGCTGTACTCTGCACTATGACTACAACACTTCTAGGAGTGACATGTGTCCCTGCAGCTGCTGTAATAAATTGTCTATTCAAATGAATAGGCTATCAGGACATGCTGTATTTGCGTTTATCAGCATCAAACATCTTTTCATTAAGTTGTGTTCATAGTACACATGCTAAAATACATTTTTCATCTGCTATTATATAGACTTAGCTTTGCATCAATATTTAAGATTTTTAAAAGAAGAAAAAGGTGTTTAAACTGTCATAAATAAATCTAACATCCACCAGAAAGCGTGCAATAAGGGTGAAGGATGACATAATTCTTTCAAGAAAACTTCAAAAGAACCAAAATACATTCTTATCTGAAGGTTATTCCTGTCTTGAAAAAATGCTTACCTGTTTGAATGAAACTTTGGAACCTTCCAGGACAAGATAAGCCTTTAAGATGAGTTCATCTAAAACCTACCCTTTACTATACAAGCTTTCAGAAAGTTGAGAAAGTTTATAGCTCACAGAAATGACATAGCAGGACTTCCATTAGCATAACCAGCAGAGACCAAATTGAGTGACCCAAATACCATCACAGGGGCGAAGACTGACAAAAGTTTTCTAGTTCTCTGTATTTCAATAGGGGACAAATAATAAAATGTTCTATATCTCTCTTGGCCATCTTTGTCTTCCCTGAGGAAAAATATATCCCTTGGACGGAGGGAAGAAGAAAGTTAGTGACACCACTGTCATTCCATCCTAATCTCCAGCTTTATGTTAATCAATCTTTTCTGTGGTGCAGTAGGTGCTATGGTGAAACTGTTATCTGAATCCCTGATGTTACCCTCTTCCCTTTCTGTTTCTCCCTCATTTTCTTTTCCTACAGAAATGTCACCAATCTCTAGTTTTTGCTTAACCTTTGAAAATAGAAAAAAAGATCATCAGTGAAAAAACCTCTCAGTTCTGTTCTAAGCTTTGGGCAAGTTGTCACATGCAAGTTGCTACATACTGTAGCGCTTCTGGAGCTGCTCTTGTCTATTTGTGAGATATAAAACAAATCTTCTGTCACATATGTTGTTACTTACAGGTCATTTTTTTTGACAGGTTTATCTGCTTTCCACAAATAAGTGAAGACTTCTCTAGTGGCATTAAAACTGTCACACAGAATACCTGACAGGGAGTCTTAGGACTGAAGTTAACAGTAATGTGGACAATATTCAGACGGATAGCAAAATAATTTTTTTTTAAACTTCATTTTTCTTAATCTGCTTCTGTCTGCAACAGCAATTCGAGATACTTTAGATAACTGAAGTTCTCCATAAACCATTCTCATCAGTGACTGGCCTTCCAAACTGTGAATTACTACTTTTCTCTGAGAGTCTTTTTTCAAGCTACAACAACATTTAAATTATTTAGAATTAAATCAAGACATATTCTAGAAGATTAATACCTATTAAATTGGCAAAAAAATGTAAATATCTCTCCTTTCCAGCTTATTCCTACTTTGGTCAGTACCCTTCACAAATGTGGATGAGAAAATTTACAGGCTTTGCATAATGCTTGACTGTAGTCAGGTCTTTGGGCTGATGGGCATAGGTCCGATTAGCTTTTTATCATCATTCAGAGTGTCATAACCAACTTACCTATTTATTTCTGTGTGCCTGAAAAAGCTTTAAATAATCATAAAATCCACTCTTGGCAAATAGGTAAACTTTTACATTAAGTACACCTGACATGAATGACATGCAATATGAATATAATATGATTTCAAAACTGAGGTTTAAGCATCATACACATAGGAGTATGAAGGACATTATTTTATTCAAAATGTTACTATTTCCAGTGGCATTATTATTTTTAGTGACCTGTTATGGTAACTGTAGCATCTCCCTAGGACTGAAAATACGTCGAGCAAGTAAATCTGAAATTAAGGAAAAAGCAATTATAGATAGTAAAAATTAAATAGTGTGTGATAATTACATTTTATTGAGTATTTTGAGGAAAGAATTAATTTTTTTTAATAAATATATAATATAGAAATAAGGATTACATTTTTGTAAGGAAGACCAGTGTGAAATCAGGCTCAGTATAAGGTGAGAAAGCTGTAGTTTATAGAACGCTGCAGAGAATGATATAAATAGAAATATTAATTTATGCTCTGCTTAGTAATATTCAAGGCAGAAATTCCTATGTTTTGTAGACGATGAACAAATTTGATGAGGCAGGTGTTAAAAACAACCATGGCATTTTAAGAGATTGTCTTCCACCATTCTATCCAAAGCCTGTTGCTCTGTTACTACCCAAGTTTAAGGTGAATGGAGTTAGTCTGAACAGAAACCAAGTGTTGGGAAGCAACCTGGTCAAGTTTGCATGATAGCAGACAATGAATATTCACAAACCTTTTTCCAGCTGAGTGGTGGTGCCAATAACCTCCAAATGAGGGGCAAATCCAGACTGTGGCTAGTGGTTGACACAAGATGTTCTCTATTGGGTCAAAATTTTCTGAGATTACAAGAAATTTCCTGGTAAATAAAAATGAAAAAGTGATTGTTTTAAATTTTGATCAAGTAACTTTGAAAAACAGCTTTTCCAGAGTATTTTTCCAGATTGTTCAAGTGAGACAATGTCCACCTTTTAAAGAAACTAAGAAGTGTACCCTTACTTTATTCACAGAACTCCTTTTGAAATGAAAGACAGCAAAAGGAAGAAAAACACAATGTAAAAAATGTTTCATAGATGAATCAGTATGGAATAATCTTTATAATTTCCTCTATTCTCTTTGCATTCTAGTTTAAACTTTTTTTTTTTTTGGTCATATTTTCCCCTTGGCTTAGTCAAAGTTTGACACTGAAATTCATTTCAGTCGATTAAAATGTATGCTGTTCCAGGTATTGTAGCAGCATGGAGAGAAATATAGCATTTGAATTAGCATAGGGAAAAACTATTAAACTCAGCAAACTACTTATAGTAATGTAATAAAAAATTTTCCAAACAGCAGTCTGGAGGAAAATTCTGTTTCATATTAATTTGTCATTTCAACCAGACAACTTCAATCACTGACAGAAGGCTCTAATGCTACAATGTAGGCGGTACAGGTTACACGTAGGCATGATGATTTTACAGCTAAGAAACACTGTATAAAAAACATAATCTTTGAAACATTATATATTATTCCTTCTTTTCTCTTCTTTTCTCTTACGCCTATGGTAGGTTTCTAATACATGACTTCATTGTAATCTTCAGGGAGAGCAGAGTTAGCCTCAAAACAGTGGGTAACATAGACTAGAAAAACAAGCATAATGAGTATTGGCATAGAAAATTAAAGAACAAATTAAGCATTCCAATGCACAGATACTTGTCATCACCTTAAATGTTTCTGTTACTTCTGCAAAAAGGAACTAAATCTTTAGAAGAAGGACTTGTTCACTACATGTTTCTTCCAGTCATATTGAAATGACCATGAGTACAGCCAGTTGGAGTTTGTGACTTCCAAGCTCAAGTCCATACAAGAAATTAAGTGGGAATAATCAAACAATTATTTAGTTGAACATTTTTGTAAATATTAATTCAATGTTTATATATATTTTACCTATATAAACAATAAATACTGTATAAAGAAATATATATACACACTTTATATACACATAAAATATTTATTACTATATATAGAGAGACAGCTTGGTTTCAACTGAAGTTGAATATAGGTTCATTCATAGTAGTAGTACTACTGTGAAACCTGTTGCTACCCTACTCTTTAGGGCTGAATTTGTTTCTTTATTATTCCACATATATATTGCTTTCAAGTAAAAAGCCCAAGAAGAAATTTTACAGCTTTTTGTGCATTTTCATCTTCACATTTAGAAGCATTTGTATAACAAATCTGGAAAACATTTGATTACAGCCCATCTCCAATTCCATTTGATTGATAGCTTTGAAACAATAGCAGGATAATAGGAACTTTGTACAGTACTAAATGTCTACCTTTGGTATGTTTTACCCAAAATAATATGAAGAACTGTAACATTTTGGCCAATTTATGCTTAGTTACAACTTCATTTAAAAAAATGTACTGTACTTACATGCATGTGATGAATAAATCAAGACCAATTATTTCAAAGAGTGTTCTGTGCACACAGACAGTAGAGAAGTACATTAAGTTACAGAACTCCTTTTCAGTATATTTGAATGACCAATACAATCCCTTCCCAGTTCATGTCAAAACAGACCAGAACAAAACATATTCAAATTATTTATGTATGGCATAAAATAAACTTTGCTCCTGATCTGATAAAGCCTTTGCGTATAATCTCAGAACCAGGACTTTGTGATTTTTATGAGAAAAAAAAAAAGGGCCTGCTGAATCAAAGGAGGAACAAGCAGCGAAGTAGGTGAGGTAAAGATGTGGAAGGAAGATGGAGGATAAGAACTTCTGAAGAAATGAAAGAGAAGAGGAGGCTGATGAAGGAGGAACAGCAGATGCTAGCAAACAGGATGATCTCCAAGTGCTAGGGAAAGGAAGAAAATAAGAGAGCAGAGGAGGAGTGCAATTGGTGATACTGGAAGAAAAGAGGTAGTGAAACGCAAAGAATAAGGTGTTATTTATACAAAAAATAGGGCCCAAAATAATGTCTGGCCTTTTATAAAAATATCCTGAATACAACATATCAGCAAATCATAAACAAATGGAAATTACTAAGAAATTTTCAAACTGTCGAGAAGCTTGGTTTGTTCACAGAAAATAAAAAAGTGCAATGTTGAGTAATACCAAAGGTCTGCTACTCATTAATCTATCTAATATTTTCCAAAGCATCTGCTACTACGTAAAAATGTAGAAAAAAACATAGGTTCTCACCTTCCTTTCAGTACTGGTTATCAGTGGTCTGTAAGGCTCTCTAAAGCTGCAGGCTTCATGGGGGCCATCATGTTTGATAGTCACTGATAGGATTTCAATCTTGTTTGTGGATTTTCCTAACTTCCTTTTAGCCTCTATCCATTCTGACCTTTACAGATCCCTAAGAGAACGAATCCTGCAACTTGACTTCGTGTTAAATGAAACAATATTTCTGTTTGGTTTAACTTTACTAGTTATTTCATACATTTTGCTATGCAAAATCGCATCTCTACCTTTCTTACACATTGTAATATTGCCATACTTTTGGGAATAAACCATAAGTGGCAGAGAAATAGATTAGAGGCTCTGAAAGAGAAGCATGATTGTTTTTTCCTATTTCTCTCAAGTCTTATGCTTAGCAAAAATGATCTTTAAAGAATAGAGATACTGTTCACGTTTGTTATCAAGCTCACATACAGCAGAACCTAGAATTTCCAGACCATTATGCTTGGCTATAGGAACATCGATTTCTGATAAACAATATCTGTGTCAGTAACGTCATGAGCATAAACTATGAATTCCTAGATGCTGTGACAAAGATTATCAGCATATTATTATTTGGAAGCTTTTCCTATAATTTTCCTTTCCAACAAAAGTAATCATAGAAAACCTTCTCCAACTGTATTTATATCATTGTAAAAGTATCAAATAAATAAAATTTTTGAGCACTGGCTAGAGTCTTTGTAGAACATATTCAATTCAACATGTTGATAAATTGAAAGCATCAAGAAATAAGCATTTCTGTGCTACCACAATTCTTCAAAGTCTTTTTTTTTTTTCCAGAGGCAGTACCAGTTAAAGTGATGTCTGAAAACATTTACAAGATACTAAAGAAATTTTCATTAAAATGAAAATATTAATCTTCAGTCTGAACTGACAAGTATCCTCAGGATTATACTTTCCCCAACTGTTAAAGACATTTCCAAACAAGTTTTGTTGACTGTAGCTCCAATGCAGCATATTACACATGAATTTAGGCTAACATACAATTACCAGTCAAAACAAACAAATAAGTATTCAGTCTTCTGGATATATATGTGTGTGTTTGTGTGTGTGTAGCAAAACAAAGGATAATATACGTATTCAGCTGAAGTGGTTTTTGTGGATAGATGAATAAGTATATTTTTTGACACACACATATATATTTTGCAATTTCTGTGTAAAAATATAGATATCTAGGTATATAGTATTATAATGAACTCATATTTTTAAAGGATTCATACTTTATAACAAGAAATAGAAATAACTCATCCTAAGGGAGTTCACAACTACAAATATACTTTTATTACCCTAGATGAAATATCTTTTGTCACAGGGAATAGTGTATATTTGTAGTTGAAAATTATTTTCCCTTAAAAGGAATGTAACTTCACTCTTGCAAAGTATTAAACCGTCTGAATGCAGGTGGTAATACACTCCTCCTCCTCCCAGAAAAAAAACAAAACAAAACAAAAAAAACCCAACATCAAACCAAACAAAAAACCAGAAGCCTGTCATAAAATAAGCATTCTGTAAAACAAAATAAAATCCAAGTGAAATGTCTGTCATGGGATGAAAAAGCCTGCATAATGGTAGTTAAAGCATAATATGTTTAAGCCTGGGGATATAGTGAAGTGCAGATGTGTCACTCCTTGAATAAAAACAAACTAATAATTGTGCTATAAAATCATAGCTGCAGGTTTTTAGAAGCAGGTAAGATTACATCAGTTATTATGTGCCATCCAAGGTCTCATATCATAGTCTGTAGCTGATTTTTTCTTTGGATTAAGAAGCTTTTTTACTCACAACTGTTGTTAAGTTTTCCAAATGCAGGCTTTACTTTTCTAATTAAGAATCATAACTTGTGAAGTTTCTATGTGAGTCTTTTTGTTTGGTTGGTTGGTTGTTTTTTTAATTTACACAGGATCTGAAACCATACACAGTGATAGACCGTATCTTCCATAACTTCCCATCCTGCTTGAAAGCATTCTTCCTGCTCTTGCATAACTGTTGGGCAACCAATACTTTGCATTCTATCAAACCGTATTATTACCATTGCAGAAAGCAATAAGGATGAGGGAAATCATGCTGCCACAAAGAAAGCTACTCTAGTGTTGAAGGTCTCATGCACAAAAGCTTGGATATGGCTATGCCACAGACTTCCTGAGTTATGTGGAACAGGTTGAAGGAGACAGTATTGTATTTATAGGTTGCCACTGAGCAACTAGTAACTACCTCAGCTTTAGACTGTGGAGCTCACCACTACATTTTACACACAGTTACAATCTACCCACCCCAAACTGCTAGAGGAGAGACAAAACTACCTTTTCAAGTGAACTGAATCAGAAGATACTTTCATAGGAAATTACCTTCTTGCCTAAAGAAGCTTGAACACACTTATATGTTTCTCCTGGGACAGCATAAAAGATGTGTCAGCACTCATGAGAGGTAACTGCTCTTTCACTCTCTCCAGACATTCACTTTTTAATCTACTTTCATCTTTTCCAGATGAAGAAGTGATTTTCATTTACATTAAGTCTACAATAACGATTCTCTGTTACAGTTTTTCAGTTAAGCGTCGCTGGGAAGAATACTTTTGCTATGTGCTTCTACCATTTACACTATCTTATGCTGCTATAATAGGCCGTGTAGAAGCCATCTCAAATTCATGAACTGGAATAAAGGGAGAAAGTCTGGGGATATGAAAGACAATGTTTAGCCATGAAGAATGCTTTCTATTTTCTGAACATGTTTTAGTTTTATGTCACAGAGGGTAATATTACAATAGAGAACTGTTAGACATTGTATTGGGAGAGAGAACAGTTCCATGAAGAACCTAACAAGAACCCAACAAGGCAAATTTGCAAGAAGAGAATAATATGTAAAAGTGAAATACTTTCTTTCTTTTCAAAATGATGCTAATTTTAACTAACTTTATTTTTGGAGTAACATTAGCTGTAGAAAGGAAAAAAAAAATTACTGCCTGTTAATCAGCAAGAGCTGGAAGCACAATGTTTATGCTCATAACAAATGATGTTAGAAAAAAGTGAAAATCTCTACATTTCAGCAATAATTCTATGCAACATTCAAATGTCATATACATACTTTAAAAAGGCAGAAAACTGTAATTTCTCAGCATACTTTCACTATTAAAATGCAAATTATGCATTGACAACATATTTAACAGCTCTGTTTAGGAAAGAACTGATTATGTTTATATTGTTAAGGGGAAGCTTTACCAAATTACTGTCTATGATTTTCCTTAAGACTTGTGCTAAGTAAAATATAGTAACAATATATTATAAAATCTGATTATAGGCTTACATCGTAATTTGCAAAACAAGTTTTTTCTTCATTTTTCTCTGTTTATTTCAAGTCCTACTTATTATTGTTATTGTTTTTTTAATAAAAATCTTCCTTCTAAGTATTGTGCAACAGCCTGCGATTGTGAAATGTAAGCTGTAGTCTTATTTTATGGTAATGTTTTATTTGTCTCCTGAATTTTACATTTTGTCTAATTGCAGAGAACAAAACCATGAGCAGGCTAAAAGCCAAACTACAACATTGAACCGGTTAGGGGAAAATGTATCTACTGCAACTGTCTTTGTCTGAATCCAATTCACAGAAAACACTTTTTTTTTAGCTGATTAAGTTTAGTACCTCCAATTTAAATTTCATTAACTCCTGCAAACATCCTGGAAGAGTTATTCTAGAAAGAGACAGAAAATGAATAAGTGAAAGTGAGCTAGTCCAAGTTATTTCCATTTCATTCACTTGATTTTCTCCAAATAAACAGTCCAACTCTTTAAACACTATTAATTAACATCAGCATGTGATCTGCATTTCATATTTGAATTGGGAAACAACTGCAAACTTTTGCAGAAATTCTGTAAAGACTGGAGCCTTTGGCTGTTTATCTACAGGTGAGTAAGAGAAATAAAGTGTTTGTGCAACATCATTGGAATTTTTCCATTGCTGTTAGGAGTAAGAGCAGAGAACCACCATACTCCAGAAAATCCTCCCCCCGAGAAAGAAAATAAATATAATAAAATAATAAAACCACAGACAAATTCAATAAAAAGTGTCCCAAAATTAACAAAAACATTCACTATGCGGTATCATTAATGTCATATGAAAGTGACACAACAGGCAGAAGATGTAAAGTGCAAGATGTAACCCTTGCCTAACCTATTCCAAACCTGCTTGATGGTTTTGAAAACAGTTACAAAGAGATTCTAATGTTCACCCATCTCTGTGTAATTGCACTCACATTGTTATCACTTCAGATTTACTCTCTTTTGCCTCAAGGGAACTAGAGCACCATGACTCCTAGATAGACACCAGGCCTCACTCAGGGTTAGAAGGAAAAATGGTGAGTTTCTCCTATTCATTATTTTCTTTTCCTCCCTGACTCCATATTTATAGCTTATTTAGTACTGAAGTCATCCAACTTAAGAGCATTTTCTGATCTATGAGACACAAAACATATTGCTTAGGCAGATTTATAATTTTTACTAGTTTTAAGAAATGATTCATTCTACAAAAAATGAAGTAGTTAAAGCATGCTCTCAAGAGGATTTGGTGTTATCGTTGGGCTATATCGTAACATACAATGAAATATAATCCTTTAAAAAGTTTTTCTAATAAATGTTCTTTGCAACAGTTTTAACAGTAATGACAACTCAAGTAATTTTTTTCTTCCTTTATTACTTATCTTCTATAACTGTACTCTGTCAGTCATTTTACATGGAGATTGTTCCATGCAGCAACTGAAATTTTCAACATTCAAGTAAACTATTCTGTAGAACCATGAAAAGGAGTGATTTATGTCAAATATTTACAATTCAGTGAATTTCTGTAGGGGACCATTCCTAGGAATACATCAAACAAAAAAATGAAAAAAAAAAAACCTAGAAGAATGTAGTTTATCGATTTATAGCAAGGTTACTGTTCTCAATCTAGACAGTGGTAGTACTTTATCCACCTAGGATAGCATTGCTTTGTTGAATTGGTTACTGTATCTTTAGTTTGTTTTGCTTTGTGGGTTTGAGTTGCTGTGTTGGGGTTTTTTTGTTTGGTTTTGGGTTTTTTTTTCTTTTTTCCAACAGTGAAATTAAGTTCTTAACTGAGCTTCACCAAATGTGCTTTTTTCTGAGCACTCCCCTCACCACCAGGTACTTCTATTGACTGCTTCTATGTAACAGGCTTAATCTGTAGGAACAGAAGCTTCAAGTGCACAAAACAAGCAAAACACTCAAAACTATGAAGGGCATGTTGGAAGGGGATTACCACTACAGCATTTGATAAGAGACTTACAAAGTATTGTGAGAAAAGGACACAAATGTAAGAGCAAGCCAAAGAAATCAAAGTCTATGGTATTAATGCTTCACTAGAAAAATTGTCCAGACACCTCAATTTTAATTTTCTGATACATTTCCTAGAAATCATTTCCAGTAAGGAGGAGAATTTCAATGCTAGTGTATACAGAAATATCACCACCATAAAATCAGGCTTACTTTAGCCATAAAATAAAATTAACTTGTACCATTTAACTAACTATGTTTTACTAATAACGCATAACCTCCCAGTGACTCAAATCACACCTTATCCAATAAGAAAAAGGTATGTTAATGTAATTTCAAGGCATAGTAGACAATTGTACTTGCTCATTTGGCCATCTTAGTTCAAATCTATACATATATGATCCTAAGTATATGTTTATCCCCCCCTCAAGTAGAGGCTGGCTCCAGGAAAGGGAGGAGGCCACTCATGGCCCCAGGGAGCTGTCATCAGAGCAAGAAAGGCTGCAGAGCTGGCAAGTGAGATCCAGCTCGGAGGCTGGAGCTCATGCGGAAGCTAAGAGGAAGCAGAGAGGATGAGTCTGGCAGCAAGGCCACACACACATTGGAAAGACCTTCTCTGGGACAGAAGGGAAATGAACAAATTTTGCTGTTTAGGAAGTAACGAGTTAATTGAACTGAAACACGGAAGGAAGTTCCAGTCTAGAGGGACACAATGGACAGCAAAAGATGAATATAATAATCTCTCTGTTTCTGTTCTGTTCATTCATTGCTTTGCAAAGCAATTTCTCTTGATTTTGAAAGTTAATACTCTCATTTTCACATTTTTATTTTCGAATACAATTTATTTTTGAATATATATATAATTTTTAATCTAAACCCTTTTGGTCCCTTTTGGGAGTTTCTCTAGGAGGAATTTCAAACACATCTGTTCTGTAGCAGTGGCCAAATCACTATTGCAATTTATATCTGCATAGATACAGAGAAAGCCTACAGCTGCACAAAGCTCACAAAGGATAAAAACTAAGATCATATCCCGTATGAAATGACAACAACAAAGATAGAAACTAGCAGAATGTTTCAGTAGGTGATGTGGTGCTGAGGTAAAATGGCAATTTCACCTTCACTGTCATGAAACGAGCAGATAGAGTAAAAATCAACTTACTCCTCACTCTTTTCAATTGTTTCCATATCACTCGTGTTATTTCCAGGGTGGCTAAAATATAATTTGTAATATTTTCCTACTCTTCAAGCTAGAAATAGCACTGTTAGCACTTTCATTGCTCTGCAAATATTTTTTGCAAATATCACTCTGACTTAAATCCTACAATAATCGTCCCTTTAATACCTTATTAATAGCTTCTTGAATAGATATATTTCCTTAAGTTTTTCTGCCTTTGATGTTACTTTCCAGGTTGCTAACCTCACTTTCTTCAGCCTTGCCTGATTTCCATTAGTTTCCTTCTCATTCTCTTCCAATAACTTCATTTCATGATCAATGAAGTTGCTAAGCCCTGTTCATACATGTTTTGTGTCTATTGGTTTTGCCCACAGTAGAATTAATTTTTATCCATCCATTTTCTGCTGTACTTCTTCATTCTCTAATCTTCCCCAACACACACTGTATCATTTTTACCTGTGTTTCCTTTCTGTACACAAACAAAAATAATCCAGATTTTGGTTTAACATCAAAGACATAAACAAGGAAGTCCCTTGCTGCTGTGTACATACTTGTGCTTCATTTCATTCTGCTTTAATATCTTACCACTCCAAAATCCTTCTCATTCTCTCTTTTAAAAAATTAAAATATGCATATGTCAACTGAGCTCCCTGCCATTGCTTGTCAGAGATTTCAAGAAAATACTATCTGCTTCTTCTTACTTTTTGAAGAAGAGGTTTTACTTTCAACTCTTGATCTCTTCAGAAAAAAAATTCTCCATGTCTGCTTCTTTATTTCTTTTCAAATTTTCAGGAAAAGTATACTGCAAACTCAAAACCAAGTCATCCCTAATTAAGTGGTATAACTAGGTAATCTTTTGGTATTCAGTATTGCACCTTCTTTACGGAAATAAAGAAGCATTCATAATCTTGTTAAGTGAAACACCACGTTAGCAACCTAAAAAAATTTACACTGACGTAATTATCCAATTGTCTAGTTTACTCTTTTCCTGTAACAAGATTACTTTGACAATTTGTTCTTTTTGTAAAGGTTTTCTATTTAGATTAGGTCATTATTTCCTTGTTGATGAGTTGTGGGTAGTATTATCAATTGCCACCACAGCACCATCGTTTTGTTAGGTGCAGACTAGGGAAAGATTAGAAAGACAGTGTATTGCCCCATAGCTTTTCAAGATGAAGACATGGCCCATGTACAAATCTTATCAGGTTACAAAGGAGTAGGAAAGTCTAGTTTTTGACTGAGCCAGCAAATGATCATATGTATCCTCGTCATATTTCTAATGATGGCCTGCTTTCCTCTCACTGAAGTTTCTTCATCTTTTATTTTAGCTTGTGTATTGCAATTGAGAGTTTAGCAAACTCCTTTTTCACATATGATTGTACTCTTTTCTTGTTTCTTTGTTCCTACAGTAATTTCTTCCTGAACAAATGGCTTCAAGTTTGCTCAAATAAAACTTTCTCCGAGTGACTTTTTTCATTGGTATCCTTACTTCTATATTTAGAGTCGGGTGTAAATGAATATGGCTAGCTTTATCTGATCCAGTTAAATGTTTTCATTCCTTGGTTGCCTTTAGTTTGATCCCCCAAGTTCTGGTAAAGACACTGATTTGACATTGATGGTAAATGGGATAAAAATAAACAGGAGGCAATCATTACAGAGCAGGTAAGGGGCAACATCTGCTGCAAAAGAGAAAGGTTCTAAACATAAAAATAAAACAAGGGTGGCAAAAGTAGAGTTTCCATCATGGCTTTCCTGAGAGAACAAAAACTAACCACTGTGCCCAAAGTTATTAAGTACAAGATTATACCTTGGACACACACAGTAAAAATAGCCACAGATAAATCAGAGTTGTACAGATGCAGTTTTAAATGGTTAACTTTAAAATGTTTTGTGAACTTTTATTTTTTACTGAGTAACACCCTAACGACAATCTACTTTTTATTAAAAATGATGAAAGCAAGGATTTAATAGAGGAATTTAATAGCATAGAGATGAGTGTATTAACAGCAACTCAAACAAACTGAAGAAAAAATAATAATCATCTGATATTAGAAATATATTCTAAAGTTGTCTTAAATCTGACCTAGAGAGGAACCTTACTACTTTTGTTTCAGTGAAGTCTGGCAGCATGTATGACTACTGTTTCAATTCTAAGATTCTTCTTTTTCTATATGATCCATTATATTAAAAACTGATTGTGATGCTGTGATGTTAAAACCCAATTAAACTCCAATTATATGTAGTTTCCTCTGCAGTTTAAAGTATATCAAAGCATAACAACGTCCAATGCTAACATATCACAAGGGAACAGATACTTCATTGTACCCCTCCATGGAGGACAGCTGCAGAGGGAGATGAGAATTAGCAGTATTGAGGTATTTTCTGCCACATGCTTAGTGATCTCATTTTTGTAGGGCTTGAATAGCTACATTGTGAGCTATATAATCGAAGAAAAAGATAACTTATATTCTGCAACTGATAACTTATAATTATGTAAGTTGTAATTACTGCAACAAAGAGAAGCTACAGTATGGAAAATGGGCAAAATTAAATATTTCTGTCCATTTTTTGATGTTTGTATCTAATGTGCTTATTCAAAAGTACTGATCTATAGTTAGCTCTTAAAATGCTACTCCTTCAGTGCTGGCACCCACAGCAATTGTCCGGCACCCCTGATTAGTTTGCAAAACGTATGTGGCTTCTCCTGCCTACATACTCCTTATCACCAAGACGCCACATCAAGCATCTTAGTTAATTCCACATGCTCTGATTTCAGACCCTGTTTTTCCTAAAATGCTGGAGAAGATCCTGCCACAAGAGGCTCAGGATATTGTCAAGCTACTGCTTCAGCAAGATCAGCTGTATTAGACTGGATATATGGTATGAACAGGCTACTCATACCTTTTCTTTGTCCAGTTAAAACATGTTGAATGGCTGAAGGGAGGAAAAGAAATATTATAAGAACAAACTCAAGGCAAATTTCCAGTTGTGTTGCATTAGTTCCACTCTCTGAGAGACTGCCTGCTTGGTATGCCAGGTAAAGTTATGCCTTCAAAACAAATGAACAAGGTTTGACTGGCACAAAGCAGCATAACAGAAAGAAGGAATAGGGAGGAGGGAAAGAGGAAAGAAGAGAAAAGAAGAAAGCTTTGTAATACCTACAGCTTCTTTTGTGGCCCACAAGCCATGGATTTCTCTGAAAAGAAACCTTGAAAGTTCTATGTATGGCTTAATATACATTCTTTTCTTTACCTTCCCTTCTGAAGCAGCAGCATTACTGGCACCAGGCCAGAAAGGAACACTGAAGTACAGGATCTCTGTGTCAATGGCTCAAGTGGCTTGCCCGAAAATCTTGTCAATTCTGAGCAGTTTAATAGAGTCAGAGAAGCTTAAAAAAATCTCTTCTACTACTATAGAGGATTCATCAAGAGTAAGAACTCTCATAATTTTCCAGAAATTAAGAAGAAAGGCAGGGGTGTTATTGAACAGATAATTAAAAAAAAAAAAAAGCCATATAAAGATGCTTTGAAATTTACCTCTCCCTTAAAGGATAGATCAGTAATTGCAAAAGTCAAGACAAATGACCTCACTGATATGAAGTCTGCCTGTTTCTCACATTAAATCCAGTTCTTTGAATACTGATTGTCATTATTTTTCTCTGGGTTTAGGCTTTTCTAGTCTTTTAGGCACCAGCATAAAACTAGAATGATTCAGTGGTGAATTGGGTCTCCAGTGTCCTACATAGCCCCTCAGACATGTACATATGAAGCAGACGCATATCTGTGCATTCTCATAGATATTCTGTCTTCCCAAGCCTTTTATATGTGATGTTGTGGTAAACAGTGCATAACACAAACCTAAGGAGATGCATTGTTTTACCAGGCTGAAGTGTTATGATCTAATGTGAGCATTTAGTTCTTAGCAATTACCACTAGGGACGAAATGATACTAGTGAACTTCAAAATGCTAATGAAATAGCTAAAAGTGACCAAGCCTAAATTTCCAATGTCACAGTAACATAAGTTGAAAGGAATATATTCCCCCAACAGGAATAAACCCCCCGCAGAGGGTTTAAATGAGACAGAGGTACAGGTCCGTGATTATAATATCTGTCTCTGAAACTGCGTACGTGAAAATTTCTTAATATCAAGGCTTTACATAATGCTCCTTGTCATAATATCCATGTGAAAGTCCTGGAATTCCACTTTAAAATAATTTTCAGGTTTACATACATGGATTTTTTTAAAAAATGCTGACATATATGCCACTGTTTAATATCTTTTACTTAAAATATACAACCATCCCACCCAAAAGTAATGCCTAGAACTCACAAAGTGAAAAATGAGGTCTTATGAGTTTCTCGGAAGTTAAAACTTAGGCAATAAACAAAATTTAATAAACAGGCATTTAGGCAATAAACAAAATAAACAATGAATGTAAAACTTACTTAAATTGAGAAATGCCACTATATCAATACAACACTTTAGGTAAACTGGCTTTAAGATGTGTAATGAAACTACTTATCTTAAAATAATTGATTGTGAGGTAAGCTTTACCAAAGCAAAGAGACTTCATGAACCAAAAAGCTTCGATCTAACCATCTAAAATAAGAACATCACTATTTTGTAGCACAGAGAATTTTTTCCCTCCAAATTAATAAAAATCTTTTAAAAACAAGAATAAGCATTTTCAAGGGTATGTGAAACCATAGCACTTTCATATCCCTGCAGGCTTAGAGATATTTTGTTGCACTTCTGATCTCCACATTGCAAATTATCCAGTGTTGTTGTGATTACCTTACAATATCTTCCATAACAATCAGATCTTGAATTTAATTCCATGGAAGTGTTCAAGACATTATTTAAAAAAAAAAAAATAAAAAATTCCACTTTATATTAAATTTCTGTTCTCTAAACTGCAGAAACAATAGATAAATGCTGATAAGCTTTACGTAGAAACAGTAAAGACATGCTGCACACCTAAGATATTTTTTACACAAGCATTCTGACAGTACAGTTTTCCTTTATACTCAATTTATTTTTAAAGTTTTGCCAGAAAGCATAAACACCCTTGTTAGTCTTGTATTGAATTTTTTTAATCTCATCCAGTATAGCAGTGAAATGATTTAAACTCAGATCTGCTGAGTGCAAAATGTGCTGTGGTTTGTCTTGTTTTTAATGTAAGCCCCAGAGTATGAAAAATGGAAAGAGAAAGCTGAAATGATTGCTTAACACAGTAACGTTTCCTACCTTAGTTCACCAATCCCTTGCAGTCTCCAGGCCAACTTTGAGTTCCACTGGGGTTTTGGGCTCAGAGATTACAGTGAATTTCTGAAGTTATGCTTTTTTTGTCAAATAGATTGTTTTTTTTCCTCAGTGAAAAGGGATGTGATTGTTTCTAGAGAGAAAAAAATAAACAAAGTCGTAAGTTTTTACAGTATTTGAATAAAACAGCCCATTACAGAGAGAAGAGAACAGGTTTTGCTTTGACAGACGAGAAGTTATTACATTCTCTCTCACCTTTTACAGCAGATGTGTCAACTCGTGAACACTTCTGGTGAAGACTGAATGGATAAAAGTTGGATATGCTGAGGGATGGTAAAATGCAGAAATAAAGTTCTTCCCTCTCGTATTGCAAGAGTCAGAGTTTTTAGAGAATAGCATGTTGATCCAAAGTCATGTCATTCACTCCAGCACTGCTCTGTGAACAGAATAGACACAGGATGTCATAAAGGAATTCTATGTCTTGTATTAGCTTTGCTGTAATCTTACATCACTAATCACAGAGGATTGTCATAGAATCATAGAATCGTCCAGGCCAGAAGGGACCTCCAAAGGTCATCTAGTCCGGCCTCCCCACAGTCAGCAGACAAGGTTGCCCAGGGCCTTGTCGAGCCTCACCTTGAATATCTCCAAGGAAGGTGCCTCAACTACCTCCCTGGGCAACCTGTTCCAGTGCTCCCCACCCTCATAGTAAAGAACTTTTTCCTAATATCCAAACTAAATCTGCCCTTTCCCAACTTCAAGCCATTGCCCCTCGTCCTGTCACTGCAGGCCTTTGTAAACAGACTCTCCCCAGCCTTCCTGTAGGCTCCCCTCAGGTACTGGAAGGCTGCTATTAGGTCTCCCCGAAGCCTCCTCTTCTCCAGGCTGAACAACCCCAGCTCCCTCAGCCTGTCCTCATAGCTGTAGGGTTGGGTTGTTGATGAAATCGCTCATTCTGTTGCTGGGGGGAGACGTGCAGGTTTTTGTCATGTGTGGAGGAGAGGCTGATGATTTTGGGGAGCTGCGGTGCCCTCCTGTTAACACCCAAGCTCAGGGAGAGGATGCCCACCTCGATGTGCCAGCCCTTGGTCCTTGGGAGCTCCCCGTGCCTTCGTGGCTGCAGAAGTGGGAGCTCCCTCTCCCCTGTTCTTGCACCTACAAAGCTTCTCCAGGGGTTTGCAAAGGCTGTCATGCCCTGGGACACCGGCTGCCCTGGGTGGGGGGAGTCTTAGTCTCAGTGACTGTGTGGTGCTGGTTCTGCTGCCTCTTTACTGGAGATGTTTAAATTTGGAAAACAAGCACATTATTGGCTGCTGGAGCAATTTATCAAGGCACCGTATGGCCCTTTTTCCACATTAGTTTCATCCGGTGAAAAAATAATAAGAAACTGCACGTCTAACATAATGACCTGAATTTCTTAATAAACGAACGCAGTGTGGATGGCTGTATGTTTCCACTTGGTCTGAGCCAAACTGTGATGAATTGATCCTTCCTGAAGGTATCGAATATTTCTCAAACTATTCATCAGCCCCACGACAAATTCCTCTGTCAGCACCAGCTGACACCCCATTTTAAACACCTCTTCCAGGCCCCGGTGCAGAGGAGTGGCTGCTTGGGAAGCAGGGACCTTATCATTTTTTAATGCACTGCAGTTCCTGGGCTTATGGAATATTTATAACGAAGTTGTTATTTACCAAACAAGCCGGAGCGTTTGCAGGAATCCCGATGGGGGGGGGGGGAGGGATAACCTGGGTGTCTCCTGTGCCCCTTGTCTTGTGGCTGAGGGTCCTGCTGGGGTGTGTGGTCCCAAATGCCACAGGACCTGGGTCCATGATGTGCCTCTGGCTGGAGGCTCCTGCCTGGAGCTTGGTCTCGTTGCTGTGGGTGGTCAGTGGGCAGGGACAGGGGGTGCTGCTGTGAGGGGAGAGCTTTGATGTTGGGGAGCCTCCAAACCCTTTCCCTTGTCCTTACTCCACCTCCCCCAGCCCCTTTGCTGCTCTCCTCTCTTGATGAACACTGGTGGCTTTGCAGGTCAAGACTGGTTGTGGCTGCCCAGACCTGTGGCAGCTGGTGTTCCCACAGGCTGGGCCGTGGTGGGGTCTCTGGGAGCCGGCACTGGTCACGCTCTCCTGGGAGCAGGCAGCGTTTTGGGAGCCTGGCTCCTGCTCCAGGACTGCACTGCTCCCTGGGCATCCCATATTATCATCCCAGCCCTCCCGTGCCTTCCCTCCCAGCCCAGTGCGGGGCTGAAAGCGGCATCTCTGTCTGACACGTCGCTATCAGCTTGTTCTTCTGGGTGTCACCAATACCTTAACATCTGCTCTCCCTGCCATTCGCTTCTGTCTAATTCTTTTTTTATTGAAATGAGTTTAAATTGTCTGAGAATATATTAGATTACCCTTTCCCTGCGGTTAGCGCACTTGTATAGATGTGAATAAACCGCACAGTTAGCAACGCTCGCACGCGCTCTCGCTCCCTTTTTTAATCTAAAAGAAGCTGGTTCCCTGGAGAACTGGCGCGTTTCCTAACGACCTTAATGAGTTTCCATAGCTGGGGTCAGATTATCTAGAAAGGCGGTAATGGCGGGGCCGGGAGGTGGTTCTCCCTCCACCGCTGCGCCTCTCCGATAGCTTTGTACTCCAGACTGTAAATAAAGCAGAGTTTGATGGCCCTGCCTGGGTCCGTGATGAATACATTTTCTCCTTTAATAGGCAGAAGTGTGTGTGTTGCAAAGCAATTCGTGAAGCCCATATGACAGTCTTTAAGCATTTTAATATTTTGCAAATGATTTATCATCGGTAACGAGCAGATGATATACTCCACTTCAAGGGTATGGATTATCTATTAAAGTCCACGCGTAAGAGGCATCTGCAAATGACATACTGCTGCAGAAAACGGAAAGTACAACTTATCTTTTGTTTTACGGGAGGGGTCAACAGCTTCTGCCACCGCTCGGGAGATAACCGGCCTCCCCGCTCGCCGCTCTAATGATGTCGGTAAATATCTGCCACGGCGGGGTCCTGTGCCGAGCCGGCACCGATCCTGCCCCTGCGCTGCCTTTGGAGGCTGCAGCCCGTGGAGCTCGTTCGGTGCCTGGGTGGGAGCGGAGGCTGGCGGTGATTCACTCCCGCCGCTGGACGAGTTTATGGGCTGTGATATCATCTCTCGGGGGAGCTCTCTCCACTCCAAGGAGCGCGCGAGTCGGCTTTATTTATTGATGAAGCAATTCATACGCTGGGGCCGGTGGCACCGCTCGCTGCCGGGGGCTGCCCCACGCACACGCGTGGAACGGCCACGGAAGGTGGGTGCCTCCGTGGGGGGGCAGCCCTGGGGGAGCCTGACCGGCCGGGGGGACTCCGTCCCTGCCTGGGGGGGCTGCGGAGGGGCTGCCCCCTACCCGCTCTCCGCACACTGGATGGATTGACTGTGCACACGCGTGTCTCGTTGCCACTGGGAGGTGCCCGTGGCCCGGGCTGCCTGTGCTGCCTGCACCTCCAGCCCCCCCGGCGCTGCCAGCTCCATCGCTTGGGGGTGTGCAGCGCCCGACCCTGGGTACCCCTGGGCTGGCAAAGCAGGAGCCGGGGCTAGTGCCAGCCTGGGGTTGTGCTGGTGCCAGCCTGCCCCGCTGCTGGAAAAAGCCTGGCTCTGCTTTGGCCTGGGGGGGCCTGGGGGATACGGGAATCTCACCGGTATGATATGATTGGGGATGGAGAGCTGCCACCTCCCCCCCCCAATTTGGTAAAGAGCAGGCTGGGGCTTTGGGGTTTAAAACTCACCCTGGCTGCCCCTTGGAGCCAAGAGCAGAACTGCGAGTGCGTGGTAAGACACTGTCAAGGTGTGATGCTGCATGATGTGACACGTGGTGTGATGCCGTGCTCAGCCCCACCCCCCCAGCTGCTCCCTTCTGCAGAGGACACGCAGTGTGGGGTGTCCCCCATGGGGGCACAGGGCACCCCCTGCTCCCCCTGCAAAGCCAAAGCAGCAGAAGGTACCATGCCGCGTGGTTTTGCCAAGACCTGCTGCACCCCCCTCCCTTCGTGTCCTGGTGGGCTTGCTGGACCCAAGGGAGATGCTGGCTGTGGGACACACAGCTCTTCGCACACCTCAGTGCCAACTTTGACCCTCTTCTCCACGTTTTGCAGTCGATGCTGCCCGTACCGCTGTGGCACAGCCGAGCTGTGGGGCCAAGTGGGCTCGGGGTGGTGGTGGTGGCAGCAGGACGTGTCCCCCAGGTACTGGGCACCTCCTGTGTGTGTCTCTCACTGCTGCATGGGCAGCCACAGTGGGTCGGTGGTCGCAGGCAGAGGCAAGGTGGGACCCTCGCTGCTGTACGGCGGCTGCCAATGGTGCAGGAGAGCGTGTGTGCCGCCCCATTGCTGTGCTGGCTTCGTTAGGGCAAGATTAATGCTGGTTATTGGGTTGGGAGTTTTATCACCTGAATGTTTCCTCTTAGCTCCTGAAACCAACTTCAGCCCAGATTTATTACCCAGCAAATAAATAAAAGCGCAGGTTTATTTTGCCTCCTTGTTCATCAGAAAGGAATGAAAATGTAAGCAAAATATTAAAAATAAAATAGACTCAGTTTTACTTTAATTGACCTTTGATTTTTAACTTAATACCTTCCCCATGTTGCTGCTTCAACCTTTAATTTCTCTTGGTGAAGTGGCTGTGTTCAATGATTCATTCTGTCCCGAGGCAAAGCACACACTGTAATTGGTTTTTAACTTCCTGGAATGTCAAAGCCAGGATTGAAATTTTACGTATCACACCACCAATTCAATACTGGCTTTAATAATAATGTTGCAGAAAGGAAGGCAGATTTACAGCTGTAGAAAAATGTAATCAAATTTTGAGCCAGAATGCAATAAGTCCAAATGCTAGTTTTCATTTGGAAGCTTGTTAGATAAATGTGGTATCACCTGAGCGGTTCCCAGATTGTTTCTGCCGCTCCCGGCCACATCCAGCGTCGCCGGCAGATGTGGGGCGGCTGCAGGAGCTGCTGCCCGTGGTGATGCCCTGGGTGGGGGCAAGATGCAGCCCTGGGTGCAGGATGGACTTTGGGCACAGGGCACCCGGGTACGTGGGGCGGGTACAGGGTGCCCCCTCGTCAGTCCCTGGTCCTGCAGCCTGGGCAGGGCGCAGGTGGGAGCTGCTCGTGGTGGCTTCTGTCCCGAATGTCCACCCTGCATCAGAGCTGCGCTGCTGCCAGCCTGTGCCCAGGTGATGCTGTGGTACCCAACCGTGGAGCCACTGTTGCCCTTCTGCCCAGCCAGCCAGGGTGCTTCGGGGTGGAGGGGGGAACACCCCTAATACACTGCAAATGCCAAATAAGTAATCGATTTTGGCCAATTAATGTCTGATAAAAACTAATAACCCTTCTCTCCCTTTCTTATTACCGAATGACCTCCAGCAATCCATTAGTTTAACAAATGATATGCGAGTGTTCAGCATGGCTAATGACTCTGGATTAAACCCAGTGACACCTAATTCGTCAGCGTGCTCCTACACTGCAGTGCCCATTACACCTGGCTCTCCTCCATCACTGCCGGTCCCTCACAACACCAGCCGCTCCCATCCTGGCACCCTGGAGTGGAGGTGGCCTCGGGGATGCCACATGCCAGGCGCTGTGTCCCCTTGTCCTCTGCTTGCTCCAGCTGGAGCCACCAATGTCTGAGCTGCACTGGACCCTGCTTCATGTAGCAGCCTGGGGCAGCCGCCCTGAGCTGCTCTTGCGGGGCTGGGACTTCAGGAAAAGCCATCTCGGGGTTTGGGGACCCAGCAGCCCCGTGGTGCCCTGTGCCAGCGTGGCCGAGCAGCCCGGTGCCCGTGGCCATGCCCGTCGGCTGCAGTGCATCTCCCCGCTCCACTGCCCGTGCTGCTGCTTGCGGCCCCGCTGTCCCCGCTCTCTACTTAACGCTGTCCTAAAAAGCTAACTAAGCTGAAATTATTTTCTTTCCTTAGAAGAGCCTTTAAATAATGTATCGCCCTCACTTGCTTTTACTGAATGTTTTAAAAATCCAAGGGACTTCTCCTTCTCGCCCGTGTATTTGCATCTGTTTGTTGTGGGGCCATGAATTACCCTTTGCTGGGGTCATTAGAAATTCCCTTTCAAGGCTGCTGCCCTGGCAGCCTCACCGCAAAGGAGCAGCTGCTGTGGGGATGGTGGGCAAGCAGCAGCCTGGCCACCTTGCCACTGGCAGGAGCACCGAGGGGCCGGGCACCGCCATCGGGCGCCCACCATCCCTGGTGCATCCAGCCTTGGGGTGTGCAGTGCATCACCGCAGAGCAGTGACAGCTTCGGGGGTACTTATGTTCTGTGTGTTCATGTGCAGTTGTACCCAAAGTGTGGGAAGATCTGCTCGGTGGGCTTGTAACCCCCCAAAATAGCCACGCTAGAGGTGCAGGAGCTGCTGGCCATCAGCTCAGTTTTGATGTTGTGCATCACGCTACGTTTCCCGGGTCAGAGAGACAAAGCACAGCATCGACCCCGGTCTGGAGCGAGGACTTCCAGGTGGGAGAGTGGCTGCAGGAGGGTGGTATCCCTGGCTCTGAGCCATTAGCGAGGGGCATTACGGGCACGGCTGAGACGGGGCTGGCAGGGTCCCTTCCCCTCAGGCAGACCCTGGGTGAGCACTGGTGAGGGCAGCACCCAGAGCCGCCAGCGTGCTCCCCTGGGGACGTACCCACAGGGAGACGCAGGGGGTGGCTGGGGGCAAAGCTGTAGCTGTGGCCCCTTGAGTGTGTCCCCCATGGGAATTGGGAGCCTGGGCTGAAACCCAGCCCCGGCCGCTTTGGAGGAGTCATTTCCCACCCACCCACGTGCCTGCGGTCCTGCCTGGCCACGCAGCTCCCCATCCTGCATTCAAATGGCAGCAAGTTGCAATTAAATTGGAGCCACTGAAAACAGAGCCCCTAAAAACATCCTCCAAAGAACTGTACCTCCTGGGAAACGGCGATAAGAAGTTGCTGAAGGAAGGATAATTAAATTAAGGGAGCTGTCAGCAAAGCAAAGACGTCCTGTCCGGAGCGGCGAGGTAAATGTTTTCCTTTCCGTACCGTTGTTGGATGGATTCTCGTGTACTCTGCAAGGTTTTAAATATTATAATCAAAATTAACACAAGCATTTATCAAGACTTTCAGGGCTTCAGTGCTCACGTCCCAGGGTGTGATGTTCTTGGGGCCGGCACTCTTGGTCAGTTGGAGGGAGCTCACTTATTCGAGCCACTTTCCTGGCTGGCTGAGCAGCCAAACTCATTTGCAACCTGAATTTCACAGGAAATTAAGCTCTCCCAAAAGGGCGAAAGAAGATATGAAACTGGGTAAATGTTAAACCTGTTAGAAATTCTTCCCATAAAGTTTCTTCCAGATACATTCCCCTTTTCCCTGAAGTGACAAAATGTTTGAATCATGTTTCCATAAAGCACGGGCACTCCCGGCGGATGCTGCCCGGGTCCCCGGGGGAGCCGGGGAGCAGAAGCTGCCGCTCGGTCTGGTTTTCTAACCCTGCAGAGGCAGGGACAGAGGTGGGGGCAGGACCTGGCGGCGCTTTGGGGACTTCAGCGCCCGGGCTGGGCTGGGGACAGGCTCCCCAGGGATTTGGGGATGGGGACAGGGACGGGGGGTGGGTGGGTTATCCCCACCTGCACATGGTGAGCCAGCCCGCTGCGCTGCCACATCAAAGGCTGAGACGAGGCACTGTATAAATATTACATCAAACTCCCCGGGTTGCTTTTCATGTCGGACCACCGCCTGCCAGCTGGAGCCTTTGACTGCGCTATTAGGGTACCTGAACAGCAATTAGTTGGGGTGGCAAAGGGCTGCTGAGTGGAGCTGCGGCCGGGGAGCGGGAGCTGCGTGAGGTCCTGCCTGCTGCCCCGGGGGCGAGGAGTCCTCTCCCCGCTGCTGCTGGAAGGATGCTGTGCGGGGCAGCAGTGGGTTTTGAGTGACGGGAGCTGTTGGGGTGCAGGACACCCCTGCTGCTCTGCGCCAGCACCGCGGGACAGAGGTTGGCAAAGCGCCGCTGCCCAGGCCTGACACCATGGTGATGGGCACCTGGAGCAAGCCAGCGGGGTGCTCTGCGCAGCTCGGCATCGCTGAGATCCAGCTCTCCCAGACCATCTGGGTCCCTGCTGGGCTGCTCAGCACCGAGGGTTTCCAGCGTGGTGTTAGCTGAATAGCCTTTCCATTAGCCTTCACCCCAAAATACCGGCCCTGGGGGCAATGGCTACAGCCCCGAGAGGTGCTACAAGGAGAGGGGATCAGGCAAAGCTGTGGCTGTGGAAAGCAAGGGGGAATAAATGCCAGCAGGACAGCGTGGAGCTGATGCACAGTGTTCCCAGGGTAGCAGGTAAGGGTTTGGGGATGCAAGGTGGCCACAGGAGCATTTTCCTTCCTGCTGGGCAGGCTCTCCTCTCTGCATGGGGTTTGTCACAAACCCAGTGTGATGTGTGATCCCGTTGAAAGGTGGCACAACACGCAGGGCTGTTGTTTCTTCTGTGCCAGCGGTGAATCACAAGGAGCGTTTCTCAGCCTCAGCTTGAAATCTTCACCCTTCTCCAAGGCCATCTCCTGAGCTGGCGGGAGGGGTTCAGGAGATGCCCCCGGAGCCTTCACTCACGCTGGCAGGGACCCAGGGGCAGCTCTGCCCAGCAGGACACCATGAGTGCGGGTGGTGGTGGGGCTGGATGGCAGGAGACACCAGCTCAGGTGGGGAGTGAGGTCTGGGGAATGATGTCCGGGCTGGAACCGGGAGCTGCCAGCCCCTTCCCACCAGCACTGCTCCCACCTGCCCCTCCTGGTGGGGGGAGTGATGAGTTTGGGAGGTCTCAGCGGAGTCACGATGCTTTGTGGGGAACTTGTGTCTCCCCAAGCCGGAGAGCACGAATGGCTCAGTGCTTGCCGGAGCTGGGGCTGGCTCGGACACCGGCTCTATTCTGCCAACCTGGTGCTTTCTCCGCCTGCTACTGACGCTCAGGCTGGGGCTGGGAATACAATGAAGAACAGTGTAATATATGGAAATGAATCCCCAAACTCATACTGTGTCTGTTTTGCATGATTGGTTTCTATTAAATTACTGCTGTGCAAACACACTGGCAGAGCCCGGTGGGTTTGTGCGTTCTTGAGAGCGGGAGTCTCCGCACCGGCTGCTCCGAGACGCGTCTCCTCTGGCGCTCACAGGATTGTCCTCTCCTTCCCTCCTTCACAGCGTATTGCTTTCTGTGATGATTCAGCTTCGAGCCTCTCATTCTCTTTAAGGGATCGTTTAATATTTAAATACTTGTCACCAGAGCTGGAGGCTCTGAGCACAGTCGGCAGGGGCTCTCCTCCTCCTGTCAGCCCTCGTTACGCCGATGGAGCCACGCATGGGCACTGGGGGGGGACGGGCCCGAGCCCTGGCTGGCCCCTTGGCAGCAGAGAAAGCAGTGCTCTTAATTACCAAAAACCCATTTTCAATTCCGTTTCTTCTCTTACTTTGTCTTTTAATCCTAATTACAAGTAATCTTAGATGTCAGTGTCAGAGCAGAGGAGCTAATGCGATGTGACGGTCCAATCGTCTCTGCTGCCCCTCATGGGTTTGGCTGCAGTTCGTGCTGGGAGCGGTGGGACTGGCTCTGGCCACCAAGTCCTCTCTCCACTGGCTGCCTGAGGGTGGCCGAGGTGTCCATCTGTCCATCCAAGGCCATGGCTGAAGGTGGGGTGCATTCCCAAGCGAACCCCAGGTCTTCTGTGAGCTGGTGCTCTTCTGCCCGTCAGCACTGGTGGGGCCATGTTCACTAGGAGATGTGTGAGTCCTTGGGCAACCCTGGAGGATGTGCAGTCTGACCAGGGGCTGGTGTCCCCCTCCATTCTTGCAGCTGGGGACAACTCTGAGCCAAGGCAACACTCCTGGTCCTGCTTCTCTCCCCACTGTGAGGGCATCCCAGTGCTTAGCCCAGCCAGGATCCCCCCCGCCACCCCGATGCTGAGCATCTGGGCTGAAATCACCTCTCAAGGTGTCCTCTTTTCCTCCCTGGATTCCAGCTCCTGCCCTGGGCAGAGCCACCTGCAGTGTGGCTCTGTCTGTCAGCATCCCCGTGGTCCTTCCCCAGGGCAGTTCCTTAGGCACGTGGACTCGGGAACTGAGCGGGACTTGCAGAGCTGCAGGAACGAGAGGGAAGGTGGGAGCTGCTCACCAGAATGACGTCGGTCTCCACCACGCCGGTTTCCATGCATGCTGATTTAGAGAATGATAGCAAATGAGCCTACTTTGCAGAAATTGAGGAAAATCCCACTTCGCAAATATTTTTTCATGAGGTTTGCAATTCTCTGTGTTGCTCTGATGCATTTTACCCAGCTCTGCCCAAGACCGAGCTACTGAAAAATAGACCCACTGTCTTTGGAAGGTATTAGAAAACAGCAGGGACTTGATGTGGCTCCCCACGGTTACGCCAGCGCCCTGTGGGGCAGGCAGGGCACCGGTGATAACCTGACGGTGTCGGTGCAGTTGCCACTCTGCCACTGGCTAACACCATCGGGTCCTGCTGTGATGGCCACGGGGCTCCTGAGGAAACCAGCTTGGCTCCTGGAGCAGAGGGCTTTGAGGCGGTGGTGGCTGCTGAGGGTGAAAGATCCCAGCCCAATTCATAGAATCATAGAACGGTGTGGGTGGGAAGGGACCTTAAAGATCATCGAGTTCCACCCCCCTGCCATGGGCAGGGACACCTCCCACCAGACCAGGTTGCTCAAAGCCCCATCCAGCCTGGTCTTGAACACCTCCAGGGATGGGGCATCCACAGCTTCTCTGGGAAACATGTTCCAGTGTCTCACCACCCACAGAGTGAAAAATTTCTTCCTGAGATCTAATCTAAATCTACCCTCTTCCAGTTTGAAGCCATTACCCTTCATCATATCACTACGTGCCCTTGTAAAAAATCCCTCCCCAGCTTTCCTGTAGCCCATTTTAGGTGCTGAAAGGGGCTATAAGGTCTCCCTGGAGCCTTCTCTTCTCCAGGCCGAACACCATCAACTCTCTCAGCCTGTCCTCACAGCAGAGGGGTTCCAGCTCATCTTCGCTGCAAAAAAAGCTGAGCAGCCCCAAAAACGGTTGGGAGAAGGATGAAAAGGGCTGCTCGGTCTTGTAGGCTTCCATCCACCAGCTCCTGTCGCCTGCCCCATCACCCTGGGTGACTCCTGCTGCCCACGCTGCTGCCCCGCTCCTCCTTCTCCTCCTCCTCCGGAGGGGCTGCGGTGCTGGCCGGCTGCGCGCTCCCGCCGGGATGAGCTCTCCTGGCTTGTGGCTCGTTCCTGCCGGCCAGTCGCCAGGGTGGCAGTGAGACGGCAACAACTCCTCCGATTTCAGTAAAACTCTTTCCTGCGAGAGTTTGTGAAAGTGGCCCCGGCCTAATTGGTGCTATCGCCAGTGCTGCGGCTGTTTCTGGTGTTTTACAGCACCAGGCCTGCCTTTCCTATTGATTTCATAGGTTGCTAATGGTCTTTTTTGTACAGTAAGAGGCTTTTGTGGGAAGAACTTAATCCAGCCCTATCGCAGGGTGCAATTGCACAGCTTACTGCTTAGATTTCCAGGACGTGATCTGCTTTAATAGCAGAAGGAGTTTTATCTAATACATTTAATGCTCCAATATTTTTATGGCACGACAGGTCCTAATTGAGCTGTGTTTCTTTACCGGGAGTGCAGGAGGCCACTGGGGAGGAGGTGGAAGCTCTCGTGGCATGTGGTGGCTCACGGGGACCTTTACAGTGTGACCGTCACCTTCACCAGCTGCTGTACCGAGCACCGGCGCTGCCACGCATGGACTTTATTAAGGTGAGGCTGGTGTTGAAGATGACAGAGCAGCGCAGAGAAGTGGAACTTTGTTTTCCCCAGGGTTATTTGTTTTAATTTTCTCTCTCCGCCGTTGCTGCTCCCGCTGCCGTGCGGTGAGTGCCGCTTGCTGTCGGGTCGGGGGCCAGGGTGGGCAGAACCCTGTGCCAGGAGGGGATGGTAGGGGCTGGAGTGATGGTGCACGGTGACAGCACGAGCATGGGGTGATGGGCACTTCTTGGGACGAGGGGTGGCCGGGGCAGGCCCAGGTCCTGGGAACTGCAGGACACGCTCTCCCACAACGCGGGGCAGGCGGGATGTGCTGATGTCGTGGCACAGACGTGCTCTCCCCAGGATGCAGGACACGCTTGTGCTCACGTGTGACACAGGGCACGCTCGCCCTGCCGTGCGTGTCAGCGTGTGCTGGCCCAGACCTGTTCCAGCCACGTCTGAAGGAGTTGAGCCCATCCCCTCCCGGGCTCGTAGTTGCCAAGAGCAGAGCTCTGGGCGCAACGGGCACAGAGGGGGTGGAGTTGTGCTTCTGCCTTTGAGTTAAGCGTGCAGGAGATATCTAAATGGATTGTGACGGCCAGGATTAAAGGTTAGGAAATTTCTCTGTGTAACTTATGTAAATGAGGACTAATGAGGTTTTCATGATTACCTCTAATTAGCTTTTCCGCAAGTAGTGATGATTTATATGGTGTGAGCCCGGACGGATGACACACGCAGATATACATGCAGTGGAGCACCTTCATTAAAACTGTTTTTAAAAATGAATCTGTGATATGCAAATTACCTATTAAATGCTCGGGAATAAGACTTTAAGGGGGAAAAAAGGCACATGCAAAGCACCAGCTCAGCAAGACCTCTGGGGCTGTGGTGTGCCGGGGTGACAGGCTGGGCTGTGCTGAGCCTGTCGGTCACGCCATGGGGGACACTGCTGCCCTTGTGGCCATCCCAGGTGGCCTGGGGTGGCCCTGTGTGGAGCAGCCGTGCCCAGTGCCTGGCACAGGGCATCCCCTCCACGGAGGGCCTGTGGTCCCGGGGGATTTCTGCAGAGGATCCTGATCAGCCAGGGCCATGAGTGAGTGCCGGAGGTCCCTTCCTCCCCTGCCCTGTCTCACTGGCTGGTGACTTTGGGCTCTGGCAGCACCACCTCCTGCTCTGCTGCAAGAGACGTGATGTGGATGCTGAGCTCCCCGGCCGGCCTGAGGGCAGCTTCTTGGAGCCATCCCAAGTGCTGCGGAGTTACTGGCAGCGCTGGCAGTGCCTGGGCAGACCCTGCACCTCCGTGGCCTCCTCCAGCCTCTGCCCTGAGCCTCCCTTGCTGCCTCTCATCGGAAACGGGGCTGCAGGGCTGGCATTGGCCAGGCAGCAGCGTGACCTCCCTCTTTTCCAACTCGAAGAAAATTGGGATATTTCCATTGCCAATACAAGACAAGAATCATCATTTCTTTTGGATGCAGAGAGAAACTGGGAAATGAGGTTCTCTCATTTCCAAATGAACTAGGTTCCAGAAGCTGCCGAGCTCTGGGTTCCAGAAGCTGGAACCTGTGCAGTAGGGGGTGAGAATGAAGGGAAACCTGCAGGGACACATCTGGAGCTGTGCTCAGTGAACCTGTCCCCGAGACCTGCACAAGGGGCTTTTGGGGAGAAATAGACTTAAACTGGAGAAACAGCTCCACTTGGAGCTGTGCTGGGGATCCTGAAGAGCAGGAAAATAGTGTTGGGCGGGAGGAGAACGCGTTGTACCAAGAGACAGCAGAGAAAGTGAGTGAGATGGCTTGGACAACTACGTCCAATTAGCCTGACATTAATCCTGGGCAAACGGGTGGAAAAACTAATGCAAGACACAATTAATGGGAGAATTAGAGCCTGGGAATATAAATTCATGCCTGTCAGTGTGGTTGAAAAGTAGTCGGTCCTGTCAAACCAACCTGATTTCATTCTCTGATGAGATGAAGAGTTTGGTTGATGGAGGCAGTGGCACAGAAATAACAGGCTCCAGACGGTGTTTCACATGGAGCCGTGATGCCCTGGTTAAAAAGCTGGTGGAAAGTGGATTAGAAAACGAAGCTGACGAACGCGGGAGGGAATATTGCCGCTGTCGCCCGTTTTGCAGCCGGGTGGTGGCGGCGAGTGGCCCCATCCTGGCCGGGGTCCCCAGGGGCTGGTGCCGCGGTGCCGCGGGGGGACCTGCGCTGGGTGCTGTCACTGTGTGAACCGAGGAGAGACGTGAGTAGTGTTTGTGCTGCTCCGGGGCAGTAAATCGCCTGGCTCGCACGGGTGCGTGTGTGTGTGTGTGCTGCCTGCCCCGAGTTACGCACCAGCTCTCCAGGGAAAACGCACGTTTGCATAAAATGTCAAGTTTGCTTTATTTTCCCAGAGTGCTATCTGAAGATGATTCTGAGTGTAGCAAAAGCAGCAGAAACTGTGCCCAAAGTAAGACCCAAATCCATCTGATTATGAATGGATTTAATTAACCACCATATTCCCTTTTATCAGAGCTCTAGCAAGAGAAAGATTTATGCAGCTCTTGTCTCATCCCTCCTCACCACTTCAGTGCCTGTTTCAAGGTGACGGGAGAGGTCCCTGGCTGATGTAGCACCTGGCTGGAAGCTGCTCTCTGCCCCGGCTGCTGTTGTCTCCAGCACCCAGAGCCCTGAGCAGGGGCTCGTGCCCACAGCCCCCGTGCTGCAGGATCAGCTCCTCTCCCCATGGAAGCTCTGGGTGCTGCCAAGCTCTGAGCAGTCACCGGTGCTGCCGGGGGGACACCGTAGCTGGGGGCTGCTCCCCGGCCTCGGTTTCACATCTGTTCTCTGGACTCGGTTCCTCCTCTGGGAGTTTTTTGGGCAGTTTTGGAACATGTAGTCTGCCACCCACCCTGCCAGGTGTTGGAGGACTGCCCAGCCCAGTGCTCGTGGCCGTTCATCTCACCGTCTGCCACGCGTGGGAACAGGCATGGTGCTCCCCAGCCGGTAACCACAGAAAGCGTGCAAGGGACCAGCCAGCTCCTTGCTTGTGAGAACACGGGGCCTGCTAAAGTCCTTTATTGCTGCTCTTTAAATGCCACATTTTTCTTAAGATCCAACGTTTTCACAGCCGTGCTGGCCGTACTTGAAGACAGGTACAAATAACGACCTGAGCTAGAATGCCTGGGGGATACGGCAGCCAAAAGCAGGAGAGTGACAGGGGCACACAGGCGTGCACTGCTGACAGCTGTCCCTCCCCGTGACCCTCCCCATGTCCCCAGGGACCGGGGCCACCAGCATGGATGCTCACCGGGTGGGCTGAGCTGGCAGGGCTGTGCCATGGTGGGGCTGTGGCTGTGCCATGGCGGGGCTGTGACGTCCCGTCCCCGTGCGTGCTCTGCCGTGGCTGCTCAGCCCCCGGTAAACATTACAGCCCCCACGTGTCCTTCACGGGCAAAGAACCCCATTAGGGTGCATTAGTAAGCCATGACTGATTGCCTTTCTTCTCTAGAACAGTACAACAGCTTTTCAAACACAGCAGTAATCAAAGTTTTATTGCAGCCGGCTTGGTCTCCTGCAGGTCTGCTGTTTCAGAGCAGCGCTGCCAGGTCGGAGCTCACCCAGGGTCCTCAAAAAGCTGTCGTGAAACACCGAGCGGCCGTGGGGAGCGGGTCGCCGAGCGAAGGGGGACTCTGCCGGAGGTGCTGGCTGCTGTGCCTCCGGCAGCCCCCGTCCCGCTGGCATCGCCGGCAGGGCTGCCACGGGCACCGCGCTGCTGTGGGGCTCCTCTGCCGGGAGCTGCACCGCCGGAGGAGGGGAAGGCTGTGCTCAGCGTGCTGCCTTTGGGGTGCTCTTTGCATTCCCCCCGGCTCCAGCAGCTCAGACGGCAACGGTCCTGTGAGCCGTGGGGCTCCTGCTCTCCCTGGCTCACTTGTGGGCTATTCCAGCCCAATTTCTTTCTGGTTTTGAGTCTCTTGCTGCATGACACCTCGCTGCCCGTTCATGCACCCTGCTTCTTTTGCGCTGCCCTGGGCTCCCATGTCTGGAGGTGACATGTCCCCCTGGCTCCCAGGAGGCTGGAGCGAGAGCGGAGCAGGTTTGCACATTGCCGCAGGATGCTCTCTGCCGGGCTGGGGCTGCCCGTGGGTGCAGCCTGGTGGGGTGCCATGGCCAGGGTGGGTTTGGGTCTGCAGAGCGGCCGGGGGCAGCACCTGGTGCCCATGTCTCCGGTGAGGAGAGTGCAGGGAGCCAGGACTGGTGCTCAGGCATTCCGTGAGTAATGGCCCGACTCCTGTTTCCCTGGACTCACTTAAATAAAGTGCAACGAAGCAGCACCGAGTGCACCTTTTATGAACTCCGTGCAGGCAGGGCTAAGATGTGAAGATAAAGAACAAGTAATCCACTTTATCCGTGTTATTTATTCAGAAGATGGTGAGGAAATGAGGAGTGAAATATTCCCATCTCAGCCTGGAGAGAAGCAGGGGCTGCCCTGCCCTGGGAGGTGTGTGGTGGGGCAGGGCAGCGTGGTGTGTGCCGTGGGGCAGGGCTGCCCGCTGTGGGGTCTGTGCCGTGGGGCAGGGCTGCACAAGGAGGCTGTGGGACCGCTTCCCGGCGCTCGCTGGTGCTGGGACCTCCCTGGACCCTGACCATTGCTGGCTCCCACTGGACACTGTGGCGCTTCCAGCCCAGGGGGGACCACTAGGGTGGTCTGGGGATGCCTCAGCGCATGGAGGCTGGAAACCCCGACCTGCCATGGCCTGATAAAACTGCGGTTTAAGGACAGGGTGTCCTATCTCTGCTGCTTCACCAAAAGCAGTGTGAGGCCGTGTCCAGGTGGTCAGTTCTGCAGCGTGGAGGACCAGAGTCCATGAGCCAGCATGGTCCGTACGGCCACCCAGTGACACACTCCTGTGCTGCAGGTGGCACATCCCGGCTGGAGTGACTCGCCGCCCCGAGCCCAGACGCCCACCGGTGCTGGTTGGCTGCAGTGGCTAGAGGATGCTGCCTGTCCCACGCTCCTGGGGAAGATGATGGCCAACCAGGCTGGTGGCTGCTGAGCACCCAGCGGGAGCTGCACGGCTTCAGCATCGCCACGAACTTTTCCAATTTCCCCCTGGAAATTGTTTCTGTCAATATTTTAATTTCATTTGGGCTGAGCAGGCGGAGTGGAGGCAGCGCATCCTAAGCAGATCATTTGTCTCCTGCTCCAGATCTCTGTAGGAGCCCAGCACGTGAGATGATGCCGGGGGCTCCTCACTGACGGAGCTGGGCAGGACGAGCCAGGGCAGGAGGGGACCGAGCATCACCATCCCACTCACCCAGTGCCCTGCTGCGGGGCTGGGGCTCTGGGACAGGATGCTGCCCAGTGGCTGGAGGCAGGTCTGGGGTGGTGGCAGGATCACAGAATCATAGAATGGGTAGAGTAGGAAGGGAACTTAAAGATCGTTGAGTTCCAACCCCCTGCCCTGGGCAGGGACACCTCCCACCAGACCACGTTGCTCAAAGCCCCATCCAGCCTGGTCTTGAACATTTCCAGGGATGGGGCATCCACAGCTTCTCTGGGCAACCTGTTCCAGTGTCTCACCACCTTCACAGGAAAGAATTTCACAGATGACACCGGCAGGGACCTGTCAGTCCTTCCCATGGGGCTGCCACACTCCTCGTGCACCGTTGGAGCACCGTGGAGCTCTTTGCTGGAGCCCTGCTCTGCAAAGCCCCTCATGGCAAAAGGTCCCATCGGGCTGGTGTGCCTGGGGCAGGGCAGAGCGGGAGAACACCTCGCTGTCTCCTCTGCTTTCCCACGTGTCTGCAGATGCCATTTCTGCCGGTGAGGTATGTTTATCTGGGGGAAAGAAACAAGGTCTTAACCAGGTGGCGGGGCTAATAAATTGCTCTGGAAAGGCAAACTAGTACATGCAGCCCGCGTCTCCTCTGCGTATCTATTGCAAAGTGCCAAAAGAAATCTGTCTCAGGAATTATTTCAGAGAGGGTAATTTCTGTTTCCCAGTTGCTGTCATACATTAGAAATGTCTGAAATGCCTCCAGTTGGTTACCAGTGGTGAGGAGCAGCCAGGGGCTGCCATGGATGAGAAGCACTAAAAGAAAATAAATTAGCCTCTTGCACTCAGCCCTTCCCTCAGCTGCTGAACCACAAGTGACGAGCGGCTGTTGCTTAAGTAACGACCAGAATAATGAGGAGAACAAGAGGCGCAAGGGAATATTAACTCGGAGCAACAACATTTTCTTCCCCTCTTGAAGTTTGCCCCCAGCAGCCCCTGTCCTGGCACGGAGGTGAGCTGTATCCCACCGGAGCCAGCAGGGAGGGGTGCTGGGGGTGCTGTGTGCCAGGGTGGCCCCACAGCTGTCCCACAGCATCCTCTGGCCCATGCCTCCAGTGCCCACGCTCTTCCCTTCCTCTCTCCTCCTGGCTTAGCCAGATTTACCCCACCACCACCACCCTGCTTCCCATAACCACCCGAAACCCGCAACCAGGGGAGGCAATACCACCGATGCTGGTCACCCGCTGTGCAACAACCGCTCACACTCACAGCCCAGCCCTGCAACCAGGTAAGAGCCCGAGGAGATGGGAAAAGGCCAGATTGGACAATGCAGCCAAACTGCATCTTTTCAAGCAGACTGGCCCAAATTAATTTAAGCAAGTAGCTGGAGCAGTCAGAAGCTCATTACTGGCCATGTCTGAGCCCTCGCTTCCAGGTGACAAGGGCGAGGGGAGCCTGCTGCTAACGAGCAGTGAGGGCAGGAGCCGCAGCGTTGAGGACCGACCGCTCTGCCGTCGGTCGCAGGGTGTTTCCAGGAACTACAGCCGAGCTGACAAACAAGGGAAGCGCTTGTGAGCACCTAGGAGTAAACAAGGAGACGAGGAACAGCCAGCAGGAATCTGTCATGGACAAATCATCTCATCTCTGGTGCCTGGGGGCTGGCAGGGCCGGGTGCAGGTGATGTGGCATCAACTTGGCAAGGCAAGTCACTGTGCATACTTCCAGATGAGCACCTCCCAAGCCTCCTGAGCCCCCTGCAAAGCCACAGGTATTTGCTGTGGGTGTTGGAGTACACAGCTGGAGAGGAGGATGCAGAGAGTGGGACCTGCCCTGGCTCTTGCACTGTCTACAGAAGAAGTGGCAGTGGGACTTATCTGAGCCCGGTGTGACTCTTGGCACGGGGCTGGTGCCTCGGCTCTCTTTGCACATGGATTAGCCAGGGCAGCCAGCAGAAAAATTAGATTTCCACCACAAGGCACCAACGTTTTCTGCCCAGGGCTGTGCTGTGGGCTCATTCTACAGAGCCTGAAGTGCAGGTCCTCTGTGCAGCTGGTGAAATGCAGTCCCACGTTTTCCATCACTTCTGCAGCTCATCCCTGCTGTAGCACTGGTCAATCTCCACTTCGGGAGCAGCCTGGCCCACCTGGGGCAGCCGACAGCATTTTTGCCTAGCGGTGCAGGCACTCCTCTTATTTGGAGGCGTGAAATGTCTTAATCACAGGCTCGGTAACGTGCACCCTGAGCATTGGCAATCTGTCCCCTCTCATTTCTCTGCGTGCAGCTCACGTTGCTCTAACTGCTGCTTTCACTAATTCCAGAAATGAGCCGCTGCACGGGGGCCACGGTGGCTCCGGTGGCTCTGGCAAAGCTGAGTGGCCACAGACAGGGACAGACCTGGGCTGGGGGAAGCGGCAGGAGGCTGAGAACGGTGTCTCACACTATTTTGGATCTGCTTTATTGGCAATAAGAGGTGTTGTCATTCTGCGCAGCATCTCGGGCACCCTGCTAGCTCCTGGGAATCGTAGCGGTGTGGCCCTGTCCCCGCACTGTCCCCACACCTTCAGTGACTCTGCCCCGTCACCTCCAGTTCCTGAGCCTCTGCTTGTGTGTCCTGAACATGTTTCCCTTGGGAGTGGTCTCCGAAAATTAGACCCCTTGGAAACTGCGTAGAGCTGAGCACCCAAAGCTGCCGATCGCACCTGAGAGCAGAGTCAGGCTGTGCCAGCTGGCTGGGGAATAACCTGACCCCGCTCGCTCCCTGGTGCTTCCTCATTAGGAATAATCATCATTATGGTATGAGCTGTTCCGCTCCGGGTGACAGTAACCATCCGCACCGGAATGGCTGGAAATGCACTTGAGCACCTGGGCTCCATGTGAGTGACGTGTCCTGCCAGGCACCCTCCTGGGGACACCGAGCACCCCTGGTGACGGCCCCAGGGCCAAGGGGAAGCAGAGTCAATCTGGAGGCTCATTGCGGCCCCTTTGCTCTGGCCAGAACTGCTGCGGTGGCAGCCCAGTGTGCCCATCTGCCCTCCCGGGCTTGTCTTGCCGGTGTTTTCTATTTCTCAAAGTCCAGTTCTTAAAAGGAATGACTCCGTTTTGAGCCCCGCTGTGTTGTAACGAACGTTTTAAGGAAGCTCATCCCTCTGATGATGTAAACCAGGAGCACTCCTGAATTTCAATCTCCTCTGGCTGGCTGAGTCATCTGGGGAACATTACCCTGACTTACGGCTCCTTGTTTGTATCCACTAACAATTATATGGGGGTGCAGTTTTGAGAACTATCTTATTTCACAGCGTGTGATTAATGATGGGAATCTTCTTTCCCGTTTAGCAGTTTGCTAGGTACCTGTTGCAGCTGCAGCTCTCCCCAGGAGGATGCCTGTTCACTTAACGTGCCATCGCAGGGAAAAGGAGGCACTCTTCTGCTAAAAACAGGCAATGAAACAAACCTAAATGGGACTGTAAGTTTTGCCTTTTTTCCCCTCCAACACCCTTTTCTGTCCATCCCACACGTGTGAGCAACAGGGAAGAAGGCATTTCACTGTGTGCTCTCCCCAAGGGAGATACAGGGCTGTCTTCACCTTAAACTTTCCTGGGGGTGTAATTAATCCGTTGAGCGGGTGGTGGTGTAGGGGCTGTGGTGGCCACCTCTGCGGTGACGGCAGTGCCACAGGCACAGCGGCAGCCGCCACCTCGGCTTGCGGGGGCCATGTAACTTGCCCTGGATGGTGATGATCGCTGCAGGAACTGGGTTTCCCAGTGCTTGGCTGGTCGGAGGGATGTAACTGGCCTGGCAGCCGTGCTGGCGTGCCTCCGGCTGGTCCCGCCGGGCTGCGAGGCCACAGGCGGGACCATCCCTCCAGCTGCCTCCGTGTCCAAGCCGCGGCGAGCAGCTGGGGTGGCTGTTGCATTAATAATACAGATGTGCACTTCTGCTGGGCCTTCCCCATCGGGCTTCCTTGGATTCATGTCAAGATAAGATTTTCTTGCTTTTAATCCTCCAGGGTCAAGGCACTGAGGAGGAATCTGCCATAGCTGCCTTGGCTCGTAGCGGGATCGCTGGGGTGGGAGCCTGGGATGGATGGGGCTGCCCATGTCTGGGCTCAGACCCGCTTCCCAGGCTGCAGGCAGGTCCTCAGGTCTTGGCAGTGAAGTTGGAGGGAGCCGGAGGGGCTTTCAGCTTCTGCAGGGCTTTCAGCTCCTCCTGTCACGGGGGACAGGCTGCTCCGCTGCCTCTGCCAGGAGCCACACGGCTCCGACATCTCCCCCACTGAGCTCCATAAATGCTGCTCTGGCTCCGAAAAAAGGAGGAGCATTTTTCAGGTGCTGCCTTTTGGGATGGAAGCAGAGTGTGCAGAGAGCACAGAGCGTGCAGAGCCCACGGGGAGCTCACCGTCCAGCCCCACAGGGGATGGTAAGAGCAGGGCAGGGTCTCTAGGGTGGGCTCATCGGGGCCAGGCTGGCGTGAGCCACGCAGAGGGGGCATTGCGCTGTGCCACCGTGCCCGTGTGTGGCCTGGTGGTGTGCCGTGGCCAAGCCAGGTGGTGACAGCGTGGCACGTCCGGCAGGAGCGGGGCTGCTGGCTGCCACAGCGGCTGCTGGTTCCAGGGGAGGCAGCTCTTGGCAGCATCTCTGCCTTGGCAGGTGGCGGCCGCAGGAGCGATGACATTAAAATGCTTGTGTCAATCTGGCAGAGGCAGCCCTGGGACATCAGCAGGCGATGTTTTGCTGGGAAAAAGGAAAATGACAATACTCTCCATCAAAATTATTATAGCACTGTCCCTTAGAGTCAACCGTCTGAGAGCTGTGAGGGAGGTTTTCTTGTTTGCTTTTTTTTTCCTAACAAGGAGAGTTTTAATGGCACTTAGTGCAGCTCCAGCCACAAGGCACCTCGGCAGCGAGCCATCCAGTGTGCCGGTGGTTGGTGCTAATTGCACCAAAGCACACGGCGTTGCTGAAATGATGCTCCCAGACCGGGGCCGGGAGCTGGCATCAGCGTGAGGAACCCTCCCTGCTCCGCTTATTCCTACAGAGACACACATCTGAACGAGCTTGTCAAGTGAAATTTTCTGTCTGGTTAGAAATGGATTTTCGAGCTCCTCGCTCACATGTAAACATTTTTAGTGGTCCCCAGCCAAAGCAGAAACAGCGAAAGCAAACATCAGCCTGAGCAAACCCAGTCCCTGCAGGGAAATCACCGGCCACAGAAGGAAACAAAACGCGTGATGGCTTCAAAAGACATCCATTAAACTGTGTGCTGAAGTGATTCATGGTGCTGGTAGTTAGACTTTAATTAGATCTTAATCACGTAATTTTATCTTTGTTTTAGAAATTAGAGCTTAATGACTGTATTGCTCTCATAACAGCGCCGTGACTAAATACAGTCATATCACATGGCAGCGCTGCAGTGGGCAGAGATGGGACAGAGATTATCCGCCGGTCTCGGACCATTATTTCTTAAATAAAGAAATATATTTAAAATGCACAAATCCCTGACAGCACTCAGGGAAGGTGGGAGAGGGTAGGAGCGGCATAAAGAGGAGGGGTACAGGCCAAAGCCCCTGTCTCCTGAGCCCAGAGATGCCCTTTCCCTCCTAGGAAGCCCACAAGCCCTGCGGGTCCTCAAAGCCCTCGTCCTCCCCAGTGCCAGCCGCAGAGCCGGGGTCTGAGCTCAGGTGCCTGCAGCCCAGCTGCCCAGAGCACGGCATCCCAGCAAGAGGAAAAGGCCGTGTGTGATAACGGGATGGATCGTGGGCTTTCACCTCAGCTGGCAGGTTAGATCCTTCACAAGATTAGCAGCAGAGTAATTAATCTCAGTTACTCCTGGGCACTCTGCCTCTTGTTTTGCCTTTCTGGGCATCAACACACTTGCAGTTTGCCCCACCGAGCGGAGCGGAGCGGCGATGGCCCGCAGAGCAAGGGGATGGACACGCACCCCATGGCAATGGCAGTGTGGACCATGCGCTTTGCAAACACACACAGGCCCTGGACATGTCTCCCGGGGTGGGCTTTTGTCCCGTAGGAGCTGTGGGGTTACATCAATACTTGCTGCGGGATAATAAGCTTCTTGCCTGCCATCTTACTCTTTATTTCATTTCAGTTGAGCCATATGAAGTAAATTCAAGTTTGTAGGGCGAATCCGTATGGGAGGCGGTACCAGGATGATGCTGCCAAGCCATGAGGGTGCAAAGCCCAGCTGGACCCCGGGGCTGCCCTGCAGAGCCAGGATTCACCCTGTGCTCGGCACAAGGGCTTTGTCCTGCAGCTCATCCCTCGCAGCAACCCCCGGCTGGGGAAGCAGCAGTCTCACTCCAGTCTCAGCTTTGTTTTGCCTTTCCGAGCTCGATGAGCTCTACCTGGACCCTGCCTGGGGCTTGCCCTTGGCCTGCTTTTTGGGGAGACGAAGCAGTAGCTCCGTGTCCCACAGCCACAGTGTTACTGCGACGGCAGCAGCTCCCTAAAGCCGAGCGACTGTGCTGTCCTTGAGCCCTGCCTTGCCCTTGCTGCGGATGGCAGCGGGCCCCTTCCCACCTTCCCTTTCCTGCTTATTATGCCACATGAGCCACTTGAACTCATTACTGTGGCAGATTATAAGTCCCCAGGTAATAACGTGCATTCAGATAATTACCAACAGATCCTCTAATAGGAACGAACTCGGTTGAATTCATTCAGTCGCTGGGTAAATATTTATACCTAAGCCATCCTTATCGCCAGCCACCGGAGCGTGCAGCAGCCGGGGTTGCTGTCCTCATGGCTGTGCTCGCTGCAGGAGCTGGCTGTGGCTTGCAGGGACCTGCACTGACCCTGCCTGCGCCTCACACCGTGGCTCAGGACCAGCCAGGGACCCAGCACCGCGTGGTGTGAGCCCACCACCAGCTTCCCGTTCCCTCCTCAGGGCCATCAGCAGCAATCCCGTGGCCAACCTGCCCACTGCTGCCTGCTGTGGCTGCTGCTGCTGGGCCAGCTGGGCACCGAGCCCGTGGCCACGCAGGGCTCTGTCAGCAGGCAGCGCTGCCTGTGTACCCTGGTGAGTTATAGAATCATAGAATCATAGACTGGTTAGAGTTGGAAGGGAAATTAAAGATCATTGAGTTCCAACCCCCTGCCATGGGCAGGGACACCTCCCACCAGACCAGGTTGCTCAAAGCCCCGTTCAACCTAACCTTGAACACCCCCAGGGATGGGGCATCCACAGCTTCTCTGGGCAACCTGTTCCAGTGTCTCACCACCCTCACAGTAAAGAATTTCTTCCTAGTATCTAATCTAAATTGCCCCTCTTTCAGTTTGAAACCATTACCCCTCATCCTATCACTCCACTCCCTGATTAAGAGTCCCTCCCCATCTCTCCTGTAGCCCCCTTTAGGTACTGGAAGGGGCTATAAAGTCTCCCCAGAGCCTTCTCTTCTCCAGGTTGAAAGATATGCCCTTCCCTGGGCCACCTGGCACTTCTCCTGTTTCTGGCCACGCTCAACACCACCCCATGCCATCGGGGCCCTCGGGGCTGCTGCGGGACTCGGGTGTTTCTGCAGGGATGTGAGGAGCATCGTTCCTCCGTCAGGGCTACAGTGCTTTTGACAGGCGCTTTCGCAGCCGCCGCCGTGCGCGGCACCCACCACCATCTGTTGGCAGCAGTTTCACCTGGCAGCTGACATCCCCACGGGCCCTGCGCACCGCTGGCACGGCCGCCCGCGTGCTGGCAAGTGTCAGCCCCCCTCTCCCCACCCGCCTAGAGCCCTGGCTGCAGAGGAGTCACCCTAATTGCACCAGCCGACTAATTAGCTGTCAGGTAATGAATTATGCAGTGATGCCTGGACTTCGGCGCACTATTGATACCATCAGCTCCTCTCATTTCTACATGCTCCTGTTCGCTGGAGCGCCGGGCAGAGCTTGTAGGAGAACTTGGAAAACTTTCAAAGCAAATTAAATGTGTTAATCAGTTGTGTGCGGTGGCAAGCCACCGGGAGAGCAGGCGGGCAGGCGGGGACCAGCAGCTCGGCTGGCAGCCTCGGGGACAGGCGTCAGCTCCTCCTTTGCACTGCTTGTCACTTCTCTTGTGCTGCGAGCAGGCAGGGGACAGCTGTGGGGACTCAGTGCCTGTGGGCAGCCGCCTGCCCCCCTCCGAGTGCCCACGGGCAGGAGAGTGGGGTTGGGAGGAAGGAAAGCGGATTCACGGGTTGGAGACTGGTGGTTCCTGGGACCTCGGTGGAGGTGCCTTTACTGGGAGAGACAGGAGGTTTCCAGCTGGGGAAGGGGAGGACGGGCAGCAAGGGTGCAGGTCCCTGAACCTGTGCATGGGACCCATGCTGAGAAGGGATGCCTGCTGTCCCCAAGGTCACTGTGGATGCGGAGCTGGCACCTCAGGCAGCCCGTTTGTGTCTGTGCTGGCTCTGTGCTCCCAGGCAGGCAGGTACCAGCATCGGTGGGTGACACCACAGCTGTACCCATCCTGGGGAGCGGTGTCGGAGCCCGGGGGTTCAGCCCACAGCATGTTTCTGTCCCTTGCTGCAGCTGCTGATAAAATAATAAGAGGAAACTTGACCTACTTGAATGTGCCAGCATCCCAGCTCTTCTTAAGCATTAATGATTTCCAAGGGGTTAGAGGTTTCTGTTAATGATCATATTTATTTGCTGCCAAACTCCGTGTTGGGTGGAGGCAGGGGGTGTGTGAGAAACGTGTGTGCCCCGGTGCAGAGGCACGGCCGTGGGGGGCAGCCCAACAGCCAACACCAGCCGGGGTGGCGGGGGGCTGGCTCCTGAGCATCACATTTTGGGGACAGGGCTGGAGTTCCCTCACCACAGGGCTGCCCCCACCCACCGCTCCCCATCCCTGCCACCGCTGATAAACATGGAGCCAGCAGCGAAACTGAATCATATTAATTAATAAGAAGTTAATCAAATTTTCTCGTTGCTCGCGGCGCTGTGATCCCACCTTGGTCTGAGAGATGAACGACGCTCCTTGTGCAACTGGAAATACTTGAGCTTAATTTAAAGGGCAGGTCCAGCACCACAGCTTGAGCTTGCTGGTGTGGAGTGTGTCTCTGAGCCAGCTCCTCCTGCCCAGGGCTGCTGGGCACTTGCCTGCTATAAAGAATAACTACGGTGCTCCCATGGTGGCTCTTGCCTTCGGTCAGGGGCTCCTCATCAGGAGGCAGGGAAGGTAAATACCTAACAGCGATGCTAAGTCAAAGTTAACATCTCTGACTGGGGGGTCCTGGGATGCTCCCACTGGGGAGGGGGTGTTCAGGGCAATTTTGGGGAGGAGAAGCTGCTGCTGGGCAGGAGTGGTGCTGCAGCTCCAGGGGACGTGGCAGCAGCTCCTGGGGACGTGCCGGTGGCTCCGCTCTCCACGGGGCAGGGCAGGGCACTTGCCACCGATGTAAATGGGCCCCGGGAAGGCTTCTTTTGACCCAGCGCGTCTCAAGAGCTCTTCAGCATGAACAGGATCAGGAACCACTTAAGTCGCATTCATTATGTTTAAGTATTTATGAGCTGATAAATATTAAACAGCCGCTCTCTGGGGTTCGAGCCTGAGTGAACCGATCAAAACACGATGCACGCAACGGCCGTGGCCGTGCCGCTGGGGCAGCCGGGGCCACGGGACGTGCTGCACCAGGGATGGCTTTGCACTGGGCAGCGGGTGTCTCTTTGCACCTCCTGGCACAGCCAGTGCCCCGTGCCCGTGCTACTGGTTTTGCTGGCGGGGCAGGAATCCCATGGGTCACCCCAACAGCCTGCCCACGGGGTGCCCAGCCCCACAGCAGGGTCCGGCTGCCTGCAGGGCAGCACCATGTCCCCGCACTCTCCAGCTCCAGTTCTGGCACCTCGTTCCCACAGCCCAGCCCTCCTCCGCTGGGTCCAGCACGTCAAACCTGGCACACACGTTAATCAGGTCAGCAAGAGGTCCCCTTGTCCTCCTGTCTTTGGACACTTCCATCAAGGCTTTGCAGTACGCCCTAGCAATGCTATCCGTCACCCTTTACAAAGAAATAATTGCCTTAAGTCACATACCTTCCAGCCCAGTAAAAATTATACAGTAGTCGTTACAATTTACATGCTGGCTTATAAAGTTCACACTTAAAGAACGTTTTCCTCCCATGTGTTACAGATGTTTAATGACGTGGGAGCCGCTCAGGGCGACAGCTGGGTAAATGCAGGACAAACTTTTCACAAATCCAGTTCCCTGTGACTGCACCACAGGTTTCACGCCTGCTCAGGGACGTACCGAGTGTTTTGTGAGGGGATGTGAATGGCCACTGACTGCTGCAACGGAAGACCCCAATGTGCATCCCCTGACATCCCTGCTCCTCTGGGGATGTGGACATGGCCCTTCAGAAGGACTCTTCTGCTCCCCACAGGTGATGGTGACACTCCTGGCATGTTGAGCACTGCCCCTAACCCCTGCCCGGCCAGGGAGGCAGTGCCAGAGCCTCATGCCCTGGGTGGCTGGAAACTGTCCTCTTTAGGCATTGCCAAACACACCATGGGCAGACCTTGAGCCAGTCCCACCCTTTCACCCAAAAGCTCTCTTCCCTTCCTGACCACGGCCCCGCGTGCCTTGGCCGGATCTCACAGCGCTCATGAAGCCAGAGGTCTGAGCAGATTTAGCCACTGGGAGGGGATTAGTCCAGTTAAGCCGGTCTGCTTGAAATCACACCGTTGCATCTGGGGAGACCTGCTGACGTTTTGGGGCTCTCGGGGGGAGGACGCCAGCGATGCATCGTGGTGCTCACTGAGACTCTTCGTGCTCGGAGGGCGGTGGCTGAAGCAGGACCTGTGCTCAGTAGATGTCTTCTATGTTTGCAATGCGGATGGGAGCAGCTCTCCTGAGAGCAGGGGCAGTGCCACCGCCCTGCACACCGGCTCTGCCTGTCCCCTGGCTCTCAGGGAACCCGGGCTGTTCCCCTGGAGCCTCTGCTCTGGGGATCCCCTGCCTGCGTGGAGACTGGGGTGGCATGTGGCTTGGAGAAGCCAACAAGAGGCGTTTTGGGGGGCGCTGGGCCCCCGAGCTGGGTCTCATGGCCAGAGCGGTGGCTCTGGTCCCCCACGTCCCCGGGACTGGGACCATTCATGGTGAGGAAGACCCAGGCTGGCCAAGCAGGGGAGTTCCCTCTGGCTGCCCGTCCTCTCAGCATTGGTGTCACCAAACCAGCACTGCTCGATGTCCTTACCAGCCCCCCCCCCCGCCTCTTGAGAATGCAGATTGCTTGCTCTGAGGCTTTTTAAGCCACGTTTTAAGAGCTCCTAATGTGATAAGCATTTTCAGTACAGCCCTTCCTGAGCCCTCATTTGCTTACCCTTTGGAAATCTAATACTTGATTTAAGCACATTTCTGCTCCCTCTATTTGTAAGGACAAATGTAAAGTAATTGTTTGATATTGCAGCGGTTTCCTCAGGCTCCAGCTCTAATTTCCCACTAATACAGTATTGTCAGGGGGATCAATCTAACCCGGCACCTTCTGCCTCCTTGGAGTGGATTGCAAATGGCTTTTCTACTGCGGATTTGTGAGTCTCGCTGTGAATGTTTTTCTCCTTTAAAGGAAAAATCATATAAGAAAATATCCCATCTTCCTGTAGACTGCCGTTAATCCCCTGCTCTCCCTCCCCCTGCCCACAGCTGGCTCTGGGTACCCTCACTGCTGGGTCCCCCCCGCGGTTCCTGTGCCTGCTGCTGGGTGATAGTGGAAGGGATGCAGACAGGGACATTAGATGTCCATTAATTACCTCCAATTTTTTCCTAGTAGAGCTTGCTGGACAGTAATCACTTCCACTAAGGCCTCTCAGACTGGTCTGTGGCTGTGTTGCACCCCTGCACAGCCACCTGGGCATTGCTCTGAAGCATCCCCCAGCCAGAGGACAGAGGGTGGCTGGGGCTGTGGCTCCCCACAGTCACCTGAACCTTGGTCCTACCAGCATGGGTCTCTGGACAGACCGACAGATTGCCTGGGGTCTCCATCAGCCCCATGGCTGATCCCTTCCCAGGGAAACCTCCAGTGTGTGCAGGGAGCATCGGAGCACCGGGAGCAGCCTTGTCCCAAACTGAGCCCCTGGTCCCACCCAGCAGTGCCACCTTTCCTCATCACAGCCTCCATGCTGGCGTGTCCCTGAGGTGCACGAAGCCAAATGGCCCGTCCCCTCGTTCTGTGTTTGCCTTGTGCAGGCTCAGCAGAAAGCACGGGTTTCAGAGTGAAACGTTCCCATAAGGCTGCTGCTGTGACCCACCAGCTCCAGGGGTGCCTTTGTCCCCCACACTGCAGGGTGACACCGTGTTCTCATGGGTCACAGACAGCCCCAGAGGATGCTACCTTTTTGTTGCTCTCCCCAGACGCTGTCCCCATGACCCTGGTGCCACCAGAGGACAATTCTGAGCAGGGATGGCCAGGAATCACCCTGCTCTGCCAGCAGGTAGAGGGGGGCATAGAGGTGGGTTTTTGTCCCTCTCCTGTCATATCCTGGGCTGTTCTGCCACCGAGCATGTGGGGATCTAATAGCCACCAGTGCCCCAAGCACTGGCCCCACCGTGGTACCCGTGCTGTGCTGGCAAATGTCGTGGGAGCCTCCCAGACCCATCCGGCTGCTCCTGGGCTGCTCCCTGCGTCGGGGAGAGCCCAGCAGCAAATCGGCACCGACACCAGTTTGCGCAGCCACGGGGAGAGGCTGAAGGCTCGGGCCGAGATTTAGATGCTAGTGGTAAATTGCAACCTTTGACAGAAATGCCTGAGATTTACTACAAAAATCAATAGATGATTCAAACAGTCCAGCCCTCGGAAAGGCAAATAACAGCACTTCAACAAGAGCCGTTATTGATATTCATGAACAGTGGTGCTCATTACGGGACCTGCTAACAGGTTCCCAAGATGGATTGCTGCAGGATGGGATGGGGCTACGTGTGTGCATCCACAGGGCGGGCAGTCCTCTGACAGCCTGCCTTGCTGCCTGCCGGTGCCAGTGTGGGGACCGGTGGCTCATCCCCGTGGCCAAGCCCTGTGGGGGCTGTCTGGACCCCCCCGGCTCCCCCAGCTGCTCAGGAGGTGCTGAGCTGGGAGCAGAGCAGTGTTGAGCAGGGAGCAGAGCGGTGCTGAGCCGGGAGCACAGTGATGCTGCGCCTGCCTCCGAGCGCCCGAGGATGCAGCCCATCAATCTTGGCTCCAGGCAGGATGCTGAGCTGGGAGAATTCCCGGTCCCCAAACGCGCCGGCAGTCAGAGGGCGGCTGGTCCTGAGATCACCTCAGCAAGGTGCTTTGAGGTGCAGGAGCAGCGCGGTGCTCACAGGAGGGGCAGTGACAGGGCTGACCCGGCTGGGATGAGGGGCACCTCCCTCCGCGCTGCCAGACACTGCAGCGCTGCAGAGCTTGGCCGGGTTCAGGGACCAGAGCTGGGCTGGCGATGAGGGTGGAGATCAGGGACCCTCTTGCAGGGACCTGTGGGGACCAGAGCTGGTGCACCTCAAGACACATCCCCAATATGCGGCTGCAGGTGCTGCAGCAGCCGCTCTGCTTCATGCAGCTGCGGCAGGCAGGAGGGGAGGTGACAGTCCGGGCTGCCTGTCCCTGCCTGCACAGCCTGCCCACGGTGCAGCACCTCCACCGGGCTTGGCTGCAGCCCCCGAGGCAGTAAATCAAGGGACCCCCGTGCCTAATGCAGCAGGAGGCGTGCACAGGCCGGGGGGGGACATCTAGCAAAGCGTGCAGCACTTGACATTTCAGTGTAATTGTGGGCTCCTCTAGAACAGCCCGTTAAGTTCAATCATAAATTACTGCTGCTTGTGACTGATGCAGCCTGTCCCCCCTCCCCACACCTGGCAGGAGGCGGCATTAACCCCGGGGTTCTCCACCACTCCTGAGGGGGTGCCGTCACCCCTGTGAAGGGCTGTGCCACGGGTCCCCTCCTCGCTGTGCCGGGCTGATCCGCTGTCCTGCCCAAGCCCTATGCCCACCACCTCGCCGGAGCCAGGGGCACAGCGGGGCTTCGCACAGCCCCTGGCAGCGCTGCAGGGGCAGCAACAGGCTGCCCAGCCTCACCCTAAGAAAAGCCCATGCATACGGACCGGTGGTAGCCGCTTTTATTTACACAAAGGGATCACATGCTGGACAAGGAAACTAGTGCCACTAAAGTACCCGTAACAGCAGGATTCTGTGCTTTATTCACAGGACAAAATATCGGTACAACATTTTTTCATAGACTTCTTTTTCAAGCAGATACATCTCACTGTCCTCATGGTTACACACTGCGCTTAAGTGACGAAAGGCAAAGCGGAGCGGCCGGAGCTCTGCCCACCCCAGCACCGTGGTGGGACTTGGCCCCATAGGGACAGCCCCACGGCTGCTGCCCACAGTCAGGGGTGTCCGGGAGTGCCCCTTTGCTTTGGGACACAGAGGAGGGATGTGCCTTGGAGCAGCCTGCGCACAGGCTGCAGGATGGGGCCATCACCGTGGCCCCGGTGACCCTGTGGCAGTATAAGCAAATGGGACCCCATGGAGCAAGCCATGGCACTGCTGACCTGCTGGGATGGGCAGTGCCTGCTGGGCACTCATCCCTTAGTGGCTGCGGCAAGACTCTGTGTCTTCCCCCCTCTCGGCTCACCCTGGAGCATCCTGGCTTCCCGAGGGCCAGGGAAGCCCCTCGCCTGCCTCTGCTCATGGATTCTGGGCAGGACAGGCTCGCTGGAGGCTCCTGGCTCCAGCCTCCCTGGGCCCCCCTCACAGAAGACTGCAGCCCCACATCACTGCAGCTCTGCTCCCAGGACACTTATTCCCACCTGAAGTCCTGCCCGACTGTTTCATAGAATTTGATATTATAAGGTCTATAAAAGTCCCGAAGCTGCTCGATCACCTCAGGGTCTATCTGCACATGAGTCCTGCCTTTGGACTTGCCCAGGCAGCGAGGCAAGCCGCTGCTCTCCGACTTTTTCAGGCAAGGAAAGCCTTTTGTCTTGTTGAAGTAGAAGTGCTTGTCCGTGATAACCCGTTTGATGCCCAGGAAGTCCTGGACTTTGCCCATCTCCCCGGCTGGGTCCGTGATCAGCTTTTCCCCACTGACAAAGTGGATCTGGGAGAGGGGGAAGTACTGGAGCCAGCTCTCCAGGTGCACTGCGTACATCCCAATGCGGATGGCGTTCCAGGACGTGTCCACCAGTCCCAGGCTGCGGTTGCGGAAGGACAGCCCCTCAAAGGTTGGGATGTCCGGCTTCTTGGAGAGCGTTTGTGTGTAGTCCGAGATGGCCCGGGTGACCGGGTTCCTCACCACCACAATCAGCTTGGTGTCCCGGGACATGTTGAAGATCCGCCGTGGTGCCTCCTTGGTGACAAAGTAGCTGGGGGTCTTCTCCACCGTGATCTGGCTGTCGAGTGTTCGTGGCATCAGGCTCCTGCAAGAGAAGCAGAAGGTGGTGGTGAGGAAGGAGCCCGGCCAGGCACAGTACCGGGAGGTGATTTCTGCAGCATGGGGCTGGTGGAGTGTCCCCTCCCAGCAGGACAAGGCAGGCACAGTTCCCTCCTGCAGTGCTGCAGAGGGCCCCTGGCCATGGCTGTCTCCCAGGTCTGTCCCAGCCCCAGGGGACACCCGTGCAGAAGATGGGGGCACTGGGAGCCCCGCTGGCACAGCAGCAAGCAGAGATGCCCAGCTCCTGGGGAGGGCAGAGCCAGGCAGGATGGAGGGCGAGGGCACGGGCCAGACTACTGGGGACCTCGGGGCTGCGTGGCGGCCGGGGCTGCTCTGTCTCCTTCGGTGGTAAAGTCATTATCAATGAGAGGGAAGCGCCTGAGCTCAGCCTGCAGCTGGGAAGGGGAGCAGGGTCCTGCCACCCGCCCCAGTCGCTGGCACGGACACGTTACCCAGCAGACAATTTCTGCTGGAGCCTGTGCTCAGCCTCTCAGCCCCCATTCCTACACCAGTTGCCATTTGCAGAAGAAATTACAGCGGCTCCTTCCGGAATTACTGCAATTACGCGGCGTCTCTCCTCCCCAATTACATTACGGCGCACCCCGGCTCCCACGCAGCCTGTGCTGCCGGCACCGCAGTGAGCATCGTGCCAGGGCTGAGGAAGGGTGCCAGCCCTGGAGCGTGCCAGCCTCCGGCACCCAGAGAGAGGGCAGCCCCCTCGTCCTTCTGCCTTCATCCCGGAGACAGGCAGGGCCACCAGTGCCGCCTGCACGCAACCCTTGTGACCAGGGATGGCAAAGGCTGCTGGGGCCAGGATGCAGGAGCGTGGTGGCTGTGAGATGCCACCATCACGAGAAGCTGTGGGGAGTGACGGCTTCATCACTGGGTGCTTTCTGCTCCTCTGGCGGGAGCAGCGAGCGAGGGGCTTCCCAGGGACGTGGGGCTCACACCCCCACGAGGGTATCACCCGCCCTGCCAGGGCTCGCTCAGGCTGTGAGATGGTGTCCTGCGTACACCCGTCCGTTTCTGGCACGGGCTGCAAGGCCAAGGAGAGAACACCAGAGCAGGGGAAAATGTAACGTCCCTGCAGCCCAGCTTAGCACTAATTAAATCATTTGCTTTGACATGTGAACATCCAAATCAAATAAAAACTAATGGGATGGAAAGATTTATAAATTGGTCTTGTATTACTAGAGTAAACTATCAAATCCATCGCAATCAGATTCGTGGCGCCGCGGGTCCTCTGGCTGGAGAGGGCAGGGAGCAGGCAGGGAGCTGCCACCACCACAGCTCTGGGCACACACAGGAGCCCTCCGGCAGCAGTGCCACAGCGAGTCGAGCGCCTGCTTTGGGGTCGCTTTCCTCCTGCCCCAGGCCCTCGAGGAGAGGTGCAGGCTGGAAGGGCACCTTCTATTGCAATTACATTCATTGCTCAGAAGCATCTGTCACTTTTTTTTTCCACTTTGCAGCGTGAGTCCCTCTCTCATGTTCATAAACTCACTGACTTGGATTCAGCTGTGCGGCAGAACGCAGGCGGGGAGGCACAGTCAGGCGCTTGCCTGGGGAGAGTTTTATGGGAAAGTGTGAAAAGTGCCCCTAGGAGTGTTTTTTTTATATTTTATTTTCTAAAACAGAGCCCGCATGTTTAACGCAAGATGCCCACATGTGCCTGGCACAGAGCAGCACACTGGCTGCCCACGGGCCACCCAGCCACAGGGACCTCAGGGAGCAGGAGGGGTGTCCCCAATCAGTCCTCTCCCCCTGCACCTTTCCCGGGGTGCAGCAGGGCTCTTCCAAGAGGAAGGGGCAAGCTCAGCCGGCTCGCTCCCCTCACAGACCCAGGGAGGTGCTTCAGTGCACAGCAAGCACCTTATGGTGAGGGGGACCGGGCAGCGAGGATGCTGCCCCCCAGCCGCACCCCCACCTTGGCAGCCCCACGGCACCCCACTGCAGCAGCCACTGTGAGAGCAGATGTGTTGGTAACTCAGCTCTTGGGGCTCCCCGTGAGCCCCTCAGCCCCCCCCAACACACATTTGCTACACGAGTATTCCCTGGCGAAGCACTGCAGCGGGTGCTCCCCCCTGCCAGGGGAGCAGGGAAGGATGCTGGGGAGGAGCTGGTACATCACGTTAATAGACTGGGAGCTATGGATGTCTGGGTAACCCGGCGAGGCCTCGGGACAGAAGCAATCAGGGAACGCAAACATCAGCAACCCTGTCTGCAGCAATTCAGCTGGCGAGAGCGAGGCACTGATTTATTCATGGGCTAAACCCTGCACACGCACCACAGCCACGCTGCAACACAAGTGTTTCCACGAGTCTGGTGACAGACACCAGACACCTCCAGGGAAGCCAGCAGTCACTGCAGGGTCCCTAAAACAAGGTCCACAGCCACAGCTTTGGAGCTTGCTCTGTAGAGAAAATCCCGAAGAAAGACCTAACTGAGAGGAGATACAACAGCAGCCCACAACCTCCTGCATGGCAAGGGGACCACAATGGAAGATCCAGGGCTTCGCGGAGGTGCAGCAGCAGGTGTTGATGGTGGTGGGTCCCCAGTGGATCAGGGATACTCCCTGTGAAGGTGATGTGGGAACAAGAAGAGACTGTGATCCAGGGGGACCAGATGAGCAGCTGGAAGAGACCCCTGGAGAGACACTGAAGAGATGTGCCCAGAGGTCTGCGTCAGGCTGCTGGAAAGCTACAGGAGATGATGACCGAGGTTGGCCTCGCTCCTCCCCAGTGCTGGCACAGGGCCATGGTCCCCGTGCCCCACGTGGCCCCAGAGCTGCTGGGCCACTGCCCCCTTGGCGAGGAGACAGGGGCTGCCTGTCCTGGGGCAGCGGGGCAAGCAGCCCGTGCATCCTCACGCACTCCTGACCAGCTTCCTCATTGAAAGAGAACAAACTAATCAGCTAGCATAAATTAACAGGGATGTTTTACAGAGGTACCTGAGCACAGACACGGCTTAATTGGCCTTTCCCACTGCTCTGCTTCAAACCCCATAAATCCAGATTACGATTCCCATTGTTTAATGACTGTCAGGAAATGCTAATTTAGCGGCAGGCATCACTGCTGTATCTCTGTATCACAAACAAGTTTCATCATAAATCAGCGCGGGACAGCTTTATAAGTGATTCACTATTACAATATATTGGTGGAGAACCATAAAACTGCTGTTTCATTAATGGCTCATCTTCAGGCTTGTTAGACTTTCATTACGTGAGCTATTAGGTCCATGTATTCAAAAAATGAAATTACAGGTTCTAACCATTATGAAAAACACAAAATCTCTGCATAGTAAATTACTGAAATGAGACAAGACTTGTTGTTTTTTAAATGGACTCCCAGTGTTTGCTGCTCCTGAACAACAGAGACTGCTGAGACAACAAAACACAACCCGAATAGATAAATAAATCACCAGTGAAACCATGCAAGGGGGAGAAATGTCATCCAGGCATTCATCTTTACGTTAACAGCGGGATCCCCAGAGCTGCAAGAGCAGGGAAACGCATTGTAAACTTAATTACAGTTGACTTTAAAATGATATTTTTGGACTTCTGCATTCACAGAGTTATTTGCATACAAATAGCATGTCACATAGTTTTAAGCCCGAGACTCGCGTGTTTAGGTGTGAAGGCTCTCGGTAGCCAGCTTCTGGTGCCACACGGCCAGGGCTGAGGCAGGGGCCACTCCTGCTGCTTCGGGGACCCATCTCGGGCGCTTGTGACTCTGCTAAAGATCCCCAGCTGGCCTCGGCACCAGCTCCCGGCACACGCTGAGCGAGCCGCTGCCAGGCGGCGCCCGAGCTGATGCCAGCACGGTGATGGTGACGTACCGGCAACACCGGCAGCAGGGATGGCTGGAGCACTCGCTGGGTGCAGAGGGAGACACCAACCTGCCATTCTTGGGAGAGCCGCTGGGTGCCAAGGGATGGTCAGCGGCCACCTCCTCCAGCGCCAGGGACAAGGATGGTGCCACTGGGAGGGACAGTGGGGCCTCCACCATGCCCCTGCTAGATAATGGGTCCCCCTGTGATAGCAGAGCTGGGTGGTCACCTTTGGTCGCAGGAGGGGCGGGCTTTGGTGGTCTGGGAGGGCAGCGTGAGGCTGCTCCTCTCAACTCCAGCCTTCTCCACAGTGTGACAGCACCACCGACACCGGTGTCACACCAGCCGCTGCCAGCGCTCTCCCCACCAGCGCAGGCAGGCTGGAGAAACACTGAGGCTTTCTCCATCCGGCAGCGGTGCACAAGCACTGCGTCCTGCTGATGGGAATCTGCGACGTGGCAGAAATGGACGAGGTCAAAAACGCTGATGCTGAGCAAATACCAAGGCAGCTCCGCTCAGAAATCATTAGGGACGTAGTGGAGCAAGCTCCAGCCTCGCAGCAATGGCGTGGGCTGGAGAGCAGAGCAGCCTCTCCTTGCCCTGAACTTGGCTCCCTCCAACTGCCTGGGGGAGAAAACCCCACGGGAGGGTCCCGAACATGCCCAGCACTGCCCCAGCCCTGCTGCTCTCTGCAGAGGATGCTGTGCTTTGCCCCAGCCCAGGCTCCCTGCCCAGGCAAGAGCTGCTGCACGTATCTATCTGCAGCTGTGAGACGGCAGACACAGCCTTGGGACGCGCAGGAGGGGTCCCCAGGGAGGGACAAGCCTCGGTGGGAGGTGTCGGAAGCTCTTCTAGCAGAAAGGGTGGGACGCAGTTCACACCTTATTCCCTGCAGATGCTGTTCAGCAGCCACAGGCTTTCCACATCGTTTGCTTTTCATTGCTCTTGCCAAGAAGGCCAATGCTCTCACCAACAGAGCCATTTAATTACTGGGGGCATCACAGCCCATCAGTCGGGGGCTGCAGGCTCGATGGTGCCCCTACAAACACTCCCCCAGGGCTGGGGGATCCCACACAGCAGGACTTGCTGGGCGTAATGGGAGGAGCCGGGGGGGTGGCTCCGGCCCCAGCCAAATCCCCCACTCAACGCATTACTCTGGCTGGAGAGACAGCATTAATTCCTCTTGAATTAGAGATTACTTTCATTACAGTTACTCAATTCTTAAAGCCCTTCAGTGCCATTTGATACCGGCATTAACGCTCCCTTCCAACCTGCAGGTTTAGAGGTTGCGTTTGCCCACGTTACCGGAGGGGGGATACACGGGGGGGTACATCCAGTTGCCAGGAGAGCTGCTGTCCCCTGATGTGGCCGAGCTGGCATCGCTGTGCCCCACAGCGCCTGGGAGCTGGCACGTCCTTGGGCAGTCCCCGTGGCCCCACGCGCCTGTGCTGGTGCAAAGGCAGCACCTCACCCTGAAGGAGTTAACTTCTCACCAGCACCTTTCCTAGACCTGAATTATTAATTTTTTTATAATCTGCCTTCGGGCACCCCACAGCCCCTACAACACTCCCACATTAAAGAAACATGCGCTCCCTCGCTGGCTGTGCCGCTTTGATGTCAAACATGCGTGAAACACTCTCCCAGGGAGGAATTTGTACAAAAATTCATCAGATGATTGAGATATTGTAGATAAGCGCCCATCCGATAATCCCGTTACAGCACCGGCCGCTCCATCCAGCTTGGGGAGTGGGGAGGAGAGCGGGCAGCTCCCGGGTAAATATTTGCCTGCTGCAGCTCGCTGTGTGCGAGGACGTGGCGGGCTCATCCCGCGCTCTCCTCAGAGGCCGGAGACTGATGTCTGCGTAATCCTGGACTCCATCCACTCATCGGCATGAAAACAAACTGTTTAATTTGGCAAAAAATCCCAAGTGCTGGCTCTGGTGACGAGGGTTGGGCGCTTTCTCTCTTCCAGCTGACGTCGCAGGCTCAGCAGATGCATGCGGGGAGAGGGGACCCCACCAGGCTGGGAGCCAAAATCCTCCAGCACAAGCGAGCACCCGCTCGCCACCTTCCCGGTGGGGCTGGACCGGCTGGGGCTCACAGGGTGGTCGGCAGCAGCGATGGTCACTGCCCTGTGAGGCACCGTGGAGCTGGGAGGAGGGTGGGCTGCGAGCGCATCTCCAGCTCGATGTGTTGGAGATGAGCACAGAAATTCTTCCATGAGCACCAACTGGCATTGGTGCTCCAATGCCCTCTCCACCCTCTCCAGGTGGCCTGCCCCTCGCCCCCCTTCCAGCTGGAGCTGTGCTGGGGCTGCCAGCCACACTGTCCCGGCTGGAAAAGGGGAAGGCACTGGCTGAATCCCACCGGCAGCGGGGGAGTGGAGCGGGCTGCTGCTCGGGAGTCAGCACCCAGCCCCGAGCTCCTGTGCCGTGCCACGGGAGCACAGAGCCAACAGCCGCCACCGGCTCTCGCCTGGTAGCCCAGCACTGGGCTCAGCAGGACTGCGGACGGTGTCAGCAGACGAAAGCTCAAGCAAAGCTACTCGGAGATTTAAGCAAAACTGGGTCAAGCACGCGAGAAACCGAGGTGTGAGGAAGATAAAAAACTCTCCCCGGCTGAGTGACATTGCAGCGGACGCCTAGGACACAGGGACACCCCAGCTGAGAGCTGCACAGCTGCTGCTCCAAAGTGAGAGACCACTGCGAGGGGTTCACAGCCAAACAGGAATCCCCCAATGCTGCCATGTCCCCTCCCCTGCCCCGCTAAGGATCGTGGAATGACAGTAACGGGATCAGGGAGGGGGCTGCCCCTGGGAACAGGGCTCCTGCAGAGCTGAGCAGGGGGACACTCGCTGCATCCCCCAATCCCGCACGGTTCAAGAGGGATGCACCGCATCCGCCCCGGGGAAATGCCACCCCGAGCAATGTGGCTGGCCCGGCCCCATGTCCCCGCTGCCACCACCCCGCTCTGAGGCAGCCTCAGATTTAATGACAGATCGGCTGCCTTTAATAAATGTTTATGTTCAAAGAATTTACACCAGTGCTCACAGACAGCTAATGAGGGACATTTCAATGCATAAAAGCAGTGTGAACACAGTAATTAACTTTGTTGCTGATTCATTTTTAATCATTTAAATGCTCCAGAGATTTGCAGTGTCCTTTAAGTCAACAAAATCTTTTCCAAAGGGCACGCTGCCCACGCCCTTCACACACACGAGCTGATGTGTAACTCCCACCTTCCTAAACAACTGTCCAGCACTAACTGAGGGTCCGGCAAAGCCCAAAGCCAGGATGCAGAGGGAGGCGAGGGCTTCCCAGCATAGTGCTCGTGGAGCCCAGCTCACCATCCCTGTCACTACCGCTGCATAGGGGCAGACAGACCCCCCAGCACGAGCCCAGACGCTGGGTGAGGTCCCACGGCTCATGGAGAAAGGCTGGAGTCTCCCCCTCTCCCATTTCCAGGGCAACTCCTTCCACAGGTGAAACTTTAAAAAATGAATATTCATTTTAAAAAAAAATCCCATACTATGCCCCAGCTGCAGTGACTCCCTGATTAAATCCTGGTGTCAGAGATATGTTGCTCACTTGGTGATCTTTCAGTGCTTGGGAGCGTGCAAAGGGATGGGACAACGTGCTGGCACCACCAACAAATCACACCGACCCAGCGATGGGTCCCACGGACCCCACGTCACACGCCAGGGCTGGCAAAGGGTGACTCCAGCCACATCTAACACATCTGCTGCCAGGGATGCAGGTGTGACACAGGCATCACACGGAGGATCCAGGGCTGCACCCATCTCCACCCGCAAATGCTGGGTGCCGTCGGCCCCATGCCTGGGTGGCTGCTGTCCTGCCAGAGGGTCTCGGGCACCGCCTGCCCCAGGAGCCTGATCTGGTCCCTGCTCCCAGCCCGGTGGCAGTGATTAGCGCACAAACACCAGCCCCAGCCATCCCCGGAGCACACATCGCGTGGCAGATACCATAGACTGCACCTTGATGGGCACCCAAGTCACCAAGGACCGGCATCCTTCACTTTTCAGCTTCATGGAGCATCCGTGCCCATGGCCATGCCAGGTTATGAGCTGGATTTCGTGCTAACGAAGCGAAGGTTAGAACAAATTGCAGCGTTTACAAACAAGGTCACGGAAGACAGAGCAAGAACATGCATCATTAATATTGAAGGCCTGGTGCCCCGCGTGGATTTACCTCCCTGCATTTCTCCCAGCACCTTGGCAGGGGAAGCCCTTCCAGGGCCTGAGCAAGGGTCTCTGCAGCACCCAGGCCCACCCAGAGGAGGACCGCGGCCCACAGGCAGATGGAGACAAGGCAGTGACCAGGGAACATGCTGCCTGCAGGGCTGCTCCTCACACGAAAGTCTCTGCCGGAGGTTTCATACCCATTCCTCAGAGCCCAGGCACTCTCTGAAGTCAAGGAAATTTCAAAGCATCCTTGAAGCTTGCTGCCTTCCTCTCTTCTTACTAATTAACTTTAGCAAAATGCACTGTCAGTCAAGCCCACAAAACAGCCCGTGTCGTTGGGCAAAGCCTAATGGGCTCCCATTTGTGTGTGAGCCAACCTGGCCATTAGCAGAGAGCAATTAGTGAGGCGGAGTGCAGGAGCTGGCTTTGCCCGCTCCCTCCTCTCCCTCCCGCAGGCACAGGGATGCGGGGATGGCAGCGATGCTCCCCGGCTGCTCTCTCGGGGTAACCACAGTGCCCACTGCTCAGAGGCCGGCAGTGCCCCTTCTGCTGCCTCAGCCCCAGGAGCACCCCAAAACCAAAGGCAGAGCCCCAGCAGCACGGGTGCCACCAAGGACCTGTCGCACCAGCACGTGGGGAAGCCCATGCTTGGCCCAAGCGTCATCCCTGGGTCTGGATTCAGTCAGGTGGATCCATGCGGGAGCCAGACCAGGCTCTCCCCTGTGCCAGCGCCTGTCTCCTGGCTCGGCTCCTGCAGACAGAGGTGCCTGCCGGGCAGGAGCCGGGCTCAGCCTGCAAAACCTGCCAGGAAAAGCCCCTCTCTGTGAAAATAACGCTGGAACATCTGAGAGGGTTATTCCGGAATCCTAGGGAGGGAAACTGCACCCCGAGATGCTGTAATTAGAGTCACTGTTCAAAGTTAACTGCAAATTAAATGACACTGTCTTCCTTGTGTTCTGGAAAATATTGAAGGTTATTGGCACGCACTACCTGCAGCAGGAAAAAGCTCTGTATTGAACATTTAGTCCAGGATTGGTAATGAATCGATATTCCCCAGTAGCTGGCTGTTTGGTTTCAGTTGTCTTAAAACAGATCTTGCTAAAAATACCTTTCCTGTAGTGTATCTGTAGCTAATGAGGTGGATTGGAGAGGCTGATGGGAACTGGAAATGGCACGGGTGTTCTGGGCCTGAAGTCGGTGGGCAGGCAGCTCCTGGGTGGTGGTCTGGTGCGGGGGAAAGCAGAGGGGTCTGGCTGTGCCCAGCGTGTCGCCTCCCAGAGCAGAGGGAGCCAAGGCTGCCCCGGGCGATGGCAGGAGCTAAGACAGGAGGCACCATGAAAACAGCAGCTGTGAGCAAGCACGACATTTGGAGCCGGCAAGGACAGGCGGATCAGGAGATGTCCCCTCCCGCTGGTTCTGCCACCTCCGCGTCAGACCAACTCCAGGGCAGGGGAAAATGCGGAAAAACAGGAGCTGACGTTTTCAGAGCATCAGAGGGGCTCAACTCTCACGCTGTTCTCAACTGCATTGAAGACCTACCTGGTCCCTCTTCTCAGCTCCCCACTGGGGCATGAAATTGGAAGGATGGAGATGGACTGGGCACTCGGCTGTCGCAGCAGCCGGGGGCTCCTGCAGGCAAAGTCTCCGCTCACGACGGGGAAAGCCTTTGCCTTTCCGAGGGGTCTGTGCTCCAGGCTACCTGCAGAGACCCCCATGGCACCGCGGTGCTCCCCAAGCACGTGAGAATCCCCTCTCCCTGGCTGGCAGCTGGGGACAGTCTCCAGGACCGGGCAGGAGCAGCCTCCCCACCCTGGGGTCCTGGTGGGACAGCCCTTCCCAGCCAGAGGTTCATGGTGTCAGCCCTGCCCTTCCCCGGGACACGGCCATCGGCAGGACCCTGTTCTCCTGTTCCCCAGCTTCTTGGCACAGCGACAGGAGTTCATTGTGCTGTGGGTTAGACCTGCTCCACATTTAATTGCTCCACTTGCAAGGAGGAAAATCAATTCCACGTTTTATACATTAGCAGCCTCTGCGCTTAAGTTCTGGCACATTTGTGAGGTTAAGAAAAAAAAAAAAAAAGGTAATAAAACCAGGGAAGTGTCATTTAATTGTTTTAGCTGAACTAATTTGGAGGCTCCGCTGCTCCGGCGTGATCTCTCCATCGATCCAGACACAAAGCCAGGCCCCGGGCAGCACGCTGCTCACCCAGCCACGCTCCCATCGCTGCCTGTCACCGCTGCCGCTCACTGCCACGGGCTGCGTCCCTCCTGGTCATGGAGAGTCCCTTCACGTGGAGGATCCCAGGCTGAACCATGGCTCCAGGCAGCAGACTGGCTGCTCCGTGCTCGCTCCTGCAGCCCCTCGGTGACAAAGTGTGTGTGGGAGGGGGACGCAGCTCCCATTTCCTGGGCCGGTACCACACGGGGTGCCATAGCTGCCCTTATGTGCCCCAGGCAGGGTCTGTCCCAGCCCCCAGCCCCTTCCCTTCAGACCAGGCACTGCTGTGGTTGTTGGGCTCTGTGGCCCCAGGCCTCTTGGCGAGGAGCCACGAGCACTTCTGCAGAAGCAGCACCGTGATGTTCGGTCCTGCACTGCCTGCGGGGCTTCCAGCCCCGGGCTCCTCACAGTGACCCCGCACCCGGGACACACGTGAGCCTGAAGAGCTGGCAGGGCCAAGGACTGCATGGGGGAGCCCCAGCTCAGGATGGGGGGAGCCACTTCCCAGCCAGGCTCTGAGCATGGGGCTCAGCCAAGATCTGTGTCCTGCTCCATCACCCGCCTGTTACTCTGGATGCCCTTTATCAAACCACTGCTGCTCCTCTCCTTACACGCCTGTATTGCAGGGCTGCTCCCAGCTCTCTGCTTTTAGGTGATGCAAGACAGGTGACAGTGTCTGATGTCGGGGGGGGAGCATGTGGGGTAGGACAGAACTGCCAAGGGGCTAGAGCAGGCAAAGGACACTGCTGTGCCTGCTCTCCAAAGGTGGGAGGAACTGGGCGTGCTGCAGGACAGCCTTAGGACAGGGAAATGGCAAGTGAGCTCCACCAGTGCCTGTCCTGGCTCTCTTGTCATCTGCCACCGGTACCGCTGCAAAAGGAGATGAACACTCCTGGCTGCAGGGTCTGCTGTGACCCAAGCACTACACAGGGCAGCCGATCTGCCTACATCTCCAGACAGCCCTCCCTGGGCAGTGCTTGAGCACGGACACCGGCGCCAGCTACGAGGGCCAGAGCACCAGCCCAGTGCACAGCAGGCAGGTGCTGCTCAGAGCAGCTCTGACCCGCTCACACTCAGAAACCAGCATCCTCACACCACGGGCATGACTCATGTCTGCCCAGCAAGGAGGCAAACCAGGACCCCAGCAGAGCTGGAAGCCAACGCCATGTCATGGGGCCGCCCGACCTGCTTGGCGGCTGACGTGCTTGCCCGGCTCTGGAACGGGGGCCATTCCACTGGGAAGCTGCTGCTGAGACAGAGGGGCAAGCAGGCTCGCTGTGTGGCCCCACGGGCTGCCTCCCACCACCCACCACAACGCTCCGACACACCGACTGCACCAGATGTCCTCCCCTCTGCTCCAGCTCACAGGCACCCAGGGCTGGACCGAGCCCTCCTCTGCCTCCTGAGGCTGATGCCCACCAAAAACACCGTGGCCCTGCCCGAGAGCAGCCCAGAGCTCCTGCAGCAATGGCACAGCAAACACCCGGGTCAGGCACCGTGGGGATCGGGGGGTGAAGTGCCTGCGGCCCCGAGTGGGGGGGCCACAGGCAGGGGACGAGCCCACGGGCGCTGTGACCCGCTCGCACGCAGCCCTCCCTGCCTCTCAGTGAGCACCCCTGAGTTGCTCACAAAAGCCTCTACCGAAATTAAAATCCCACCGTCTCCTGCTGGAGACGCGCTCGCTGTTCTCTGCAAATTATCAGAGCTCTCAGAACATTTGTCTGAGTTCGGAGAGACAGGACGGCGGGGGACAGGGACTGTCCCTCTCGCACGGCCAGAGAAAACCCCACGGCCGAAGGGTGCCGAGGCACACCGAGGGAGGCTGCAGAGAGGGCGGCCGTGCCGTCCCGTGGGCTGGTCATTCACTCGTGTTTTGAAGACCCCCTTCACGCAGGCGAGTGTTTCCTCAGACGGGACGGGAAACCTGTTACCGGTTGCAGCCGCAGCGCTGCCCCGGTTCCAGCGGCCATTTCCCACCGCCGGGAAGGGACAACCCGCACCGGGCCGGGGCGCGGCTGCCCTGCCGGGAGCCAGCCCGGCCCCGACCCCGCTGGGCGCTGCAGGAGGAGGAGGGAAGACTCCCGGAGTGCGGCCGGGCGACAGGCTCCGCCGGCATCCCACGGCCGCCCGCCCGTGCGGCCCG
>JAOXJK010000069.1:8181745-8204777 GCA_025774025.1 Xenus cinereus
CTCGTGGCCGAGAGGCACACGAGTTGGGGGCGGGTGGGGGGGAGCCAGACCCTGTGCTGCTGCTGGAGCTGCCCCAGTGTCACGAGAGGAAGGAGCCCTTTGAAATCACTTCAGGAGGTTCCCCTGTCACCAGTCAGCACCTCACAGCGTGGGGGCTGGAGGAACCACTGCTGCAAGCTCTGGAGAAGGTCCCGCCTCCCCTTCTTGCCTCCACTTCTGCTTCTCCTTCACCCATTCCTGAACTGAGCTGGCACCGCATTTTGCTGCCAGCCTTACACATTCCTCTCCTTTGCCTTCTTTTCTCCACCTCCATTAGCCCCTTTTCAGGCTCCCACAGGTTCTCCCCTTTCCTCCTCTCCTGGATTCCTGGCTCTCTTCCCAAGTTGATCTTTCCCGTCCTTCCTCCATCTCTCCCAAACTCTCCAATCTCCCTTCTGGGGTGGGATTTACCCAAGCAGCTCAAGACCCCACTGCCTTTCCCGGCATTAACCCTGAAGGCCCCTCACAGAGTCCTGTCACTCCCAGGCCAGTTGCAGCTCCTTGCATGGTCCTGGATGCTGGTTTGCCCCAGGACAGTTTCTCCAAATGCACCCAGGAAACCTCTTGTGCTTCTCCCTTCCCACCTTGCGCAGAGCAGTGCCCAGCTCATGGGACCACGGGTGCTGTGGCCAGACAGAACTCATGACACAAACACCATAGAAGGAATTTGGAGCTTGTCCCTGTCCATCAACCCTCTTTTCTTGCTTCCCTCCCAGGGCAGTGATCAACCCGGGCCATGAAGTGACAGAGGGAAGAGCCACTGCTGAGGGCTCCTGGCTCGGTGGGTTTGCCAGAGAGGACCCAGTCTAAGGGCTCATCCCAGGCAGAGGCAGCTGATTGGCAGGCAAAAAGAGAAAGTCTGCAGAAACGTAGGGATCAGAAGATTATTACAGAAATACACAAAGAAAGTCTGTGGCAGGAGCACATGAAACCTATAGAAAAAAAAAGGGAAGCAATAAAATGCATACTGGAAATAGCAAATAAGATTAAAGGTGATATTCTACCCTTGAAGTCTTCAGGTTGTAGGCAGAAGAGATCAAGGTTAGAATTTATTTCCAGAGCCAAAAAAAGCCCTCAGGGCCAAAATGTCGTTGTTAATCCAGTTTCCTGTGTCTAATATGTATGTCATTAACAACCTTTTGATTCTGGGCTGCCACCTTTCTTTGTGCTGGGAACTGATGGCTGAGCAGTACATGTACCTGGACAGGGGATCTTCAGTGCCCCGGGGCAGCTGGGGCTGAGCTGCTCCAGCCTCATGGCCCTGACGATGTCCTTGAATGCCTGCATGAAGCCTCCACAATGAGGTCTGCTGCTCTTGAGCGTCTCCCAGTTCTCCCTGTCCTGGCAGGACAGCTGGAGCTGGTAAAAGGACATTTCAGTGTTTTGCAGCCGGGAAGCAGGGGAGAAAGGGACACAGCCAAGCCAGATCTGTGAGCAGCAGCAAGGGGCCAGGAGGGCGTTAGGACGGAGGTGGGGGCTGATGGTGCTCAGAGACCTGCTGCGTGTCTCCTGGGACCGGTGCGGGTGCTGGGATGGGCGCATGCCAGTGGGACCCAGCCATTCCCAAACGCTGGGACTGCGTCCTCTCTCCCACTCCAGCCAATGGCAAAGGCTCTGGTATCACTGCAGTGGCCGCTTGGGTGGTTCTCCCCCCCTCCTCTTTAGTGCAGCCCTCACACCATCCCAGCTCTGGTGAGAACCACGGGGTTAGTGATGCAGAAGATGGAAGTGATATCCAGTCCTATCAGCCCTGGCCTCAGCGCTGCTTAGAATAAACTAGACAATTTCAGCTGGAAGGGACCTACAATGATCATCTAGTTCAACCAATTCAGGGCTGACCAAGTTAAAGCACGTTATTAAGGGCACTGTGCAAGTGCTTTGTAAACACTGTCAGGTTTGGGGCATCAACAACCTCCCTAGGAAGTCAATTCCAGTGTTTGACCACCCCCTTGGTAAAGAAATGCTTCCAAAGGCCGATCCCAGCTCTTGCAGCCCCCGCAGCTCATCACCACCAAACTCAGCGCCGGCTGGCAGGTCTCCCAGTGTGGGGTCTCCCAAGTGCAGCAGAGTCCAAACGTGCCTGTCAGACAGCAGGGTGGAAGCAGAGACTTTCTGAGCTGCCTTGAATCGAGTCCGAAACTCCTGTTAAGCCTCGTTAATCAGTTGTAAATGCACTGTATTCTGAATCAGGCCAGAAACAATAAATTTAATTTTGACTCTGACTCAAGCTACTTTGGTCCTAATTCTGAGCCTCTTGCCCAGCCGGAGCAGCCAGCCCTGGCCATGCTGTACAAACTCATTTGATTCTGAAATGCATTTTTAAGCAGGATGGAGCGGTGCTTAAAAGCTAAATGGCTTCCCCCGGCTGTAATCACTGCTAGCGGAGTCCTGGAATGAAAGGGATAAAGTCTGGGGGCGGGGGGAGGTTTTAATCTTGCTGAGTAGATTACAGAGATTACTGCAATTTAATCCTTACATATCTGTCACTGACGCTGCAAAGACCATAACTGGAGGTGGGCAGGGGCACGCTGGCACCCTCCGAGCTCCCACCCCTTGTAGTGGGTGGCCATGCCAAAGCCCTGCCACCCACTGTGCTGGAGGCAGTGGCTGCTCCCACCGGGATGTGGTCCAGCAGCTGTTGACACCAGCGCGGCAGCCAGCAGATGAAGAGTCCAGGTTGAGTTGACCCTCTGTCCCCAGTCACGATCGACTGGGCAGAGGAGGCAGCTGCTGCAGGACTGTGGGCTGAATCCTGCCCCTGGCACTGAATCCAGCCAGTGGAGACCCAGGAAAGCCTGAGGACAAGTTCCTGCCATGAGAAAGGAAGGAGAAGGGCCCCAGGAGCAGGCAGTGTAGGCAGGGCGAGGGTGACACATGGGGTCCTCACATGCTGGCCCCCGAGGGCAGCGGGGTCCTCCCTCTCTCCACCATGAGCATCCTTCCTGGTGCCGTGGAGATGCTGTATGAACAGCACAGTACAGAAAATGATGCAGTCGGCAGAGTTCATCTGTACGCTGCAGCAGACAGGGACCCTGTAACCATTCTCTGCTCCTCATCATTACACCATCATGCATGAAGCTCTCCCAAGCTCTCCGCAGCGGCTGCTTAGGTTAAATCTCATTATCATTCCCTGGGGATCACAGGGGCAGGAGCTCGTTCTCCAATAACTAGAAATATCTCTTTGGCTCACAGACCTTCACAATTATATTTAACTGCAAATGAGGAATCTGTACTCAAACACAAGCTGGTAATTTTTTTTTAAAGCTTGTTTTCGGTGTCGCCTCATGTTCAGCCCAGCTCTTCTGTAGCTTTATAACCTCATCCTTGCCTTACGTAAACTTTAAGGCAGAAAATAAGAAGCAAGCTGCCCCATTCACGCTGAAGGGAGAGAACTTGGTAATTCACACTCACTCCCAACACTGCTGCATCCTCTGGCACTGTCGCTGGGTGGAGGAAGGCCTGCCCTCTTCTCCCTCACTGGACTGGGGAGACCCTCTCCGCATGCCAGAAGGTGTCACTGCCCACATTGGAAGCCATGGGCTGGCTAAAAAGCCACAAAAGACCAGGAGATCAGGGTGTGCTGGCAGTCTTAGGCTGCAGGACAGCCTAAGGGGAGCAGCTCCAGGGGAAGTAACCCCCCAGCCCAGGAGGGACAATCACCCCAACACCAGCATCAACCCACCCGCTCTGGAGAGCACCAGAGGAGACCTGCACCCACAAGATCTCTCCAGGGGGATGTTCATTAGGGACCTGGCTATTGGGCTCGTTGGGCAGCTGAGGGAAAGATCATGTAGCCGTACCAGACACAAAAGGTTGTGACAGGCAGAACAGCAGAACCTTCTGTGGCATCTTTGCACTAAAATTAACTTCTCTGAAATTGGTTCCCGGTGCATTTCCACGGGAGCCCGAGCTGTGAGCGAGCGAAGAACACGGGTGAGAGTGAACAAGTGAAGTGCTCCTTGTCTTGGCGAGCTGCAAGCTGGGCAGCGTGCAGGCAGCTGCTGGGCAGAGTGTGCTGGCAATGCAGTGTGGTGGGGTGATGCCAGCCAGGGTGGGCAGCACCCATCCCGCCCTGAGTGATGGGCCCTGCCTGGACAGGGCTCCCAGTGGCTTGTGCTGTCTGTGCTCTCCTCCCTGCAAAAATCACCGGCGTCGGCACCCCTCTCTGGCTGTTGGGAACAGTCTAAATCAGCCGCCGGTGACACTGCAGCATCCTCTGCCTGTGCAGGAGGTGGCAGATGTGGCATCCAGAGGAGCGGGGGCGGGGGGAGAGCTCGCAGCCTTCCCCAGCCCTGCACCCTCCTGCAGCTCTGCTGGGCAGCGCGGCCAGAGACCAAAAGCTCCCTCCAGCCTGACCTCCCCTGCTGGGGTGCTAATTCCTGCCGCAGCCCATGCGAGCTCAGGGGAGTAAACACACCAAAGGAGAGGCTCTGTCACCTTTCCTATTAATTAATTACACCAGCCCCTGCTGGGGGTCACAGGGGCATGGGCTACCTCCCCGCATGGGGTGCCTGTGTCATCAGGAGCGAGCAGTAACCACCCTGGCTGGGGCAGCACTGGGGGAGCCACGGCTTCACCCCACCCTGCCACAAGGAGCCCAGGCTGTGGGACACGTGTTGGGGTGGCCACCCTCCAACTGCACCCCAGGGCACAGCCCTGAGCCCCGATTCACGCTGGTGCCACGGGGCTGTTCCCATCTGCCGGGGCCCATCGTGGTGGCACGGCAGAGCAGCGCTGCACGTGCCAGGCACGAGAGGAGCCGTGTGGCCGCGGGGCTGATGCTCTACCTGCTGGCACAGCCACCAGCTGCAGAAGGCGCGTTTCCCGGCGAGCCCGCATCCTTCAGATCAGAAGCGCTCTCCAGCAGGAGCACTTTGAAACACCCCGCCGTCTATTTTTAATGGGGTTGAAAAGAGAACAAAACCATTTAAGAGCTTGAGGAATCAAAGCAAGCGTCCCCACGTCACACCCAGCGCTCACAGCTATATCCTGATTAATGACAAGAAAGAGAGGGGAAACAATATTTAATCACACCCTGTTTATACTGGAGCCAAAAATCAAAGCGCTGCATTCCTCTTTCATGAGAAAAACGAGGTGGGCATTTCCCCTCTGGTGATTAAGTTTCCCACTATGAGCACATCAATTTCCATGATTTGGCACGGGGTCCTCTATCACACCACAAACGAGGGCTTCCTTAGCAACAAAATATTACAAACAGCGAGCCAGATCCATACACAAGACACCGATGTACATCTATCATTTTGTCTGGATTATCTCAATATGCTTCTCCTTGGGGAGCTGGAGATAAAGCAGTTGCAGCCAAACCACTGTTAACGATTGGCAGGGCTGCAGCAGCCCTCAGCTGAGGACACTGCTCCAGCCACTGTCCCCATGTCCCCTGGACATACGGCCCTGCATGGGCACTGCTGGCCGCACGTGTATGGCCGAAACCTGGGCACTGCAGGGCATGAAGGCTTCGGTGGGCTGAACCCAGCAGGCTGGACTTGGACCCCCGCAGCCCCGGGGGGGTCCCCACGATGCTGTTGCTGGCTGGACACGCAGCAGGAGGGGGACCTGTGAGGAGGCTGGGGCAGAACAGGGTCTCAGTGGTGGTGACACAGTCCCAGTGGACTGCAGGGACCCCGGCTCTGCTCCCAGCCCAGAAAAGTGGGTCAGGCAGTGTGTCACCCCCGCGACACCCACTCCCTCCCTCCCCTGCTTCCCTCCTGCCCGCATTGATTTGCTCTGGATTCCTTGATTAATTAATCTCAGAGAAATGCAAGGTCTGTTAATTACCCCTGATTAATTAGGGTGAACTTTTAATTGTATCCCTAAGCTGAGATGTGCCGTTCAATAGGCTCCGTAATTAGTGACCCAGCAATCTCTTTTAAACCAATTAGCCCAGCGTAACAAGTGGAACGAGCCGGAGCTGCCCAGTGGGCAGAGGTGCTCCTGCAGTGTCTGGCACGGCCGCGCTCCGCTGGGCTGCGCTGGCCGTGCCACGGGGAGGGCAGAGCGGGCAGCGGTGACTGCCAGCCTCTCCCAGGGCTCTGTGAGCCAACACCACCCATACAGGGCTGTCCCCATCCCGTGTGTCACACATCCCATGGGACACAGAAGCTGGTCGCAGCAGGCCTGGCCCCGGGCACGGTGATGGGCTGGTGAGGGGTGGCCACAGCCACCTCCACTGGCCAGGACTGCCCCCACTTCCCCCCAGGGACCCCCAGAGGTTTCATGTCCTTGGGGAGCTCCTCTGCGAGCTGTGATGTACCTGGTGAAAAATACAACCCAGCCTCCATCCTGAGACAGGGAGAGGCAGAGACTGATCTGGTTTAAAAAGTCCTTCCAGTTCTTTGATTGACTTACATCCCCCAGAGCTTGCGGCTGCTGCAGAAATGCCCTCCCGGGCAGCGCTGGCAGAGCTGGGCTGATGTCCGCTCTGGCCACCCAGGGGTCCCATGGATGTCCCCAGCGCTGCACCAGCACCTCCCGGCTGTGGCACGGGTGTAGCGCTTTGGGGTGCCCCATGGTGGCCAGAGTGTGAGGACACGGTGCCCGGCAGAGGGACGGCACACACGCCCAGCTCGTTGCCCTGCTCGCCCTTCCTCATGACGTCCTTCCGTCCTTCTGTCCCTCCGCCTGGCACTCACACTCTTCAGCAAAAGGCTCTGGCAGGCAGAAGAAAACTTTCTTCCCATTGACATATTTTTATCATCTGCTGCAATTTAATATCCAGGTCAGGAAGCAGATGGAAACCAGCCCAGTTGTCCTGGCTAATGGGGACAGGAACAGTTGTTTATGAGGGCTTGTTTACTGAGTCAATTAACTGCACCAACAAAACCAGCGGCTGGCCCCCTCCTGCTCCTGCTCGCGTCTCCTGCCGCAGCTCAGCGGGTCGGGGGACACGGGGAGGGACACGGCACAGGCACCCCGGGCCACACGCTGCCCTGCGGGAAAAATCCCACAGGGAAACTGGAGCAGCACCGGCTCATCCCAGGGCTGGAGGACTGTCCAGCCACAGGGAACCCCTCCTGGCTCAAACTCCCTTGGGGCTGGGGGGGGGGCACATCTCAGATACACCTGTGGAAACGCTCCAGCTTGTGCTAAGCAGGAGCTGCACTTTCCCCCCAGCCACAGCTCTGCACGTCAAGCTGTCGGGCTTGGCAAGGGGGGCACCGCTGGCAGGGCACACGGCCCCCCTGGGAGGGCACTGGCTGCCTGTGGGTCCAGGTCCCGTCCTTGGTCTCCGCACACTCATCCTGCTGCCCGCTGGAGGACAGTCCCTTCCCTGCCTGCCCGGTGCCACGGGTACTGCCGCTGCCTGGGAGACTCATGTCAGAATGGCCCCGGGGCCCAGGGAAGTCATTAGTAATTAATTTGGTTTCTAATCCTCTAATCCAGCTGCTCCTTGATTTGATAAGCGAAAAATCTGCTCTGGCCACATGGTCCTTGTTCCATCCGATATCTTCCCTCAGAGGCACCGGCAAGGACGGCTGCCACCCCGTCCTCTTTTCATTGCATCCCCAAGCCCAAGGACCACCCTGCCACACCGAGGTCTCCAGGGTCCTGCTCAGCCAAGCTGTGATGTGCTGTGCCATGCTGTGCCAAACCATGCCATGATGTGCTATGCCATGCTGTGCCACACTGTGCTGTGCCATGCCGTGCCACACCATGCCATGCTGTGCCGTGCCATGCTGTGCCAGGCCCAGTTGCTGGAGCAGGGGCAGGGCACCACGCTGGTCTCATCCTGCTGGGCACAGGACCCCAGTCCCAGCCCAGAGCAAAGGGGCTGGCGGGACCACGTGCCCCCTGGCTTATTCTTTTCTGGACCTGCAAGTGAGGCAGGACGATTCCCACCTCTGTTTTGAGGCTGCATTCAGGAGCCACTGCACACCTCAGGGCCACCTTCCCTGTCCCACTGTCCCACGTGAGGTGAGCTGGCTGCAATCCGATGGCAGCGGTTGCAAAACCACCCCTGCCTGTGGCACAGCCGTGGTGCCATCACAGGGGCTGCACCTTATCGTCCGTCTCACCCATCATCCTGGGACCTAGTACCTCCCTAGAGAAATGCAGCAAAACAGGAGCCGTGTGCCTGGTCTGGTCCCCCTGGCCCAGCTGGCATCGTGGGCACGGGGCCACACGCTGGCCATGGGGACACCGGCCACAAGCTGAGTGATGGAGCAGTCGGCAGCGGGGCTGTGGCACAGGACGGGATGAGGGAACATCACAGACGAGAGGCCAAATCCTTCATTAAATCCCACATTAATCTCTGAGAACAGCCATGTCAAAAATCTTAGCAGCAAAATTAAATTTTGTAGCTATATTTCAGCTGCGCAAAATCAATATTAATTACAGTGGGAGAGACGTTGCTGCGCGAGGGCCTGACCCAGTATTTACTCGCTGCAGGAGAACTCCAGCTTGGTAACTTGTTTATATAAAATAACTGCACATGTTTTCGTGGCAAATGGCTTCCAATCTGGCGGGTGGCGGGGCTGAATACAGATGTAGCTGGGACAGTGAACGCCCCTCGCAGAGGAGGGGCACTGAGGAGGCAGCGTGTGGTTCCAGGCAGAGGAGAAGGTGGCTGGGGCTCCCTGGGGAGGGGTCTCGGCAGCACCGCATCCCCCCAGCATCCCCCCAGCATCCCGCTCCTGCTCCTGGCCCCAGCTCCCCTGCAGCTCACTCACCGGGGCTGTGTGCCCTCTCTGCCGGGCTCTGCTCCTCGGGGATTTACTTTCAGCCAGAATAAAGCTCATGTCAGAGGCTTAAATCCTGTGTTTAAACATATTTTCCTTTCAGTTACATTAAAAATGAGTCCCCGAGTGCCAAGAAAATCTGAGTGGGACCTTTTGTGTTCATCAGTCCCCTGGGCAGGCTGTTGCCTTCCTTCAGAAATCCCATTTTACTTGTCCCACTTTGGTCAGCTAAACTGGAGCGTGGTCTGCAGCAGAGCCTGGCTGTCTTTCCTGCCTGTCCTGCCAATGGCTTTGCCATCGGTGTGCCAGCAGGGCTCCAGGGACTGTCCCCCTGCCCAGCGGACCCCGCCAGCGCTGCCCGATGCAGGCAGCTCATCTGCCCGTGCAGGGGCTGCAAACAGGCACCTGCCTGCGGGGAGGTGGGACGAATTAAGGAAAGGGATTTGGTTTGAATGGCTCCTATACAGTGTGGGATTTGGGAGGGAAGGGAAATCGCCGCAACTTATTCATGAAAACTTGGCTTTCTCATGTGGGAAAACCAGACCCATGCCGTGCAGGGTGAGGATATCCCTGGGCAGGTCACAGGAAAGGGACAACTTGCCATAAATCCAGACACTGGACTCGCAAGGACCAGGCTACAATCTCGGTGTCCCCATGGGCACAGATGGGAAATGGTCAGGGGCCTTTTGCCGGGGCAGGAGCACATCTGGGTGGGCAGCAGCACATCTGGCCAGGGCTAGGACACACCTGGCCAGGGTGGGGACACAGATGCCCGGTGCATGGGCACCCTGTGCAGCAGCAGCGCTGGGCAGGGGTGTCCCCGCACACCCAGACCCCATGGCGCTGGGTCCAGGCTGCCATGTACCTGTGCTCGCTGGCACCGGGGCCCCGGCCAGTCCGGGCATGGGGTGTCCCTCACTGCCTGTCGCAGGCAGTTAGTGTCACATTAGGAGATGATCCAGAACAGGGAGTTCGGGGGCAAAGGAATTAAAATGGGAGGGAGAGTTTTAATTAGAGAAAGAAGTCAGAGCCCATAATCAGCCGGGTGAGTGACTGCCCGCTGTGGGGAATTCTCCGTATGTCAAATGGCATCAATCAAAATGCCACTTCTTATAAAACTGCCTCTGCACAGGAGGAGAGGCTGCTCCGTCCCTGCACCCAGGGCTGTGCTGTGCCTTGGGCAGGGCATCCCCCCCAGCTGTGGTCCCCCGGGCTCTGGGGCACCCCATGGCACAGCAAGCAGTGGCAGGTCCAGCCTGTCCTGTGTCCCGTGCAGAGCTGGCACCAAGAGCCCTGCACCGGGCTCCTGCCCTGGGGTCAGTGGCTGTGACGTGTTGGGAGTCCCGTTGTGCCCCCTCCAGCCCCCTGCTCCAGCTTCTTTGGGGGCCATAGCCAGCTCCTGTGCCTGTCTCCACGCTCATTGCAGGTAACACTGATTGCTGCAAACCTTTTTAATTGCTGGAAATAAAACAGGAGCTTGTTTCCCTGTGTGCTGGGGCAGTAGGTGACCAGTGAGCAGTAAGCTGGTAAATGGGTCCCTTTGGTCTTGCATCCACACTCAGCATCCACAGCCACAGACGCCCTCGCAGCCTGTGCAGGTGCCCAGCAGCCTTGGTGATGCCACTCTGGGCTGCAGAGGAGAGGGGGTGTGAGCTGGGAGCAGCGGGTCCCGACTGAGACTGGTCTGATGACCAGAGCCCAGCAGCAGCACCGGGCATGGGAAAAGGGCTCTGACGCTGGTGGGGATGAAAGGTTGGCCTTGGCCACGTCCTTCTTGCCACATCTCACCCTCCTTTGTGCAGGCTCCAGTGACTCACCCCCCATCCACGCCAGGCTGTGCTCAGCTAACATCTGTAGGAGTTCCTATAGAAACATATTTCATGCACCAATTACTTAGCAGTGCGGAGGTAAAACGGTCCATGCGCTGCTTTTCTCCAGGAGGAGGGAGGTTTTCCTAGAGGTGGAGCAGTTGGAATGGGAAGAGGAGCGCTGCTGTGCTGAACCATGAGGAGAAGTGGGGCTGAGCCATCGGGACACGCAGACGCAGCGGGAGCAACGTGGGGCCGGGGCAGCCCCTGCGGGGAAGGGCCATTCCTGCAGCGTGGGACCACGAGCAGCTGAGGAGCCGCATCTCCCAGGGTCTCCCCTGCTGTCTCCTCCGTGCTGCCACAAGGACTTGGTCACAAGTACTCCAGGAAGAGCTGCGCAGCCCAGGGCTCCCTGCCCCACATCCCCACGGACAGGGTGTTCTCACTGGGCCAGCACCTGAGCTAAACACTTCTGACTCTATTTATTACTAAAAAAATTATGCAACTGGGTCATGTTCTTGCTATTTTTTATGCATGAGCCAAGCAGCAAATTCCATTATTTAAAAAAACTGTTTTAGCTAGTGATGCACTAGACCACGCAAGTAAATGCCCAAAATAATTCCAGCTGACACCTTTATGAAGGCAGAGTGAAGTTTAAAGTCTACACAAGCCTTTCATTTCTAATCTCGCATCCCTCCTAACTGGCTCCTGGGAGCTGTGCTTTCATCTGGCTCTCTAATCCCCTTTGCTGGCTGCGCCCGTGCCCCGTGGGGGGGCGTGTAACCCCCCGACCTCGGCGCAGGACTGAGTGTCCAGGCAAACACAGGGATGGGAGGGCTGCTCTACGGCAGCGCCTGGACCCAGGGCAGGCTTTGGCCCAGACACCCTGCTCTGACAGCAAACAACATCTGCAAACATCTGCAAACAGCAGGCGGGGAGGAGACACGGACCGGGAAGATCTTTAAGGGGCAAAAAAATCATGCAAAGGAATAGGGAAAGGCTGAGCCCCAGAGGGAGGGCAGGGGAAGTTCACGGAGGGTCTCTGCAGCCCCTCGGTGCCCTGTCAGCCCCCCGGGGTGCATGGGGGAACCTGGGGACCCCTCCCAGGCAAGGGCAAGGGATGTGGGGGGCCAGTGTGCTGCCCACAGCCCCCTTGGAGACAGTGTGAGGATGGGGGGAGCCGGGGAAAGGCACTGCTGACCACAGCACCCAGCGAGGGACAGGATGGGAAAGGAGGTGCTTCATCTCGTTACTGCCCATCACCTTCTCTCCATTTATTTACTGGTGGCTTTTAAAGACACGTCTGTGAGCAGCCAGTGGCCAACGCTTTGTCTCTCTGAAGGCTGGCTTCACTGGTGGCTTGGTCCGAGAGGCAGCGAGGCTGTAGTTAATCACAGCAACCTGATTATTTCCAGCTAAATTCCACCCTTCAGCCTGACCTTGCTATTTTAATGAACAGGACACTGAGATTTTTCTTACCATAAAAAATTTTGGTTGACCCCAAAAGTAAAAGATGACAAACAAACCATGATATAAATAACCTGGCCTCCGGAAAAAAGCATTAAAGGTAACTTATCAATTAGTCCTTTTCTCACCATAAATCACCGTACTGTGGCATCTGACCCTGGCTAGGCTGACATTTCTATAACCCATTTGCCACCGTTCATGTATTAAATGGCTTCCAGCCATCCTAAATTCAGAGATTTTAATCTCCTATATTAAGTCAGTGGTTCTTAGTAATTCAGTGAATTTATTTTTATTGGCTTTGTAAATCAGAGTTATCCATGTCAGTGACCGTGGTCAGGGAGAGAAGCGTTTGTCTGTGAAATTGAGTTGACACAGACCATTGACTGCAATGATAACAGGTGATTTGCAGGGCTGGCTGGACAAGCCATTTACACCCAGCAGATTATAATATAACAATAAAAAAGTTTCGTTATTGGAAAAACAGACAAAGCTACGGCACACCTGGACGGAGGGGGCTGAGTGGGGAAGGGGCACCCTCGCTCTGCCATGCTGGTGCTTAGCCCCTGGGAGGGGGGCAGGACCCTTCAAGGGCACAGCCTGGGTGCAGAATGTGCTAAATGAAGAATAACGCCTCTGACACCAGTCTGCCTGGATGCCAGTCTGTGCCCGCTGCCCTCTGCCCAGGGGGGACACCGTTGTGGGCTGCAGCATCCCCCAGCTGCCGGGAATGTCCTGACCTGGAAGAAGAGGAACTCCCAGGCAGCGAACATGCGCCGCTTTTAAGAGCTATTGTGATTATTTAATCGGCTTTGGGCTAAACATCGATTCCTGCAGAGAAGTGGGCACCCCCGGGGAAAACAACCTGTAATTAATATGTTCACCAACCCATGCTTGGCGCTGCCTTTGAACATGCTCCAGCATCAGCACCCACTGATGGCACACGTGTGGCCTCTCCCCAGCTGCCCTGCGAGTGGCACCCGAGATGCACTGGGTTTTCCCCGGTTGCCCGTTGGGGTTCTGTCCCCGGGCTCCCCACGGGGACAGGGGTGGGACGTGCCTGTCCCAGCAGCGTGGCTGTGCCCCGGTCCCTGCGGAGGGGACAGAGGGTGCTGTGGGCACAAGCCTGGTGCAAGGAGTGGCTGCGTGGCGGCTGGCACCAAAACACAGCTCCACCGGCACCGTGCTTCCCGGCGGCACAGCTCGTAAATCCGAGGCTGAGCAGTGGCTGGAGAGGTGGAGGAGAGCCGTGATTAACTGAGCGTGCAGAAGGCATGGCAGTCGCTCCAGCCAGCTCTGCTGGGAGCAGTCATCGAGGGCTGTCGTTAGCTGGGATTTACACACAGGGCTGGTGATACCCGGCTAATCTCCTCTCAGTTTCGGGATGTGCTCTGGAGGGTGCTTCGTGCATCAGGAGGGATGGACTGGGAACTGGGAGCAGCTCAGCACGGGGCAGGAGGAGCAGCACCGGGACGAGGGTCTGGCTGCTTCCTGGGGACCCAAGCTGGGCTGGGCTGTGCAGGGGCTGTGGTCCCAGCCCCAGGACAGGCGCTGCCCTGTGGTCCCATGGGTTCTGCTGCAGGGGAGCCCCACAACCAGCTGCAGCAGGGGATCAAATAGATGTGGACCTGCGGGCCGTTTTCTGGCCCTGTATAACATATATAATGTACCGCACGTCTGCCTGTGACAGGAAGCACAGTCAGAGACAGACTGTTATTTAACGGCCCTTCCCAAGCCTGGGAGTGAGGGTGGTGAGGGCGGCTGTGCCACCTCGCTCTGCAGATCTGGGTACAAGCCTTGTCTGAAGCATTTGCTTATCCCTGTGAAAGTGCTCAGGATGCTCCGGTGCCACTGGGGTGATGCCGCAGGGTCTGTGCTGTGCAGAGCACCTTGTAGCTGCTGGTGAAGCACATCTGCGGGCATTTAGGAGCAGCAATTCCCTGGCAGAGCTGAATAATGTCATCAGCTGTTGAACACGTGTCGGGTGACCTTTCCCTGCACTCCCCACAAAATCCCATTAATCAGAAGAGCAGAGCAGAGCTAAGAACTCTTTAACAAAATTATTGTAATCTCTGGGTTTCTCATTCATCATGCAGCAGCTCAGCAGCCTCCGTACTCCCTGTGGGTGTTAGAGGATTCCCCAGTCTTTGCTTTGAAACACCCTTCCCCTTTCTTTTTCTGTCCTTCAGCTCCGCAGGCTTGTGGCTCCCCTGCCTATTAGAGCTTTGCAAATTCCCACTCACCGGGCTTGCCCGTTTGCTCATCCCAAACAGGTACCTTATGGCACTTTCCCAAATCGCCGGCAGAGCGGCAGGGGCCCCGGGGGGCTGTGAGCTGGCAGGAGGGGTGACGCTGCCATCTGTCACCGCAGCGGAGAAGCCGGGAGGGGAGTGGAGGCGCCGCAGTGACCATGTCTCGCTGGGCCATTGGTGACCCCCTCCTGTAGCAAGTGCCCACATGTGTGCACACGCGTGTGCAAGGATGTCCTCTCAGCTCCAGCGCGGCCACCCCAGCCCAAGGAGGAATTGTGACCATGGTGCTGGGGCTGCCTGGTGCTGCGGGACCCCCAGCCTCGCAGGCAGCTGTGGGGCTCCAGCTAAAGCACTTTGTGGAGTCCCTGGTGAGCCGGTGGCTCGTGGTGGGGCACGCTGGGCTACTCGGTGGTGGGTCTTGGGGGCTGGGCTTGTCAAAGTTGGTATTTGTGCTGTAGGATGAAAGAGAAAATACGTAACTGAGAGGCAGAGACAAAGAGAGATGGATCAGATATACCGCTGAGATGGGCTGCCTGGCATGGAAATTCCTGGGAGTGCTTTTGCCTGGAGCACGCTCAGACAAGTGGCTGTTAACCCCGGGGTCCATGGGACCCGTAAGCATCCTATGCTCCTCACAGCGGGATGTGAGGCTGAATTAGCCCTTTTTTCCAGGAAAACATGAGTGCTGCTGTCTGCTGCTGGCATTGGATATCTCAGGAAGGGTGAAACACGGGAGCGTGTTGCTTTCCAAGCACCAGGGAGCAACACAGCTCCACCACGGCCCCATGTTCCCTGTGGTCCCCGGTCCCGTGCCATTCTGTCAGTGTGGTGCTGGGCTGGGGACCCCCGTCCCATGCTGGCAGCGGCATAAGCATCCTCAGCCGCAGCTCCTAACGTTGCTTGTTTAACATGCAGGCACCTGTGACAGTGCTGAATCCCTCAGATGTGCTCCACAGATGTGGTGCCTTTGATTTGAGGAGTCTGAGCTTGTCCTGGTGTTTCTAATGAGGGTGCGCTGCAAAGCAATAGGATCTGGATTGCTGGCTGATGCCGTGTTTCCAAACTAACAAGAGAGGGAGATCAGTCAAGGTAACTATTTGCCTTTTCAAAGCTTTGCGATCAACAAAACACGGGTCAAATGCAGACAGGAACAATTCTGGCCGGAGCAGGTCTATTGCCCATGGTGGGGGCATGGGGAATGCTCTGCCCAGTGTCCCCCCCTCGCATGGTGCAAGGCAGTGACGGGTGATGGGCAGGCAGGGTGGGATCTCCCATCCCTTCTCTGTCTCCCTGCCATGAGTGTCCGCTGGTAGCTCAGCCACCAACCCGTTCTCGTGCCCCTGCTGCCTCAGCCCCACTCCCACCATGGGCAGGGGATATCTCCAGCCCTGCAGCAGCTCCACCGCAAGCGCCAGAGCAGCATGGCTGCTGTCCCAGCAAGGAATCCAAACTTCCCTTTGCGAGTAAAGATCTTCTTTGGTTGTTTGCAGTCACAAATCAGGACAAAGACAAATTTTCAGATGTCTTGTGGATGGGACGGCTAGGGAGAGGCTGCGGAAGGATCCCACTGGACAACTTCAGTGGGATAATGTGAATGTGATGGTGTCTCATGGAAGAGAAAATACTGCAGGAAGGCTGGAACAAAACAATGAGGGAGAGCTGTAATGAAAGATGGCATTTATACTTCAAATCATCTCCAGTTTTACCACTGAGAGTTTCATCAGTGCTGACACTTTCCTTCGGAACACCTCAGTGTCAGCAAGCCGGGGCTGGCAGGGGAGGTATTTGGCCGAGAGGGTCTTGACCAGCTCCGGTGGCAGCACCAGCTGACAGTGCCCATGTGCTTCATCCCCAAAGGGAGGGGGACATCTCCTGCCACCCTGGTGTGACAGCTCCTGCCCTCAGTTTCGGCGGGTTGGAGCTCCCAGCGAGCAGGGCTCTGGGGATGGGGCTGTGCTCCTGGTTTGCCCGGCTCCAGTCTCGTGTGTTGGTTCATCACAGACTCCAGTGCCTCCTGATCTCCCTCCTGCCTTGATGGCCAGGGCTGAGCTCCTCTCCAGGCAGGTCTCTACCCCAGGAGTAGCTACTCCTTTGGCTGCGACTGCAGGATCCCAGAGCTGCTAATTACCAGCTCCAGCCTGGCTCTGCCTTTTAATCCACACAACATCTCAAAGAATTAATTTTCAGCTGTAGAGCAGCATTCAGAAACATCCCCCTGGCATCTCACTTTTCAGTAAGTCCCAGCTTGCAAGGTCTGTGCTTAATTAGTGAATTAAATACTCCAGAGTTCAGACTGGCTTGTTGTAACTCAAGTCCTCTCACTCTGCGGTGTCCCTGCAGACACCCCCAAGCACAGAGGATGGCACTGGGCTCCGGCAGGGCTGAGCTAGAAGCTTGGAGAGCTGGTGGTGGGATGGACACCCCTCGCCCAGACTTCAAGCTGGCATGGCCCTTGCTCCCCACCATCAGCTCTGCCAGCACAGGAGGGCCTCTCACACACTGAATTTTGGACATAGAGGGGTCAGGAGCAGGGAGCAGCCTTTCTAGGAGTGATTTTCCCCTTCTCAAAGAGCGACAAAGAGTCTCCCCTTCTGCCCCATACCTGGCTTTGGTCCTGGAGCAAAGTGGGGGCGAGCAGCCCACCTGGCACTGGTGGCACTGGAGCGGTCAGTATTTTCAGGGTTTAGAGAAAGAAGGCAGATGCAGTGACAGGGGGGATTGCTTCAACCAGACTGAGTCCCCATGAGGTGCCGCTGTCCCTGTGGCCAGATGCAGCCCGGGGCTGGACTCTGTGGCCATATGGACCCACGACACTGAGCCGCTCAGCCAGTGGTGGCCACAGTGGCAGAGCCCCCAGGGAGGAATAGGTGATCGAGGGGAGATGGGGACTTTCTTGGGACCCAAACCCCACTCTGAGGGTAGGGGAAGGTGCAAAGTGGTGGCAGCAGCAGGGCTCTGTGCACCGTGTTTGCCAAGCCAAGCCGGCTGAAAAGCGGAAAGCAAAGGGCAGGTAACTCACGGGACCCATGGAGTGAAACACCGACGACTCAAATCTAGCAATTTTAAAAAGCATCCATCACAGCAGAGCAGTCTGAACTCTGGCCCCAGTGAAGGCCACTTCTTCATGAGTAATCACTAGGTATAAGTACAGCACATTAATAATGCACATATTGATTGGCTCCAATGCTGCGCCACATACGTGCTCAAATCAATAATCCTGCTTAAGTACATACACCACAAAACTTTCAAGAAATACCACCCCTACACTTTAGCACAACACTGGGCTGTCACCTCCTAAATTTATTAATTGACAATGCTCCCATCGCACTCACCTCCAGTCCCGGCCCTTCCCACATCCCCCCCTTCTGCCCCCACTGCCGGCACCAGCCCCTGCACCAGCCCCTGGGTGAGCCTGGCTGTGTCCCCAGTTCAGGGGAAAGGAGCCCACCGATCACAGCCCCCGAGTCTGGGGACGCAGAGAGCAGCAGGAGCGGGGACACATTTGCAGGTGCAAGGCGTGTGACACGCTTAAACACAGATGCAAACGGCTGCGCTGTCGGGAACAGCAGATGAGATTAGCTCCATGGGCCACACAGTTCAACAGTTTATTTCAGGGCTGTTAAACACTGTTTTACATATTTATTAAATTGAAGACAGTTTCTTCCCACAAAAGTGTATCAGCGATTACTCTGCCTGACAAGCAGCTGCCGTCGGCTGGAAGCGGCGTCTGACTTGCAGCACTTGCATTTTCTGTATTACCCTGTGATGATGCTGCTCAAGCAACAGCCAGGAGCGCTCGGAAGCAATGGCTGAAGGGAAGATTTAGGAAAAAAACATCACGATGTTTTTTCGTGATACACCACCCGGCACCAGGGTGCTGTATTCTGCATGCCCGACATGGCACCTCTGATTGATGAGTCCTGCACTTCACTCCAATCTGTTCGGAGTTAGGCAATGGCAATCATTTTTTTTCAAGCCTTGTCATATATAAAAGCAATTGAGTCAGCAGGCACCAATTGTCTGGCACAAGAAGAGATTATATTTTTACAAAGTTTTGCAGAAGGTCTATAAAAGTTTGTTCTTTCTTTAAAAAATAAATACAGATATGTCAATGTCTCTCTGAAAAAAATAAACCAGAAAAAAGTTAAACTTGCAAATTGAAACATTATGCCTGCAGAAGATGTGCTTAAAGAGCCTTTTTATTGCTCATATTAAATGACAAGGATTTTGTGTATAAGCTGTGTTTCAGGCTAATGCCTTTGGAAAACTGGGAATTTCCCTGATAGTTCTGGTCTCAGGTGGTGGAAACGCTGCTGTTGCTGTACGCTTTTACCCACAGAGGAGAGCAGACGGGTCTTTCCCCTGCCCTGGGTACATGGGAGCAAGTGCCAGGGCTCTGTTGGACCGTCCCCACTGCACCCTGGGCATTGGGACCGGTGATCCTCGCTCCAGCAGGGCTGGAGGAGCTTCAGAGCTGCTGGTGCCCCGCAGTTTGGCGGCAATGGCCAGAGGCAGAGCTGGGGTTGGCACCTTGGTGGCCCTGGATCCGTCGGGAGTCTCCTTAGCCCCTCATGGAGGAACCAGCTGAGATTCCCAGTGGGGATCAGAGAAAGAGCCAAGAGGGAGGATGTTGCTGCTTGGCAGGCACTGCACCCAGCAGCGCCCAGCAGCATCCAGCTCCTGCCCCAGAGGAAGCTCCGGGGGGCTCTGCCACGCTGGTCCCACTGGGGCCTGCAGTTGCCGGCGTCTGTTCATTACCACTGGTCGCTCAGGGGTTGTTGGAGCTATAGGAAATGTCGACATGAATCTGCAGCTATGGATTTTTTTTTGACAGAAGCTGACCCCTCGGGATTCCTGTTCATTACGTGTTCGAGAAGGAGCTACTGTAGTTATAGCAAATCTTTTTATAATGATCTTTCATTGTAGATGTAGAGTATTAATTATCAGAGGGTATTAAAAAACGCATTAGCCCTCTGACCCCTGGAGATGCACATGGGCTTTTCAAGTGTCTCCCGCAGATCTATTGGGGCCGTGGGCTGTTCATCAGGGCAGGGACGGGCGCCGCAGGTAATGGGCGCCGGCACCGCTTATTTACGGAGCTGAGCATCCGCGCTGGGGTCCCACTGCTGCTGGCAGCCCCTTGCCCAGCGTGGAGCAGCAGTGCCCCCCTGTTCCTGGCAGCCCCTCAGGAGCAGGATGTGCTCCCGTTGGGATCCCTTTGGGATCACCTCACTCCCCTGCCCCACTGCAGTCCAAATCTACCCCGGGGGAGAGACTGACGAGCCCCAGGATCCTCCCTGCCCATCTGCTCTAGGATGGAGGTGGTGGCCACCGTTGGGTTGGGACCACTCCAGCTGTGGAGGACCAGCCCTGTGCCACCCTCGGCCCCCGGCTGCCTGCAGCACATGGCTCTGGTGGTGCCAGAGTACCGCTGGCAGCCCCGCACACCTCCCACCTGGATACACTCATTCCGTCCTTGAAGTGCATGTTAAAAATTTGTCTTTACCTTCATTAATGCTGGAATTTATTGCAGAAGAGAGAAATTTTTGTATTTTAAAAAACCTATAGGTGGAACACAAGCAAATTGCTAGATTTTACTAGCATATAAACTGGGAAAAACCTCTGAGATACATCTACATTACACTAAACTGCATCCATAATTCATACCTAAAGGAGAAATTTTTAGCTCCCTCGGAGGTTTGCTGGTATCTATTATTGATGGGACCGTGTTAGGCAACAATAGGCTCCCTCTTATTCACACGCCATTTACTGGTTGAGTCAGGCTGCAGCACCTCCGCTCAGCAGCATGAGCTCTCAATTAGATTTTTGCAAGGATTTGGAAGGGATTTAGTTAAGAAGCTGGAGTGATGTGGACTGAGTGAGTTGGGAGAGTATTTCTAGAGGGATTCCCACTCCCCGTGGTTAATCAATAGATCAAGAATGTGAAAGACACTCAGAACAATTAGTTTCTATTCAGATCTCCGGGAGACGCATTTGCTCAGCAAAACTCTGGGGATACAAGCGTCTTCTGAACTGGGAATGTCGTAATCCGTTAATCGCGGTGACAGGAGGGCCGGTGGCCTGCAGTGGGGCGGAGAGGCTCAGGGCGGAATCACTGAGCGTTTAACTGTGCATAATGCAGGGGGGTCTCAGCTCCCTGCCTGGCAAGTAATTACCGCCCTGATTGCACCATTTGCAGACTTCTCAGAGCCAGCTGGATAAAGCCCAAGTGCTGCAGGGAGCAATTGTCCCTTGTGTCCCCGGGTTTTGGGCTGCCATGGGTGGTTGGATGCTGGCATCTCCCTCCCAGCAGGTCCCAGGTCGGTATCCAGACCCGGGGCTGCTGGGGAGCGCAGAGCTTCTCAGAGCCCATGGCTGGGAGCTGCCGGGCTGCCTGGCACGGCCACGGCTGTCCCCAGCCCCTGTCGCATGGGACAACCCCACGGGGTGAGGGTGCACCAGCCCTGCACCCCACAGAGTGGTCTGAAAAGGCTGGGGAAGGACTGCACAGACTCCAAGCCGGAGCACTGGCACCACCAACCCCAACCCCTCCCTCTCTCCTTTCCCAAATGTGAAATTTAGCCCAATCATTCCTAAAGCAGCTCTGGGATGGGCAAAGAGCAAGTGGGATGGTTTGTGAAAATGCCTGTGAAATGTGCTTTTCTTTTGAAAATTTTTGAGGTTTGGGTTTTTTTTTTAAAATCAGTCAAAAATATAAACCAAACAGATATTGAAATGTGCCCCACCGTTATGGGGCACCTTGTCTCCACCGACAGAAATAGGGCAACTCTGGCCCATGCATGCCAAGGCAAGGCAGGGGCGACAGTGCCCCAGGTGGTCCCATGGCCAGGACTGAGCCCTGCTGTAGGACACTGAAATCCCTATTCCAATGTTTGGGTGAAAGGAAACATTTGGAGAGAGAAGAGCAACTGACAGCAGTTCTCATCATGATTATAAATTAAGGAAACCTGTCTAGCACATGCACGTATTTACAGAGCACGTAGCAGTTAGCTTAAATCTAAGATAAAGGTTGCCGTTAACATAAAAATCCCATTCTTCCCAACCCATCAATTCTGAATTGAATTAGATCCAGGAACCACAATGCAAATCTCAGGGCTACAAATCTCGCTGACAATATGTTTTGTTCCACAAACAGATGCAAAGCCAAGTATAAAACCACACAACAATCCTTATCGGCCAGATTTCTCTTTGATTAGCTTTTAATTGCTCATTAAGATTTGGGTGGTTTATGTCTTTTCTGCATGGCAGAGGAGCAGCATCCCTGCAGGGCCACGGTGACGCCCAGCCAACAAGCCCAGGCTGCTCCCGGAGAGCAGTGGTCCCACTGCTGGGAGAGCTCAGCCTGCCTCGGGTGATGCTCTCCGGTTCGGGTGATGCTCTCCGGTTCGGGTGATGCTCTCCGGTTTGGGTGATGCTCTCCATATCGCCCCCTCCCCGCTTTATTTCAGTGTTGGTTAGGGATAGTCAGCGAGGATGGAAACAAACGAGCGCCAAAGGAGCCGCAAAACAAAAGCTTTCTGGAACAAAACACATCAATCGTGGCTCGGAGCCAAGGTAGTTATTGCAGAATTTCCCCGCCATCACCCAGATCTGAGGGATTATGATTTGCCTCCGTTTGCTGGCTCAGCTGGAGCGGGGTGCTCAGCGCTGGGGCAGAGCTGGCACCATCTCTGTGCTCCATGGGGGTCTCCGGCTGCTCCCTCGGCACCCACCCTGCCCGGGTGAGCCGGACCCTCTGGGGTGCTGTGGCTGCTGGCCAGGGGACGCAGGCACCGGCTGCCCGGCTCTGGGTGTGCAGGCAGGGGACACCTCCATGCCACCCTCACAAGCAGCAGGGAGGCGGATGCTCATTTCCTCCTGGCTCCTGGAGCGAGCACCAGGATTAGCGGAGACTGAGCGTGGCAGGGGTCTCATGTTGTTGTTTATGAGAGGTTTGCATGAAATTTTTAGGATTTACAAAGTAGTCATATCATTTAATCCTCTTTAATGAGGTTTGGGGATTTATGGGCCAGACATATTCATTTGCAGCCTGCACAATTAACCTTGGTTAACCTATAAAGAAAACTTCAGGATAAGTTTGACTTCATCAATTATTAAAGCCGGGGACTGGAAGAGCGGCAGGCAGCCCGCCGTGCCCCGGCTCGCTCACACGTTAAGTATCATGTTCAGAGGAGCCAGCGGCACCCTGCGCGTCAGGAGCAGTCCTGCCTCCCAGCTGTGTACGTGCTTGTGTACACTCATTCTCTCTCAGTTTATCCAGGGATTAAGCCTCTGTGCTGAGCTGTGGCAGAGCTCGGCAGCGCTGCTTGGCCAGGAGTAGCATTTCCTTGCACAGGGCAAGCCCCCCTCGATGGGGCACAGCGCCGGGTCTGTGGGCAGCAGCTCCTCTCCTCCCAAAAAGGAGCAACAGGCTGCCCGGACACACTCTGCTCTCCAGACGGGCCCCTCGCTGCCCCCTGCACAGCCCTGGCTCCTCAGCTCCCCATGCCCCTATGGTTCCCTGTGCCCCCATGGTTCTCCGTGCCCCCACAGCTCCCCATGCCCCCATGACTCCCTGTGCCCCCACAGCTCCCATGCCCCCACAACTCCCCATGACCCCATGACTCCCCGTGCCCCCACAGTTCTCCGTGCCCCCACAGCTCCCCATGACCCCCTGTGCCCCCACGGTTCTCCGTGCCCCCACAGCTCCCCATGACTCCATGATTCCCCATGCCCCCATGTCTCCCTGTGCCCCCACAGCTCCCATGCCCCC
>JAOXJK010000069.1:8212705-8251753 GCA_025774025.1 Xenus cinereus
GCTGGGAGATATGGTTTAGTGATGGTGTTGCTTTTTGTCAGAATTAGGTTGACGGTTGGACAAGATGATCTTTAAAGGTCCCTTCCAACCTAGAAGATTCTGTGATTCTGTGAATGACCGTAGCGTTGCCATTAGACCAGCGCTCCCCTGGTAGCTGGGGCTGGCTGGGGCAGCTGGGGGTGCTCCTGGCTGCACATCCCAGGGGAGGCTGGGATGGGAACTACTCCGGAGCCCTGGAAGCACAGCATCCCCTGAGCTGGCAGCTCACCCCGACGGGCTGGGACTGGGGCTGGGAGCCACGTGCCACCTCCTCTCCAGCCCAGCTCTCCATCCCCCGCAGCACCCAGAGATGTCAGGAAGGACAGACCAGGGTGGAAGGGGGTGATCTCTGTGTTAAAATGTGGGGAAGCGCAATGTAAACAACAGGCAGATCAGTTTTGCACAGCCTTTAAAGTGTTATCACACCTCAGGAATAAGCATAAAGGTCAAAATCATTAGTGTTTGAGTTCTGAATTAAATCCATGGCAATTAGCCCTGAAAAGATAACTGGAGATGCTGTTGAGATAACAGAGCAGGTATCTTCTGTAATTGATAATTACTAGGTGTAAAGACATGTGCACTTGCTTTGAAAAGCATAATTGTTTCTCATCTGAAGAGATCGGTTTATTTTAATGGTCTGCCATTATTTTTATTTTAGACAGACTGGTGCCAACATCTGCAGCCTCAAAACAGCCCATTTCTTCAGGAAATCACTGCAATTTTCTGTTTTCCCTCACTTACCTACTAGAGGATCTGTTTGTTGTTGTTGGAAGGGACAGAACTGGGGCATTTTCTAAACCTTACAAGGAAATCATACACCAAAAGCACATTTGTGGGCTTTTTTTTTTGTTGATCCAGTTATGTGTAAGCTCCAGGTTTGCCCAGGATATTTGTAAGCAAGGCTATTTGCTGCTCCCCTCATTTGCTGAGTGCTACCTGGGAGCCAGGAGCACGAGAGGGAGCGGGGGAAGGCACCTGAGGAAGAGGGGAAAAGGCAGAAGCCTGCCCAGAGCCTGGTCCTGCCCCACGCGAGGGGCCATCTACACTGGTGGGGCAGGGGTTCAGCCCCCCACTGAAGCCTCCAGCAGGAGTCAGGCCCTGGAGATGAGGCTGTCTAAATGCATCCCTGAGGTCTCTTTTACCTCACCCACCTCCTTTAGCTGAGGGCGAGAGACAAACACCGAGGAGTCCCTCCCTTCAGGAGACTGCAGAGCATCCTGTGCCCAGGCAGGGAAGCCCCACACGCTTTGAGGCAGAAAAATTGCCTTTCAGTGACCTCTTGAATGACTCCTGCTGCTTCTGCACACCAGCATCCCACCCTGGGATGCCCGCGAAGCAGGAACCTATTGTGTCCCTTCGCTTCGCCTGGACCCCCAGGTAGGAAAGAGCACGGCACCACTCACCCAAACGGCCACGAAGCAGCGGCACGTTCACGTGCATGGCACAGACTGAACAATTATTTCATCGGGGTGGAACGGGACTTCTGTTATCTCTGCTTTGCACTGTGACTGCCGGAGTCACCGGGTCTCTGTGCAATTGCCACTTTGGCTGATAGCATCCTGATATTATGGCCTTGAACAATCAATGAGCATCGATCGTGTCATTAGTGCACAGGCTGATCAGAACGCAGGCAGGACCCGCGAAGTCTCTGCATTTCCTACAGCAAAGAGCTTATCTCCTCCGTGAGGACAGATCACAGGAGGTCACACCGGGGGATGAACCATTGTCCTTGCTCTTGGGTCTGCAGAGCTACATGGTGAGCAGCAGCAGGAGCAGGAGCAGGGAAGGTTTTAGATCAGCCCCCGGCTGCCAGCTCCCCATACTCTGCCCGGTGCCCTGGCCCCGGCTTGTGCCCTTTGCCACCAAGCCCTGTGGGACCAGGAGCTCTGGCTGCCAGCAGGAGGGGGACAGCCCCATGCCAGCCCTCAGGCAGCTCCCTGGAGAGCGGCTGAAATACCATTAAGCAGGAAAACGGCGATTTGCCTAAAGTGGACATGCTTCATCAATGCTAAGAGGAGCCGGTTATAATTTCATAACCTTTCATGCTGTCTGATGACAGCAAATACATCTTTGTTCATTACTGCAGATACATCAGGCGCCGCGTGCCCAGTGTGCTGCCCTCGGAGAGGGGGCGAGAATGGGGCAAAGGGGCTGAAACCCGTGGCCAATGACTGCTAACCCACCTGGGCACCGGGAGCTGCAGGACCGCGTTGCTGGCTGCAGGCACGATGCTGTGTGCCAGCCCCTGCTGCAGGAGGGGGACCGTGGGGTGGGGGCTGCCCCATCCCATAGCCCGGGATGAGGCCAAGCAGAGATGCTTCCCTTCACCTGGGAGGCTCCTGTGTGCCTGAATTGATCACCTTGAAAGGAAGGGAGAAGAGGGCATCCGTGGATGCAGGCCCACGTGCCGCACACATCGCAGCAGCCTATGGAGCTCCCAGAAATGCCAGCGCACGGACAGGCTTTGCCAGAGGTGCCATCGTGTGCAGAACTGCCCCGTCTGTTTGCGATGCACAGCAGTCAGGTCTGATTTAAATATTTGCTCTTCTTCTGCCAAATAGTTGTTCAAAATCTTTGGGGACATTAATATTTATGCACGAGTTTTGAATAAATCTGTTGTGATCGAAAGGTCTCGCATAATTGTGGTTCGTTGCTGCTGTCCAGGACCCTTCAGAGCCCACACAAAGTGGCAGGATGGAGCGGTGCCATGGCCAGCCCGAGCGCTGACCTTTGCAAGAGCGTGTGCAGGGCTGTCCTTCTGTCCTCTTGTCCTCCTGTCCTGCTGTCCTCCCACATCCAAAAGCAGGGATCCTCTCTGTCACTGCACCAGAGCCCCAGGCTCTCCGTGCCAGTGCCTTGCCCACAGCCCTAACAGTCTGTCCTGTCCCTGTCCATGTCCTTGCCCTGTGGGGTGGCACATCACCTGCAAACGGCAGCAGAAGCCCCCGGGCTGGCCAAGCCCAGTGTTTCATGGTTTCTGCTCTATGCCCTTCACGCAGCAGACCGGAGCCCATCACCCAGCCCCTCTGCCGGGAACTGGTGCCACGTGCCAGGCGCTGACAGAGCCAGCCTGCGCTCCCAGCCCCCTGTCCCACTGCCCCCTCTTCCATGCAGGGACCCTGAAGCTCCAGGACCCCCAGCCCGGGTGATGCTCAGGGGCTGCAGAGGGGCTGCGGCAGGATGCAGGGGGGGGGTCCTCCAACCCATCGCTGCTCCACCCAAATCCTCTCCCCACTGGTACCTTGGAGCCACGCTCTTTAGCCCAGGCTGGGCTGTGATTAAAGAATGATTCATGTTTCACACGGAGGGTCCTTCCAGCAATCCGTCTCCTGAATTAGTTTCTCCTGCGCAGAGGTAAGTAAATCAGGACGAGCTGGCGGCGGGCCCGGCCGGACAGTGTCACCCAGGGGCCTCCCCCACGGGTGATGAAGGGCTGTAATCACCGCCGCGGGGGGCTGCCTCCGCCTGGCAGGGATTTATCACCCCCGTGCCGCTGACACAAACGCAGTTCGAGGAAGCGGTGGCAGTGTAATTATTCTGCAAATATAATTAGGTACAGATGTAGTGAATAAGTAATACTAAAATATATTTATTTCCCACTATTCTCCCGACTCCTGCAGCCCATTAAAATGTGTTATTATGATAATTTGTCAGGAAAATGACAACATTTATTAATGCATTAAAGTTAATTCCTAGTAAATTAGTAATTGGCTAAACAATGCCACTCAGATTACTGCGCTGGGGCTTTTAGCCAAAGAGAGAAATGCACGAGGAAAACAATTTGTTTTCCGCGGTTTCTCCATCTCTCCTCCACGGTGGCTGCGGCTCAGGGCGGCCGGGTGGGAGAGTGCACCCAGTGAGGTTCTCCAAGCTCTGGGGCTGCCAGGGAGCCAAGCTGCTCCTGCCGGGCACGTGCCAGGGGCTCGGGGACAGTGTCTCAGCAGGACGGGAACCCCAGCACCCAGGATGGGGACGTGGCATGTTGGGGTGGCTCAGGAGGGCCCGGGAGGGCAGCATTTCTGAGTCTTCAAGAATGTGCTGTAAAACTTCTTCTGAGTGCAAGGCAGGAAGAAGAAGAGAGAAGCTGGCATTGGACCTGGCACCGCTCCCCTGACAGTGAGCTGCTGGCACTGGGGATACTGGGGGCACGGGCAGCAGGGCCAGCTGGGCAGGCAAGAGGACATCCAGACAGACACAGGGTGTCTTCAGCCTGCTGGGTCCACCTGGATGTCCTGCCACACACAGCTTGGTTGTGCAGGGGGAGAGTGACGGGGATAGCAGCAAAGTCAAAGGAGAAGGAGAGGAAGGAGGTGGTCTGGCCACGGCGCAACAGTGCTCCCCAAGGGCTCTGCTGTCCCCGAGGACAAGGTCCGATGCCCGGGAGGTGGACTCGAGCACGGGGATGTGATGGAGCAGTGACGGAGCATGGGACGGCTCCTGCTGCCACCCCTCAGAGCCAGCCGAGCTGAGTCCCTGCCAAGACCCTCGGTCCTAGGGCTGCATCCCAGCCGGCAGCCCCTTTTCCAGAGCCAGGCACGGCTCTGCAGGGACACGGGGTGCGTGCTGCCCATCTCCCTGCCGGGGCTCCCTGGGAAGTGGGACACTGCCCCAGCTCCTCGCCCCGTGCCCAGCCCCGTGGCTGTGCCGCTGCAGCCATTTCACCATCCCAGCTCCCCGTCCGGGGTTAGCCGGGACCGGGCACAGCAGGGATCCTGCTGAAAGACAGAGCCACGGCAGCAAAGTGATTCCGGATCCCCATTACGGAAAGGCCCAAACCAGCAGACTGCTGATGTATGTGCCGAAAGATCCAAAATGCTGAAACCCAGAAAATTACGTAATTTTTCATGTACACAACTGGAAATATTTATTGCAAAAGATAAATGCAAACACACATTTGCACTGTTGCTTCTGGCTGTCTGGGCCCTTTACACTGACTGCAAATGTAATCTTAGCGGGGTTGTTTGGGATTTAAATGTTGATGTCATTTCTGTTTGAATGCAAAGAGCTTCGGCTATTTGTTAAGTCCAGCTCCTCCAACCCCGGCTTTCCATCTTGTTTATTATACAGAAAGTAACCGAGTGATGTATGAGTCATCTTCCCCGGCACTGGGAAGAGAATTTCAATTACACTCTTTCTTAAAACATTCTCACAAAGTAAACTCACACTCTTAGAAACAGGAGAAGACGCGGCAAGAGAGGAGCTTGCTGAGGATTCCTCTCACCAGCACCTTGGCTTGCAGCTGCAGTTAATGAGCCTTTGAAAACAAAACGCTTTGTCTACATTTTGCTTTTTGTGCAGCTGAAACAGTTGTTTCAACACCGAAGCGAACATTAAAACCCTGCGTTAAGCACAGTTATCATATCCATCCAGAGCAGTCCTGTAGCAAGGCATCCGTGTGAATGCTACCGAGCCTTTCCGCCGCTTGCTCATGCACAGACACGCTTTTCCCTCCCTCCTGCCCGGTTGGCACAGGTAGGGAAAGGCAGGGAGGCAGGCAGGGAAGCAGGCAGGCAGGGAAGCAAGCAGGCAGGGGCCAGCCCTACCATGGCCCCCACTCCCCGGCTGGGTTTAGGGGACGGGGCACTCGCAGGAGTTTTCCCTGGTTTCGTCTCTTTTGCATCATCTTCCATGTAACGCTTTTAGTGTCAGAACATTTCCAGGCACCTGTATTTTTCAGAGGCAAGGTCACAAACCTCCCCTGAAAGGCTGGCTGCTCCCTGATGTACGGCATGGATGTCACCGAGCCTCTCGGCAGGTCCCCTTCACACCCCCTGAGTATCTCCTCACCTGTTAGGGTCCTGCCATGGCACACTGCACCTCATCCCCATCTCACTCTACCCAGGACTGAGATTTCAGCCACTTCGCATTACCTGGAAATAATACAAAATCATAAGAACAACCTCCAAATGCTGTGTTGGGTTCATTTTAAGACACGATCTGCCAGAGCTGCCCCTATTTTCCCAGCTGATTTTGCCTGCTCAGGGTTTTGCCCCTCTTGGCCATGTGTAGCTGCAGGTGCATTGTAGGGCACCCCGGGATGGGACAGCCCGGTCCCCGGGGTGACCTCCCAGACGCCCGGCTGGAGGAGCATGCCTGTCTGTGCGGGCAGGCTCATGCAGGCAGGAGAGCGTGTGCCTGGCAGCCTCTCTCCTTGCTCCGGGGGAGGACGTGGCGTCAGGCAGGCGTGCACCACAGGCCCAGGTGTCTACTAACTGATTAGGAATGACATTTGACTTTACCACATAATAAAAGTTTCCACTTATGACCTTTTCTACATTTATTCCACGCGCTCCAAGATTTCATTCAGAAAGGTCATCAACAATCTTTTATCCCCAGCAGCGGCGCAGATGCTATATTTATCATACAGAACTGGCACTCTGGGTTCAGCCGGTGCCAGACTTTGGAGATGCTGAACAACTAAACTGCAGAGGTGGCTGTGAAGGCACGAGCCCTCTCTTCACAAATTCCTTTTCCTGGCCACTAATGTCTCCTGCTCACTGACAAACATGTGAATCACTGAAGTGTGGCAGAGATGCCAGATGTGATGGGGGAGTGAAGCAATGGGGTCGATGGCGGCGGGTGTCCTGCAGAGGGACAAGCACAATGGCTTGCCAGGGCTCCGGCCACTGCCAACACCTGAGCTACATCACCCCCTTGGGTCTTCCAGATGGGAACAGGACTGTGCTATGGGTCCCTGGGGAAGCTGGGGGACAGCGGGTGGTGAAGGTGATTACACAGGTCATGCGAGTTGTTGGGGCAGGGTCCCTGCTGGAGGACCAGGCTGCACTCTGGTTACCTCTGTCTGCACCCTGTGAGGTCGTGAGGGATGGACACAGTGGCCTCGTTCCTCTTAATTATGAGAGATTCACACAGCATTAAGTTTCTAAGCGCAGACACTTTTGGAGCACACCCTATAAAATGAAGATTATTTGACTCGAAACAAGCAGCCAATTTTATTTAATTAAACCACCTCTTGCTGCGGTGCCCAAGAAGTTTGCCTCCAGCCCGCTCCCCGGGCACAGCTCTCGCCTCTGCGCCCGTCATGGTGCCCTCGCACTCGGGAGCAGCTCCCGGTTTGTTTGGAGCCACCCGTTGTTTTCTCCCCCAGTGCCTGTGAACCATGGACACGTCGGCTGAGCAGGCTGGAGAGCAGGACCCCGTTACCCAGGCCTTGCAGCCTGGCACCTCCGTGCAGCGCAGCCTTGGCAGCGCTCAGCCACGGCAGCAGTCAGGAGGAGCAACAAGCACAATCAGCGCCAGTTAATCAATTTCCCTTAATGAAAGTGCCAGTCACAGGCGCGGATCTGGGCTAAATAACGATTTCCTCCCTCTCCTCTTCCTTTCGTATGTGGGGGCTCATTAAATCCCCCCAGTCGGGGCGAGAGGGGGAGAGACAGGTATGAGCGAGGTTTTTCGCATTTGATGTGCAAAAAAGTCAGTGAAAAATCAGAGGTGACAAGGGACTGGGCTGCGTACCTGAAATCACACGAGCTTTTAATTTGGTTAAAGCCAGACCGTATCTGTGCAGTTACACCCTTGTTATCAAGTGTCTATTACTGGATGCACAGCCCGGTCAGTGTCGCCCCAGCTGCCAGAGGTTACTGTTCTCATTAAATATCAATCCAGAGTAACTCGGGTGAACTTAGAAAGCTCATTTTTCAGTCACTGACTTACCTAGGAAAATAAACACAGTGTTCAGTAGGTGTTGGATGAACAGCTCAGTGTGAAGCCGTGTACAGCATCTCCCTTGTTTAACGAAACCTGCTCCTCTGGGCACTGGCGTCTCCAGTAGGGAAAGCTGAGGGTCAGGCAGGGAAAGCTAGGGATCCCTTGGAGAAGCCAGGCTTGCCGTGCTATGCTTGCCCTGGTTTTACTTGTCGGTGCCCCAGGGCCTGGCCGGGGCGGCAGGAGCCATTCAGGAGCACAGGGTGGGCTGGTGGCTGGGTGGCCACAGGAGGGACCTCTCGTGGGACCTGCTAGCCTGTGTCCCACTCCCAGCCACATCCCCTCAAGCAGAGTTGAATCCTTCCCCCAGGGCAGGAGGGAAGATGCAGCAGTGCAGAGCCTGGGCAGGGCAGGCAGTGCCGTCCCTGCAAAAGCCCACTGCTCTCTAGTGTTCAAAGCGGAGCACTTTGCTGGCAATAACCAGTTCCAGGAGCAGTGACACGTGCTGCTGCAGGAACCCAGGGATTTACTCCCCTCTCTCAGCTACTACGACCCATGGGCCTTGGCTGCACCCACCCCAGCTCTAGGGCTGCAGCTGCTGAAGGATCAATTTGAAGCCTTTATTAAGAGCAGGACTCAGAATCAGGGAATCACGGAATTGTCAGAGTTGGTAAGGGACCTCTAGGGATCATTTAGTCCAACTCCCCTGCTAAAGCAGGATTGCCTAAAGCACATCACTCAGGATTGCATGCAGGTGGGTCTTGAAGATCTCCAGAGAAGGGGGCTCCACAACTTCCCTGGGCAGCCTGTTCCAGGGCACCGTCACCCTCACCTCCAGCTTCCCATGGCCATGACCTAGTGCTGAGGAGCATTGCATCGTGCATTGTACTCGTTCCTATTGCAGCCCTGTCTAAAACACCGCAGCCAGCTGGGATTTCCCCTCCTGCACACTACTCCCTTGACCTGTGGCAGGATTCTGTGGCCCAGCACCCCCATTACAGCTCTCCTGTCCACAGAAGCAGCAGCAGCGCTGGGTGCCCGTCTGTGAGCATCCACACCCTGGCCCCAGAGAGATGCAGCTGGTGACAGTGCCACCTGCCCCAGCTGCACCCAACAGTCACGGCTGTGCTCGGCCAGCGACCCACTGAGGAGCTCTCTGGCCAAAACCATGATGGAGAGATTATTTCCAGGAGGTAACCCTGGCAGGCCGGCCACACTGACCGCGCTGGTGGGTCTGACAGCTTCTTTCTGGGACCAGTGAATAAGGTGTGCTGTGTCACCTCGCGTGGGCAGCGGGACAGGCTGGCTGTGCACGCTTGAGGGAACGGCGTTAAGTCAGTGGGAAGCCTGAGTGGTTTATTCGGCACTGATGGCTTTGGAAGTAACAAGGAAGCATAAAGGGGATTGACTGATGGATATAGAAATCAATAGCCCTGAAATATTTCATCCAAAGCCTCCTCCAGGTGACTTCAGAAAATGTTACATCTAAATCAGGTTCCCAGATGGCCCAGGAACCAATATAAGTTGTGTTGTTTGCTAGTCCCTCACGCTTTTAGACGAGGTGTGATTTAAAGGGTTTATGCTGGGAATGAAGGTGCCGAGACGTGTGAGGCTGCGGGGCGGGCAGCCGGGGAGGCACGGCGCAGAGCTCTCCTCCAGAGCCGCAGGTATTTATAGGGCTGGGAAGGCGCTGCAGGCAGGAGGGAGGCTGAAAGGAAGGACAAGAAGGGAAAAGTAAAACCCTCTCTTCTTGGTACTGGCACAGAGACGAGTGCTGAGGCCTTTACACAGAAATTTACACCTTTACACCAGTTTGGAGCAGGGTATCTGCATTCCCGAGGGCACTGGGCACTGTGGCCTGGCACCCCGCAGAAGCAGGAGGGGGAGGGCTGGGGCAATACACCATGGAGAAAGAGCATCCCACACCCAAAGACGTGAGACAGAAGCACTGCTGTAGTAACCTTGCTTGTGTCTCTGCCTGTGCAGGACACGGTCCTGAGGGCTTGAACCCTGAACTGGGTGCATATCCTACATCTGCCACTGGGATAGCACGGAGGAGCCTGAGGGGGATAAGCTGAAAAATACCATAGGTCAGGTCTCTCTCAGCAACCCAAAGAGCCCAGCAAGAGACCAGCTGGTGGAAATGTAGGTCTGATGCCCCAGTCTGCCTTTGCGACTAGGAAATATTGTATGGAATTGGTGTTTCATGGAAAATGCAAAGCCTTCACCATCCACACTGGAACAAACCGCAGTAGTGGGGTTGTAAAACCCAGAGAGAGGTTTCAGGGCAGCTAGAAGAGGTAAATAGTTGTGAGCAAAGAAGTTACTCAAGAGGAGGTCAGCAAAGGGATTTCATGCAGTGTGAAAGCTGCAGGGCCATGAATTCAGCTCGGCCATTCAAGAAGGCAACCTGGCGCAGCCGGTTTGGCCGAACTCTGAGCAGCTGCAGAATGCCTTGGCTCTTCTCAGCAATGGAAACGCAGCAGCAAACTTACCAGCTCCAGGGCAAATATCTCCGTGTGAGAGTCTTCTCCCACTGATTATATTTTTCAGTGTATTCAGCGCTGCAGTTTTGCTTCCGCTGCTAAAGTTCCTGGGCACAGGTCCAAACTGAACAACGAAAACAACGCTGCCTGCTCTCACCCCAGCCAGCCTCCCTGCCTCCAGATGCAGCAGCCACTCTCCCAGGCCCCAGGGAGGGACAGAGGTCGCAGAAGATGCTGTGAAGAAGATACTATCTTGTGCCCTGCAGTGCTCCATCGGACAAAACGTTTTTAAAGCATACATCAGATCCTAAGAAACGTGGGAAGGTTTTTCTATAAAACCCCCATTTTTTTCAACTCATTTAGCTGTAATGTTGCAACTGTTCCAGTTACACTGTGATGATACATCGTGGTGTGAAGCTGTGACGATACATCGTGGTGTGAAGCTGTGACTCCCCCGCAGTGGTCCCTGAGATCCCAGAGCTCCTAGCAATGGTGCATCTTCCTTGAAGGCAGAAAGCAGGCTGTGAGCTTTGGGCTTGTGTGTGATTTGAACCTGTCTTTTGTGCTGGCTTTTTGCAAAGCATGAACTCAGCAAAAAGTTTCCAAACAAGAATAGCAAAGGCCACTTTCCTACGCATGGCCATAGGGAGCCAACTTTTTGTAGTGTAGCTGCCAACTCCTTTTCTGATCAGCCACTGAGAAACTGCTACATTACTAGCGAAGCAGAACTCAAACACAAAATGTTCACCACCACGTTGGGGTCAAACATATTGGAGGGTTTCTGAGGGGATGGGGACCTGTTGATGGGTGCCCCATAAGCACTGGGAGCAGCCAAAGGCAGCATAAGTGAGCCCTGGGGTTCACATTAGCCTTGGGAATTCACAGCCTCAGCGGTGTGTGCTGCAGCAGTAAGGTGGGAGCCAAGCTTCTGCCAGAGGGCAGCACAGCAGGGGTGCTGGCACATCTCTTCTGCTCTGGCTGCAGAGGCAGCAGGCAATATTTTAGCAGTTTCACCAATGAACATCGTAACCTGATGACTGATGGGCCAAGTGTTTTAGCATGAATCATGGGCCTAACATGATGCTAACAGTTATCGATTATAAAATAAGTCTTTGTCACCGAGGCCTTCAGAAATCTTTGAGCGAAGAATGAAAGCTATTTTTTAAATATTAAGTGATCAATATATTGAGTAAGTGACAAGGGATAACTTTTTGCCTGGCTGTCTGGGGCCGCAGGGGAGAGCAGTTCTCATGGGCTACAGGCACCAGGCATACAGGTGCAAAATGCAGGGGAAGGTGGGTGAGCAGAGGCACCTCCTCCACCCAAGTCGGGCACCTCGGATATGCCAGGGCTCTGCCAAGGCACCATATTTCTCTGCTGGCATGGCTGGGCTTTTTCCCATCCCTGGCACGGCTTCTTCCCTCAGTGAGATCATAGAATCATAGAGTGGTTTGGGTTGGAAGGGACCTAGTTCCAACCCCCCTGCCACGGGCAGGGACACCTTCCAGTAGACCAGTTTATTACTCAAAGCCCCATCCAGACCGGTCTTGAACACCTCCGGGGATGGGGCATCCACAGCTTCTCTGGGCAACCTGTTCCAGTGCCTCACCATCCTCAGAGTAAAGAATTTCTTCCTAATATCCAGTCTAAATTTACACCCTTTCAGTTTAAAACTGTTACCCCTCATCCTATCACTCCACTCCCTGATAAAAGAGTCCCTCCCCATCTTTCCTGTAGGCCCCCTTTAAGTACTGGAAGGGGCTTTAAGGTCTATTCAGAGCCTTCCCTTCCCTCCAGCGTGTCGACCACTCCACACACAATGGATGGAGGTGGACACCATCACGCAACTACACCGTGTCGCCGTCCAAGTGGAGCAACACCACCACATTAACGCAATTAGTGACAAAGTGACATTGAAACCGTCAGAATCGCAACTTGCAGCCGCGTTACTTTTGTTCCCACACAAGCAAGAGCAATTCTTAAACTCATGGGAGGGGGGGGGAGTAATAACTTAATAACACGGCATAAAACTCGATTAGCTGGAGGTGTCAATTTCCTAAGATGGAGGAAATTATTCTGATTTCCTGGTGTGTGTGTATACCAAACACAGCAGCACGAGCAGCACCAGCCTGAGTTGGCTTTGAGGAACCCCTCAGAAAACCACTGAGTGGGGCTGGTAGAAGCCCCCTGGGCCGCCCCTTGCTTCGGTGGCTGCGGTGCTGGGCAAGGGGCGGCCCAGGGGGCTTCTACCGGGCCCATGCACCTCGCCATGATGGCCAAGGCCAGGGCAGGGCGACCCGGCCTATCACACAGAGGAAGGCCCGACGGCGAGGCCCCTCAGGCCCCTTCTCTCCCCGCGCTCTCCTCAGGGCTCTGCGGGCCGACACCGACCTCTGGCGGCCGCGGAGCGCAGGGCCGGCGGGGAACGGGGTCTGGGAAGGGAAAGGGGACGGGGGAGGCAGTTTCCGAGGCCCTGGGTAGGCCCCGGGAAGGCCGCATCCGCAGCACCGAGCTGTCCTGTGGGACCCCGCCCCAGCCATGCGGGACCTTCCCCCGGCTGCGCTGTGGAACCCCAGATCACACAATCCTCCCCAGTCACAGCCGAGCACCAGCCTGCTGGCAGCCACCCTGACCCTGCCCAGCACAGGGACAAGGAGCCCCTCAAGCTGCCCCCCCAGCAGCTGCCACCGAGTGGGGAAGAGCCGAGGAGAGTGTTGAGGGAGCCCCACAGAGCACCCATGTCCCCGCCACTGAGTGACAGGCTGGCCCTATGTACCCTGGGGACAGGTGGGCCTCTTGGAAAGGTCCCTGCAGGCCAGGCAGCTTGGCCTGCTCCAACATGGGGCCATGGCAGCTCCTGCCTGCTTCGGGATGCTCAGCCCTGTGCCAGCGTGTGCTGTCCTGCCTGCACGGCCCTGCCTGCACGGCCCTGCCTGCACCGCCAGCTCCTTGGAGCTCTTTCAGCTCCCATTCTGCAGAGGAAAGGGGTGACATGGGGAAGGACTGACACTGCCACATCCACCCCCACCTCTGCTGCCCTGGCCAGAGCCCCCCGGGCCAGTGAGCCCACCTGCACCCCATCCACAGGGCAAGTTTGGGGTCGTGCCTGGCCTGCATGGGGACAGTGTGGCCAGGAAGTTTCCCACTTGCCAGGCCCTGCCATCGCCCAGGCTGCGGTGTTACGGTGGCTCAGCAGAGTGTGCTCTCTGCTCGCACAACGCTGCCTACGCCAGCAGGGAGCTGCTCCTGCTGCTTCTGAAGAGAAAAGTTTGCATATTCTTTTCCTGCAATGCTTTGAATCAAAGCCCTGCTGCCCTGGAGAAAGCCTGGCTGAAAGAAGATGGAGCCCCATCCGTCTTCTTCACCAGCCTTTTCCATCAAGACAGGGCTCTGCAGCCCAGGTCTCTCTGATACCCTCCCACCCTGCTCTGCATGTGGCTCACCTGGGGAGTCCCATCACTTGGCACTGCGGAGATACCAGCTGATTTTGCTAATCATCAGACCCTCCCTCCCGGCCACACTGAGCACCTCATGCTCATCAGCCACCCAGAGAGAGGCTTCAAAGCAACAAAACCCTTCCTTCACCTTCCGCAGTAATGAGTGAAGCAGGATTAGGCTGGGCTTTAGCTGCAGTGCTATTGTGCTGGCTGGAGATCTCTTTGGGGAAAGCAAAAAGAAATAAAGTAGTAAAATGCCTTCTGTTAACCCTGACGGGTTGTGCTGAAGTGGCAAGATCACCACTTCTACTGGATTTCTGTCTCACCTAGAAAACACGTGGCTGTTCTGTAGTTAGCAAGCTCACACGGCTGGGAAAGGCAAGGGAAGTAGGGATGCAGGTCGCTCAGCTCCCAGGCAAACACCTGCAGGGAACAGCTGAGGCAGAGTGTGAGCAGGCCCTGCCTGGCCCTGCCTGATGCTGCCCAGCACCGCAACTGCTGCACAGAGCAAGGGCCACCATTCATGCTGCCTGCTTCGGCTCCCGCTCTGCAAACCTCTGGGTTTTAGAGAGTCCCGAGCGACCTTGGAGGTGCTGCCCATCAGCGTGGCTCTGTACCCTGCCGGTCCTGTGCCAGCCCCCTGTGCTGTGCCACCACATGGCCTCCGGCTGGAGACTTGGTGGGATGGGGGAGCCTGGTCCAGCTGCAGAAGGGGCATAGCCTCCCCCCAGCAGCCGGGAGCTGCCTGTCCCTGAGGAAAGCAGCGTGCTGCATAGTGCTCTGCAAGCAGAAACTCCCTTGGTGCTCTTGCCAGGCTGGAGCTGGACCCATTCCCTCTGTGGGCTGCATGTTGCTGGTGTGTTTGAGCATGGTGGCCTCTAAGTGCCAGTCACACTGCCTGGGTATATGGGAGCAATATACTCATGTGGAGCAAAGCCGGGTGGCAGCAACATCTCCTTTTATCTCTTCTGCCCAAAAGAACAGAAAGAAAAGCAACTTTCTGCTCTGGACTCTTTAATTTGGTGCAGTACTTTACTACCGTGGTGAAGGTGCTCTAAACTCCCTGGAGAGAGGTGGAGGTTCTCAAATCCCAGGAGCCGGGGGAGCTCTCTTGCCCTGGGCAGGACAGCAGTGCCAGCAAACAGTGGGAGGGACCTGCTGTCCCCCTCCAGAGCAGCTGGGCAGCTGGACGCCCCATCCCAGCTGAGTCTCTGTTTCCCACCATTGCTGTTTCTGAGCAGCAGAAGAAGCGCTGCAGCTGGATCTGATGGCTCAGTAAAGGCTTTTTCTCGACTGTGGGCAGAAACTTTGTGTTGGCCCGAGGGCTCAGCTCCCTTTGGGGCTGGCTGAGCTTTCTGCCAGCTGGGGCTGTGGGAGGCTTGTGCCTCTATGTGGTGCCCAGGGTGAAGAAACAAAGGCCGGTCCTTGGCCAGAGGCAGCTTCACCTCTCCTGGTTCTTGGGGAGTGGCTGCCTGTATTTAAGATCAGCCACTTGCTTGCTTGCCTGTTTGATTCTTGAGCAGCAGGCAACAATGCGCCTGCTGTGACAGTTCAAGTTGTGTTTGTTTCTGCCTTTCCTCCAGCTGAGAAATTCACTCTGTGAACTTTTCATCCTCTTCTCCTGGGGCAGGAGAGGCCGTGGCTGGCGAGGCAGGCGGTGGTGAGCGGCTGTGTTTGCTGTCTGCTCATAAAGAGGTTTTCCCAGCTGAATTAACCTTGCAAACTCAAGAGGCGTGCAGGCAGCTGGCGTTCTGTCATGCACATGCCCACAGAGCAGTGATTTCAGGGGTTCCCTCTGCTCTTCATGGTGCTGGTGGCTCATCAGCCTTGTCCCAGACTGCACAGTCACCCTGGGAATAGCAATGAAGGGGATCCGGGGGGCTCAGAAAAGAGGATTTGCTGCATTTCCTGTGGGGCTTGCTGGGGCAACCTCCATGCAGAAGATCTTCATGTGGTCACAAACAAGCCCAGACCAGGCTCGGGAGGAGGAGATGTGTCCAGCCAGCCTTCTTCACTGTCTGGTTTTGTGCAGGCGGCTGGAGAAGGCGAAGGAGGGAGTAGAGTGTGTGTCATGGGACTTCCTCAGCAGGTCTGAGCGGGTGCCCTGAGCCCGTGGGGAGCCAGGCTTGGTGTGTTGACCCACAGCTGCTGCCAGGGGCACCCGCAGCTCGCAGCCCAGTGGGGGAGCAGGGCTGAAGGATTAGCATTCACGTCCCCTCACTGCTAATAGATGGGACTCCAGAAAACGCAGAGCCTGCACCTGCCATTTCATTACACTTTGTTAAGCACCCTGTAACTATGACCGATGGCACTTCCCCGGGCGGCTGCTGCTATGTGCGTTTCAGTCGTATTTTTGCTGTGCTGGCAGAACAGAACGGAGCAAAGGACAAGTGTAGCTGTGTAGAGACATTCACGCGGGCTTCTGAAGTGATGCTGAGGGAACTGCAGCAAGAAAAGCAACAGCTTTGTAGGGAAATCCGGAGGCGGGGTAAACAGCTGCTGACAAAGCCATCGTGGCATGGCTTACTGAGCGCCTGATGAAGGCTGGAACCGTGCTTGGGCACCTCGCCCTGCTGATGTGCTCCTGCCCACTCACTGCCCTACCTGCCAAGGAGACCTCCTGCTCTGTCCCCTTCCATACAACAGTCACCAGGTGCCGGAGCCCGAGGTGACCTGGTCCCTCCGTGTATGCACCATTCCTCCCTGTAACAGCCAGGACCATGGCTTGCTTCAGGCATGCAGAGAATCCAGTTCCTTGTGCCACGGTGCATCCATGCTGTCCCTTGACTGGGGAACAAGGACCTCGGAAATGTGCCTGTCCATCCCTGAAGCGCCAGAGCAAGTCCCAGTGCCACCAGCTTTGGCACAGAGGGAAGCTGCTGAAATGGCACTGGATCCCACAGGTGAGGGGCAACACCTGTACATTTAAACATGCCAAATGTGGGTAGACTCTACCAATGACACTTGATTAAATGGGGGATGGATGTCTGGTGTCCCGTGGACATTCACTTAATGGACATACTGTAAATGGAGTCATGCCCTGATTAAGGTTCTTATGGACTTTTCTGTCTCAGAGTGAAGACAGACAGTGAAGCACCTGGTAACTCTTTGCATGCCAAGACTTGTGGTACAAGAGGAAACAGATGGTGCTTTGCATTCACACAAGATGAGAGCAGAGAAGTCTCTTCTGGCACTTAAAGTGTGAGCAGAATTTTGTATCTTCGGATAAAATCTTCTCCCAATATGCTCATGTTCTGACAATAAATTTTAAAAAAATCAAATCTTGGCTGTCTGTCCTCATTGCTGCATCAGCCTTTGTCCTCATGCAATTGACCTGCAACCAGGAAGACAGAGCAGTCAATGTCTTGGGGTAGTTAAACACTTTGCAGCCCCCTTTGAGCACCCCCTGGCCTTCCCAAGGTCATCACAACCCTTGTAGAGCTCCCGGATCTAACAGCAGGGTGACTAGCAGCATGTAAATACTCACACAAACCATTCTTTACCCCGGGGCATGGACTGGTGCTGTGTGAAGGCCTCCAAAATTCAGTTTTCCAGCAGCACTGGGTATGGAAGTTGCTGGGCCAGTGGCCGTGCATGGCTGCACAGCTGGCCCAGTGGTGGCAGGTGCCAGGGCAGAGGTGGCTGCCTGGCCTTACAGGGCTCTGTGCCTTCTGCAATGTCAGAGGAAACTTTAGAGCACATTGCTGTTTTATTTGCTCAGCAGCAACCTGCAGCCCTAAGGATGAGATCATGAACCTGTGAGAATTGTCAAGTCCTCTCTTTGCAATAAATCAGCATCTCATTGCATTTGTAACTTCTCTTATCAGCTTAATACAATCCTTATCCAAAAAGCACTAATCCAATTCCTCTAGAGAGATGTGTCTGATTAGATTAATTAATCTGTTTGCACTGGAGATTTTCCTTGAACTTCTTCGGGGCAACCTCCTCTCTGAACCCTGAGCTGATCTGTCTGAACTGAGGAAGAAAGGGGAGAAAGGCAAAAGCATCGTCAAGGTGGAGAAAGGGCCCCAGTAGCTGAAGCTGCTCCAGTCAAACCAGGAGGGGAAATGCACGTTAGAAAGGATTTTGGGAAGCAGGGATGCCCATGGATGCTGCGAGTCCGCAGCTGGTGCAGAGCCCTGCTTCCGGCCATGTCTTACCTGCCCCACTGGGCACGGCTGCCCCACACTTGGGGAGCCACGGCCAGTCGCCAGCCCTGTGTCCTGTGTCACCATCCCCACACAGCAATACTGGCAGCACCTACCTCCCTCCAGCGTGGCACATCTGACTGGGGAGCTCTGCAGGGATCTGCTGTCTGGTGTTTTTCCAAGTTGCCCCACTTTTTACGTATATTTTGATGAGTAAATTGGCCACATCCAGCCAATCTAATTCCCAGCAGAGCCCTCTGTGCACTAAAACATGATGGAATCAAAATGATGATGTTTTAATTGCCAGTCGGTATGGGCATACCTATTTTTAGCCATTGTCTTCATAGCTGCTGAGATAAAAGCTTTGGAAAATTATTAGATTTTGCTCAAAAATTTGCTTAATTACACCGAGATTATTGTGTGGGTCAATGGTGCCTAGGTGAGGAGCTGAGGGGTGGCGGTGGAAAGGATGGTGGGGCTCCCCTCCTGTGGCAGGGTGCCCGAGGGCAGTGTCTGGAGCAACGTCTGCAGCACCAGGTCATCCCCAGCTCCACTTGGGTCCTGCCAGCCGTCCCTCTGGCTGCCGTTCCCCAAGGTTTGGTGGAGATGGCAACTCCTGCAACACACTGAGAGCCAGGGCAGCTCAGGGCCATCGGCTCACGCTTGGTGAGCCCTGAGCTCTGGGGCAGCGCACGGCAGAGGTGCCCTGCTGCCTTCCAGCCTGCTGTGCTCCTGCTGGAGAAGGAACCAAGACACTCTGCAGTCCCCCCAGCTTCATGGGGACTCTGTATCACTCTGCCAGCTGGCCTTGCAGGCACGCAGGGTGCTCCCCAGGGCAGCAGCATCAGCAGCGGATGGTCATCCTTTGCCTGGCATGAGAGGATGAGCCTGGGGACTGTCCCCATGAGTGACAAGAACGGTACAAGCCTGGCTGCCCTGTCCGTGCAGAGCCTGTGCAGGCAACTGTGCTCTGGTGCAGGCCCAGGACATGGGACGGCCACTGTGGCAGGCAGATCTCGGAGATGGGGACATATCGCTGAACACTGTCCCCAGGGATGTTCCCACTCTCCGGCAAGGACTTAAAAATGTCATTAACATTTGTATTCAGATATGCTCTCCTTGCCCCTTCTCACATACAGCAAAAGAGGTGATTTAAAATTTATCAGCAAGTGTCAAGATAACCTATGCAATTCAGAATCAAAGTGCAAAGACCAGCGTGAAATGACAGCTGCAGCATCCATGGAGTCACATGTTTTATCCCAGTAAGTACATGAAAATTGCAATGTGCTTTTCTGCTATTCAGGCTGAAGGGCTCCTTTAACACAGACCATCTCCTGATATCAAAGTGAATGATTTCTTTCATTATTCCCGGTTATGAAGCCTATTTTCATGTTATTTGTCATTTGTGAAGCAATTTGGTTTAAAGATGGCTCAAAGCTTTTGTACTGAGCAATCAGGGAGAAAGTAGGGAAGGAATAACTAAGGGGAAGATTGGGATTCTTCATCTGCTCTTGCATAACGAAGCTCAGAAGCTGCCCTGTTGCAGGGCAGGGATCCATTCCCCAGCAATTGGATTACGTGAGCACTCCGAGGCGCAGATGATTTCCAGGCAGGTGGGTGCACAGGAGAGGGGCTCAGCTCTGTGATTTCAGCTTCCCAAGAACTAACAGCACCTCTGGGACACGCAGGGAATTTAAGTGACTTTGGAACCTGCGACTTTCTGCAACTCACAAATTTGGACTTAAGAGCCAATCAATTGTGCAGTTGTTTTCGTACCACCAGAAATGGAGTATGGATCTGCCGGCGGAATTTTAGAGGGACTTTTTATCCTCCCATCTACAGCTGGGCTGCTATTCCTCATGCTGAAAAGCCAGCCGTAAGAGCGTCCTGAAAACCAAACCTCGCGCTGCTGCAAGGCTGATGTATCGCTCACCGAGGAGTAATACTGTGGCACCAGCTAGGAGGGAAACAAGGGGCAGAATCAATTCTCCAGCAAGTGTTGTTTGATTTTGTCATAAAATCCTAATATTCTATATTTAAAAACGTAGCTGCTCAGCCTCGAGATGAAAAGCTGTGGCATTAAAATGGCACGGAGGGCAGCTGCAAGCCAGCAAGCACCAGTGGATCCCTGTGCCAAGAGATGGGCACGTTGCCCTCCTGTGCTGCTTGGCCCAGCCAGCCCCGAGCCCTGCTCCCACCATGGCCCACACCCTGCCTGTGGAGCTGCTTCCCATCTCCATCCCCATGGCATCCTTGTCCCCCAGTGCTCCCCCAGCCAAAGCTGGCCAGGACTCGCTCTCCCTGTGCTGCTCCGTGAGCTGCCCCCAGACAACACGTCCCTGCCCACCCACGAGGGCTTTGGGGACATCTTTCCTCTTGCCTGGTTAGTGCCTAGGGCTAAAGACAAGCCAGCATCCTGCCTGCACCGTGGTGCCAAGGGGGTGTCCCCATGGGGTGCTGCATCCCCAGGGCTGGGTAGAGCACGTCCAGAAATGCCGCAGGGACAAGGACAGCACGCAATGGAGGCTGAGCAGCCTTTATGGAGGTGCCATGGATATTCCCAGTATCAGGGGCTTGTCTTGTGGCTACAGAAGTTGCTGCTCGCCCCAAGGAGCTGAAGGCACTTTCCACTCAAGACAAGCAGCTTTGCTTTTAGTACAGAGGAAAGAATCCCGTCGCTTCCAGGAGGATATTTTTATTGGCCGCTCGCGGAGAAGTGGCAGCGCGAGTCTGAAATAGCTACTGATGTAAAAGCAAATATAGGGAATGTGCCTGCAGAGGCCCCGTCTCGACGGAAACAGGTTCCATCTGCTCCAGCACCAAGCACATTTTAAAAGGGTTTTAAGTCCAGTTTCAGGGATTTTATTCTCTATCTTTGTACTCTGGATTTTAAGACTGAAACAAGGTAGGGTGATGTGAGGGGGGTTTATCATGCACACAGCAAACCCCCTCCCGTGAGCAGAGCCTGGCACAGGGGAGCATGGAGCAGCCTCGGCCAAGGGTCCCTCTGGGGAGGCAGGGACCTTCCCGGCACTTTCTGCCCTTGGCGGCTCTTACCTGGAGACAGAAATTGTGAGGGCTATTACGGAGCAGAGCCAGAATGGGAGAAACCTCTTCCCTCTGTTGGGTGCCCTCTGAGGCTTTGTGAGCTGCTGCTGCGGGGGCAGAGGCTGCGCGGGCAGGGGTGCAGGCAGGGTGGGCAGGAGCGCTGCTGCAGCTGTGTGCCCTGGATCTGGCAGTGCAGGCAGCATCTTCCTCACCCAGCAGACTTGTCCCTGCCCACAGAGCACCGGGCACTCGCGTCTCTTGGACCCAGCTGCAGAAGCAGCATCAGCAGGGTATTCACCCCGCGGTGCCCGGGTGAGAGGCGGCATCGCGGGTGTCACAGGGTTGAGCCCTGCCTTTCCAAAACCAGACAGCAGATGAAATGGGCAGGATCTGTTCCGAGCCGAGGATCCGCCATGAAGCGGGGAACAGTAATCCTGGCTCGCAGGAGGTGGATGGTTTCGGCTGAGCCCAGTACCCGCAGCGGGGATCAGCAGTTGCCATGGCATTCGTGTGGAAAGTGATGGCTGGTGCTGGCGGGGCTGGGGCTTTGGCGCCTGCCGGCCTCAGGTGGCCAATGTGGCCATGGGGCTGGCTCCAGTGCTGCAGGTGGAGGGGACATGCGTTGGCAGGCCAGGGACCAGGCAGTGGCTTCTGAGGGTTTTTTTGGGAACACAGGCAAATATTTTTGACATTTCATCCAAAAACGGTGTTTCATAAAAATGACCTTTTTTTTAGCAAAAAAAGTTAATTTGCTTTCAACAGAAGCATGAGAGGTTTTTGCTCTCAAGTAGGCTCTACATGTTCTTAATTTAACTAAGATTTATGCTCTTCAAGGATTATTTCTTTTTTAAATATAAACCTTATTTTCCCCACTGAACATCCCTGCCCCTGGAATGCTGTTTCCAGGCAGAGCAGCTCTGTGTGTTCCCTCGTGGTGGAGTTGGGCTACTGAGATGATGCCCAGGCTGCTCCCCCTGGGCACTGTCCCTGCTGGAGGGGGACACGGAGTGGCTGGGGTTCGGGCCAGCCCCGTGCCTCTCCCCCTCCCCACCTGCACCCAAAGTGCAGCTTGAGGGGGTCCCTTTGCTCCCCGTTCCTCGTCTCCCTGCGTTGCCATCGCACCTCTATATCCCTTCATGTCTCTCCTGGTCCCCACGTGAAACGTTTGCTGAGAGCAACATAAATACAACAGTCCCCTTAGAGATGCGCTTTATCAAACTCCCAGCAAACCTGCAATTAATTCCGTGCTGATTAGAAGTCACTGCTAATGAAGGGAGCTGGTGGAGGTGGGCTGGGGCGCAGCAGGTAATAGCTGCACTGGAGCACTTGAGAATTAATTGTAAAGGCAGCAGAAAGGTAAAACAGCTGCAGTAAGCGGAACGAGTCAGCAAAGCAAAGTGCCAGCTCCCCGGTGCTGCCCTAGAGCCGGCTCTCACTGGTGGGCACTGGGGACCCCAGACAAGGGGCAGTTACGTTATACCCAGCCCAGCAAAGGTCTCTGCTTGCCCGGCTGCTCTGGCCACAGCACCCCAGCTCGATGCTGCCCCTCTCCCACAGGGCTGTTACTCCCCAGCGTTGGCCATCAGAAGGGATAACCCCACAGATCAGGCAGGGGAATCTCTGCCGTCCCAGGGCTGCGGCCAGGCTAGGAACCTAGAGGGGATCTGCAGGCTGGGGGACCCCGGGAGCCCTCTCCTGTCTGGGGCTGTGAGGGGACACTCAGACCTTACACCTTCTCCTGAAGACACACGTGTAGTGGCTCTGTTCAAGATTGCGTCCTTAAAATTACAACAGTCTGGAGACGAAAAGAAAGCCGCTTCTGTCACTGAAAATTAAAGATACTGTTTCCTGATCATCGTAAAATTGACTTCTAAAATAAGATACTTAATTAAATGTATCCATTCTTCTGATACTACTCAAAAGTGTTAAGTCCAGAAATGATGCAGAGATACTGTGGGATAATGTATTCATGCGGATGGTTATCTTCCTCATAAAGGCATTACGAAAGTAGCAAAAGTAATTGCATTATATTTATGTCAATTCTCTTATTTAACTTGGCTGCAAATGAAGTATTCTGTATTGAACTGCAACCCATTTTAATTTGCAAAACCATCTCTGCTTTGCTCAGTAGTATTGCAACTAATGAAAAATGACTCAAAGGAACAGATCTTTTCCATATGAATGCTCATATAGACCCCGAACAGACAGACTCGATGGATGGAGCAGCTGCCAGGGCTGAGGCAAGCTGTGGGCTGAGGGAAAAAATAAACTGAGTTTTAGCTTGCTCTGAAGCTTGCAGGAGTGGAGGATTCATCTCCCTGCCAGGCCTCTCTCCTGGTGGACGTGGCAGGAGGAGCCCCTCACCTCTCCTTGAGGCACGGCTGTCCCCTTGGCTTCTGCTGCGAAGCTGCCTCCGACCTTGCCCTGCAGGGAGCGGGTTTTGGCATCCCGTGGGAGCAGCCCCCATGGGCCTCGGTCTGTATCTCGGGTGCATTCAGGAGGAGCGGGGCCATCCTGCACTGCCCATTGCGTGACAGTGACATCTCAGCCACGGCGGAGCTGCCACAGTGTCAGGACGTGCCCTTCGCTGCAGGCAGGGAGGAGGCGGCAGCAGCACCCCTCCCGTCCCCATGTCAGTGCTGTGCGCTAATCCAGCCTGATGTTTCTGCACGCAGAGGCAATCCTGAGTGTGCTCAAACATGGTAATTTATTATTATTTATTTACAAGCGACAGAATGTCTTCTGACCTTTTGGTCCCGCCGGGACAGCTCTGGAGCCGTGGCTCTAATAGCGTCTTGCACGTCCAGAGAATGCCAAAAGCGATGCTGTCCCGGGCTGAATCCCGATGGCAAGAGGGGCTGGCGTGACTGCGGGAGGCTGCGTTTGCTCCAGCTGAGAGGAGTCCTTAGAGCCAGCAGTGCCAGCACGGTGGGCTCGGGCAGCTGGCTCTGTCCCCGTGGGCAGGGAGGGCTCCCCAGGACGGGCAACCTCTGCGGAGCTGCGGCTCCTCCTCTTCGCCATCCTCCTAAGTGCTTTATCTCATCTCTGCATCCCCCGGGGCCCAGGCTCAGCCATCAGCAGGTCCCTGCGTGTCCCAATCAACCTCCCAGCCAGGCACTTTGCATAATATCCAAGGGAGAGCAAAGGGTCCTGCCTGCAGCTCCGGCTCTCCCCTGCACCAGCCTCTCCAGCCCCTGAAATAACTCCCTCTTGCCTGGTGAGTGCCTCAGCACAGAACCCTCTCCTCCTCCCTGGAGGCTGGAGACACGTACGCATGTCCCCATCAGCTCTCTGCAGCCATTGCACCTTTTCTTCCTCCTCGTGCCCAGCTCTGCAGCTCCCTGACAACTCGGGGACTCTCTGCCCTGCTCCGAGCTTTGGCCCTGCAGATGCCTCCCTGCGCTGAGGGCAGGGCTGGGATGATGTGCGATGGGGTGAAAGGCTCTCCGCTCTTTCAACTATGTCAGAAAAGGTTCTTTTTAGATAACCCCGGGGATTGCAGCCCTTGGGAGCATCGGGTGAGCAGTGCCGGGTGCCCTTCCTAAACCCTGCATAGCCCCACGGCTGTGCTTGCCCCGCACGCACCCCGCAGGGACCCACCCCTGGCCCCAGCTCGCTGCCCGGGCTCGGCTGCCTGGCAAAAGGTGCCATAGCCCCAGCCTGCTCCGTGCCTCCCTCACCCACCCTCCGTTGCGGGAGCAGGAGCTCGGGTGCTTATTAAGCACATCTGAAGGCCACCACTCACAGGCAGATGCGGAGATACAGAGATTTTCATTGTCGGTGACAATATTAATGTTGCATGATTTACAATCTCCTGCGCGCCCGCTCTTCTGGCAGCAAAGCATCTGCTTCAGGCCCGTTTGGGTGGTTTAGATCTGTCCTTGAGGATGTAATAGAGTTATTGAGAGGGCACAAACATTGATTGATTCATATTGAGTTCCTTGGCAGACGGCCTCGCGTGGTTGTACAGGAGGGAAGGTTTGGGACAAGGGACAGGGAAGAGGGACTGCCGGGTGCTTTCCGTGTGCCCCACAGCCAGCTCTGCTGTCCCTTCCTGGAAATGCCACTGCTTGGTGGTGGCGATGTGCCGAACCTGCCATCCCTGCGTGACAGCAATGAGCTGAACTGTGTCCCTGCAACTGGCGTTTGGATCCTGGCTCTGAGCAGCAGCAGAGCCCAGCCTGGAGCTGCCCCCTGCGACACTCTGCCCCCCCATGCTGGGGAAAAGGGCTCGAGCTCGTGATGCTGGACCCCCCACCCCAGCGAGCTGGCCTCCTCTGCTTCTCCCCACACACAGCTGATCCCATGGGTAGGTCCTGTCCTGGCAGCACAGACACGTGCCACTTGGTGCTGGGTCCCCACATGGGACCTGCCCGGTGCCGTTGGTGCTCACAGAGCCCCAAGGCAGCCACGTGTGCCTGCTCCAACCAAGCCATAGCCAAGCCCTGGACTGCAGGGAGGATGTCCTCGAACAGCTCCTAAGGAGGTGACAAATCCTATTTGAGCTGTTCCTGGTGCAAAGCGCTCCCTGTGGAGGGGCTGCTCAGGCCACAGGCTCTGGTGTCCACACTTAACCTCTATGGAAAGGATGAGCAACTACTTTCTTCCCTTGGGCCAGGCCTGGTTTGATGTCCCCTGGTTTTGTGCTCCTTCAGCCGCGTGTGCTCTGGAGACACTCGGATGAATAGAGATGAGGAGAGGAAAGAGATGTCCATAAAAATTCACCCTGTTCAATAAGCTGGAGCAGAAAGACACTGAAATCCATCATCCTGCAAAGCCACCTCTATTTTAAAGCTTGCAGTGTTTTCAAGTAGCCAGAGCCTGCTGGATCCGGCACAGGCTGGGAAATAGGGGTGATGGTTTTCAAGGTGGAAAATTCAATCAGCTGTGAGGCAACGGGTGGCAGTGACCAGGCATTCCAGGCCTGGCCTCCAGCGTGGCTTGGTTTAAAGTTGCTCCTGCAATATGGGTGCTGAAGCACCCTTAGGAGAGAGGCAGATTTTGCCCGTTCCCAAGTGTGCCGACTGTGCGCCTGCAAAGGACCCGCATGGGTTTTGGAGGGGACTCCCCCCAGGCTGGCAGCAAGCACTGGGTCCTTTTCCAGAATGCCAAAAAGGGACAGCAGGTCTCGCCACTGCAGATGACAACCTCAGGACTCACTGTGACTGCAGGGAAGAGCTGCGCAGCCCTGGGCAGGAGGTGCCGATGGCCAGCGCTGTGAGCCACCTGCAGAGTCCCCTCCCACCTCCATAGCCCCCCTGGCTCTTCCCTGGGGCTGCCTTGGCTCATCCTCTCTCCCCCCACAGCAGCTCTGGCACAGAAATGGCTCCCCGATTTTGGAGACGTTTGAGCCAAGGTTTCTCCCACCCCAGCAGCTGCCTCCAGCCAGGGCATCCTTGGAGATGATGGTGGGCTCTGCCCACTCAGGGTCAATCCATCCCCTTTCCAATGGCTCTCCGTTGTTCCAGCCAGCCATCCAGGGCGATTATGGAGACACGGATGGTGAGCGGGCTGGAAGGGGCAGCGCTGGAGGAGAGGGAAATTTTGTGAACACATTTTCTGCCAGCAGGGCTGGCTGAATGACTAATGCCCTGCGCATCCCTGGCTCCCGCCTCACGGCTGATAACCAGCCAGATGCAAAGCTGTGCCCACTGCCGGCAGCGCTGGGGTGGTGTGATGGGGCCCAGAGGGTGGGAGCTGGGGGAGCAGCCGTCCCCTCCGTGGTGGGAGCAGAGAGCAAGACAAACGCCTCCTCACCTGGTATTTAAAGGTACAGGGTATAAGTATCTGCTGGGCCCCAGCAGACCATCGCCAGGTCCTGACCCCAGCAAGGACCGTCTGAGCGACCGTGGGAGAGGGGAAGGGCAGGGTGGGTTTGGGGGATCCTTCCCACCATTTCTGGCTGCCCAGGGCCTCGGGGAGCTGTGGCTCTGGATTGCCCCAGCTGCAGCATGAGGGGTCCGGGGAGCACTACCAGCATTCAGGGTACCAGCCCGCTCAGATGGGAGACAGCCCCCCAGGGGCAGCGGGAAGTGTCCCAGGCTGGCAGGTTGGACACCCCCTGCACCATCGGTGCTCCAGGCATGTGCTGCGGCAGCTCCCACCGAGCGACACCCTGAGACATAATTGAATTCACACTCTTGGATTTAACTCGTTATCCTGTCAAGATTTTGGCATTTCAAATGATTCACAATTGCTTCAATTATAAGAATTGGGGTGTTTAGACAATTCTACCCACCCTGCCTTCCACCTTTCCTTTTCCTGGTGTTCCAGGCTGTTAGGCACGTAATACTCCAGACCCCCAGTCGGATGAGGGTCTCCTCCAGGGGCTCAGCTCTCCCCTTTCCTTCCTGGGCACAATTTGTGTGGCCCCTCATGAGGTCCCTCATGGGTCTGGTGCAGGGTGGCACTGGGGACCTGGCTCTGTGTAGTGCATTTCCCCTTTCCTCCTGAAACCTGTGACATTTACTTAAGGCAGCATCCGTCCTGGAAGAGCCCTGCAGACTCACAAGGAAATTAATAGCTCTGTTTCCTGCTTTTGTGGTGCAGAATTGTAATTCTTCACAGCGCTGTAAAGAGCTGCGCGCAGCAGTGCAGGGAGGGACAAACAGGAGCAAGCTCTGCAAAGGGACGTTTAGACCTGACCTCTGGAAAACATTTGTTTATCATGCTGGGACTGGCTGGAATAAAGAGGAGCTGTCTGAAGGCAGGTGCACAGGCAGGAGACAGGCAGAAGATGAAACTGCGTGGACAGCCCTGTGTGGTGCTGGGAGGTGCTGCTGGAGCCCCCAGCCTGCTGCCTTCCCCTTCCAGGGCCAGGGGGGCAACAACAGGGTCCTGGGTGGATGTCCCTGTGCCCAGCACAGGGGTGTCAGGAGCTTTGCCCCAACTGGAGCTGCCCTATCAGCCTCCTCGAGAGGACCCCCTTGCCACCCCGGGGGTAAGTGGGGTGAGCAGCACCCCCAAACCCTTCTCTGCTTCTCAAGGCAAAGCTTTGCTCCGCAGACCCCGTGCCTGCTGGGGCCTCCTTGAGAGCAGAAGCCTCCTACTCCCGCTTTGCTCCACGGTTATTTTACCCAGATCACCAGGTCAATGTCTGATCAATTTATAAGTATCCAGGACCAACTTTGGAGTCTTTAAAAAAAGAAATAAAAAACCCCACAAAACAATTAAAAATACAGTTACAGCATTTGCTACTTCTTTGGGATAAGAGATGTTTTAATGCAATTCCTTGAGAAAAGCTTAAACATTTCACACCTGACCACTACCCCAGCTTAGGGCCAGGGCACTCGCAGCTCCTTATTGTCAGCTCCACCACCTCTCCTTTCTGCAGGAGCCCACCTTTGGATCTGAGCAGCTCCAAACCTGGAATCTCCCTCAAGTCCCCCCAGAATCGCTGCACCAGGATCCTATCAGCCCTGGCTGGTCCCTGTGCTGCTGCCAAGGTGCTGTGCCAAGCTGCTAACCTACGCCTGCAAGAAACACGCCCTGAATGGACATCAAATATGAACTCTGAAGGCAGTTTCAATGCCAAGGTCATTTGTTTAATTTTGTTCCTTCTTTTCCATGTTGCTCCTCCCTTTATGTGCTCTGAAAATATAAAACAGCATTGCAACAATTAAACTGTACTCTGGAAGTCATCAGTCAGGGGCATGTAAAATATGTATTTGTAGCAGGAACACAAAATTCATCATCTTGAGCACATTAAATATTTCCTATTTGGAGTTTGATGACAAAGTGCATATCAAGACATATTATGCAAACCAGACAAGTTAAATCCAATTGGGTCTGAGTTAACATCAGTATTAGAAACTGAAGTTTTGCATTTCCCAGCTTTCTGAAATTTCCAGTACATAATTTCACTGTTGAGATAAGGTTTAAGAGATTGTTTTTGATACCTGGGATCCCCATACTTCACACAGGTACTTTGAAGATATTTCCTAAAATGCATGGTACATCAGCACCCGCTGCTCCCAAACAGCTTAACGGCACTCACAGTATTGGGGGGCATGGAATATATTCATTAGATACTCACAAAAGTTATCTGCATTTGGAAAAGCCCAAGCCCTTTATAGGAAACACAAAACAATTAATATAAACAATGGTATTTACTTACGGCAGCAACCTCATGACAGCAAGGGGCAGTCAGGCTTCTGCCCGGCTCCCAGCGATGGCCAGGTGGGACAGAGGGAAGAGACCCACCTGGGGCTGGGGAGAACAACCCTGCTCAACACCTTTCAGCAGAGACATCAACTCTTTGCTTCCCAATAACTTCATTCTTTCGCCACATCAACTCCCCCATCGCCGGGTGAGCTGCTACGGGGGTGTTGGGCACGCTCTGTCTGTGGGGGCTCAGTGCTGGGAGTTTAGGGGTCCGGGCTCGGGGCAGTGCCAACCCTCCAGCTGCCACCCCACCTATGGAGCTTTCCCCACAGGGCATGCTGGTGACACTGGGGACCGGTGGTGGGACCCACCAGCCGGATAACCCCAGAAAGTGTCTGAGCACCACGGGGCAGCACCTGGCAGCCTGTGCGAGGAGCCGTGCGTGGCCCGTTAGCTGAGCACACACGGGCTCTGCAGAGCTCACTTCAAAGAGCCGTGCTCAGGAGATGTGCTCGGGGGCTGCGCGGCCCGTTGGCTCGTCTGTAATGGGAGAATCTCTCCCATCCTTATAAATATTTCACTTGCTCCCTCATCCTCAGCCCCTTTCCCGAAGCAAACCGGCGTTAACCCTGTTTGCTGCCAACCCTCTGCTTTCTTTGTGTGCTGCTGGGTGCTGGCAGGAAGAAGAGATCTTCCTCTAGCACCATACAGGCCATTCCATTAAATACAGCTAATTTTCTCTGAGGTACCCACAGCTATCCTGCTCTGTAACCCTTGTCTCTGCCCGCAGAAATACATTTATACTCACGTCTGTTCCTCTTTGCTCTGGTAGCCACGCTGCTGTTATCCCGGAGGGTTTCCAAATCATAGAATCATAGAATTATCTAGGTGGGAAGGGACCTTTAAGATCATCTATTCCAACCACCAACCTAACTCTGATAAAAAAACCAAAAAGCATCACTAAACCATGTCACTAAGGACTATGTCAACCTGTCTTTTGAATACCTCCAGGGATGGTGCCTCAACCACATCCCTGGGCAGCCCATTCCAATGCTTAATAACATTTTCAGTGTAAAAATTTTTCTTAATATCCAATCTGAACCTCCCCTGGCGCAACTTGAGGCAGTTTCCTCTTGTCCTATCGCCTGTGATATCGCCTGTCGTGGCAGCTGGGATTCATCACACGTGAGGCATCTTGCCCGTGGCTTTGGACTTTGCTCCGTGTCTGTAGTTCTCTGTTAACCCGATACACTGGATGCGCTCGGGATATAATCTGTGGGATTTGTATGTGGTGCTGCTTAACTGATCAGAAACCATACTGGGATCTCTCACTGGCGTGGCCGCCCTCATGCTGGCAGCCTGGGGCTCCCTGGGGGCCTGTCCCGGGTATTCACGTGGTGTCCTGTCCCCATGAGGTCCTGGGGACCAGCAGCCTCAAGCAGGCCCTGGGAGAAGCTCTGCCAGGAGGGAAATGGCACCGAGAACTTCTTCACAGTCTATAATCTAGAGGCTTATATTGAGTCCAGTTTATTTCTCCTGCTAATGAGCACAGAAATGCATTCCCCTGCAAAAAGCTTTCTCCAAGGCAGCCAGGAAGGGTCCCAATGTGACGGGATGCTTTTCTCCAAAGCCACATTTCGACGGAGCCACGTGCTCTCTCTCTGCAGTCACTGGGTCACCTCAGAATGATGTTGGGAGCTGGCTGCAGGCTGTGGACAGGGGTGGAAAGAGGCACCTGGACCCAGAGGTCCCCCTCCGAGCTGCAATGCAAAGGCCACACGTAGGGCTGGGGGCTAGCACGGCCTCTGCTCTGGGGAAAGGGGCTCAAAGGAACGATTTAACTGGAAACGTCAAGAAAAGACTAACCCCTTGGAAAAAGAAAGGGAGGTGGCCAAGCAAGAGCCCCTTGATGTGCCCAGGGCACTCCCCTGCCCACAGAGTCCCTTGGAGGGTTGGTGGCTCCAGGCTGGTTCTGTCCCCAGTCGGGGTGAGCCAGGGAGCTCTGCTCTTCCTGGGGGTGGTGTTTGGCCCGTTCTGGAGCCTGGAGCAGAGGGGCCATAATTTCTCCCATGGTTGTTTCAGACCCCTTTTTGTGCTGATGAGACCCCTGGCCAGGGAGATGCTCTCTCGCCTTGTGCTAACGGCAGAGCGGAGGTTGGTGCAATATGTCCTGCTTCACTAGGGAATAACAGCATTTCAGAAGCTGCTTTCTCCAATCACAAAGGAGAGCCTTCACCTAGAGAATATTAGCTCAGAACCCCTGATGTAAGTGTGGTTGTTGAAATCCATCTCTACTCTTTAATAGAAAAGGTAGAAATTCCTCTGCTATTCATCTCCGATATTTATATAACTAACCACAGAGCTAAGGCACACTCTGAGCACTGATCTCCAACAAATACTTATTCAAGACTAGAGATTTAATCATTACTTTTGAAAATATAGTTGTTATTATTATATTTTAGAGAGAGGCAGAGTGGCTTTTTCCGACCAGCCTTGGGTTTGCTGCTGGTACTCTCCAATGCTGTGCCCTGTGCTGCGACAGGGAGCAGGAGGCTGCACTCTCACACCCCTCCTTGGTCTTTGCAGCACCCAGATCAGCCCCCAGCATGTGGAGTCACATCTCACCATACAGATCAGTCCTTAGCCGAGCCTGGGAGAGGCTCCAGGGGAGACTTCCCCTGATGGGAATCTTTGTTGCTGATTTCGGAGCAGAGGCAGGGATGAGGTGTGGGCTGGGAGCTGCTATAAACTGGAGAGGCTTCATTGTGAAGGATGCTCAAACTCAGGATGGAAAGGGTATTTGGGAAGAAACTTCCGAACTGCAGCTGGTCTCAGATCTCCAAGCTGTCAGATGCAGAATGGCAAATGAGAGTCCAGGGCTTATGTCCAGGGCTTGGCTCCTGAGTAGTCCCTGGAACAACCATGAGAAGAGGTGCTTTTGGAGGTCAGCGTGGCTCACGGGGAGCACTCTAAGCCCTGCAATGCTGGCAATGGGGCATCGGCTGGTTCCCTACGAGCAGCCCTGCACGTTTCCCCTGCACAGCTTGCAGTGCTGTCCCCGATGGGCAGACGGGCTGCCAGGCTCCAACGCAGCCGGCTACAGGGCCTGGGGGCTGCCACTGACACCAGCACACTCCCTCCACACTCCCTCTCAAAGCAACAGGGCGACATAGCAGCTTATATTAATTAGGCCCTAAATTGTACCACAGCACAGACAGGAGTGTGGTTTGTTTGTTTTTAAACAGGGCACATGTCACAGTAAATGCCAGCAGTCCCAGTGCTTGGAATAATAAATGTGCAAATAGCAATTAACAGTTGCGTCTTCTGCTCACATGCAAAGGACGTAATTAGCTAGTTCCATCTGTTAATTATACCTGCCATGGTTCAGATATTCATATCGCAGCCAGAACTTGGAGGAGGAAGGTGAGCTTGTGCAAGCAAAACTCTCGTCATCCAAACATTAGATCCAGCAAGCTTCTGGCTCCTCCCTCTCGGCTGCTGCTCAAAGGCACCACATGCTTGCAGGGTGCAAGAGTGTGGCAGCTCCCTCTCCTACCCCACTGCTCCAGCCCCCTTGCAGGGTCTCTCCCCAGTGCCTTTCTGCTGGCATTTCACCAGTTTGGGAAGCCCCCAGCAATAGCTGCCCACTGCAAACACCTGCAGGTGCACCTTGGTAGATGGATTCCAGATACAACTTCCCTCAAAGCCCTTCCATGTTTGAATTTTTAACGCTGAGAAGATAAAGAACGAATGTGCCCATCTCACCAGGCACCTGCCATGGGTAAGGGTGAAGACATGGCACTGGATAAGGGGATTGGGATAACACTGAGGGTGCAGGAGCAGAGCATGAGAGATGTGTCTAAATGGGATGCATCCATCCGGTTCGCCAAGAGGGCCAATGGGATCCTGGGCTGCACAGGGAAGAGTGTGACCAGTAGGTCAAGGGAGGTCATTCTCCCCCTCTACTCTGCACTGGTGAGGCCACAACTGGAATACTGCATCCCGTTCTGGGCTCCCCAGTTCAAGAGAGACAGGGAATTACTGAAGAGAGTCCAGCGAAGGGCAACAGAGATGATGGAGGGATTGGAGCATCTCCCTTATGGGGAAAGGCTGAGAGAGCTCAGCCTCTTTAGCCTGGAGAAGAGAAGGCTGAGGGGAGACCTTATTAATGCTTATAAGTATCTAAAGGGCTGTTTGAGGGAGGATGGAGCCGGACTCTTTTCAGTGGTTCCCAGTGACAGGACGAGGGGCAATGGGTGCAAGCTGGAACATGGGAAGTTCCCCTCAAATATGAGGAAAAACTTCTTTCGGGTGAGGGTGCCAGAGCCCTGGAACCGGCTGCCCAGGGAGGGTGTGGAGTCCTCTTCTCTGGAGATCTTCAGGACTCGCCTGGATGCAGCCCTGAGTGATGTGCTCTGGGCAACCCTGCTTTGGCAGGGGAGTTGGACTAGATGAAGGTCCCTTCCAACCTAGATGATTCTATGATTCTATGATCTCTAGAAGGTCCCTGCCAACTCCAACAATTCCATTATTCCATGCCAGCTCAGCTGCTACCTGCCTGAAGCACCTCAGCCTGCCCCTCCTGCCGCTCTTGACCCAGCACCCAACACTGTCCCCAACCAGCCTTGGAGGGGGACACAGCCCTGCAGCGCCTGATCCTGCCTCTCCTGTCCCACCTCTGTCCCGTTCACTCACCCTCTGCAAACATTTTTGCGAACACATTCCACCCACCACTGCCTGTGCCTAATAACGGCCCCCGGAGGGAGAGGGGCTGCACACCCTGTTGGAGCCACAGAGCAGGGGCTTCGCCATTAAGAAGTAACTCCAAATTCAAGCGCGGAGGGTGAGGAGCGAGCCCTGGCTCGCCAGACGCGTTCCCGTATGCTAATTTCAAACAGACTTTCAGGATGTGCTCTCGTGGACCTAAGCAAGCAACAGAATCTTAACTATCAGAGCTCCTCGCTGGCTGATAAAATATGGATAAAGGAGCCATCACTTCAGAACAGCAGGAAGAAAAATAATTGCCAAGGTTGGCTCTCATTTGAATATTGTTTAAACCCCTTGTAGCATGGAGATGGCTGTTGCAGTTTCATTCTGCTTGTGCGAATACTTTTGTTAGACAAGATTTCAACTTGGCACAGCCAGAGCAGAGGTAACGAGGGGCGTCTGCTAATTGCCCCATCAGACCCAGGGGATTTGCCTGCTCCAGATGGGTGTCCCCCCCCCTACACCCCACACAGGGAGGACCCCGGGTGTCACAGCCACACGTGCCAGCAGGGCGTCACAGCCACACGTGCCAGCAGGGCAGCAGCAGGGCCCTGGAGCAGTAAACAGTGTGAGCCATGAAGGAACGAGCCACAGAGAGAGAGGAGCTGAGTCTTGGCAGGATCTGGCTTGGATTTAACAGGATTTTTTTTTGTTTATTTTTATTTTTTTACCCGAGCTGGTGCAGAGGCTGACAAGGATGGTAAAGTGACACTGACTAATTGAATTCTGAACTAGCAGGAGCAATGCAAATATCTGACAAATTGATTTAATTGCATTCACGTACAATAAAGCTGAGATCTAAAAGGTCAGCTAGAAAATGGAAAGGGTCCCTGGAGTGCTAACAGGAGGAAGCTGACTTTAATACACATTCATCACATTTTATCATCTAATTAGTCCACACAATGCCAGACTGATAGACAGAGGCCTAAACAAAAGTATTGATTGATTATTAGCCACATATCTATCATATTGCCTGCAGCCGGCTGTCAGAGCGTGCTGGCAACTCCTGTCCAGTGTATCAGCAGAGGGGGGGCAGTTGATAAATAGTTTTTCTATAGCAGAATTTAGACTCTGGAAAGTGTTTTACACAGACACTGAATGATAAAGATCCTTGCAAAAGCACTCTAGCAAAACCGCGATCAAAACCCAGCCAGTCTTGCCTGCATCGAGAATATTTATGAATGTGGGGGCTGCCAGCTCTGCTCCAGTAACGAGTGCCCCAGCCCTGGCACCGCCGGGCACCCGCTCTGCTGCCCCGCGGGGTGTCCCGCTCCGCTCCCTGGTACGTGCTCCGTCTCTTCTCAGCCTCTCGTCGGGCAGCTTTCCCTCTTTATTTTTCTAAAGCAAGATGATTTTAAGCAGGCAACAGAAAGCCTCCTCAGGAATCCACAGTGCGTCCTGTTTACTGCAGCACACGGGGCTGACACCGGGGCTTCCACAGCAGAGCTGGGGCACAAACCTTGGGGACCCTCCTGCCTCCATGCACAGTGCCACTCCAGCACAAGCAGCCATGTGAAGCCTGGCAGAAGCGTCCTCCTTCACCTGCTGCCGGGCAGGGAGCTCATAGTTCCTGATCCTACTCCAGGGGGTTCACCCCAAATTGCACAGCTCCCCCCGAGCAGCCCCACGGCATGGGGTCTTTCCCTGGGCAGGTGCAGGAAAGCAAGTTGGGCTGGGGGATACCAGGCTCCTCTGCCATCTTGGTGCCAGCCCCAGCTTGTGCCAGCGCCCAGGGGGACAGGCAGTGACAGCCAGGACCTGGTTAGTGCCCAGCGTGATGCTGTGGGCTCGGGCAGGAGGATGATGCCTTCGGTGAAGCTTGCTGAGAGGCTGGGTGCTCTTGGTCCCTCCCTCGCCAGCCCTCCCATTCCCACCGTGCTGGGGAAGCCTGCTCAACCTTGATGGCTCCACACTGCCCACCAAGTGCGTGGGTGAGCATCCCCAGAAATGCTGGGGACATCCAGAACATTCTTGCTGTTTCACACAACATCCAGCTCCTGCTCTCAGGCTGCTCACCTCTGCCATGGGGGAAACCTGCTGGTGCTCGACCTTCTAGCTCCACACAGGGCTGGTGCACGCATCCAGGACCTGAGAGGTGCACAGCAACACAGAGCTGAGAAGCATCTGGCCTTGGCAAAGAGAAAACCCCAGTCTGTGGGAGATGACTGCGAGGGCCGTGCAGTCCATGTGTTCACTTGCAGGCAGGGATGTCCAGCCTCTTCAGGGCCAATGGAGCAGCTACACACATATAGGCTCTTCTGCACGCATGGGTGCAGCCGCTTCACAGGACTTGGGATGCAGCTGGCAGGCTGGGCTGGCAGCTCGGATACTGCTCTTGCCCATCTCTGATTCCCCACGGTGCAAACAAACCCCTGAGACCTGAGCTCCTCACTCACGCCGGTTCATTGAAAGTGTTTCACCTTTCCCAGGCTGGAACCCTCCCTGAAAAGCCCCACGGGAGGGAAGATGCCCCGGGGCAGCTCAGCATCCCCAGTTTCTGCAAGGCTGAGCCCAACTTGCTTCGGCTGTGCCTGCGGCAGAGAGCCCTCTCAGCCCCGGCAAGCACATTCGCCACGCTCCTTGGGAAGGCTCAGCCTGCATTTACTATTGATTTGTAAGACAGCAAATTTTATGAACTGTAATTTCATTAAGCAGGAATCGGTCGTGGCTCCCCCTGCCCCAGCTGCAGGGTGCGGGGTGGCCGGGATTGATCCCCGTCAGCCGGGAGCAGGGAGCCGGGAGCAGCGGCAGCCACCGGCCGTGTTCATAACCTGCAGCGGGGGCTCCCACCAGAGGGGAGAGACTAATTAACGACAGCTGGCTCCATGCAACTGCACTCAATTCGCCACTTCGCAGCTTGTACTGGCATCAGCCCAGAGCAGGCGCCACGGAAAGGGATCCCCCTTAGAGGGGGCGGGCGAGGGGAGGACTCCGAAAAGCAACACACTGAGCACAGGCAAAGCGACAATTTGAACTGAGTGCCATAAGGTTATGCACTGGTCTTCTGCCACGCATCTACATCTGCATTTATTTGCATTATTTTTGTCAGAACATACGGGATGGGCTTGTTTTCCCTTTTCCTCGGGCTTTATTCGTTTGTATTCTGGATTATCTAATCATTTGGGCTTTAAATATCTAGAGTTAGAAAACAGATATTTGACTACAGCCTAATTCAGAAGAATTAGCTTCTGCTAAGACTGACATGTTCAACAGCTGCCAAAATCACATCAGTCTTAAAAAGAAAATGTCTTCACTTCTTTTATTGTTAAAAAGTGAGCAGAGTTAATAACTGGAATGGAAGCATTTAATTGGTGCACAGAGCGTACTGAGTCTATTTGTTAATTAGACTGCAAATCAGGCCTTAGAAGCAATGCAGTTCTCAGCCTAAATGTTCAGCCAGAGCTGGGGCGCTGGTCAGAGACCTGCAGGGAGCCTTGGCCAGACCCAGCTCAGCGGCAGCCACAGCAGCCCCAGCTCCCTCCCAGACCAGTCCTAATGCAGGGAAAATCTTCCTGCAGAGACCTCCTCTGTCTTCTGAAACTCTCTGGTGACATGGGGGTGGGCAGGGAGCGTCCTGCAAAGGCTTTGGCTCTGTGCAGCCCTCCCGGCCCCCTGCCCAGGGTCTTCAGCCTGGCTTGGCCTCGGTTAAGTCCCTAACCTGAAGAAGGCTTCTTACATTCTGGTGTTTAGCCTGACTCTAATTATCTCTCTGAACAGACTACCACAGCCGATTTATTTTGAACAAAGCTAGAAATAAAAGGATAATCAGGTTATCCCAAATGACAGCTGCAACATCTGTATTTTCTGGTACACTGGGCACATTTGATGTACAGAATATTGTAATGAGGCTGAAAAAATTGTCAATGATATTTCTTTTGTCCCTTTCTCAAAGGAGCAATGGTTAGCTCTCCAAAAGAATATTAATTGGTGCAAAATGTGGGAAACAGCATTTTTGTGCAATGACATTTGTTGTTTGCTCCTGACTTTCTGCAGAGAAACCTGTCCCTGCAGCAGCAAGCACGCACAACCCCATCCCTTCCCCAGCCACTGGGGAGCAGCTGGAGCTGCTTTCGGGAGCCTTTGCATCCCCTGGACACATCGAGTTTCCAATCAAAGAAAGACCCTTGCTGAATATTCAGCGAGGAGCCCTGAGCCACCCCCCAATCTGCCTCTCAGGTCTCTCGTCTCCAGGCCCAGGCAGAGCGGCTGGTGCCGAAGAGCCGAAGCACCCTGCAGCTGGCCTGGGATCCTCCAGCCTAGCACAGGGCACACCATAAGCCATCAAGCCTGTTTATTTAATTACAGGGAAACTGATGGGTCTGTGTAATCCGGGGCAAGGGCCTGCTCTGCCGCCCGTCACTCCATCCCCGGCTCGGCCAGCGCTGATTTTCAGATTTTCTGTTTACACTCAGTTTTGCTTTCAGCTTTTTAGCTCTGCTTATTCTGCAGGGGGATTATATGCTGCTCACCACCAGGCTATTGCTTCAGTATTTTAATTTCTCTTTTAGCTATAAACCCATTTTCCACTCTCTTTCAAGGAACGCGGCAGCCTCCACGGGTTGCTGCTGGCGGGTTCAGGCTGAAGGCAGGGCAGCTTCCTCCCCACGGCCAGATGCAGAGAAGGTGCTGGGCACCCCTCGCACCAGGTGGTGCCAGCTTTGCTGACTGTGAAGTTGGAGACTCTTCCTTAAGCCCTGATAAAACTCCCTAATAAGGTCTCCTGTTACAGCTTTTCTCTTTCTCAAAATTGTTGCTGCTCACATCAAAATGTTTAGTGCAGGCTTGACTGAGCCTCCTGTTAAGGCTGAAACCACCACAAGAGCAAATCTCTACCTGGAGTTAGTCAGAACCACAAAAAGTAGAAGCTGTTGTCTCAATAGACACCCCCTATACACCCCACTCCCAATCCAGAACACCCCTATATGCTCCAAACAGCTGGAGTACAAGTCAGCAAACCAGTAATTGAAACAACACAAGACGCTCCAAGAAAGATCATGGCATAGCCACTCTCCCATCCTGGAGGCAGGCAGCAACAGGCAGCCATTGCTCTCTCTTTCTTCTATCCTAATTAACAGCTATTGCTTCCCCCCACACACCCAGCTGCTGCTCCTTGCCCTTGGTCTCAACTAGACACTGCTGGGGAGCAGGGTCTCCATCCCTGTACAGTGTGACTCGATTGGGGACAGCTCTTCCCCTGGGAGGGAAAGCTGCCTCACAGTTTCATAGAATCATAGAATTACAGAATGGTTAGAGTTGGAAGGGACCTTAAAGATCATCCAGTTCCAACCCCCCTGCCGTGGGCAGGGACACCTCCCACCAGACCAGGTTGCTCAAAGCCCCATCCAGCCTGGCCTT
>JAOXJK010000069.1:8251827-8262755 GCA_025774025.1 Xenus cinereus
ACATGCCGCTCTGGGTGCGGGGACTCCTCTATCTGGGTTGGCATGGCAGAGATGGGGTCACAGCTCCTGGGCAGACTTGCAGAGCCGCAGGTGGGGGTCCCCCTGCACAGGAGGGCTGTGGGACCCCCCCACGCGTCGCCCTGGGATTGGCTGGGGTGGGGGAACACCGAGCTCACCGAGGGATGTGTCGGAGGGACATGCCACAGGTTGCGTCTAGCCACCCTCTGCCACCAAATTCCATCTGGCTGCAAGCTTTCAACTCATCTCCTGCTTTCTTTTACATGGTTCCCAGCAAAAGTGACTGGAGCCACCCCGGGGCGGTGCTGTCAGCGCCCACTGTGCCTCTGGGGACACTGCCAGTTCAATGGGACTAAATGGGGTGCTGGCTTGGGCAAGAGTCCGTAATTCGCTAGTTTTCGTTTAAATTGAGCTTTGTGCTGCTTTGATGAGGGAAAATATTAAAGCCAGCGTAGCTGACATTTTAAAAATAAATTCCAAGATGAATTCCACGCATATCCTGCATTAATGTGGAAGGTGGAGATAGAGGCCAGGGTGAGCTGAAGCAGAAAGTATACTGTAAATTGAAGCTTGGCATTGAATATAAATGGCAAAGGTTGCTGACTGCCAATAACAGTAAATCAGGTTCAAGCAGCGCGCAGCGATAAGGCTGCGAGATGGATTGCCTTTCGGATGGAGCTCGCCTGGTCGGGAGGATGGCTCAGGGCCCGGCTGGCGAAGGGGACGGTCACTCACCTCAACCAGCGGCTCCCAGCGGGTGAGGAGCCTGTGACAGCAGCGCAGCGGGCACTCGGTCTCTGCCAGTCCCAGGCAGGGGACACGGCGCTGCTCAGGGACGCAGCCACATCCTTGCTGGATTGACCAGCGCGGGGGGAGCTGAGACCCAGCCCCGCTTACACGGCTCGACACGCCGTCTGGAGCTCGGGGGCTTAAGTGTGTTTGTGTTGTGCACTGGTTGATTTGCTTGGGAGATAATGAAGATGATTAATATTTCCTTTATGCCTGAGCTGTAACTGTGCTGTCACGGGGATTCCTGTAAAACTGCAGGGGAAAGCCCAGAGAATTTTCTCCAAGGGTTGGCAGCTGAAAATCACACCCAAAACCAAAAGGAAACCACTTTGGTGAGCCTCCAAGGAGGGAGGCTGGTGGGCTTGGCTGAGGGGTGGGGATTCCTTAGGGATAAAAGCCGATTGCAGTGTGTTCCACACAGCCTCAGTGGTGCTGGCGCTGGAAACTTTTGTCAGCCCGAAGTGTGCTACAGCTTCCTTGGGACCAGCAACGTGGTTGGCAGCAGAAAGAAACTGCAGTTTCACAGCCTGGATGAAAATTGGTGAGTGCAGCACTCCCAGGCTGGCCAGAGCGTTGAGGTGGGGTTGGACAGAAGCTCTCCTTCCTCTGAGCACATCAAAAGCACCGGGAGACTTCAAAGCTCTGCAGCTGGACTTTCTGAGGGCAGAAAGCCAGCACTGCATGTGCCATGAAAAAGAGAAAGCTCAGAGCCTACTGGGTACAGGAGAACAGAATTAAATGGGTCTGTGGGCTTCTCACCTGCCCAAGTGTCGGGCATGCGGGAAGCCGATGGGAGGAAGCGGTGCCGGGAGAAGCCGGTCGGTGGGGCCAGAAAGCCGGGATCTCTCTCACCCATCCTGGTTGGGGATGCTCTGCCCTCTCTGTTCCAGCCCAGCCCAGGGCTCTCCCAGCTGCTGCCAGCTCTGGCCCCACTGCAGGCTCTCTGGGCACGCAGGGGAGATGCTGCTTTGCAGCAAACGCTGCCCCCTGCCTTGGCAGGAATTTTAAGTGTCTCTCCTGAGGACACTCCACAAGCACAGGGAGGAGCTCCCCATACCTCTCCCATGGGAATATGCAGGAGTTAAGGAGTTGCTGATGTTCTTGCTCTCCTGGCCAACTCATGTAGGGAAGGGTAATTTGTATCATCAGCATGAGGGGAGAGGGCAGAGAAGGAAAAAGACCACAGAGAGACAGTTTGAGAAATGAGAAGATAGATCAGAATTTTCTTATAATGAAGAAGGAACCTGTGCGAAATTGTTTTCGATTAATCTGCAGCTAACTGAGCTCATTAAATTGAAATTATTTCATACAGGGCCACAAGAGAATGTGTGTGAAAAGCTCTACTGGAGAACAGGGAGGTATCAAACCCCGCATTTCTGGCAAAGTTTGGCCTCAAGTCCACCCAAGCAGGAGACATAAGTGGGAAGTCGGGTGCCTGGCCCTTGTTCAGCCCACTGTCCTGAGTGGGGCTGCTGGTGGGAGGATCAGCAGCGTCGGAGCGGGATGCTTTGGCAGAGCCTTGCGATGAATAACCTGGGGGGACACCCCCTGCCCACCCCTCTCACAGGCACCGTCGTGCTGCCGGGCTCAGCCTGGCGCTGCCTCCTCTGTGTCTCAGCAGTCCAAAGAGCTGTGTAGGCAAAGCCAAGTTCCGCTGCCCTCAGGCAACACAGCTCCCAGTTGCCCTGTGTTGGTAAAGCATTTGGGCTTGCTGGGCTGACTGGTACACGCGGGAGGGAGGGTGACCTTCTGGTAACAGCCAGATGCAACAGGATGAGTAAAAATGTAGAGAACACGTTTACAATATTGAGCCTTCATTGAGCCCCTTTTTTTCACTTCTTGTTTCAATCCCAACCTCAGCTGGATTTAGCCATTTCTGTAGGTTTTTTTTCTGAAGAAAAGGAGGAGCAGGAAAATGCTGGAGCAGGAGGACTGCCGGGCTCCGTGTCCCCACTCGGTCCCCTGACTCCTCCACCACAGGTCCATGTGGCTGCTGCTCAACCCAGCCCCACAAGGGGCCCAGCTCCACACTCTGGGTTGCTCCTCACCCCAAGGGTGGTGGGTCTCACTGCAAAGGATCAGAAGAAGCTGCAGATAATCATCTGCTCAGGACTTGCCCAGAGCAGTTCTGCAGCCCCAGGAAAGGACCGTGATGGATGGCAGCCGTGGCAGGATGACAGTTCTCCCCAACCAGACCTGAGGATCTGAACTGGCTCCAAGTTCCTTGTGGAAAAGCAGCCAGACTGGGGTGCTGCGTGCGATGCTTGGCTGCAGTACTCTCTCCTCAAAGGCAAAGCGGCTTCAAGGTTACGCGTGCAGAAATCTGCGTGGCTTAGCGTCAGTGCTAATCTCACGTCTGCTGCTTGGGAGCAAGTCCTGGTTTTGTAAAAGTATCCCCCAAATCATTGCTGTCTGCGCTCTCTTCCCAGACCGGGTTTTGCCTTGACGGCAGCCTGATTCCTCTGACCTGGAGGATTATTCCAGATTTATGCTCGGATGTGAGAAAAAACCAGGACTGATCAGGCCTGGTGGGAACAGAAGGCAAATCCCAGCTGTCTTCCTAACATGTCCCTAATAATTAAAACCTTTTAACATGATAATTTTGCAAACGGATTTATCTCAAATGGGTCTGACAACCAGCCTGCTCATGGAAATTAATCCTTCCAACCCCAGCCTGGAGAAATCCACAGTATGGGGGCTTTCATGACGGTGAGTCCTGTCCCCCAAGGCTGGCTGGTGCCTCTCCCAAGGAAGCAGAAGACAGTCTCAGGCACTTTGGATCCACGGGGCAGGAATGGTCCCATTCTCTCTCAGGTATTGGGTGGGCAACTCTCAGCCTGCAGAAGGTGGTTTTCTCTTCCAGGAAACGATGAGCATTCACTGAAACTCTGTGGAAGTGCCATTGCCTCTGCTCCTTGAGGATCAATTTCCACTCTTATCACCACAGTAATGCTCTCTGTGAGGCAATATGATTTTCTTCTATGTAAACAGCAATAACTTCAGAATTACTCAGGAAAGACAGAGACCTCAAGAGATGTTTAAATTACTGGCTATCTCATTAATCAAACACAAATGCAAGACTAGCAAAGGCTCTAGTTGCTGAGCTGGAAAATGTTTAAATTCATTTATAGAGACAGCAGGGAAAAGCGGATCCCTGCCAAGGACTGGGAGGTCTGAGAGGTGGGAGGCGACCGTGCTGATGTGCAGCTTCTGCTGCGGTTGTTTCTGGAGGCTCCAGAGCCTCTGCTGGCCCAGGCACCAGGTTCTTGCACCAAGGTTTTCTTCTGCCTCGCCTGGGCTGAGCTCCGACCTTCTACCAGAAGGAATCCGAGCCCAGGTGCTGTGCAGCCATCCCAGGAGCTGGGACCAGCATTGCCCACAGAGCTGCTCTATTTGGGATTTTTGCACCATCTGCCTAGATCAGCAGGAGCACCGGCACGAAGGAGCTGGGATGTGTCTCCAGCCAAGCTAGAGAGCTGTAGCAAGGCTGTGCCATCTATCGTCCCGGGTTGCTATGCCAACGAAGAGGAGACAAGAACTGATTTAATTTGCAGAATCACCCTCTTGACACAAAATCCAAGCAGCTTGTGAGGAGTAGGGTGAAAGATGTCAAGGGAGCAGGGAGAGATTCTCTGTGCCTCTCTGCATCCAGTGTGTGGCTGTGTTTCATTTCCCAGAAAGGTCTCTGACACCTCTGCTGTAGACACAAGAGCCAGACACAAGCCCACAGGAAGGTGACCTGGCTAGTCTTTGGAAAGCAGCTGGGAACCCAACTGGGTATCTCAGCACAAAATGCTTGCTGGTTTGATATGGCATGGCTGGGTCACAAGTAGGAAGCTCTGTCCCGAGACATGGAAATGCCTTCGTCTCAGGTATTCCTCCCGTGTGATGAGAAGGGGGAAAGAAATGGTAGAAATTGTAAAGCCATTTCTGCTCTTCACCCTCTGATTTTCATACATGAAACCAGCTGAGTCTGTGGATCATGAAGGCTCTGCATCATTCCTCCGTGAGAAGCTTTTGTCTGGACTTGCAACCCAAGGAGGGTCTTTCCCTGGAGAGATGTCCAAAGATAAGGGCCAGAAATGACTGTCTCTGCTGCATGTCTTGCTCAGGGGCTGATAGTGTGTATGTAGCATGATACATCGTGTCTGACCATCCCTGGAGCCCTCCAGGTTTGCCTTTCTGACTGCTTATTATGCAAACTGACACTGAAAACAAGAAGAGCTCCATGCTGTGCTGCCGGGAGCAGGGCACACCCCAATGTTGTTCCATGGTCATAATCACCTGAGGAGAAGGGCATGGGGCTTCCTGTGCCAAGTTTTCTTGGCCTAGCTGAGGGTCTCCACATGCAATGAAGTCATAGATGTAAAAAAGAATAATGATTGTTTCCTTAAACATCCTATGGTGATGCCCCATCTTTCTCTGCCCCACCTGTCTTCTCCATCTCTGTGCATTTGCCATCCTGTGCACCCTGCTCTAACCCAGGCTAAAAGCTCGTTAAAGTCACCCCACCATCAGACATGTTTTCGGTGCGCTCAGCGAGGGCCAGGCTCCTGCCTGTGGTTCTTCCATGCCAGTGTGATGGATGTGATAAACAAGAGTAACGGTGGACACAGTGTCCTTAACAACAGCACAACATTTAATTCTGTGTTCCTGCTTCAGCCTCTGGTGTGAAATCTGAAGAAATATAGATTGCTCTTGGAAGAGGTTTTAGAGTTTTCACAGCAGTCCGGAGCACCCAGGATCGCAGGATCTGGCCAGATTATCTCAGCATTTGACTGTCATCATCACCAATCAATACCCTTCTTCAAATTACTTCTTCATACTGAAGGTGCTTTGCTAATTTTCATGGATCCCCTGTGTTTCATGCCCTTGGTGTCCTGTCATGCACTGATAGTTTTAGTCCATGAGCTAGAGTGCAATATGCTTATGAGTAATAGCATCTTATTGGAGTGTAAAGATCTTCCTATTTCACTGATTTATCCTGCACTTAAACTAATTCAAAATTCACTTACTTCAAAAGTACTGGAAGCAAAATGCTCTCTGTAAATAGCCTAGCTTTTTTCTAAACTGATATCGCTGAAAGGGAAGATGGAATAACTTGCACTATCTATTTTCTCTTGGAGGTAGCATCACTGTATTATTTTGACTGTTTTCCATAACGAGGGCCATAGTTGATTCTTCTCTGTAAAAGAGGTTCATGGGCTGGCAAGGACTATTTGACCTTTATATCTGAGTCTTTAGAAACTCAGCTCAGATGGATCTGAAGTTTGTTTAAGCAGCTAGTTAGGCAGCCACTTTATTTTCAGTTCACTGCACAGTGGATTCCTGAATCACAAAATGCCAGATATCCAAACCCAGTCCCCTTGCATTGGCATTGCGGGGTTTCTTTGCTTTTCTTTTCCTCAAACGTTTCAGATTCTCTTTCAAGTTTATGAGCTGTCACTTCTCGCATGATGGAAGAAAAACTGAGCCCAGCCAGGACCAGTCGCACTGCTCTGCCGTGAGAGAAAGCTGCACGGCTGGAAAGGTGGAAATGGGCAACAAGGCAGGGCATGCGAAGGCAAGTGCCAGTCACCAGCACAGCTCCTGCATCCACAGAACGGGGGTGAGGAGAGAAGAGTGGAAAATCCTTGCAGCAAAATGGCCCAATGATCCCCATGTAGGCATTTCCAGGCTCCAACCTCCACCCTTTCCCTGACATGTCCCTGGTGGGAGGCAGCAGCCTTTCCTTCTTGGTTACTGCCTCAGTCTGGAGCCAGCCCAGGAGCACCCTAAATCTACCCTCTAGATTTAAGAGGTCCTGGGAGTTGGGCTAGTGCCACAGCAAGGGCAGCACTGGCCCACGCTGTCCATCTCCTTAGCAGCTGTTGGAGGGAAAGGCCAGAGGCACGGGTGGGTGACAGGGGCTGCTGGAGGCAGGCAGCCTGTGCTGCCAGCCTGTTCCTGCCGCTGTGCTCCTGGGGGTACCCAGGGATTTCCACATCCCAGCAAGGCCAAACCCTGGTGTTTCAAGCTGGTAGCAAGGGAGAAGAAGGTACAAAGAACATGGTCATAATGCAGCAATCCAGGAGACGCGAGTGGAGCCCTGCTGTGGTTCCTGACAGCCTCAAGAACAGGTGATTTGGGCTGTTTCCCTGTGGACTGTGTGCTTTAGCTGCAGATAATGCCCTATCATGACACACAGTGATACAAGCTCACAACAGTCATTCACTTGGCACACTGCAGGGGTTTTCTGCTCCCAAATGAAGCCAAATGTTTTACATGAGTCATTTCTACCTAGAAATTGCACCTACAGCTGGACTAAATTACAGGTTGAATACATTTACTCAATTTTAGCACATCAGAGGACACGCTCAGATTGCAAAATTTATCCGAGAGGGTTGCATGCCAATCGGTGAATGGGTGGCAAGCGCCCATTTTGTTTCCTGGTCCTTTTTCTTAATCCCTTGATGTTCTGTACTCCAGAGCAGGACTGCTCCATCCCTTGCAGCTATGGGGTGTGAATTGTCACTGCATCACAGTGGGCTCCTGGGACGTCTCAGGCTGTGTCTGTGGTGCTGCTGGCCAGACAAGGCTCTGATCCCATGATGGCAGGCACCTGGTCACCAGGTTACGATGATGAAACAACAGACAGGTTTGTAAAATTTAATATCGCCACAATATTACTAACATGAGAGAACAAGAACTTCTCATTTTTGATAGAGAAGAAATGATTTCAGACTAAATGCCATCCCAGGCTACATTAACTGCTGTCTCGCTCAGAGCCCGCTGTCTAGTTGGTCATATAAGGATTGGAGCATAGTTCATTTCCCCACTTGAAAGTCAGGTAGTATTTGCATCACAGCAATTAGGGATACATCAGCAGAGGTTTCTTTTTCTAGACTATAGAAGATACCAGAACCAAAGGCGGCAGATGTGGTATCAAAATCTAGTAAATGAATAGTCATGATCACTTATTAATCCTATTTTAATTCAAAGTAAAATAATTCAAAATCATAAAAGAAAGAGTCCCTAAGCAGTCAAGAGAGCAGAGCCCCGCAGAGTAGGTGGCATGGGTGTTTCTGAAGAATAAATCTTAGTGGGAACACGCTGGGTACCTCGTTACCAGGCAGAGAGTGATAAATTAGGCAGCTCACAGAAGAGCTACAGAAATGATGAGGGAGGTGGAGGATCCATCTAATGAGCAGAGATTAAATTACTGAAATTGGCAGGGCTTGGCTGAGTGGCAAGTGAGGGGAGGAGGAACTGTGCAGGGAATGGAAAGGATGAGTAAGAAGAGGGATGATTTACGAAGACTCACACTGGGCAGTGCTCCTGCCAGCAAAGGGCAGCAGATCATGGGCAGGTCCTGGGAAGTCTCATTGCTGGATCTCTGTAAAACCTGGTGTTGATTTGCAGGGGGAAACTCTCTACCACAGCAGTAGGGTGAAAGCCCTCCTGGCTGAGCACCCAGCTACAGCCAGTGCTGAGGATAGCAGCAATGAGCAGCAGATGCCATGAGGTGTGTGGCTATCCCACACTGCGAGGCCAAAAGCATCAGGTACCTGTGTCTGGGGCAATGCCGGGGAATCGCGGGTTATGATGCAGAATCAGGTTCTGATGCCAGTACAGGTTTGTCAGCTCTAACAGTTTAAACTGGCAAGCGTTGCTGGCTACCAGAAGGTCTTCCACAGAGAAGGGATGAAGTGAGTGGGGTGACAGTGCCTTTGCTCCATGGCCCAAGAATCAGTGTGCGATGGAGAGGGAAAGGCAGAAAATCTCGGCTGGGTAGGGGTCCAGGCTGGGGCTCAGGGGGTGCTGCACCCCTTGGACACAGGGTCGGAGAGGCTAGGCTGGCCATTCCCTCTCCAGGCAGCCTATCTGATTGCTATGGTAACGCACGAGGAGCACCTCAGAGCACAGCATGAGCCAGCTGCCCAAGGTAGAGCTGGGAGGCTGGCACGACTGTGCTGATTCAATGGCATCTTGCCATAGACCATCATCCCTGGCCTGTGAGCAAGCACAGGAGATGTCCTGCATCAGGGGGGGTGGTGCTGTGCAAGGCTGCAGCACAGTGGCCCAGCACACTGCTTGGGCAACCAAGCTGCCCAGCCAGTGTGTTCTTCTGTAGTGGACCATGCAGCTGGTGAAGGGCATTTTAGGAAGCACAGTGTATGTTGGCAGAACAATTTTAATTTGGCCTCCTGATGCAAAGCTGTCAGCAGGCTGAGCTGTAGATGAACCTTATCCAAAGCCCTGGGGTCTGTGTCGTTTGGTAGGTATGTCCCACTCCTTCCCAGTCCAGGATTTGTCCCACTGCTGTAGAGAGTCTTCCAGTGAATGCCAAGTGAGCAGAGCACAGCAACATCAATGGAGGGGTTTAGATGGCAAGGTGGAAAGGCCAGAAGGTGTCCTGGCTGTCCTGCTGATTTCTCATCCTCGGCTGGCTTGCTGCATGATGTCATGATGGCTCAGCATGAGCTCACTGCAGCCAGAAGTGTTGCAGTCCACATCAGCATCAGGACATGTCTGAGCTCTGGTCACAGCTGCCGTAGAGACAGCCTTGTCCTCAGAGCATCAGTGTTGGCAGCTGGGGGCAGGTCTCTGTGTGATGCGCCGCCAGCCTCTCTGAACCTCCAGCCCTGAGCACCGAGACAGAGCAGGGCTATGCTGTGCCTGCACTGGCACTGGGATGTGGACAATGTGCCTTCCAAAACTGGGATTAAAGCCACTGTGTGATCACAGGTGGATCTTTTCCTCCCTCCCTGCCTCTGTGTCCCTTCTGTAGCCAAGCAATGATGTACTCAGCCGCATTGCAAATAGGAGATGGCTTCTCTCCGGCTGCTGCCTTCCCCTTTCCTACCATCACTGCTTTAGCACAGGGTGGAGACAGGCAGCTAACACTGTGTTCAGCGTGGCTTTGCCGCGTCATCCTGTCGTCCGATCAGCAAAGGACTTCCTTTGCAAGCCCTGGTCCTCATTCTGCAAGAGCCGAGATTAGAACAGGAGATTATCCCTGATAATGTGCAGATAGAGCCACTCACCCACTTACAGTGAGTAAGTACATGACAGATGGGATAGGTCCCACAACACCCTTCCTACAGAGAGAACAGCCTGCTCCCGTGCTTATCAGTGAGATGGAGGGCAGCTGTAAGGGGAACTGGAGTCCTGGGCAATAACTGGGGCTTGCAGAGTGGCAGCAGGTTGGTCAGGAGCAGCAGGAGGTTTGATCTTCTGGCCACAGCAAAGCATGACCTCAATGTGCAGCCCCCCCTTAACGGGATACTCATCAGGCTGAGCCCTGTGTAGCCTCCGGGGGCTACAGGTCTCTTGGGCTGCCAGCAGCCCCAGGCTGGGATGGCCACAAGCGTGGTGGCTGCAGCCTTCGTGTTTCTCCATCCACATCTCCTGTGGACAGGCTCCTCCCGAAGGAGAAGCAGGGCTGGCTCTTCCCATGGTGCCGCATGGATCCAGGAAAACAGCAGGCTGCTTGTGAGGAAAAGCAAGGGAGAGGAGGGAGACCCCCAGCACCACAAGCACAGGGAGGATTAGAGGGAGCAAATACATAATTCAAGCGTTCAGCAATGGAAGGAAAATTCCTGGCTTCCATCTTTTCACAGCTTTCCTAAGGGCTGAGTTATCAAAACAGTCACAGCAGAAGCCCCTCCTTCCCCCAGCATTTGCCACAACCTCTCCGATTGCTCATGCAGTTGGAGCCAGGGGCCTTTATGATCTTCAGCCATGCAGAGTTTACAGAAACAGGCTTTAGGGGCTGGTGGGGCCTTGAGGGAGCATCTAGTTTGTTCCTATGCCTGTGTCACCTGTGACTGTGTCCTGGTTTCAGCTGGGATGGAGTTAATTTTCTTTCTAGTCGCTGGTATTGTGCTGTGTTTTGGATTTGGTGTGAGAATAGCGTTGAGAACACTGATGTTTTAGCTATTGTTAAGTAGCACTTATACTAAGTCAAGGACTTCTCAGCTTTCCATGCTTTGCCAACAAGGAGGTGCTTTAGAAGCTGGGAGGGGACACAGCCAGGAGAGCTGACTCAAACTGGCCGAAGGGGTATGCCATACCATGTGGCGTCACGCTCAGTATATAAAGTGGGCAGTTGCCCTGGGGTCAGGGTGGGGGTGGTCGCT
>JAOXJK010000069.1:8268790-8279151 GCA_025774025.1 Xenus cinereus
CCCCCTCCGCGGCTCCGACGCGGGCCTCCAACAGCAGCCGCGAAGGGGCGGCGGGCGCCTGGCTGCGGACGCCGCTGGCCCCCGGGGAGGTGATCACGGCGCAGAGCGGAGCCTTCGAGAGGGACCCGCAGGAGTCGAGCACCACGGACGAGGAGCTGAGCCGGGCCGGCAGCCCGGGGAACCGCGGAGGTAGCAGCGGCAGCAGCAGCAGCACCACGCCGGACTACGGGGAGAAGCGGCTGCCGCAAGCCCTCATCATCGGGGTGAAGAAGGGGGGTACGCGGGCGCTGCTGGAGGCTATCCGGGCTCACCCCGACGTGCGCGCCGTGGGCACCGAGCCCCACTTCTTCGACAGGAACTACGAGAAGGGGCTGGAGTGGTACAGGTGAGGGCGCGGGGGCTCTGGCCACAAAGCACGGGGACCCCCTGACCCACCGCGGGGGGGATAGGGGAGGAAGGATGCGCGTCCCTGCGCGCCGGGACGGGGGGTCCCGGAGGACCGTGGGACAGGAGATCCCCGGTCCCACCCCCCCCCGGGGTGGCCCTGGTAGGTAGCCGGGTGGTGGGAGCGGGGCCCCGGACGATGGCGAGTCGGGGGCCGTGGCGGGTCCCGGGACCGTCGCGTGGGTCCGTGGGGACGTGGCGGGTGCGTAGCCCCACAGCCGAACCACGCTGTCAGGGCAGACCAGGCGATCGCCTTCGTGCCTCGCCTGACAGCTGTCGTGATTTAAAATGCGGTGTCCTGATGGGAAGGCAGAAAACGCGTAAAAACATCCCTCTTCTGTAACTCCTGAGCACAGAGTGCTTGAGCAGAGCGTAGCAATTCAGCTGCGCTTGGTCTAAGATGTGTATAAATAGGTCGGTAATTAATAATTACTGAAATAAACAAGGATGCGAGTTGTTCCAGGTGATGATAGGGGTTTTGAAGTGAAGAAGGGTGCCAGCTTTCATACAAGCTGCAAGGTTCACTTCACAAATAAGATTTACTCTTTATTCAACAAGTTCCGTGTCAGAAAGTTTTTTTTTCCATTGATAAGATCTAATTCTGTTCACGAAGAAATCTCTAAATATTGTCTGACATAGTGTAACAGTTTAAGGGTATCTTATGCTGAAAGTCCTGATTATTAGAAAATACTGGACTGCAGTAATGAAGTGTTAAGTGCCTTGGCAAATCAATGAATTGTGATGGCTTAGGGTTTCTCTCTCTCTTTAAAAATCTCAAAACTAAAAAGAATGCAGTACATTAGTGGAACTTGCAAATTACTAGTATTTTACAGTTAAATTACAGTTAAATTCTGTAGTTTATAGTTAAATGCAACCCATACAAGTTTTTTTATAAGAAATAGTCCGTGGCTAAGCTAAGTTCTGTCTTTCTGTTGTGCTTAGTATGTTAGCTGTTTTAGCTGCTCTGAAAATGAAGGAAAAAATAGAGGCAGCAAGTTAGTTACTGCTTGGATTATCTGGCCACTCTTTACTAAAATAGAGTACATAGTCTTCATGTCAATGGCATTTAAATGTGAGGACCTCCAGGCAATTTTCTGTGGTGGTTGTGGAAGTAAAGTCTTCATAACACTTACATGGTGTAGCATCCACTTGGCTTTGTTAAAATGCTGAGGGATTTTCTTGAGGGACTTCAATAAAGTGGAGATCAGCACTGAGAAAGCGCATTTGTCTCTGAGAGTGTTTTCAGTGTGCTGTACCAACACGGGGAAGGAATAAAGGATTGACTGTGGTTATTGTGTTTATATATATAACTTCAGACACACTATCTTATTTTACTCAGTTTTCCTGCAGGAAAGGCTTGCCTTGAAAAAGAAGTTTAGAAACTTGCTGGAACAGGCTAGAAAGAGGCATATGAAAAGGTTTGGTTTTATTCAAAACAGGCAGAAGAAGATCAAGCACTGAATATGGCAAACAGCTGCTTTTTCATCTTTAAAGTCAGGCTACAAGAAAAGGGGCTAGAGAGTGGGTATAACTCCTCTTGTGGAGTAAAAGGCACACACAGGTTTTCATTTGCAGAATGCATTTTGAAATTTTTCATCCCTGCAGTAGCTCTGTGGTTTGTTTAGCTCATTTCTAGCATCAGTGCTATGTTGCACTGGTAGAGAGGTGGGAAAAGAAAAAGGTTTGATCAGAGCTGATTTGTGAGGGTCCTGGGCAGAGTGGGCTGGGGGATGGATTCTCTGGTCAGGGGATAAATAAATTACTGCTTAATTGCCATCAGGATTTGCCCTGATTGTTTAACCTACACACCTGCCCAACCCAAACAGCTTGCTTCTCCTCAGAAAAGTTTTTCAGCCTTGCTGGGACAGGACACCAGGTCACACAGTGTTGGTGATCTGTGCCTCAGTGGGAGCAACAGGTTTCCCCTGGTGCTGTACCGGTACCAGGCCGTTGTCATGGACCAGGAGCTGGTGCTCTTGGTGCTGTACAAATACTAAGCAAAAATGGAGTGAGGGGGAGAGATTGCCATCCACAGTAGCAGCTATTTCTTCCTGACCTTCTCTGAGATTACCTGATTGAATGCACCTGACTGACTGCTAGCAGCTGTGTCCCGAGTAATTTTTTCTATCCACAGAAATGTCAATTTTCTTTAAGCAAAGAAGCAACTGTTGAAGTGTTTATACCAGCATCTCCTTACAGTGACTTCTATCACTGGTTTATATTTTGCATATAACACTTCTTTTTATGCATTATAAACTGTTAGCTTTTAATACTATCAAGTTTTTTCTTACGAAGTGAAATAAGGAAACAGCAGCCCCTCGGGATTCTTTGCTTTGTTATTCAGTGGTGAGAATATCTTTTACTCTGGCAGAGCTGTGGGGAAGAGAAGCAGTTTCCTCACCTTGGTTTCTCCATATGTAAAATGGAGACAGCACCTAAACGCCACCATTTCTTTTGTGTGTCTCACGCGGCGTTATTCATGTCTTGAGGTTAGTCGGCTATGAACGCTGTGTCCGGGATCTATATCGGGACAGTAGTCAGAGGCTGAAGTTGGTGCAAATATAGCTTTCTGCCTGTTGGCTGGTGCAGCATGGCAAGCCTGTTACACCAGCTCTCTGCAGTCTGTTCTGTTTTCCTGCTAACCTTTAGGGAAAGCTGTGCTGTCTGTGGTTGCTTCAGCTCTGCAGTCAAAGTTTGTGTAGAAATTACTGAACTGAGGTCTTCCTGCACACATACTGATGTGAGCTGGGTCGACGGCTTCTTTCGGTTGGGTAGTGTTACGCTGCCAGAATTGTTGGTGTACTTGTAATTTGTGATTCCGTACATCCTAATGTTGGGCTGTCTGAAGGAGAACTTCAGTGATACAGCTTTCTTTAAGCTGCACTTCATATCCCCATGTACTTTAAATTTTGTTGATAAATTTCCTAGCTAGCTCTCTTTTCTTTTTTTCTTAATGCAACATGTAACTTGACTACTATTGAACAGTGTGTTACAGGCTGAGTGGGAAGTGACTTTTAGCCTTTCCTTTTGTTAACAGTGTGGCAATACCTTTCTCTGGTGTATGTATTACTTGCGTATCTTCATCTCGCCCTCTTAAGTCCAGGACACTGATAGCTGGCAGTAAATATTATCTTCAGTGATGAACTTGGCTGACTTCACCCCTTACAATATGCCAGAACTTGGTCCCACTGTGGCCAAAGGTTGTGGCAAGGAGCAGGTTCCTGCCTTTCCTTTGGAAGTTGCTGGCAGCTCTTTTTCACTCACTCGTTCCTTCTAAACCACAGGATGCGCCGTCATTCCCTGTAGGAACTGCTGCTGATTTTTAGCCAGTGCCAAGTGTCCTCCTGCTCCCTCACACGCCCAGAGCAGCTCTTGTTGACCACTGAGCCCAGGCACTGGTAACCCCCCTGCGTGTACACTGTGGCCAGGCTGGACCGGAGGCGTTTGCATGGGTGACATGCTCTCTCCATCACGATGCTCATGCCTCAGTGGGCATGTTCCATGCTGTGAGCTCTGCCCCGAGCTATCCTGAAGTTGGAAATGAATTGTGAGAGCCTTTCTGAGAGTGCAACAAGGACAGCAGAACGATGGCAAGACTTTGGACACCTCTAAGCACGGAAGGAATTTAGCTTACAACTACAAATGCTCATTACCAGCACAAAAAGAAGCAGCATCTGGAATATGAGTGACTTTCTTGCCTGGGCAGGAAACAAGGGTGCACAAACATGAGAGGATTTTGTGGATAACGGGAACTGCAAACTGCCCACAGTGTTCGACACCTGGACTGGTTTGTCACCTTGCAGTGCTGGAGGCCGTGGTTTGGTGTCTGCTCTGACAGCCGTTAGGCCATGTACCAGAGGGCTGGACCCGGGGTCTGCAGAGGAGCCCTGGCTTCGGTGTGGTCCTCGGTGGCTTTATGTGACTAGAGAAGAAGGGGAGGCAATTCTCTTGGCTTTGCACAGTTGCTGTGCTGCCCCTCTGCCAGGGGTTTCAGTGGTGGGATGGCTTCCCGTGTGCAGACATTGACCCATCCAGATGCTCAGATGCTGCTGGTGAACAATCTGGAGGTGTCAGAAGAGAAATGCTTTCAGGTGGCTGTCTGAAGAGAGCAGGGGCTTTTAGCACTGGGACAGCTGGTGCTTTAGGTGGGTCGTTTTGCTGGTGTGAATGCCCGGCACAGTAGACCTCAGCACTTTGGCATCTCCATAGTTCTCTGAGCTGAGTGGAATGGCCCAGAGTCCACCGTTCCCGGCTGCCTGCAGGTTCAGCACAGGGAGCTGGTTCAGTTTTGCCCGGTCACACTTTCAAGGCTATCTCGACATCCTATGTTTAGCAGAAAACTGGGGATTCATAATGGTATTTTGAAAAAAAATTTGCAGTTTTAACAAAAATATGATCTCCACAAAGCAAAGAGAGTGCCTTATAGTGGTGAGCTTAAATTGTGGAGTTTTAAAGTTCGCTGATTTGAATATTATTCCAAATAGTCAGGAGTTGAATTCTACGTGTACATGCACATTGTTTTACTCCTTGCCTCCCTCTCAGTGGAGCCTTCACAGAGAAGCTGCAGCAATGTCTCTCTAATTAGACTCTGTTCCTCTCGCTCTGCCCTAGGCCTCTATACGTTAAGCACTTATACAGGGCCGTAGCTTTATGCGTGGAGTGGTCCCATTGCAGCCACTGCAGGGAGCAGTCACCGTGACAGGCAATGAAATGGTTTGCATGCCTAATGCTATTTTCACCGCCTGTCTGGGTTTTTTTGGAGCGTTCTCCCTAACAGTCAGGCCTGTGTGTTATTCTGCGAGCTGCTACCCTCGTACAAATAATGAATAATACCATGACAGGGAGCTCTTCTGCCAGTAATAAACATGTGCTCTCGAGCCAGCGGTTCCAAGGAGCAGCTGGCTGTGGCTGCGGAGCCAAAGCTCTCAGTCCTGTCCCTGCGGACATTAAACTCGTCTGTATCGGGGAAGCGGCTGTCGTGCGCTGTTATCGCTGTAACGGGCTCTGTTCCTCCCGGGGGCTGCTCGCCATCTCACCTGCCCTCCTGCTGTGCTGGTCTGGAGGCTGGTCCTACCTCAGAGCACCCGGCTTCTGCCACCCCGGCTGCAAACGGTGCCGGTCGTGTCCGAGGATGAGTGAGGAGACCCCCCTGTGGCATCCCTTAACAGCTGTCGGACAGCAGTAGCTTGGGGCCGTTTCGGCCTCGGTCCCACACAGCGTGACCCTCACTGTGATCTGTAATTGTGTTGTTGGGTAATGCTCGTGCCTCTCCGATCAGCTCAGGGTAGTCAGAAAATCAAACCGCTTCCATCAGCGCAGTGAGTCTGTGCTGATGGGCACTACGGGAACACCTGCAGCGGACGGATAGATCGGGGTTTGCTGCTAATGACGGGCACCGCCGCAGAAGCCCGGCAACTGCTGTATTTCTCTGCAAAAGGCTTTCCCGGTGTACTGTGCCCTTTGCACTCCTGGCAACTTAGGAAAAGTGTATTGATTTTTTTTTTTTTTTTTTTTTTTTTTTCTGGGACCTGCTGTGAGTTGGCTTTTACTGAAATGTAGTGACTCAGCTGCCCTCCCTTCTCTGTGGATCCAATGCATTGGGATTAATCTGGCTTGAAGGCTGTACGAGTATTTCCATGTAACACAGCTCTTTCAACACTTGGTCTCCTTCACCTTTCCTAAACCTTTAGGTCTGGGTGAGATCCTACATGTGCGCTGTTTTTTCTAGCCCCAGTCTTCCATGCAGAGCAAGCACACGTGTGCAGCACCGACCTCCCACCGAAGCCTGGGTCCAGCTCTCAGTAAAGCTGCTGGAGCGTCTGAGCTGACCTGGGTTACAGGCTGGAGGCTGTGAGCCACGGGTGAGGTTCTTTGCTGGTCGGTCCATATGTTTCCCCCTATCTAGGGGCTGGAGAGAGGCCACTCCAGCATCAGGCATGGATTTCTTTCTATGTCCAGAGTGTGCCAGAGCTGGGGGTCTCCTGGTCTCTGCCCCTGCCCTGTGTGCTGGGCTGGGGGAGCCCACCCTGCACTCTTGCTGGGCAGCAGTCTTCTCCCTGCCTTTCTGCTCAGTTTCAGCCCGAGGGATGGGATGGAGGAATGAATCGTGCCTCTTTGCAGTGGTTTATCACCTGATGATGGTTATCCACAGGCTGCTCGATTGTAGCCATGGGAATGGCAGCTGCTTTCCGCACCCGCAGCCCCTCCACGCTGTGCTTGCGCTTCTTGCAAAGAGAGTGAGAGAAGCGCGAGGGGCAACGCGCTGGCAGGGGGGAGCTCGGCAGCACCCGCTCCTGCAGAGCCGGTCGCTGCTTCTGCCTCCCTGTGAAATGTGTTCGCTTGCAGGTGATGAGGGAGGCAGCACAGCTGCCTGTTGAAGCCCCTTGGCAGCCCCAGCAGGGATGTGGCCGGCACTGCTCGCTTGGCAGGGCCGGGGGGGGATGCAGCAGGGCCACGTCCCACCACCGCACCCAGCTGGGTCCTGCCCTGCTCCCCTTCCAAGCCTTGGCATGAGCACGGACCCCGCGAACTGGAGCAGCCCGGCCCTGGTTATGAACCCAGGGCTCAGAAAATCAGCCGAGCGAGGCAAAGATGCCTCTTCCGATTAACTTTTGGAGCATCCCTTGGAGCGTGTAGGGAACCGTCATATGTTGCCAGGCCTGAAATACGCTAACTGTTGCACTCTATTTTCAAGAGCACTCTTTCTGTGGGATTTTGCTCAATAATCCACTAAGTAAACACTACAGTGCTTTGCTGCTAATAGTTTGTGTTATTTGTAGTGTCAAAGTTTGTGAGCTTTGCTCTGTGTGTGAACACAGTATCGCTCGAGCATGTAGATGCTACAGAAAATCCAAAAATAGGCCCGGGGAAAAACAGCCCCCTTGGAAAGGAGGAAGGCAAAGAGTCAGTTGGTTGCATTCATGGGTTTAAATGATGAGCCTGACCCCCACTCGGTTTCTGATTTAGCGAGGGTTGTTCTGCTCTGTTCGAAGCCCAGACTAGCAAAGGAGGAACAACAGGTTCTCAAAGAAAGTTACGGACAAAGGCTTTTGATTTTCAAAGTGAAAATTCTAGCACAAATTGGTGACACCTTGTATCGAGAGAGGTCGGAGTCTTTTGCTTTTCATGGATTTCTCTTACCTCTTGTTGTCATGGGGACTTCTTTTCCCTGAGTCATTATATCATGCACTTCAGCAGAAATTTTATTGCTTTGGGGGCTGGAGAGGCTCATGTGGGACATTTCTCACTGCTCGTGGTGTAATACACAGAGGTAATCTCTTTCAAATGATTTTTGCTTGAAGTGGTTTCAATGAATTGAGAAGGGTACGAGTATGAATGAATGGCTGAAATGTTTGTACTGAGTTCAGGTGAGGAACATGCACTATCAAACTTTCCAGAGCATTAAGTGTGGATATTATAATTTCACTGTCGTGTGTATGTAGGCAGCAGTCCATTTCATCCTTTGTATTCACTTTTTCAGAAGTATTATTTAGGATTTGAAGTGGCTTAAATTAGTTTCCCCTCCCTTTTAAAAAGTTTAAAAGAAAACCCTAAATTATAAGACTCTTTTCAGTCACAGTGAGAAATTACTGTTTAGATCGAAGGCATGGGGGTCAGCCCCAGCAAAGCGTGGTGTTGCCTTTGCTTCTGGTGCATGGGATGTAGAGAGGTCCAGGCAGGATCGGTCCCCATGACCTGTGCCGGGAGCAGCTCAGCCTCCCTGCGGATGCCAAAGTTGGCCGTGAGCGACAGGGCTGCAAGAACCTCTTCTCAGACCTCTGCTGTACACGTAATGGCATGTGACCACCACTTTCCACTTATTCGGGGGACACCGGTGTGTGGGAGTGCATGGTCAGGGCGCCCCTTGCCTGCCGGGGTCCCGTCCCTCGCTGTGACCCGAGGTGAGGATCCCCCAGGAGCCCCACGTGCCAGGTAGCTCCTTCCCACGCAGGTTCCTGCCCAGCCGTCTGTTTGTTTGTTTAGATAGCTGCTGTTTCCAAGCTGAAGCAGAGTACTTAAAAGCCAACTGTTTGAAGGCTGAGGAAAGGATTCGTATTTATGGAAAAAAGAAAAAAAAAAAAACCACAACACAAAACCAACCTCAAAAAAAACCCTCCAACCTGTTTTTTCAAATCTCTTCTTTCCATCCCCAGAGTCAACACACCAATTTAGTAAATGTTGCAAGGCGCACTATTTTCCCCCTTGTCATATTATACATCCAAGCATCAAGGATGGATCATAAACTTGCTCTTTATGGCTTTAACATTTCAATTGCTAGTCACATTTTATGTAAATGAAGGTATTTACCTTGACAAGCTCTCCTGTGAAGTACAGTACTTCTTTAAAGAATTTATTTGGCAATATAAACAGGCCAAATGCTGAGGGTGGATGCAAAATTCACAATTGATTTTTACAGCTAAGTAATGTAGGATCCTCCCAAAATATACTCGTGGCTGTCTCCTCCAATCTCATCAGTGCCTTGGAGAAACTGAGGCAGGGGCACTGGGGGGAAGAGGAAATAGCAAAGGGACACCAGTTATAGCCACAGACCTACTAAACAGAGCTGGCTTTGGATAAAAATAACTCCATCTGCCAGACTTTATTTTGTATTACAGAGATTGCTGTAACACATTTCAAGCCAAAATCTGATTTCCATTCCCTCCAGAGCCAGGCTGCAGTGGACTTGGCCCCCTCCTTTATTAGCGGGTAATCATTTCGGATCCGAGTGGAGCAACGTTGCTCCGGTAGCCTGAATTTACAGCTCTCCTTTGTTTTAGAGCATATTTCCTTTCATCTTGCATTGAGATGGGTGCAGTAATATAATATACTTTCTATTAGTGTTCATCCACATCTGCAAATAACTTTATTTCAGCCTCAGCTCTGCCCTCTCTGTATTTGTTCTTGATGGACATTCATATAATTAAGCCGAGCAGCGAGCACGTTCATGGAAAGTGAATATCAGCGTCAGAAGCACGTGTTAAATTCGCATTTGGATTCAGCAGCTGATGGCACGAGCTGCCATCACCCAGCCAAGGAAAAGACAAAACCACCCAATCTGTGTAACGCCAACCGCAAGGAGGCACCAGCTCCAGAGGCTCTGGGGGCTCCCCCAGGTGCTCCCACACCACGGGGGGGGGGTCCCGCTGCCACCCCCATGTTCAGGACCCACCTCTGAGCCCCTGAACACAGGAAGAGGAGTCGCTGCCTGGCTCTCCTGTGGGTAGCAGGGGCTGCAGCACTCGGGCAGGTTATTAATTGTGAATTACTCGGCTCCGGTCCCACTTGTTTAAAAACAAACTGACCCTTTTACATCCAAAGCGCTGACTCATGAGATGCTGATGGCAGACCGTGGATCCTAAAGTCGTTGCTGCTGGAGGTCTTTAATTGGCCTTGGGTTCATCCCCGCTTGGTCTGTCCCCCAGGGAGTGCCAGCATTGATCCCACTGCCGCTCACCTGCACTGTCAGCACTCACACCTCTGGGCTATTTCTGGGCTATTTATTTGGACTGTATTAATCCCAAATCACCAGCTGCTGCCTCTACTCTGCCGCTCTGTGGTCTGGCACTTGCAGAGCCAGGCCATACACAGAGGGGACAGAGCACCCAGGAAAACGCTCTGCCTTTTTTACCTCATCAGTTAAAAACATACAGAAAGGCAAACTGCTGCAATCAACAGAGGAGCACAAACTCGAGAAGCTCTAGGGGAGCTGGACAGTGTGATGGGGAAGGTGCTTTAGCTGGTGTGGTGGAAGATAGGTAAACTAAAAGAGAGGAGACTTAGATTAGATCTCAGGAAGAAATTCTTTCCTGTGAGGGTGGTGAGACACTGGAACAGGTTGCTCAGGGAAGTTGTGGCTGCCCCATCCCTGGAGGTGTTCAAGGCCAGGCTGGATGGGGCTTGGAGCAACCTGGTCTGGT
>JAOXJK010000069.1:8279164-8354541 GCA_025774025.1 Xenus cinereus
CAGGCTGGATGGGGCTTGGAGCAACCTGGTCTGGTGGGAGGTGTCCCTGCCCAGGGCAGGGGGGTTGGAACTTGATGGTCTTTAAGGTCCCTTCCAACTCTAACCACTCTATGATCCTATGTAAGAATAGTGGCTGGTGCTGGCTACTGACCTGGTTTGTGAGCAGGAGGGGATTAAACATGCCCAGGGCCCAGCAGAGGAGGGGAGGCACTTGGCAGCGTTCTTGCTCACCAGTCTTCATTAATGGCTACATGTGTGTTCCCCCCACCGGGCAGCTGGGCTGGATAGGGCAAACACTCGACAGGGGCCCAGGGGAGCCCAGGAAGTCCCCGGCCAGTGGCATGGGCAGTACCTGGCTGCCACCCTGCCCACCTCCCCCTCATGACGGGCAGAGAGCCCCGGGCTGAGCGGTCCTGACCCAAGATGGGGGATTGGTCCTTTCCCGGAGCCGCTCTTTGGGATGCTCTTCCACCCGCTGCCACCCGGTCAGCTCTGCTGGTGAATGGGCGTAGGAGGAGGGCACGCAGGCAGCGCTGCTGGGTCTGTGACACACGCCTGGATCAGGAACAATAAAGGTTCCTTACTCAGCTCAAAATCCTCCAGAAGCCCCCGAAAGAAATCAAAGCACTGTGGAAAAATAGCCCGAGGCAATAACTTCATTGGTAAACTAATGCATCTCACTGAGAATTTCTAAGACCCAGCAAATCATAATGCAATTTCCTATGCAAAAAGGGTTTATCTCTATCTAAATATTATTCTGCATCGTTACTCATTGTAAGGAAGCTATTGCTCTCCTAGGTTAACTGATTGAACTTTGGAAATAAAGCTGCAAGCTTATCAAACAGAAGGGAGCTTGACTTTTATTGCTCCTAAATTGTAGTGATATTGTTAGATGTGAGTAAATGTATACTCCATTAGAAAATATTAAAGTTTTATACTACTTTAGAATTAGAAAGATTAAAAGAGGCATTTCTGCAGTCTAGCCCACCATGAAATTGGAGTCTATTTGGTATGTAAAATGTGTAATACAAATAGCCTAACAATTAATGACAAAGGAAGAGCTGGGATGGATTTAAGGCTCAAACTAGCCTGGATTTCTTGAGGCTGGAGTGGCAGCAGGGGAAATGTGTTATTAGATCATTACAGGCTTTTCTGCTAGAGCCACTGCTGGTAAAGTTACATCAAAGTGTTTTATTATTACTCTGTTTCCACATAATATTCTGAAACACTCTCGTCTTGGGATGCGGTTGTCTCTGTGGGAGGCCATCCCTGTCTCTGCCACAGACTGGTTCATTTGGAAAACCTGAACAGAAATTCTTCAGCCATTTTTTGCGGTAGGCAACGGTGAGAAAGTGCTTTCCTATTGCCGGAGTGTTTAAGGAGCTCGTTTATTAACGTTGGAGTTCAAAGCTGCTGACTGCAGTCAGGGTAATGTATTCAGGAGTGGGGGATTCCTGCTGGCCGAGGTCCCTGCAGGGCACCACGGTGGATGCAAGTCTTCTGCTGCCTGGTTTGAGGTCCTTCCCCAGGGTAACCCACCGAGGCACTTCCCAGCGCGGCTCTGCCAATGCCCCCTATTAACTTTTGCTAATGCTTAGAGTGCATCACAGGCTGAGGAGAGTGTGAAGTTCCTTGCTGCGCCCAGAGGGTGAGGATTCGGGATGCTGGTGTAGGGAGGGACTGGGAGGCTCTGCAGAGAGGCGGATTTCACCCTGTGGCTCTGTCCTCCAGGGAGCTTGGGGAGAGCTCAGCCCCCAGTTACCCCTACGGCGGGTGCACGGTGCTCTGCAGGAGCCAGCGGTGGGAAAACCCTGCAGCTTCTCCTGCAGCTCTGCTGGCGGAGGGTCTCTGCAGACCTTCCCCTCCTGTCCGCTAGTGTCGGTGGCCAGGAGGAACCTGGGCACTGTGCAACCCCATTGGCAAACCCATGCAGCCTGGCTGTACCCTGTTTTATTTTTTTTCCAGGGAGGAAAAAGCAGACTGAGGTACCACAGGCTGTTTGCTGTGTCTTTGGGATGCAGATTCAGGGCCTGCAGGTGTGGTGGTGCCAAATTAATGCTGTGTGGTATTATATATTATATATATAAATTCCATTTCTAATCCAGATTTTCTCCAGGAACACCCCCTTGCACTTTATGTCGCAGTTATTTTGTACATTGGTGCCTCTGTGCTTAAATGTACAGTGCTGAATATGTGGCTCCTTCTCCATTAACAGGATTTATATCCTTGGTGTTTCTTGCTGGATGACTTAGTATTGTAATGAAGAACATGGATGCTGCCTTAATTAAAATGCAACCCCCTACATTAATATATACGTTGCCACTGAAAATTAAGGTTCACTGAAAACTGTGCATTAAAAAGCTTGTGGCAGGTTTAACTGGCAGGGTGTGAAATGGGAAGTGATTTGGGATGAAGTGCCCCAGCTCTGGAGCCCAGCCATGCGGGACTGCGCTCAGCCTGCCGCAGGGACCGGGGATCACAGCTGCCTTTGCAGCCCCCTAATCCTGCAGGCAGCTGCCCACTCCCCTGCCTGTCCCTGGCAGACCCCAAAACTGCCCCAGGGTGCTTGGTGCCCATGAACCTGGTACCCCGGGGGCTGCTGGAGCTCCTCTGGGTGCTGCTGCCTGCCCGCAGGCACCGTGGGCACCTTGCCCTGCCCAGCCTTGCCCTGCGCTCAGCTGCAGGTGGGAACTGGCACCGGCCACGGTGCTCGCTCCCAGGCTGTTCTGTTTTACTGGGGAGGTGCAAAGCAGTTTAATGAACCAGAGAATTTGTTCCATAATATTACTGTAAAAAAAAATAAAATATTGTAAATGCAAACATTCCTGACTCCTTCTCTCCGAGTGTTGTGCATGCATCACTGTTGGCAGTATTATCAGTTATGAAGATATTTTGCATTTGAGGATTTGTAGTTTCCAGGCCCATGAATATTCAGGCTCCAGTTTGCCCTTTCTCTCTGTGCATTGCACCGATCCTTTCCTTTCCTTTCCTTCACTCCTCTTTTTTTCTTTTTCTTTTTTTTTTTCCAGCAGATTCAATTAGTTCTATTTGCTGCTTTAGCAATAAAACAATTCCCTCTGTGGCATTAAAATGAGTTTCTTTCATTATTTCATTTGGCTTCTTGTTATATGTTGAAGGAAAGGGAGGGGGCTCTGCTTATTGTCTGCCCCGCTTCGCAGGGGCGGGCTGCCAAGCCGAGGATGTACTTGGACACTGGATGTACTTGGGGCAGCATTAAGAATTAATGAAGGGCACTTGCTAGGGCAGAGGCACGGGATCCTCACTGACAGCTGCTTTCAGAGCCATGGGTAAAATTTGACTGATCCCAGAGAGACTTTTGATAGGATTTTGGCACCCGAGTGACCGAGCTGGCCTTGAACACACTGGGCTTCTGAACGCGTTCAAGGAGTTGGGTCTGATCGGTTCTCAAGCACACAGAGCCTTTGCATTAGCTGTTGGTAATGAAATGCAGAGACTGAGCCCGTATTTGTTTTAGCTAAGGCACAAGTTAATCTGAGCTGAAATATCAGTTTAAACCCAGCAGATCCATTCGCAGAGGCAGCGTGGGCAGTGGCTGGTGCACGGCTTTGGGGGCTGGTCAAGGGTCCTGGTCCTGTTTTCTCCCAAAGCAGAGCCCAGCGTGGCGCAGGAAAGCACACAGGCATCGTGAGAGCCAGAACAACAGTGATTATGTGGGCAGGGTATACAAATAATTACATGTAATGCCAGAATTCTCTCGGTAATCTGCTCTTGGAGTGCCCTTTCGGGGGGCTGAGATGGCGTCAGGTAGCCGTGTAGCGCTAACAGACCCATAAATCATTCTCGTTTCACACTGTGCTAAACACAAATCATATTAGTTACAACGCTGAAGAGCGTCTAAGTAGAGAAAAGAGAAAGGCAAGGTAGAAAGAGGAAGCTGGATTTAAATCTAATTGCTTTTCCGTGTGTGTTTCGCTGCTGTTTGGCTGGGACACGATGGCACGCTGTGGAGAGGGAGCCGGGGACCGGCACGGGGAGGGAGGTGGGAGCCATGCTCTGTTCCTCTTCTGCTCCTCTTGGATGGTGAACAGCCAGTGTGGGTGCTAAAGGTGGATGAGAGGAGACGTGGCTTTGTGTATCCTTCTTTTTATTTAAAAAAAAATTACTTTTCCTCTTCCTTCTGTGACTTGGGTAGGTTAAAAGAGTTGTGCTGGTTCCAATTCCTTTTTCATTATGAGATTAAATCTAGAACCAAATGAGAATTTCCAGGCTGGTGGAACGGCTGTGACCCCCCGGGTCTGACGAGCGCCCGACTTTTTGGAGAAAAGTTTTGTGCTTTTCCTCTCCCCATGGAAAGGCACAAGCCCCTCTGCAGCGGGAAGCGGGGTGGCCAGCGGTGCCAGCTGCCTCCAGAAGGAATCGTGAAATCGGGGAGGGAATGGGCAGATCCTGGGGAAACCTCGGCTGGAGGCTTCGCCGGTAGGATTGGTTATTAACAGCAAGCTTCAGTGGGACAAAGTAAAGGAGCTTAAAAAGGAAATATGTCTATTTGGGATGGAAAACCGTTTTAAACGGAAGAAAAATTAGAGCGTGCAGCAGGGTAAGCAGGACTGCAAAGTTAAGTAATTAATCACACCGGTTGTAACTTGGAAAGGAAATAAATGTGATAAAAGGATTTGTCTGAGTAGATTACAGGCAAATTAGAAAAAAAAAAAAAAGGAGGGGTCATCATGAACTTGGGAATTGTGCTCTTCAGAAATCTTCAATCATCCTCACAATCAATTCTGCATTTCCTTAATAGCGGTGTGAAACATGGCTCGCTCTGCATTGTCTTAGATTAACCGCTAACTGCAAACCGTACATTAAATGAAGTATTGAATATTTGTCTCTCAACAATACACTTGGAAATTGTTTATTTCTCTACTAGGTCTTCTGCAATGCATTTAGGTACTGTAACCTAAATTGTAAAATACAGACTTGCAATGCCTGCACTCGATACCCTGCCAGTGCCTGGCCCCGACGGCGGCTGCACCGAGGACCCACAATTACAGGATTTCTTCTCTTGTAAACGGATTGTTTGTTTCTGGAGACAATTACGCTGACTTTATTATACAACGTATGTTTCTCTGCAACAAACAATCTGCTTTATGGGTTTTCTTAGTAAAATACCAAGCCACTATGCTCACTAATATGATTCAATTGTATTGTGTTATCTGACCTTTAAGGAACTTGCAATCTATAATAACATGGTTCTACAGCAGATCCACTAGTAAAAAGCCTTGGCTTCTGGGAAATTCAGTCTGCAAATAAGTGGAGCCCGGGTATGAAAGGAATAACAAGGCACTTTAACCCCTTGGCTGCTGGCCTGCCTGGGGTGGTTTTTGCCGTCCCTGCGGTGAGGTGCTGTAGGGGTGTGTGTGCACGCGGAGGCTGGGGGTGGGAGGGTGGCTCAGTGCGTCCCGTCCCGGAGCACCCGGAGCTGGAGCCTCTCGTCCCTATCCCCAGAAGCGTGGGGATGTGGAAGGGATGTGGAGAGGACGCAAAGGGGACCTGGTCTCGGCCAGCGGAGCCGCGATGCGTCGGCTGGGCTGAACGGGCAGCTTCTGCACAGAGCCGGTCGCCCGTGCCTTCGTCCACCCGTGCCCAGCGCTTGGCAGCGGATGGGCGCAGGCTGTGTGCTGCTGTGTTCGTGTACGGTGGCACGGAAATGATTAAGGCTGGTATCATCCCTGCCCGCCCACCCGCTCCCGTCTGTTCACTTCACTTCGGGCGCCCTGCCACGCGCGGAGGCACCGGCAAGCTCCTCTGCGGACGGGGTAGCCCACGTGCGGCCCCTCGCCCTGCCGGCGGTGCGGGGGATGTTGTGACCACCAGTGCCAGCTTCAGGCTGCTGCCAGACAGTGTGGGACTGCCCTCCTGATCCAGCGCACCCCAACCTCCATCCCACTTTGTCTGCTGGAGGGACACCTTGCTGCAGCCAGTTGACCCCACGCTGTGGTGGAAGCTCAGGAGCCACGCCACCACATGCCCACATCAGCCCTTTGCCCAAGCTGTCCTTCTCCCACCCCTCATTAATCAACTAGGTGTTTAGAAGAGGTCTGCAGGCTTTGCTTTTGGCCAAGGCTGGAGTCATGCCCTGCTCATAAGTCAAATAGCCCGGTCTCCTTGGGAAGGGATTTCCCATCCGCTAGCTCTTGCTGCTGGTCCCCTCTGCATCTGTCCCAGCATGAGGGGGAGGACCTCAGGCCCATGCATCACACAACACAGTGAGGATCCATCAGGGAAACCCAGCGTGACAGGGCTGTTCACTTCCCCAGGGCCAGAAGGGTCCCTGGGCAGCTCTGCCGTGGTGTCTCTGCCCAGCAGGCAGCAGCGGGGTCTCCATTCCATGCCCTGTTTGGTTGCGTTTCCAGCCCACTAATCACTCTCTAATCACGCTGATTGCTTCTGTCTGACCTCCCTCCACGGCAGTAATGCTTCTCCTAAGAGGCATTTGAGTGATTTTATTTAGCTAAGTGAAAGATGGGGCATAGTCAGAAATCTGTTAGACCCAGGAATTGGCAAGAGACTGGGAACTGGAACAGAGAAAGAAGTACTTCAGAAGTTTTTAATGACTGCTTTCTCAGAAGCTGGAGGACAACCTGTGTCTAACTCTGGGTGTCGGGTTTTTAAGAAAGTTTTCTCAGCCCGCTGCATGCACTTTTGGCAGAGATCTTTGTGAAATAACTTTTCCACCGAGGAACAGGAGATCAGAGAACCGTTCCCTTTAACGCTCGAGTGTGCATGAACTTGCGGGGATATCGTTTGAGGCTCTGTTAACCTTGTTAAAGGTCACTTTTTGATCCCGTCAAATACCCTCTTTACCTGGAGATAAGATTTAAAAATGAAAGACGAAAGAGAAAGAGCTTAAGAAAGAAGGAGAACCTGGAAGCTCACTGAGATCACCCGCGCCGGGCTCGTGGCAGGGGAGAGATTAAAGCGAGCGCTGGCACAGCCAGGGAAATGGTCGTGCGGGGTGGGAATGGAGCAGGAAGGGAGCAGCTGGGGCATCTCCTGGGCTGTGGAGCATCCCCTTGGCATGGCTGGGGCTGGGAACACTGACCGTCCTGTGCCCCTGGTGCCCCCCTGCCCTGCCGTAGTGGCTGCCTGTCGCCGCCGTCGCCGCGGTGCAGAGGCGCTGGCGAAGGAAACCGCGCCGGGCCAAGGTCGCGGCTGAGGTCAATAAATAATACATGACAATTAATCTTAGAAACCTGTGACTCGGGGGAGAAAGGCGAGGACACTGCGGATCCTGAGCCGGGCTGTCAGGCGGATGCTTTTGGCTCCATGTCAGCCCGGGCAAGTCAATGAAAAATAAGCCTGTGCCGGGACGCCGTGAGTCGGTGGTGAGTCACTCGGCACGGCAGGCACGTTCCCAGCGCCGGCGGCAGCCGGGTGCCACCGGTGCCCTCCCCGGTGTGCAGGGAGGTGGGTGGCTGTTGCTGCCCGGGCAGGGGGTGCTTGTCTCCACTCCCCCGCAGGGTCCCGGGGTGCCACTCCGCCTTCACGTGCGCCAGCTAGCCGTGAGCCCTCTGCGCCGGGGGGCTTTTCGGCAATTGTTTGCCTTTTACAATCAATTCCCATTTGAGATGTTTTAAAATGTATAACTGTCTCCTTGAGACTACAGCATTCAGCAGGTGGTAACACTCAAAGCCTTTTTTTTTAATCTGTAGTAAGGATTTACAAAGGAAACCTTGACTTTTAGATTGATTTTTAAATAAGCATATATTTAGCTGTTAGTGCTTGAAGTACATATTGGATTATATTCTTCTGCAAACAGAATATTCTAATTGATCTTGCTAATAAATAATGAAAGCCAGCCCTACTACATATAATTCAAGGTTACACTGCATTTCTACCAGCAGCACTGGGGAGTTTTTTAATGCTTAAAAGATTATTTCTTTGAAAAGGGAAAAAAAAAACCCCGTGTGTGTGTGTGTGGAGGAAGACTAAATGCTGAGCTTTTCTGTAGAATTCCCTTTTGTTATTTTCTAAAATGTAATTAGCAAGTGTCACCATTATAGACCCTCATATACATATAAAACTAAACTTGAAAGCCGTTCCTCCTCCCCGGCAGCTGCCCTCTCAGGAGTGGCTGCAGGCGAGGGCGCGCGGCTCAGCCCTGGGCTCCTGCGGTGGCAGCCGGTGGGGTGTGATGGGGCCAGACCCCTCCTGTTCACACGCCACGTCGTTGGGTACAAACAATAATGGCAAGTCTGCATAAATCATCAGGACGGGGCCGCTGCTGGCTCCTGGAACGTGAGATCAGCTGGAGAATCAATTTTAATGTTCAGCCTCCTATCGATCAGCGCCGTGATGGGTCGCTTGGCTGTGGCGTGAGCAGCTTCAAGGAGCCTTCGCTCTGGGACGGGTGCGGGTGCCTTCACACCCCGGGGAGAAGGAGCTGAGGTCTGGCACTGCACCAGGAGCTCGCACAGAGCTCTTTGCTCCGGCCCCCAGGGACCTTCCAGGGCTCTCTGCGGGGACATGGGGACCGGGGCCATCCCTGTGTGCTCCCGCATCTTGCTGAGGGCCAGGGTCCAGCAGCCGAGGCTGTTGCAAAGCACAGAGCCCCTGCAGCTCAGCTGCCCCCTCCACTGCACCACGACCAGGGGGGTAACTTTGGGGTGAGGTCGTGAGTCAGGCATAGCCACAGCTTTGGTGCTGGTGCAGAACTGCCTTTCTTTGTCAGCTTGTGTCCTGCTCCAGACATTTTTTGGCAAGTCTGGAGACCACCCTTTGCGTTGGCTCAACAGAGCCCAGCAAATGACCGGTGACAGAAAGGCCATGCAGAGCTCGGTAACTCAGGGGAGCTGGGTTATTACGGTTTGCAAATGTTGTGCAGATTCTCAGCTTGTAGAGCAGGCATTAATCACTCAGTGACATTGCAATTACCATACAGGATAGGGCATTTATTTGGCATTTAACATGTAATTAGGGGAAATAACTATTTCTTCCCCATGCTAAGGAAGTGCAAATTGCAAACGGCCAGATTTGACCTGGTGAGTTTATGTAGCTCAGCTGCATTGGCTTTGCCACAGGGCAAAGAGCTTTTTTGTCCAGCTAAGGTGAAGTCTGCTATTAAAGCTGACATTGGTAGCAGCCGTCCCTGCTGTGTACAAAAGCCTCCCACCTGCTGGAGTGACAGCAGTGACCAGAGTGGTGGGGAGAGCAGGATACCTTACAAGTGGTCATTGTGGGGACAGGTCACCAAGCCCAGAATCCTGCCTTCTGACAGCGACCACAGGTGGATGCCGAGGGATGGAGGCAGGACATCCCTCTATATAAAAGGTATTTCTCCCTAATATATATGGTATTTCTCTCTAATAATCTCAAACGTCCTCAGCTCCAGGACTAGGATAGAGGCCAGCTGGGCAGGGCTGTGCACAGCTGTGTGGCTTTTATCCTTTGCTTCCTGCTGGCTGCTGGAGGAAGGGAGAGATCTCCAGGGACAGGGCAGCCATCCCAGCCTGCCAGCTGGGCAGGGCTGGAGGGATGGTGTGATGCAGAAAGCTACATCCAGTTCCACCCCTTTGAGACCAGCAAAGCTCCTCATTTCTGGGCAAAATCCTATGTATCTTGTGGCTGGGACCTCCTGCTCCACTCCCCTTTGGGGACAGAGCAGCAATCTGTGGCTACACTCATTTGCTGCTGAGCCTCTTGATGCCATCCTGCTACCCATTGCAAGAAGCCATTCTTTTGTAGAGTCAGGAGTGGTGTTTGAGGATGAGCCAGCACAGGTCTTCCAGGCAAGAGGATACATTGCTGTCTTCCTTTTCCTGTAGGCATCTGGCAGCCACTCTCCCCACCAGCTGGAGCGATGACATGATCAGCCAGCAAAGGCAACATAATATTAAAGAGCTGCTGACACCTCAAGGGAAACTCACTAAAAAATATTTTATTTAGGTACATGTCTGTGAATTTTTCTGCTTTTCTCCCCCTTGCTCCATACCACAGCGAACTCCACCTGGAACGCAGGCACCTTGCTGGATGGAGTCCTGTGGCTCCTAGTGTGGAGAGGACAAGGATGCAGACCCAAGTGCATAGAGCATCCAGGACCCATGCGCTGTCTCCTACTCCTGCCTCATGCCTGGCACACACTGGGCACTGGGAACAGTCTGATGAGGAGCTGTGAGGCCCCATGAGCTGCTTGGGGTGGGTGCACCAGGCAGGAGCAGAGGAATAGACACAGTGGGGGTGTCAGGAGAAGAGGACAGACAGACTCTGCTAGACCCAGGCAGGACAGAGGGCTGTTTATTAGCAAAACTACTCCTCCTGGTTTTGCCTTATGTTTGTTTCAGGAAGTCATGATGAATATGGATGCGAGTGTACAGGGAGCTGGGATGGGTAATTAGAGTGGAGCCCTGGGAGTGGGAACTCCTGGGCTGTAATCGCACCCCGGGGAGGGAGCTGGTCCTGGGGGTACTGCGGGATCTCCCCGATTGTGAGTTCTGCCTCTGCGCTGTCACGCCGTGGGACCTGGGGCTACTGATTTCCCTTCTCTGTGGATCTAATTGTACCTGCCTCAGAGGCGTGTTGTATGAGTCTGAGTTAATTAACGCTCATAAAGCCACTCTACATCCTTGGAGAAGTGCAAAGTATCATAGCTGCTGTTATGATTTGCTAGGCAATGCGATTATTTTAATTCCAGAAAGTTGCCAGCCAGCCCTTTCCCCAGCCACCGCAGTGTCCCTGTCTGCACACTGCCATGTGCACACTCAGGGAAGCCAGCTCGCACTGTCTACCAGGGAGGAGACAGCAGCACTCTACGTCTGCTCCTTGTGACCACCTCTTCCCCCTGGCCCCGTCCCTAGTTCTTGAATCATTCCCAGTTGTCACCCTTTGGTTCCATTAAAGGCCTGATGTCATCGTGACCTGTGGCTCTGGTCACAGCAGCCACTGGTGATATCATGAACAGATGAAGAATAAAAGTCATCCCGTTTATCCTCAGCCGTTTACCTTGAGGTGAGCTCTGGGGATGCCAGTCCCTCTTCTCCAGCTGCAGAGGGGTCTGGATGACACCCTCATGCTGCAGCCCAAACTACTGGGATCCCAGATAAAGGATGTGAATCCAAACTAGCTTCTGCTCTGGTGACAATTTCCTTTTTTCATGCTGCTTCTGGCCAGCAGGTATGTGGGACAAACTCCATCTCAGGTTAGCTCCAAGCTCTTTGTAGGGCTGAAACACTCCTATATCCGAAAGACTGGTGAAAATCAGAGTGAACCGGGTAACAGAGAGAGGCATCCTTCCTCACAGGCACTCTGGCATCACCCTGAGTCCAGGAAGAGCTGCAGGATGTGTCGCATGTGGATCACAGTTTTTGCCAGAAAACCTAAGTCAGGTAAGGGCTACAAACCAGTCTGTGGTAAGGCCAGCTGCACGCCTGCCTTGGAGAAGCGCCTTCAGGCCAACGAGCATTTAAGCCAGTCTGTCGTGGAGAAAGAGAACAGGGTGGGCATTGCTGGAGCAGCTCACGGCGCTGCTTTGCAGCGTTCCAGCCCAGCCAGGAGTGTTTGTGGGATGAGGCGGGCAGGGGGTGTCCTGTCAGGGGTGTGTGTATTTGTGTAGACATGTGTATGTATGTACATGTGTGTGCATATATGGATATATTTAATGGGTTAGGAACTTGAGGACCGTCTGTTCCAACTTTGGGGGAAGGTAAAAGCAACTTCTGGCATATGCTGAGGCTGTAGGTAATAAATCACCTCAATGGCTCACTTCCACAGGTCGTGGTTTTGCTCCATGCTGGCTCTGATGCCCTGTGAGCTGCCCCTTGTGCAGCTGGGGCCACCTCTGGGACTTGCGATGTCCTTGGGAGCAGCCTGGGCCAGGTCTGGGGATGGCAACAGGGCTGCGGTGAGAGGCAGTGCCCCCCTTCCAGGCACAGCATCACGGGGCCACCACAGACCCCCATCCCCTGAGGGAGGGCAGAGCTCAGGCCCTTCCAGTTCAGCCTGAAATAATTAGATTGCTTGCTTCTCTCCAGCCTGCCAAGGGAAGAATGCCTGGCCTTTCCCTTTGTGCCCCATCTCTTCACAAACCCATCCTTTGTTACCAGTTCTTTTTTCCTCCCAAGACGTGAAAACACAGGCCTGTCATCTTTCCCTCTACCTTTGCAACAGATGAAGATGTCAGGCAGCTTGAGTAGCTGCTTAAGAGATCTGCCATTACCTTTTACCTCCTCCAATTCCTGAAATCATTTCATGGGGATCCAATTTTCTCTTTCATATTCACTCCTGCAAACAGATTTGAAAAACTCTTTGTTAGTTGAAATAGTCTCTGAAATGTGCTGCTGTATTTCTTTTTGCTATTCTAATTAGCCTTTTAACTCGGTGCTGCTTGTATTTATAGATGCCTAATCCTCCCTCTCCAGTCCTCCTCCTCCTCCATAGCAGAACATTTCCACTGTTTAAAAGCCGTTTGCTCTTTCCTGTTTTCTGTTTCCCAGTTCCTTTGCTATTGCTGTTTAAACGCTCCAGCTCTTGACTGAGCTTCCTGATCAGACGCAGGGTCTCCTTTGCTGCGGCACCTTTCCCTGAGCGAGATTCAGCTCCAGGCTGGCACACGCCTTTGAGCAGCTGCCTCACTTCTCTCCTTCAAGATTATTTCAAGACCGCCTATTTTAGCTGTTCAGCTCCTACCATCCGCTCCTGCAAAAATGGGCAACCCAGGGTGGGCACGAAGGCAGCTCAGATTCACTTGCGCCTCTCTAGCTGTGCTAATGTGGGCAGGAACCTCTCGCATGTTTTTGGTGGCTGCCATCTCACGTCCTGCCATTCCCCGCGGCTGCACAAGCCGCGACCGTCCAGAGCAACATCTTGTTCTGAACATCTCGGATTCCTCCGCCCAGAGCAGCACCTGCATCTGTGCAAAGGAAGCGACGTAACCAGATTTGTGTCCCCATCCATCTTCCTAATTAATCACCGTCGTTTAAAATACATTTTTACTTTTTGATGCTTTTATGTACTTAGGAGCTTGGAGGAATTTGTTTGCTGTAGTTTTTCACTAAGCCCTTCAGCTTAGCGCTGGTGAGCGTGTTGCGGTTTCCCCAGAGGGAGGGTGGGGGTGTAAGCATGCACTTATCCCCCCAAAGCCAGCGGGAGAGTACCCCATAAGAACCCTTTTTGCCATGCGCCTCTAACCCTTGACTTAGGAACAATTCCCCTGCTAATGCTTTAGCTCTGCATTTACGAAGCTTAAGATAACTCAGAGCCCTTCTGGAGCGATGCCAAATTCTAGCATAAAATATCAAAATGTCTTGTATGGTGCAAAGCTTTATCTGTAGGCTGGAGATGTAGGGCTTTCCCTTTATGTGGCCCTCCTGCCAGAGCTTTTCATAGCGTGGTTTCAAAGAGCAAATATGCAGGAGATCTGCTGGCTTAGCGCAATTCCTAAATGCAGATAAGGCTTACAGCCCTCGCGCCAGGTAGGAAGATTCCAGTGACAGTTAAATGTGCTCGATTGTGCAAATCTCTGACTGTGGCAAGGAGAGATGGGGAGCACAGACAGATGGTCTGGCACAGAAAGCACGCTGGGAGCCTGCTAAAGCACACTTTCTAAAAGGCATCCTGATTGCCTGGTGGCAGAGCGCTTTAAAGACATGAAGGTGAGCGTAACAGGAGTCCTGACCCCCAGTCACACCCCGGGCTGGCTCCTACCCTCATAGGTCATGGGTTTCACAAGTCCCTCAGCACGTCACCTTCCACTGGGACGGACTCAAACGATCTCAATGTATGGTAACCACACAAGCATAAAGAACTAACGCTGCTGAGCTGAAAAGCATCCCCTGTGTAGAGAGAGATGCCCTTGAGCAGTGGGCACCACGCAGCATCAGGCACAACAGGACCATCGGAGCACGTGGGATGGGGACTTCTGCACCTAAAGTCTATGCACGGGGTTGTCTCTGTAGGTCATCAAGTGCTCCTCCACATTGGAGAGGTGGAGCAACAATCCCATCTCAGCACACCAGGCTCAGCAGGGAGAGGAGAGTTGCTGGGGAAGAGGAGGGTGTTTAAATACAAGGCAATGTTGAGTGCAGGGTGAGGAGGTTGTACTTGTCAGGGACTCTGATGAGAAGGAGGGGAAACCAGGACTTTCTTCCTAATACCACATTTTCAAATGTGCATATCTGTTACTAGTGAGTTATTTGCTCCACATAAAATATTAGTCCTTGTCAAGATATATCTTTCCTGTGCATAAACTGCATATTTTGATGCCTTGTTTCTTAATTCATTCTCTCTGCTCCCAAAAATTCATCTCTATTTTATCATTTGCTCAGTTCTCTTCGTGTTTGCATGGCATTTATGAGATAGCCACGACATTAATCCTCTGCCTTGGGAATCTCACAAAGCCCCAGCTGAGGAGATGGGCTCAAGTTGTCACCAGTCACGGCTCTCCCCGCTGGCATCAGGATCCAGACGGCAGGATCTAGTACCCATAGATGCAGCACGGAGAAGCAGATGTAGGTGGGTGGCAGCTTCCCAGGGACCCTCGGGTTTGTTCCAGGAGTGGTGCTGAGAGGCTCAAACCTGGGCTCCGGCCGGAGGCACAGAGACCAGCTCGCTCCAGCTCACCAGTGCACGGTGACCTACCATTTTCTTCTCAGCAGCCACGAGCTGAGGACAAAGCACCAAAAGAGTCAGCCTGAATGAGCATGGAAAGCGTAGGCTGTGCCAGCATCTCTCTTGCTGCTACATAGCTGCTGCTTCAAGGAAACCTTGGCACACACCAGTAACGGCCCTGAGTTTTGCAGATGCTTGCTAAGGAGAAGCTAAGCAGTTTCCAAAGGACAGTGCTGCAAGGAGTGGTCTGGTGAGCCCACCCTGCCTGGTGCCCATACATCCTCTGGACAGAGCCCCCTCTCTAGGAACCTCTGCAGCTCGTGCTCCAAGCAGCCCCCAGCGACTTTGCAGAGTGCAACCCCTTCAATAATTCTCCACTCCCAGAGGGAAAGAGGGTCCAGAGATCTCAGGAAAGGTTTCAGGATGAAAAATAACTTTATTGCATTTAACACTGGGTCATAGCATAGGAAAAAATGTATAAATATAAGGCAAGGAAGACCCCTAAGAGCATATTTAGCTACCAGGATTAGCCTTGACTGCCTCAGCATTTCAGCTCTTGCAGGAGTCTTCAACTTCACCTCCACAGTGTGGAAATGATGCCTCCACCTCCCTGATCCGGGCCGCATCAGGTATGGTGTCTAAGCACCTTGCGTCTGTCTTTGGGGTATCATAGGGACCTGGAGGAGATGGGATAAACTTTCCCTGCCTCTCTTCTCTGGGCTCAGCCTGCTCCCAGCCCTTCCCCAGCCTTCCCAGATTTACCTTTTGATCCTTCCCCCAAATTGGCATTCCCTCAGCTGGTGTTCCCTGCTCACAGCCTCCTTAAGACCTTGCAGTAAAACTTTACACATCATTTATCATGAGATGTATTAACGGTACAAACAATCTCTTAGCTTCCTTTTATCTCAGCATGCCCACCATGTGGTCTACTCATGACTATTAGCAGCACAGATGACAGACTAGGCAGCGAGAGGATGTTTTCTAATTTGCTTTCTTCACCCCATTATACTGGGGGGGGGGGGTGTTCTACCACCAGTCTAATCTGAGAATAGACTGGGAAGACATTTACAGCATGCAAGGGGTTAACATCTTTTGTGTCATTATGCACAGACCAAGAAGATTTCTGTCCGTTTCTCAGTCCAGTCTGTATTTTTTAAGCATCATAAATCTGTCTCCTTGCTGCTAAAGCCAGCAAGAAATCACGCCTCACTGTGTCAGTCTCCAGTCACTCTCTTGTCCTGATTTAAGCAAAACCATGCAACTGGTTGCTACTGTACGCGAATGCAAAAGTAAATGCCTCATCTGCTATGCTGCTGGTGGTTCTGCAATCATTAATCTAATGAAACCGATAATAACTCTTGGGGATGTGGTTCTGGGTGAAATCTCAACTCAACCAGAGACATGCTGTGCAGCCCGTACATTCAGGGAGTGATTTGTCATCTGCAGGATGGAGGCACCTGCAATGAGCAAGACGACTCCTGGAAAAACTAGATGCTCCTTCTCGGGGGGAGCAAACTGGGAAATGTTTGCTGAAGGAGGTGTGCGTGCAGCACTGAACCTACAGATCCCGGGCAACCCCGGGGACAGGGACGGTCAATCAGGACATTCGCAAGAGAACCTAAAGAACCCGTCAAAACTGACTGGGCACCCTGGAGCCCGGGTTGGCACTGTGTCAGCACCCTTTCCCAGCAGTGTGCCATGTCCATCCTTCTGGTAGTTTCACCCTCAGAGGCCAAAAGAAAGTGCCCGTTTTCATTCTTGCTCTCAACTGAGAAAGAGCAGCCAGTGGAGAGACAGGAGGTTTCTGGTGCCAGGGAAGGGGCTTTCGTTACTTTGCTTACACGGAAAAGTCTACTTGGTGCCTGGGGGCGACGCACCCAGATGACCATGGTGGCATCTTCCTGATGCTCAGCCAAAGATGTAGTTCCACACCAGGGGTACCTGAGAGCGATGGGGGCCAACAATGGCCCAAGCTGCCAATGCCTAACCCCAAGGACACACAGCCATAGCCAGGAGACTGTGCTCTGTTAAACATTACACCATTTTGTCTTCTTTATGGCTGGAGGCTTTTACAAGAACATGCAGTTTTTGTCTTCACTCCAGCAAGAGGAAGAAGGATGCTTATAATCCGGTGCTGGAGAAATTGGCTGAGGATCAGAGATCTGTGCCAGCCCCCTTTGCTCACCCAGAGTCTGCAGCAGAGATGCCTGGGAGCATTTCTTAAACGTTCTTTTTGCCACAAAAAAAGCTGCTAAGTAAAAACCTAAACAGTTTGCAAACTAAAGTTGATTTTGATGAACCTTCAAATTTTAAAGTGTTTGGGGGAAAAGTTCCATTGTTGACAGAACACCTTCTTTCAGCTGCTCTAGCGAACAGGTTTGGAAATGAGTCAGATTTTGAAGGCTTAATTAATTCAGCCCTAGCATTGGAAAAAACCACCAAAACTAATAGGGCTGAAATCTGAGAAGGCTGCCTTTCTAAAGACCTCAAATAATTCACTGAGAGATCGTACCATTTTCCAAGATGCTGGTCTTTCAGCCATATGGGAGGAGCTTTTTATGTTTCAAAATCTCCTCAGGAGAAGAGAAGCATTCCTGGCTGCTCTGTAACCAGGACTTCCTTCCAGACAGCCCCTGAGAAGCATCCGTACGAACCAGGCAGGATCTGAGACAGAGAGAGCAGGAGCTAATCAGCCAGCCAGCCCTTTGTATCCAGAGGTCCCAAGCTCCCCAGCACGTGCCCAACCAGGACCATTGCCCACGGAGATGTTCCCAGATGGCAGCCACTGTTGTGGAGGAACATACAGGAATTCAGGATCCCTCACTTTGCGCTTGTCCTCCCTTCTCTGCTCAGGCTTGTGAAGGGGGTAAGTGATGGGTGCCAGGTTCTGGGAGCTCCCCCCGAGACCTGCCCGGCTGCTGCTGCCCCATTTTAGCTATTGCCTCTCCAGAGAAGCCTCCTGGGGTGATGCTGGTTTATGCACTTCCGAGGGGGCAGAGGGAGGAAAGTTTATGGCTGCATTTATGAGGAGCGTGAGATTATCTGCATACACTGAAAAAATCACAGAGGCTATATAAAGAAGGGAAAGTACCATCCTTTGGCAAATGGAGTGAATTGGTATTAGCCTGCAGTCAAAGAGGATCTTAAATTATTGTTGTCTTTTTTTGTGTTGCTGTACAGTAGTTTAAAGATAAAAGCCATCTGGGAAGAGTTCAGATAAGTTGGGGGGGGAGCCAGACAAGCTTAGATGCTCTGACTGCAATGTGCTGAAATGAACCTGCTGCCTGTAAGTGTTTGCTTCGCCTCCCTGGGCTCAGGCTGATAAAGCTGAAATACCCTGGGGCAGGGAAGGGTAAATCCTACCCAGGTGCTTCAGCCTCTTTCCCCGTGGTGTGTCCCCTGTCCCAGCATCTGCCTCTGCAAAGCAGCGTTGCGTCTGCAAATCTGCTGACTGTAGCTGCCTATTGGAAACACCTGCTCATTAAGCAGCACTGGCTATAAATTCACTTTCTTTGCTTAGTATGTATTATCACTGCACTTTCCCCAAAACAGGAGCTGCAAGCCCTGATCAGAGGGCTGCCAGCTCGTCTCCATCTCCCTGTTGCCTGGGACATGTTCTCCGTCACTGGCACAGACCAGATGAGGTGTTTGCTGCTGGTCTCTCAGAGATGGGGTGTGTGATGGGGCATGTGATGAGCCCCTTTGGGTTGTCCCCAGGCCCAAAGAGGTGGCTGAGATCCTCTGGTGTGAAAGCAGAGTAAAGGGGGGGACTGCGGGGCCCTGTCCCACCAGATCTCAGGGGTACAGTCAGAGGCTTTGCCTGGCCCCCAGCAGACTGCAGTAAAGCTAATGGAGTGAAAAACTTTCAAATCAGCTGGCCCCTGCCTGGTTCTGTAATTTAAACATGGTTTTATTAGTAATAATTAATTTTGCCTGTAGCAGGGGAAGCAGCATGGCTGTTTGTGCAGGAGCTGGCGTGTGATGGGAAGGGGAGCTGGCAGCACTGCGAGCGGAGGAGCCCAGGAGTGCGGGTCTGGCCGGCAGCCCTGCACCCCTGCTCGCCGGCCCCCCACCTCCCCTGCCACTGCCCGGCCGGCCCCCCGCAGCCCACCCACCGCTCAGTCCCATGGGGATGCTCCAGGACGTGGTGGGTGCTGGGCGCGTGGCCGGTGTGCGTGGCTGCGGGTGGTCCCACGCAGGGCAGTGGGCTCCGCAGCGCGGTGCCCAACGTGGTCCCTTCTCCGTGGGCACATGCAGGGATGGCATCGGGCAGCGCAGCTGGCCCCAGCGCCCCCGGCTGCAGTTGTTGCCTCAAGGCATAAATGGCATTTTGGACCTTTCCTGGGAGGAGGAGGTTTCTGGCAGTCACTTCCCAGGCAGTTTTACACCGGTCCAGTGGAGCATTAACAGATGTGTTTGACCTCAGGAATGCCAGAACAGCTTTACTTTGCAGTGCCAGGCACAATCACTGCCTGTAGCAAGGGGTGAGCAGCGAAACAACCGGGGACACCGTTAGGAGCAGCTGCCCTCCTGGTGCAGCAGAAAGGCAGCTGATGAAACACCAAAGACTTCTCTGCCGGGGGGCAAACCCTGAATGAAAGCTGTGATGGCTGCAGAGCCCTGGCAGCGCTTCATGGCCGGAGCGATGGGGGCACTAGGAGCACTAATTGTGTGGAGCACTCATTAAAGCTGGTGACCTGGAGCACTCTTCTTTCGAGACCTTTCCAAGAGGGAAAACCGCCCGGGACCAGCCCTGGGGTGACGGTGGCACTGCGCACGGCTGTGGCACTGCCCTGCGGGGCTGAGGGCTGGTAATCAGTCCTCCTGGCAAGCCGGCAAGCTGCAAGGCATTACTGTAATCTAGTCTGCAGGAGATAAAAGCGCGAACAAGCTTTGCAGAGTCAGACAAGGATAAGCACCGACAAAGTCTGGAATGTTTTTTCAAATGATAATGGCTCTCCTTAATAAAATGCTAAATACAGCACTCCGACAGGGCTGAAAGCTGTGAATGGCAAAGGTTGAGTGTCCATCCCAGCCTGGGAGCCCTGCCCAGGCAGGCCAGCCCCGAGCTGGCTGATTGCAGAGGCTTGTAGCTGGTCACGGCATTGATCGGGCAACCTGGAGGCTTGCTCCAGCTCTGCCTCAGCCTGCTCACACCCTGGCACCCGTTGCCTCCAGCATCTTCCCAGGAGCCCGCTCCCACCCTCCCTCCGGCAGGGAGCCAGCCCTCGTGGGTACGGTGCCTGCGGGAAGCCCGAGTGCCCCTCTCCGCGGGCAGCGCACGGACTTATCCCTGTGCCAGCTGCTGAGCGTGAGGTGCCAGGAGGGAGGTTAGACCTGCACTGGCCTTGCTGGGACTAAGTCACCGCCTTGGGACTAGCAGTGCTGGAGCACGAGCTTAAATCAGGCAGGACGGGCGCAGGGTGAGTGAGTCTTTGAGAAACTATATTACTGATTCCCCGACGGCTTCAAAATCTGTCTTTGTGTGGTGCTGCTTTTTGAATTGCTTGCGTTCACGCAGCAGCTTGAGGGGAGTGATAAGACTCATGAATATGGAAATGCTTCTCAGAGGGTGGGAGGGGGTTTGTTGGGACCTGGGGTGTTTTCCTGAAACACTCATGCTCACTCACGTCCTGGCTTCCTTCCAGCGCCACATGCCGAAGCGATGGGCGGCTCGGGTCCAAAACAGACCCCAGGGCAAGCGTCCAGGCAGGCAGTGCCCAGCCCTCCCCGTGTCTGGGGACGGAGGGGCAGCTGGGCTGGTTGCTTCTCAAGAAGAGAAGAGCAGGGGCCCAAGAAAACACTCGAGGGAGCTCTGTGAGAGTGACAAGGTGTTACCTGTGCCTGTGCAAAGGCACCTGGGTTTCCAGCAGTCTCTGTGGGACGGGGATGCACCGTGCGGTCTGCGGAAACAGGCACATTTCGTTCAGCACACGTCGTCCCCACCAGCCACACAGCCCAGCATCACGCTGTCTGCCCAACGCAAATGAAGCGGTTTTCCAATTTCTTGGCATAGAACACTCCTCTCCCTGCTAATCCGCCTGCCAGATTGAAGCTAAACTTCCCCTTGCTCCTCGCAGACGTCTTGTGTGGTGGTCTTGTGTACCCACAGCCTGCCCGGGGAGCAGGCAGCAGCCAGAGCCTGTGGCTCACGTCAGGCACGCAGGAACCCCAGCGCAGTTGGGGCTCGGTGTGACCCCCCCAGCTACAGTCCCATGCCAGCAGGACTTGGTGTGCCCTGGGAAACTCCACCACTGCTGGCCTGGCTTAGTGCTGCCCAGGTCCCCCAATGGCACCCGCGCTCTGTGCCAAGAGTCCCCAGTGCCATGGGGCTCAGCATCCCAGTGACACCAGCCCTCCAGTGCTGTGGTGCCCCCCAGTCCCAAGCTCTGGGGGACGGTCACCACCAGTTGGCACTGGGCTCAGCACGGGTACTTGTTGTGCTGGGAGATGCTCCTGGATGCCGCTCCAGGCTGCTCTGCATACATCCACTGGTTATTGATCGCTCTAAAAATCTTTAAAGATTAACTTCTGGGAACAAATATAACATCTTTATGGAGCGCCGGGAACAAACTGCTTTAGCATTCGGGTGGCTGCTCCGTTGCACAGAGACATCTGTTTGCAACAGGACGCACAGAGCAAATGATCTGTCAGTGTTCGAGGGGACACGTCCTACAAGCGTCTGCCTCCCCTGTGATGGCAGGTAAAGGTAACCTTGCCATCCATTGCAGCTGCACAAGGCGCGCTCCAAGACTGTGTTGGTGACACTTGCTACCACCCTGAGTTCCTGGCATGTGCTGTAGAATCAGCTGGTGTCTTCTCTGCTTTCAACCTCCGGCATCACAACAGGTAGGGCACAGCCTCCTGAAGGCATTGAGGAAGCAGCCGGCAGCAGCTGAACTTGTCCCAACCCTTTGGATTCATGTCTTTGCCACAGCTATAGAGAGCTTTTTTTGGTTTCCATGATTGCAGAGCAGACCTGGAAATAGAGCAGAGTCCAGCAGAGTTTCCGTGGTTAAAGGAGGGCTGCGAGGAACACTGGGCACATTTTGTCATCTTGAAAAATGCACTAAGGGCATGGTGGCATGTGGCAAGCAGGCTTTGCGTGGCACGGTCAGAGCTGTGCGGGTGACAGGGAAGAGGTGGGGTACCACGACCAGTGGGTTTCAACCTCAGCTGAGATCTGTGAGTTCAGCAGTGGAGTTCTCTCTCAGGAGGAGGTCAGTGCAGGTTCAGCAGTGCTCTTGCACTCACCACAGTGCGCCTAAATTTCTGGGAAAGCTGCTGCAAAAATAGAATTTATGACTTGGGATAATTTTATTCCTTCACCTTGCAGTTTTCGCTCTTTCAAAGGCTGGCTGGAGCCCAGCACTCCCGCTCACAGCTGCCAGGCAGGAGCGGGTCTCTGAGGCGAAGCTGCGGGATGCTCTGGGTAGCTGTCAGGCAGATGTGCGGTTTCAGAGAGTCACAGAATGGTGGGGTTGGAAGGGACCTCTAGACATCATCTAGTCCGACCCCCCTGCTGTTGGCCTGGAAGCAGTCCTGTCCCACCGCTCTTTCTGTCAGCCTCCGCTCCAGCCAAGGCTGCAGCTTGACTCCTCTGTGGGATTGCAATTACCCCCGTTTCTGCCCCAAAATGTTAACATATGAAGAAAGAGCAATCCAGATGGAAACTGGTTTTATTCTGTGGGACTGGCAGTTCCTAGAACCCAGTACAGCCGGTTCCAGTGCCCTCCCCAGCAGCTCCCTGCGCTGCAGTCTGGCAGCAGTGCTCGCTGCAACTGCACAGGGGCTGCATCCCCAGGCGAGGGGGCTGCGGTGGGTGCAAGCTCTAGTGCTCAGCTGCAGGCAGCATCTGCCATGCCCAGCCTGGGATGAGCCAGTCCACCAGAAACCAGCACTGGCAGTGCCTCACTCCTCTCGGGTTCGGCAAAGAGCCACCAACACACGCTGGGCTGCGTGCCTGGGGAGTACACGGGTTGATGGCGTGTGTGCAGGGACTGCGTGCGGCAAAGAAATAACGTGCTGCAAAAAAATAACCTGCTGCAAAGAAATAACCCGCCCCAAAAGCCCAGCCTGTGGCAGGGCAGAAGAATGAGCATGGAGAGACCTGGGTAGCAAATGCTCTCACCGAGGGGGGAGACCTCAGTGAGTACATTGCTGCCTTGCCAGGCAAGCCGTGAATGAATGTGCCTTTACCCAGCGCAGTGAATCATCATTAGAAACCACTCAGTGATTGATATTAGGAAAAGCAAGTCATATATTGGGTCATCCTCTCCATGTCACGAGCCAGCATTTGTGCATTCCCTCTGGGATATTTGCCAGGGATCTCTGACCTGTATCATGCCGTGGAGCTTCCCCCTTTCCCTGGGATGGCAGTTCTCTGATTAACATGGTTTGCTGCCAGAAAACTTTCTTCGATATTCAGTCTGTGTTTTCCTTATGTTAATTTCTTGCCATTATAGCACCCTGATTAATTACTCTGTTTATGCCTCTAGAATATTTGCAGGCTGTTGCCATTGATGCAGGAACACTTTATAGAAGAGAAATGTCTGTAGATCTGTAATTGCTTCATGAAGTGCTGATAGACAGAAATCAAGAATATTCACTGTTATGCTGGGTTCTGTAGGACCAATGAACTTCTTTGTGGTCTGCAAAAGAATTAGCTGTGCCCCAGTTTGTGGTCACTTCTTAGCCAGACTGGGCTAGCTCAAGCCTTCTGGTGACCCTTGTAGTCTCTTCTGCAGCTGGTTGACTTTGCTGCCATTGCTTGGGCAAAGTGATGTCCGTAAGGACCCATGCCCCAGACTACTTGTCCCAGGGAACACTGCTTCAAAAATGCAATCCAAAAATGGGACAGGGCTTCTATGTGGCTTTATCAACTTGCAAATTAGGGTAAAAAAAAATCACTGGGAAGATGCCTCGCAGTGAGTGCATAGGGGTCCAGATTCCTTGGCCCCGCACCCAAGTGTGCATGCATTTTGTGCTTCCTACCTATCCGATGAACTTGTCAGTTGTGTCTCTGTTTCCCCAGCTCTGGCTGTTGTTTTTGCTCCCTGGCACTCGGCAGTACCTCCTCCGCAGACACGTAATGCTGTGCATCCCGAAGCAGGGGCTGAAATCCAGCCCGCTGTGTGTTTCACAGATTGTCCCATTTTTCCTTGTGGTATCGCTGAAACCAAGCTCCCCACATGCCCCTGGGCAGCAGAGGTGCAATGCTGATGCCTGGTTGCCGTGAGATTCATGTCCCTTCGTGCTTCTGCCTGGGCATCTCCTTGGCAGAGGGAGCTCACAGGGGCAGGCACCGACTCGGCTGATAATTCCACAGCCTCAAAGTAAAAAGATGCTCCGAAAGGTCTTCTGAGTCCCCTGCAAGGCTCCCCTGCCTTCTCAAGTGAGAAGAAAAGGATCTGTTAATGTTTAGCTTCATTTCTGTTTCTCAAAGAAAGGAAAGCTTTTGTCAAGCATCAAAGCCAGGATTTAGGACACAAAGCAAACCGCTTTTCTGCAGGCTTCTGAGAAACCAGAGGAAGAAAAACAGTTGTTTGAAATTACCAACTAAACTGGCAAATCTGAAACCTGCACTTTGTGTTTAGCTGAACAGGAGAGGCTCAAGAAATTACCTGTCTGCTGTAAACCTCTCTGAAGTCTGGAGCTCCAGAGTCCAGGTCTGAAATCTTGGGGCACTGAGGACACAGACTCTGCACCGAGTGGGTTTTCGGGGCCACGGGCTGGGATGGGTCTATAGCTGGAGCCAGAGAGCAGCCCTGGGCTGGCTACAGACGGCCTCAGAAAGCCTTAGAAAGCCCAGAACAGGGTGAAGCAACTGCAAGGAAAATGTACAATAAACATGTGGCCTGAAGTCCGGATGTGCAGTTTATTTTAAAACCTAATAACTCCAGATAATTGATAGTGGAGTGCAGTATTTTCCACGCGTTGGATTACGAGCGTCTGTCGCTCACAAGAAGCTGTAACCTTGAGCTATGAGACATTATTGGCAGTATTTAACACAAATCTGTTTTCCATCATTGTCAAATCCCGCTTCAATATGCACCACAGGAAGAAAGCCGAATACTAAATTGATTTCTTTAATGGGAAGTGTTCTTCAAGAGATACCAACCTGTGTGGAGATGCATTAATAGGATTACAATGGAACCTTTTTATTTTACTTTATTTTTTATGGAGATATCCTATCCTGACACGCTCGTGACAGGCTGCTTGGCCACACATGTTGCAAGGCAAGCTGCCATGAGGAGAACATCTTCCTCTGGAGATGGAGCACATGAACTTGGGACTGTTTCTGCCGTGAGTCTGCCAAGCCATGGCTGCAAGGAACAGCCCAGGAAATGGCAGCATTTGCCAAACACTGAAGAAGAGCTCACCAGCCACTGCCGACCGGGATAAGGTGCTACATCCCACTGGGACCTGGGAGCACCCGGTGTATCCCTCCCTCTCCTCACCCAGAGCCCGTTTAGCCGCAGGCTGTAGGACAGCAGCCCTTGGGGAGGGTGTGGAGAAGCGTTTGTAGAAAAGCAGGAGAGAACCCAGCCTGGGCACAGAGAAGAGCCAGGCGTGGGGGCAAAATGCCCAGCACAGCCTGTGTCCAGGCCTGACCCAGACCTGCCCTGAGCCCCCCCTCGCCAGCAGCCAGGGTGGGGGGTTCATGCTGCTGCCATGGCGCAGAGCAGGGAGTCGCGCTGCGGTTCTGGTTTTCACACTTTTCCCTGTTATTGCAAGTGCTGAAGGCCTGACCTGCTGGGGCACAGCGCAGGTTGGGGCATGCTGATGCTGTGCCCGGGGCAGCCGGTGGCCGGGGGCACCGAAATCGCCTGCCATCGCCCCCGCCAGCAGTGGTGAGGCTGGCGGTTAAGAGCGGGGATCATTTGTGCCAGGCAGGGAGGAGGAATGTTTGCCTTCTCCAGGAGCGCGGGAGTACTGTAAGTGATAAGGTAATTACCTTCTTCAGCGTAAGCTAATTGACAGAGAGCTAATTGACTTCTGAAAAGTTGCTATTTCCCTTCTCTGGGCAGGGTGAAAGCCCCTGGAGCTTCTCTCAGCAGCTCCTGCCGACGTGGCTGGAGCTTCCCCCGGAGCACGGGGCAGATCTCAGTCTCGGCTACCAGTCCCGAGCCAGGGTGGCTGCAGCCCCCCAGCTGCACTGGGGGGGTCTGGCAGGTGGGATGAGGAGCCAGGAAGCTAAACCCACGCTGAAAGACCCATGGCCACACTAGAAGCCCTGGATCAGGAATTTCGTGTGGCAGTTGCTGACTCAGGCATACTGTGTTCAGTTGTGGGCTCCTCGTTACAAGAAGGACATTGAGGTGCTGGCGCGGGTCCAGAGAAGAGCAATGAAGCTGGTGAAGGGTCTGGAGAACAAGTCTCCTGAGGAGCAGCTGAGGGAGCTGGGGTTGTTCAGCCTGCAGAAAAGGAGGCTGAGGGGAGACCTTATTGCTTTCTACAACTACCTGAAAGGATGGTGTAGACAGGTGGAGGTCAGGCTCTCCTCCCAAGTCACAGGCGACAGGACAAGAGGAAATGGCCTCAGGTTGCACGAGGGGAGGTTTAGATTGGATATTAGGAAAATTTTCTTCACTGAAAGAGTTGTTAAGCATTGGAACAGGCTGCCCAGGGAAGTGGCTGGGTCGCCATCCCTGGAGGTATTTAAAAGACGTGTAGATGTGGTGCTAAGGGACGTGGTTTAGGGATAACTTGGCACTGCTGGGTTAGCGGTTGGATTTGTTGATCTTACAGGTCTCTTCCAACCAAAACAATTCTATGATTCTATGATTCAGCACACAAATGGTGCCACATTGAAGTGTCTGTGTCAGAGTCGTGGGCTACTGTAAAGTGGTTTACAAGTCTGGCTGGCAAAGCTGAACCTTTTCTTGTGATATGCTGAGGATTTATGTCTGTAAATAGAGAGAAGATGTGTAGGAGGCGTAACTGGTAACTGGGCTGTGAAGGGCGGATCCTTTGCAAGCTGAAGGTTTGCTCCTCACAGTGGTGTTGCATCCACCACAGGTCATTGCTGCCCAGCTGAGGGTCACTGCATGGAGCTGAGGCTGTGGGGCTTCCCGGGAAGCTGCGCTGAAGGACAGTGTCGAGGCAGGGAAGAGCCACCGGTCTGTTCTCAGCCCCACTGGGATGAGGAGCAGCAGAGCCCAGGGCCAGCACAGACACAGGCCACCCGGTCAGCCGCTCTCTGGAAAACCATTGGAGCCAGCTGGATTAATTGGGTGCTTAAAAGCAAGCCAGTGAACAAAAGGTCCTTCTGCTGGAGGTCTGCAGGGCCACCCCTCACACTCTGGCAGCGATAACAGAGGGAGGCTGCGGCTCCGCACCCACCAGGCCAGCAGCAAGGGAAGGAAGAGGGGTGCAGGAGTGGCTCCTCCCAAAGCTGGATATCTGGACTTTCCCCTACTGTAAAATGAGGATTTGAAACCTCTGGCCCAATATCGAAACTGTTTACTGCTCCTTTGTGGTGACATGTCTCCCCATGCGTATCTCTTGGAGTCTGACAGCCTGTTTGGCATCCCCGGTCCCCACAGCCATCCTAGGATCCAGGCTTAGCTCCAAAGACCTTGCCTAGCATGCACCGCTTCCCAGCCTCGAGATTACAGTTTAACCCCTCAGGAGATGAGATGGAGATAGCAAGCAGAGACACTGTCAGCAGAAGAACACACTGAGCACAGCATTTCTGCTCACACCGCTAGCTAACAAACAAGAATTTGTAGATTTAAAGCAAAACATTGCACATTCCCACAGGCGGTATGGTACGCTCTCGAGCTGATCTGGGGGAAGGCATTGAATTCAGAGACATGTTGTCCCCAGGTTTGATTTCAAAAGAGAAGAATCGCAGTGGAGTTTTGTTCACATGCCTTGGGGTGCAGTGGTGCCGACCCCCTTTTCCTGCCTTGGCCTCACTTGACCCCTGTGCTGATACCTGCCCACATCCTGCACTGCTTCTGGCAAACCCAGAGAGCTAACAGCCCCCACCTGGCCCTGACATACCCTTCCAGGCTGTCCCCAGCGTGACAGTCCATGATGCTGTTGCTGTGACAGCTCCCCAAATCCACTCTCCCATTCTTGGGACCCACCTGAGCCTCCCACTGCCCTGGGGCTGCACAGGGCTGGCACTGCACCCCCCTTCCCAGGGTGGTTGGGGCCTGGCCTGCAGGCACCTGCCTCTGGCTTTGGTCAGCAGGACTCATCACGCTGGTCCTGCTGGTCTGGCTGCAGTGACAGGGAGCAGGGGATGCCAGTCTGGTGCTCCCACTGCTTCCCTGCCAGCTACCCCGCTTCTCCTCCACTGCCAGAGCAGTAACAGGTCCCGGGCAGGTATAAATAAGCTGCCACTGTGATGGATAAGAAAATCACAGCAGCATTTAGGGTGGATTATGTCTTTTTCTTCTGCGACAGGAAGGAGATGGCTCTCCATAAGAGCCTGAGGTTGCCCAGGGCAGCCACCACCACAGTCATCCATCACTGCTTGTCCCCAGGTGCTCACAAACTGGAGATAGAATCATTTAGGTTGGAAAAAACCTTTAAGATCATCGAGTTCAACCATTAACCGAGCACTGTCAAGTCCACTGCTAAGCCGCATCCCTAAGCATCATTTCTACCCATCCCTGCCTCTTCATCCTGGTTGGGTGGTCTGTAACAGACTCCCACCATGATATCTGCCTTGTTGAGCTTGCCCCTGGTTCTTATCCATAAACACTCAACCTGTTATTAAGCTCTAGACAATCAAAACACTCCCTAACATACAGGGCTACCCCACTGCCTCTCCTTCCTTGCCTATCCCTTCTGAACAGCCTGTAGCCATCGGTAGCTGCACTCCAGTCATGGGATTCATCCCACCAAGTGTCAGAAATGGCAACTATATCGTATGTTTTCTGCTGCACAACAGGACCTGTTTGCTCTGAAACACGTCTGCAGAGTGTGAAGCTGCTGAGCATCCCCACGGTGCCTGGCAGCTGAGCAGGTCCAAGACGATGGAGAGTGCTCTGCCACAGAGCTCTGTCTTAGGCAGGGAAGTTGTTCTGCTGCTTCCAGCAAGCACTGCCCATCCTTGGAGCTGCAGAAGGCACAGCAAGTATCTGGAGTCCGGAAAAGCCCCAGGTGACAGTGAGAATTGCTGCTAGGCCCCGGACCCACAAGCTGCCATTCCCCAGCTCCCCCATTCCAGCAGAGCTGCCCTTTGCTGGGTACTGGGCTGCTGCTGGGAACAAGCAGCTCGGCACCCTGTCAGCAGTGGGGTCACCGTTAGTGCCTGGGGCTTCAGTGGCTTTTGGGAAGGGCGCCCCTGCCCAACTGGATCTCTGGTGGCCTGGCTGGCCAGCATGGCTGCTCAGACTGGCTACATCTCCCCATCCCTCTCCCTGCTCCCGAGGCCACCACTGGCTGGGCTGCACGGTGAGCGCTTGCCCGCAGGCAAGGGTGACCAGATTTGAGCTGAGCATCACTAGCTGGAGCCACCAGAGCCAGCTCTTCCTTAGACCAGCCTATTTGTGACCGGTCAGATAACACAGAAACATCTAATGGGATTACCTGTAGTGCCCGAAGTGTTAAATGTGCAGGTTTGTTCCGTGATAAGCGCAGCAATGAAAGGGCACAGCAGCTGGGAGTCCTCTGTGGCAAAGCCTCTCGGAGGGCAGGGAGTCAAACAGAAATAACAGCCTTTCCAGGAGGGCTGGGACAGTGTCGGGGTTTATCGTTCCTGGCAATGTGAACAGGTTCCCCCGGGAGGCTGGTGCCTTCCCAGCAGAAGCCGTGTGGGGACAGCGGTGCAGTAAGTGGTGTCGGCAGCGCAGAGCCATGCCACGCTGGAGACGTCCCTTCCCGCAGTGCACCGGGGACATTTGGGTCATTCGGCCCTGGGAAGATGCCCTCCTCGCTGGGTAGGAGCTCTCTCCGGGATACACCATGCCTCTCCACGGTCCCTGCTGAGGGGTCAGGGCACTGCAAACGCCAGCGGTGCCCTGAGGCCCCGTGAGCTGGCTGGAAGTGCATCACCTGTCAAACAGCATTGATCCAGGCTCTGTCTTATCTGAAACAGCTGCGGCCCCAACCAAGTGCGAGGAAGACACTCCACTTAACAAGCACAATTAAGGCGGTGACACAGTGGCAGGGAAGGAGCTTAGCCACGGTGATTAATTCCATCGTACCATTGTGTGCCGCTGCGGGGCTGCACGTCTGCCTCTGGCGCAGAACGGACTGACCCCAACCTTGCTTTACCGCAACCCCAATTTGCTAGAAACTTTCAGGAACCTCTCAAGGAGGAGAAACGTTTCGTCTAGGAAAGTTTGTGGGAATGCAGTGCTTGCTTTCGGGACCAGACCTGTTGACGTTGTCCCTGGCAGTGGGGGACCAGAGCAGGCACGAGCTCAGGTCGGGGTGGGATGCAGTGCTCTGGGACGGCTGCCTCAGGCAGGACAGGGCACATATCAGAACTCCCACGGCACACGTCAGCCCTGCCAGTTGGAACGAGGCTGCTCGTGGTACAGAACCCATTTGCTGCTGAGGTTGGGGCGATTTTCCTTCCATAAAGCTTTGGGCTTCTCCTGCTCCTTCCTGGTCACGCTCCCCCGGTGCCGCCGGCCCAGGCTCTCCGCAGGCAGCACCACGCTCACGCTCCCAGCGCCGGAGCCTCCGCTCTTGGCAAGCGCCGGAGGTTTTATTGGCTGTTTGCTAACGGAGTTGGAAATTAACATGATTATTTTGCATAGTAATTGGCAGCATGTGTGGTGAGGAGATCAAAATGCAGAGAAACTAGAAGTGAAGAGGTTTAAGCAAAGCAGAGCATTTGGGGAAGTTAAAGGGTGTGTTTAAATGCCTTGCAAGGATGCTCTGCAGGCAGGGTCCCCGCGACGAGGGTGACACTTGCTCCCTGTGCTCTCCTGGCTGGAGGGGAGGTGGGGACAAGGCTTCTTGCTGGCCCCTGGGCAGGCAGCGTTATCTGGGGGTACCGACCTGCGTGATGCCAGCCCACTGCCGATGGCAGGCACCCAGCGCGCCGTTTGGTATCCGCCGCAGACAATGGCGGGAGGAAGCTTTCCCTCCCACGGCGCCATACGGGAAGGCTTCTGTCACCGTGCCACCACAGGGAGAGGAGTTTAAATGTGACAAGGCAAGTTCCTCTGAACTGCAGCCAAATACCCACCCAAGAATAGTCTCTCCCGCCAGAAGGGCGGTTGGTTCCAGGCTCTCGGCTCCACACGCTCACAGCACCCCCTTCCTCCTCCTGACTCCTGCAAACCTGCCGCTTCCCACCAGCTGCTGGTGACGGACGTATGCAGGGCCTCGGTGAAATTTAGGAGTCACACGGAAAGCACAGTTCTTCTCCTTCAGCCTAAATCTGCACCCCACCTGCACAAAAGCAGAAGTCCCAGATTTATTCAGCGGCTCCTTCCCCTCTCAATAGCAGGCCTTCTGCTCTGCCTGTAACGTCTGGGTGTAGCAGCTTTTATCAGGTGATAAACCTGGCTCAGTGAAGCCAGACTTTGTGTCAAACACACTGTAATATTCTCGAAACACAGCCCCAGCAGTCCTCATCCTAACGCCAGACACGCAGCTCCCGGGATTAGGCGGCAGAGCCCCCGATGTCCTGTCAGTCAGGATACGGCAAATCCTCTACGTGCAGCACGGGGGAGGGGGGCTTCAGTTGGAGCAACCCAGCGGCAGGAGCCTTCCTCCCCCTTTGCTTTCCATTGCAGACATTTACCTTTGGACCAATGAGCTGGGAAGTTTTTCTTGCTGATTATAAGCCCAGCATTAGCATGCAGATGAAAATGCAAATCGGCCTAGATGAGACTTCCTGGACAGCAGTGGAAGTCAAGGATTTAATCTAGCCTGATCTTGGGCGTAGTTTAAGCTCCTCAAAACAAGAACACATAACCTGATGCAAAGATTTCACCTCAATAAACCTCCCTGTCAACAAGCTCCCGCAGCCTTTGTTTGCCTTAGTAATGATGTTCAGGCACAGGTGAAGTGCTTGCCATCATTTCCCATGCCCGAAAGCTTCTCAGCAGCGTTGTCTCAAGCAGCACCCAGCCACTGCCTCTGCCCAGGTGTCCCTGCTCTGTCATTTCACCCCAGGCACCCCCGGCCAAACCTGCTCCTCAGAAAGGCACCAGCCTGAGCCTTCTGCCAGCTCCCCCAGGCCATCGGTGACTTGGTTGGACCCTCTCCCAGGACTGTGTCATGAGCAAGTGTGTTTGCTGCTGCTCTTCAGAAACCTCAGGCAACATCTTCCTCTTCCTTCTCTCCACCTCACGTGGCTCACGGGAAACCTTAATTTCATGGTCTCCTGGTCCCTTTTCAGGAACCTGCCTAGCACTAAACCAGGATGCTTATGCTGAGCCCAGCTGAGGTTCTGACTTGGGCAAATGAACCGCATCCCTCTGAGTTTTAGTATTTCAACGTAAGAAACTAATTGTCATCACTGTGCCAGGTTCTGGGATTTCTTCTGCCAAATCCTGCCCGCTTTCCTTCAATATAGAGGCCAAAGCTGCGGAAAAGCCAATCAAGCCGCAAATTTTGATCAGAGCTTGCAGTGGCTCAGATTGCCAGCTACAAGTCTCCAAATCCAAACAGAATCCATGGGCTGCAAAGTCCACGAACTGCCCAGCCTGAAGGCACTTAGGGCGGATCCAGCAGTGATGCCAAGTCCGGTGGCTACAGGGGTCAACACTTCTGCACTTCCCACGTGAAAGGTGCCACTTGCACCCCCCAGCAGGGCAGAGCCACAGCCAGGAGTGGGGCAGAAGGGTGTCTCCTCGCTTATGCCCACGACTCAAACACACCTTTGCCGGGCTGCAGGGTGGCAATGCTCCCATCTCTGTCCCAAGGGAACCATAGCGAAGGCATGTGGGGACGCCACGCACCAGCGTTCAGGGATGGCATCTCCCATCCAGCAGCCTCAGGCCCTGAGTGCGATCAGGCTGCTGTTCACAGGAGAAGGGCAGGTAGAGAGGGAAAAGCTCAGGCATGGAGGAACAGTAGACCAGCCTACTTGATAAATGAGCACTTAATTAGCCACTGTGTTAAAGGCCCAGACCCCAGGAGCTGTACGTAGGAACTGTGGGGACAGGAAAACTTCTTCAGCAAGAACAAGCAGGGAGACTGTGGGCTTCCCAGACCTTCCTTCCAGAGCTGGGAAGCCTTCACACTGGGAGCATGAGCCAAGAAATGCTGGCAGCGCCAGGCAGCGGAGCAGAGCCCTCACTGCTCCATCCTTGCGCATAAATTACCTCCAGGCTCTGAGCTAAACAAAGGGCCCTGAAATAATTCTGCATTTTAATAAAGTCAGCGTTTGTGCCACTGTCGTCCTTACAGAAAGGGAATTTGCATTTCTTTCTGCCAGCTCATTCTGCACAGGCTGCTGGCACCAGAGATCAGACCCTCCTGCACTCCCCACCAAGGACTAAGTTACATTCTGTTGCTAAATCCCTGTAACACCAGAAATGCAGGGTAGTGCTGCTCTAACCCCCCGACTGGAGATCACATCAGTATCTCAAAAGCCCTCCGATGTGCAAGCTTGTCTGAAAAGCAGCACTCTCCACTTCTGCTGGTGTCGGTGCCTCTCCCCCAGCCTCCTCCGGCTGCTCTCCCATGCTACCCCACGGGCAGGCTTCCACCCGATTCACCCGGCAGCCAAGGGAGGAAGGACTGGCACCTGCACTCATGGTTTGTGTTTCTGTAAAAGCGGGAAAGAAACAAATCGTGGCTTCTCCCTCCCAAGGGAAAGGCGTCCCTCCAGGGCTTAGAGCTGCGTCTATGCGGTGAGCGGGTGAGCCAGGGGAGGGTTCTCCCCCGCCTGGGACCACCCGCAGCCCCAGGGCAGGCGGGCAGAGCACAGCCGATGTGCCCCTTCTCCTGTCAGGGTCCCTGGGATGGTCCCTTCACTCCTCACATTTCTGTTCTCAGCCCCCCAGCACACACAGCCAATGGGGGGGATGGGGCGGGGGGTTCGTTCAGTCTGGAGGCCACTCTCTTTCCCCGTGGGAGGTGAGACTGGGGCTGTAGCACAAGCATGTCCTGCCAAAGGGTCTGGGGCTGCAGCATTTGCCTGTTCCTGCACCCCCTCTTTGGTCATGGTCTGGTGGGAGTCTCCGAGCCCGCAGAGCTCTGTTCCTCCAGCCCAGGATTGAGCAAAGCTTGGGCTGCCCAAGCAGCAGCAACCCCCCCGAGCATCCCTGCTCCCCGGGCAGGGAGGGTGTGCGGGGCCAGCAGTGCTTCCAGACGGGTCCTCCTCCTGCCTCCCACCTCCATCCCGCTCCCCTCCATTGCCGCAGCCACACCAGGGCCTCCCGCTGCGAGGGAACACCGTGATCGTAGCTTTCAGCATGTTCAATTACTGTCAGTTAATGATGATTAATTTACAATTAAGGGCCTCTAAAGGGTAGTGTGTGTGTGTGTGTGTGTTAAATAAATATTGATCTTTCATTTGTGGCCGCAGATATATTACCCCAGTTGCGGGAAACGCGGCGGTGGCAAGAGCTGGGCTGCCTGCGCTCCCAGCCCCGGCACGGGGAGAGCCGCCCCGCGTCGCCCCGAGCTAAGGGGGGCTGTCAGGAAACCAAGTGCAGGAGGGTTCAGCTCAGCTGGGAGCTCCGGCTGCTCAGGGCTGGATGAGGATCATTTAGCCCGGGGTGTTTCAATATCGACTGCAATTGCTCCGTCCTGTTTCCGCTTGCGGAAAGCGTGTGAGAGCCCGGGGGGGGTGCTGGGAGCTGGTGCTTTTCCGTCTTGCGCAGCCCCTAATTGGCCTTGGGAAAGAAACAAACTGTCCAGACCCTGTTACGGTTTCGTTAGCAGCCGGACAACTTAACAAACTTGTCACTGAATACACAATGTGTTTTTCAACCCAGTTTCAGCTGTGCTCTGGAGTCTTTCTGGCTGGCATGGTCACACAGGCCACATCGTGTGCTGGTGGAAGGGCAGGTGCCCTCAGCATCCTCCACAAAGTCACGGAGATGTGACCTGGCACCCGTCAGGATCTCTGGTGGGGTTTGGCCAAGGCGGCCAGGAGGAGCCCTGTCTCTGCATAGATGATCGTTACAGGCACTGCGAGGGGATGAGCAATGTGGACTCAGGGCTTCTGCTTCCCAGTGAGCCCCGTTCCCTGTGTCACTGTCTCTCCTCAGTCTCCCTTGCCCACCCAAACGGTTTGGTGCCCATCTCCAAGCTGCAGCTCCTCTGGGCTTCAGCCATGCCCTGTGAGAGCCCTCGCTCAGCAGAACTGCCCGTGTTGCACAGCTCACTTCAGGCCTTGAGGCTCAAGAATTGCCACCAGTCCAGATGACTGTCATTTTCTTGTCCTGTCATGCATGTCTATAAAGATTTTCTTTTATGTCTATAAAGTTCCCTGACATCTATCTGACTTTTCTGCCTGTAACGAGCACACTCTCCAAGATGCACTTTTCTAAAACTCTTTTATCAGGTAGCTGTTAGCTATACAGCTCTCCACATTCTCCAGTTTTACCACTGGTTTTAATTTGCATTTGCAACTGCTTTTTTGGGCTAGCAATGGATATCTGTGGTTATCAATAGTCACATCAAGATCCAGACTAAGCTTCTGGAGTGTCCTTCGTGTAATGTACCATGGACCCTTCCCTGTCCACCACCAGTTGGGAATGACAGGTAAGGGTCCCAAACTGAGCAACATGCCTAAGGTGCCCTGCCTCTGGAGCATGCCATGGCCAGCAGCTCCTGGTTCGGTGGCCAGCAGCTCCTGGCAACCACCGCAGTGTGTTACGCTGGGAGAGGGCAAGGAGAACAGCACAGGCAGAGGTAGAGCATAAAGACCAGGGACCAGCAACAGTTAGAAACATTGGCAAGAAACAGAGCCATCTCCTTCGTATTATTTTTCTCCAGAGACTCAAAGTTAGTGTAGTTGTGGTAGCTGTACGTTGCACATTGCTGCATCCCATACGATGGCAGTGTGGATACAGCCATACATTGCATCCACGTAAATCCATGTGGAAGGACATTCAAAGGCTCTGTGCATCCTCCCGCACATCAATGAGTGATGTCCACAGAGATGATATTTTTTGTTTTTTTAAACTCCTTCTGATTTCCCAATACCTGGTACTCAGGGGTCTAGAAAAATATCTAAACATGGTGCAATCCACCCCAAATAAACAAAGGCCATTTCAACAGGCACCAGAGCCAGCATGTCCTGAATGCTAGAGCTCAGTGGGGGTTTCCGCAGCACCATAGCACTCTTCTCTCCCACCTTGGATTCTTTTCCACACGTAGATGATTAAGGAGGTGGGAAAGCCATCCTACCCAACCTCCAGCCATATCCCAGGCAGCTTCTGAGTGATCTCTGCTCCTTTTCCCCGGCACATTCCGAGCACCATCCCCTCGCCAGGAGCTACCCTCCATTCTCCTCTGCAGTGCATGTCTTGGAAGCAAGCTCACAAGAAGAATATTGTCTCTGGCTTTCTCTTTTATTTGAGGCATGTATTTAAAATGATGCTTTTGTTCCAAATGAATGAGTTGATTCATTCAGAAGTGCAGTTTCTGTTTTTGAATCAGCAGAGCTGTTTATGCTCATAGTGTCCATAAAACTGTTATTTTAGTCCTGACACTGATGCTTATGAATAAAATTTAGATCTCATTCAGAAGTACATTAGCTGTAGCTATTTGGCTTCTTGTTAAAGCATTAATTTTTATTGAGAAGACTACGTTGCCAAGCAGCTCCTTCTGCATCTTACAGCAAACTAAGTACCTCAAAGTACAGACTTTGGTAAGACCAAATAACCACACAGTCCCCCTGCCCCCGGTACCCTCGGGTCCAAACGTTCAGTTTGCAGCTGGTTTTGTTCTTCTGCTGGATCATGGTGGGAATGTCCCAGTTTTCCTGGGTGAATAGGGGAGACTGGAGCAGATGTGCCCTTGCTCAGGGGGAACACTTGGGGTCTGCTGGAGCCATCAGGAAGCTGGCACCGCATTGCTTATTCATGATGGACTGGGCGTTGGGTGTACTGGAGCCAATTAGCTCTCCCATGTATTTATTGCACTTTTTTGCTTGAAGCAAGCTGTTAAATGTCAAAAATACTTTAGCATTTTAGCAGAAAGATAATTTTTTAATAGATTCCACCTACAAAAAGGAGCTGACTGGCAGAATATTAAACTCGGGGAGATTTATTTTTAATCCGTGCCTCCAAACAGCTTGAGATAACCATTTTTGCATCGCTCCTGGCTGATTAATACTGCTGTCCCTTGCCTGTCCTCCTCACTTGGTGCTGTAGCAGCTGTGGCCTCTCTCATCCCATTAACCTTGTCTGCAGAAGGGACACCTGGCCAAACCGAAGAATTAGCTCTTGTAATTAGGAATGTAAACATCACGCAGTGCCTGCTAACATCCACAAGGCCCATCCCTGCCTTCTCCTGGTGCTTGTTAGGGCAAGATACCTCCAGCCAGGCTCTCCCCATCATCAGCTTCCCACACACTGGCTTCCAATAGTTTCTAAATTAATAGCCCTATAAAACCCAAATCAAAGCACAAGTAGTTTTGGTTGTTTGAGTGCTAGGATTGGCATTTTGTTGGTGCTGGCTACACCTAGCTGTACTCCAGTAAAGGGCACTAGAAGACAGTGGTATTTGCCAGGACTATGTGGTAAGTCTTGTCTTCTTCCTTAGAGGAGCTAATTGATGCCTATGACGTCTGCCTGGTAGCAGCAGAGCAATAACATTCCTAACAGTGGCCAAGTTTCTATCCTTGCTTGGTAAGCTGATGGCACAGCACCAGACCAGAGTACTGAGCTTCCACAGTGAAGCTACCTGAGCTGGCACAGAGATGTCTTCTTGCTGCTTCTGCTTGTGATCCTTCCAGGTTTGATTTTTAGGCTCGCTAATATCAGTCTGTCTTCAGTATCAGTAGTAACTCTCTGTGCTGGATGAAGCAATTAAGTCATTGTTCATAATACAGCAGGTTCTGAAAATTAAGGTGACTTTATTTGTTTCTCAGTAATATAATGAGCTATTTTGAGTGATGCTAGATTTAATGGCTAAATCAATATGTGTATTTAGTGTTGGGCTTTATTTTAGCACTAAGTGACATGAGATAAGCAGACTTAGAGAGTGTTAATTGGTTTGTGTTTAGCATTTTACACTAATCAGAGTGTGCAGCGCTGCCCAGGGCTCTTCAGCACTAGTAATTCTGTTTATCCAAACCAGGAATTGTTTACTCTATTGACTGGAGTGGGATCAGTCTGTTTTTTCACTTACTTGAACGTTATACTGCGTGTGTGAGTTTAACAGGGAGTCCTGGCTAGATCTAAGCTGTGCTGCACATAATGTGTATGGGGAAAAGATGGTTAAACAAACCCTGAAGAAAACAAAAGCACCTGTACTGACAAAGTCACTGCATGAAGACTTCAGTACCGCAAGCAAACAGCATTTATTTTCCCTTCATGGCTGGAATATTTCTCTGCCTTCATTTCGAGGGCGTGCGTAAGGGAAGATGAGCCCACGTTCCCCTTCCCAGCTCACCGCCTGCTACAATCAAGACAGAGCTCCCGTCACCCCGTTTATTGGATGAATCCACCGCCCCTGCCAAGCCCTCATCGCCAGGGTCGCAGCACTCTGTTTTCATGAACCAGGCGTGGGAGACGGGCTTTATCAGCGGAGATCCAATAGACCAACTCCGCTGTACTGCCCAAGGAGGGATCCTGCCCAGGGCTGCTGGGTGGTGTGGATCTAGCCTGCAGGGTTTCTCCAGGGGGAAAAAGCATATGAAGTGCCAGAAGCCGCCTCCACAGTTGTTGCTGAGCTGCCTGGCCCGGGTTCACGTCCATCTCATGCTCGTGGGTGCAGATGTCTGGGGAAGAGCCTGCTGGAGCATCCCGAGAGCTGATGCCAGCAGCAGCACACCATGGCCAGCCTGTTCATGCATCATGGCTGCCTTCAGAACAGCCTGGGAACAGCCTTGTCGCTACCATGTTCCCGTCTATCACCTGGCTCTTTTTTTAATAGAGTTGCTTTTGGATCGTTTAATTTTTATCTAAACATTTGCTTCCCAGCTGAGGTCTTGGAGAGCGCAGCTCTGGCTTCCTGGACCAGTGCTGAGCCCTGGAAATAGAGCTGTCTGCTGGAAGTGCTGACAACCCTTTCTGCCTCTGGAAACTGCCTCCTGAGCTGTTCCCAGGCTCCCTCCTTGCTGCAGACCCAGAGCTTGCTCTGTTCCCACAGTTGCAGTGGGGCAAGTATGGCTTACGGACGCTGGAGGCATGTGCAGAACCTGAGATGTTGTTCCCTCAGAAAAGATGCTCTGTCTAAGGAAGGTCAGGCATGCCCCGGGCTGCTGCTCCTGGCTGCTCTAAGCTGTACTGAGAGGCAGAACAAGATTAAATCCCTTTTATTTAGCGAAGTGCTATTTTATTGATTTCTGCCAAACAACCCCTAACTCGGTTGTGGTGCCCCTCCAGGTTCACTGCCCGGGAGGGGAGCGCGTGGCTGCGTGTGGTGGGGGGGCAGGGGGGGGGAACCCCGGAGTTGCCGTTATCTGGAGCTGCAGCAGTGTTTTGACAGTTCCTGAGATGGACGTTAAATCACTTCTGCGAGGGAGAGTGAAGGGATGTCACTCGGGCTCAGAGAGGAAGCTCTGCTGTACCGATTGCACTGACTGTGTGATCCGAGTCAGAATGAGAATCATAAATCTTGATTATTCTCTGTCTCAGCTGATTTGAACCAAATGCCTTGGACAGGGATATAGTTCACATCTCGCTGAAAACTGCAAAAAAACTGATTAAATGTACAAACTGATATAAATAGCACTCTATCTGTGTTAATGCCCAAACTGTCACTGCTCCAGGAGAGGATCCTGAGTGGATAGGGCTCTGTCCCAGCCCAGAACAGCTTCCTGGGTGTTTTCAGAGGTGGCTTTCTCCCCACTGCCATTTATTTTGGTACTTTGTTCCTGCGATGCTGACTGTTATTATGATGCTGTCAATTACAGATGGCATCGCTGATTCTGATTGCACTTTGCTTACAATTAAGCATCCTATAGAAAAATGGAAATGCTGGGTCATTAACATAAAGTAATAATAAGGTAAACCATTCAATTATGGAGGAAAAAACATTTTGAATAATAAGGATATTGTATGCCTAAAAGACATTCAGATGCCAGTGTATTACCATTTTTGCATACATAATAAATGAACTTAAACCCCAAAATAATCGACAGAAGCAAATAATAAATAGCTGTGCCCTCAGCAACAGCCTGGCTGGCATCACTCACTCCTGGGGCAGAAGAGCAGCTCCTGGATGGGAATGAATCTGGGCAGTCCTTTGCAGTCACTTTGGGCCATGGCTTGTCTGATGCTGGGACCAAGACGGTCCTTGCAATGCCTCCAGAGTGCATTGGTGACTTGGGAAGCCTCAAGTGCCGAGTGGGGAGATGAGGAGCAGCAGGGAAGAGGCAATAAGGGGGACGAGGTGGTGGGGTTCATTACTGCCTGGTAATGGCAAGGGATGGCAGTGGGGCTCTGCCCTGGGCATGTGCTGGGCTGGGCTCAGCTCCACAAGCTGGATGCAAGCACTGCCCCACTGCACATGTTATAAAGTGGGATATTTTGTTTTGGACAGCTGGGAGGTTAACGCAATAGGGAAGATCTGGCCACCCAATGTCAATGCAGAGGGGTTTGGGAATGGCTTTGTGACCTCCAGCATCCTCCCTCCGCTGGGAGCCTGTCACCTCCCTGCAGGAGCCTGTTCTCCTCCCCACCTGCCCCTGTGCTCAGCCTCTCAGCCTGTGACACCAGTGGGCCTGTGCTGACCCATCTCACCTACAGCTAGAAATCAAACTGGCAGTTGCACAGGTTTGAAGACGCAGAAGGGCTGTACTCCTGGCTGCCTGCCTCTGACCAGCCAGGAGCTCCTACGGCGGCCTTTGCTGGTGGGTTTGTGTCAAACCTTTCTGTGGTGGTGGGGTGAGAGTCCTTCTCCTTTCCCCTGGCTGCGGGGGTGCAAGAGCTCGGCAGCGGGATGCGTGCAATTACTTTTTGTTATTCAACCTATTCTGCAGATATCACTTTTCTGTTGTCCCTCCGTAACAATTCCCAGCCTTTTAGCTGTTGATGGCTCGCCTATTACTCTGGCACTGTGTTAGGATAACATCCAGATACATCTGAAAAGTGGAATTTATTTACTGTTTTTCCCTGAAAAGCTTTTAGCATGATACAGCAGCAATGCTTTCACTTAGGCAGCCATTATTGTCAGGGTTTTTTTCCTAGTAGACGTAAATTTTCTGGAAGATGAAAAAGGACTCCTCACGATGTATAGCTTCATACTGCTACATTTTAATATTCTATTTTTGTGGTCTGTCTTCTCAGGAAGAGCCCATCTTTGGGAAACAGGGATGGCCTGAACTGCCCAGTTAAGTCAGTGTTTAAAGTGAACTGGACCGTGTGTATAGCTTTCTCTTCCTCAGCTGTATCTTTTCCACATCAAACTGGCTTTTCCAGGTACCGTAGCCTGCAATATCAATAGCATGTATTATTAACAGTCTTGAAACATCCACAGATATTAGTTAGCAATCAGCGAGGCAGAGCTGGATGGAAACACTTTTGCACGGGTGCCTGCGCAGACGCCTGCCAGCCGTGCTCAGGGCAGGAGGACATGACTGGCCATGCTGGGGCTTGTCCTGCCACATGTTCTAGGTGAGTTCCCACCTTGGGAATAGGTCTTCGCAAAGAAGTGGGAAGGGAAGGTCTGTGATGGCCTGCTGCCGACAAGGTGAGCTGGATCTAGTATTTTGGAGAGGATTTCTGTCCTGCAAGTGTAGCTCAACGTTTCTATCAGCCCCGTACTGAGGATTAGCTCTTGCATCCCCAGAGCCTGGAGGTGCAGGTGACCCCCTCAGCTTGACCATGTCTACTGAGCAGGCAGGGGAACAGGAGTGAGGAGAAACAGGAGCACCTCTGCTCTTCAGAGGACCCACTTCACACAGCAAGCTGCCTGTGACTGAAACACAGGTATTGGGACACCCCAAGCTTTTAAGAGCTAGTTTGCATTTATTTGCTCATTAGACAGCTACTGTTTGCTCCCCAAACTCCTTCTGCAAGGCCAAGCCTCCCTCGAGTGTGGAGCTCGATGTGGTTACACATAGTCCTCAGGGTGGGCATGCTTCTTTCTGGGTTGGCTACTTGCTTTCTCAGCCCCAGGATTTATACCAAGTCATGGATGTCTAGGTCTTTTCCCTTCCCTCTATGACAGTGGAAAATGAATGAGCTAGCACTCGAGGGACTTGTACGTGTACGTTGAAGGGAAACCTGGACTCGGAACAGACTACCTTGACTTGAGCATCCTCAGTCAAAGGAGGCAGGATTCACCCTGCCTCTGTCAGTGAGTCTCTGTTCCAGCACGTGTGCGAGAGGCAGGGCCCTCAGACTAGTGCTGCTTTGCTATAACTGTGATTAATACAGTAATTAAATCTGTGGAGACGACACGGAGATATTCCCAGTGAATAGCATCGCAGTGCTTCTGTAGAGAATGGTAGTGAGGCTTAGTCAAAACAATTTTGACTGCAGTGGGCTCAGAAATATGCATTTCCAGCCTTTTTCACAACCTGTTTCATGGCTGAGTGCTGACCAACAATAAATCTTACACTAAAATTGGGGAGATCAGGCCAAATTTATCCCTGGTAAAATGCTGTCACGCTGAACATGCATCTCCACCCACAGGGCTGAGATTGCTTCGCACAGTCAAAGCCAAGCGGTGCCGAGGGCTGTGGTTGTGAGCCACCCGAGATGGTGTGTGCTGGCACAGATGTGCCAGGAGCTTGTGGAGCTGTGGTGGCTGTTCCCAGGCAAGCTGCTGGGCCAGGACAGGCAGCTCCGGAGTTAGCAGACCTCTGTGCATTTGCTGTGGCTGCTGGGGAGGAAGGCGGTGGTTAAGGGCACCCCCCATTAGGAAAGCAATGAAATCATAGCAGTGCTGTCTAATCTTAGACTGTCCAATTTGTGTGTGAGCTATGCAGTCAGGCGGGTGAGGGATTTCAGCACAAGGCAACAGCCATATCCCAGAGGAGATCCACTTGAGGAAAGAACAGAAGAAAGCAAGATTTAGCATTAAGATCATAATTTCAGATTGCATTGTGCAAGCATCAACAATCTATATACACGAGAGTCTTTGGGGAGCACAATGCTGTAATAGCTATCCAAGCCAGCCTGAACAGCGAGGGTTATTTTTAATTGCAGCTGAATGGATCTAACCTTGTGATGTCTGTTCACAAAGCATTGGTGGATTAATACAGGTTCCATAGTTGCTTCTGCTAAAAGACTTTAATGGATCAGCTTAGTTCTCTGCTCCATGATTATAGCATTCTTACCCGCCTATCATGCATGAGCCAGATGGTCCCAGTGAAATCAGAGCATATTTATATTTTTGTCTGCTACTCAGCCAGCTGCCCACTGATTTTGTTGCATAGTGGTAGGAGGAGAGGAGCCTTCCTGGGTGAAGTTCACCCACCTCTTTCCATAGCCCTGGTATCTCCCCCACCTCCTAAAATGAGTTGGAGGAACAACGGGAGGGTTGTCTCCCCAGGCTTGCCGGGCTGGCCATGGAGAGCAGCCGTGCTCCTGCGGCAGCAGCGCGGCACTGTCTCCTGGCATGGATTCAGCCGCTTCCCAGTGCGCAGGGGGATGTTTTCAGTTCTATCGGCGATGAGAGCCATTAAGAAGGTACAAGTACTAAAGAGATCCTGAGCGATGCCTATAAAACCTCTGAATCCCTGACAGAATCAATAGTGGGCTCTCAGGAGTAACTTTTTATCCAGGCCAACTTAAGCACATGCCAATGAGCCGTTAAAGATTTTGCATTTTGTGGAGACACAGAATCCTTTTCTTTGCGATTGTTGGACTCCAGGCTGGGTGAGAGGATGAAAAATCAGAGTAGAAATGACTAGTAGACTGAACTCTAAAGGCGTTTTCCTCAGTGTCTGGGAGAGAGGCTCAAGTGATGTTCGTAGGCAGCATCCTTCCTCCAGGCACATGCCCAGCCAGTGCCAGCAGTGCCCTGAGAGCCTAAGCTGCCTGCACCATCGCCGATGGGAAGCCCATCAGGGTTTTCTTTGTTGTTTTTTTCTTTGGGGTTTGTTGCAATGAGAGGCACAGAACCCTCTGGCCATGTCTGTGAGGAAAACAGAGGAGCAAGAGAGGGAAGAAGGAAGCAGGGAAGCTGTGCCCTGTGAAACAGAGGTCCCAGGGCTGGCGTCCAAGAGGCAGCCAAGCCTCTGTGATGTCCTGCACTGTTTCATCAGCCCAGGAGCAGAAGCTCCAGGTGGCCTGGGCAGGCAGCTGCCCAGTGCCCCGCTGCGCACGCTTGCCTCCTCTTGGATAACTTTGCTATTGACACATTTTTCCAATTTGGCATTTCGGTTACCATAGCAACTCGATGCTGTCATTCCCTGATCAGATCAGCTCGCAGTTAGTCAACACGGCGTTAGCACCTGCGTTGGTATGGCAACACAGGACCATTCTCCATCCATTGCTGCTGGGGCGATGGCTCCGGGTGGCCCCGGAGGGGAGGGGACAGAGGGGGCACAGTTGACCATGCTGCAGGGCAGCGAGATGCTCCCAACCCCCTGCTGCTCCTTTCTCCCCTGGCTACAGCAGGAGCCAGGGCTGTCCCTGCCTCTGGCTGTATTGTCCTGGGCTCCCGAGCCCTGCACAGCCCTGGAGAAGCTTGGCAGGGATGTGGCAGGAAAGGCAGCTGGCAAGGAAGCTTTCTTGCAACCTCTAACTGCCCCACATGTGTGTTTTGCATGGGGACCAAATGGCTTTGCAAATTTGGGACAACAAAAAGCTGCTTGTCTTGGAGAGGGAAACCAATGGTCCCAGGCAGCCTTCAATTTGGGGCATTGAGCTCTGCAAGAACATGCTCGAGTCACAGAGAAGGATGGTTCACCCTCTTTACCCCAGCTGGCAGAGGCACACCAGCTTCCAAACCGTGAAAATAGTTCAGTGAGTCTCCTGGGGGAGATTTGTTTTGCTTTAGCCCCAGTCTGAACTGGCACCCGCTTTTCTGAAAGTGCTTTACAATTTGCGTTTAATGTTTTTTAACAGACATGTGCAAGCCATTTGAATTAGAGCAGTATGAATCTATTAGGCAGCGACAGATGCAAGTTTTGTGTCTCTTATTAGAAGGGATTGGATTCTGAGGTTTAGTGATGTGCAAAGGATTGGACTTTGGAGAGATTAAAATTATTTTCAGCGTTAAGCACAATATTTCTAAGCTAATGCACTCAGTCTTGAATATAGATTCACGGACCAAAAAGATTATAAAACATTAAACCTATGTAAATTCAGCTGTAAATTTATGTTTGAACAAATTCAACAAGAGATTTGACTTGGGGGCTTACAGCAAATAGGTTCTGCTTTTAATGCATATTGCAGTCTTCAGTTGCAATGCCATTCTCCCCTTGAAAGTCCCATGCCTGCTGAATTACTGGCAGGTCACAGTTGACAGCTCAAGCAATTATACCGGAATGTGTTAATAATAAAAAGGAAAATGACTTCATGTTTGTCTTTTCAGAAGACAAAAGCAGATGTTTGCTCCACACTGAGGAGCAGCAGAGATGAGCTCCACGGGCAGGTGACACTGTTGCAGTACCTGGCCATCACCTCTGTCAGAGAGTAATTGTGCAAATCCATGTCCTTCTCTGTGGTTCTCCAAGCCCTGGGAGTTGCTGTGAACTTTTTTCTCTTGTTAAGAACATGAAAATACAGTTAACAAAGACTCCTTTTGAGTGGGATTGCAGGAAACCTGCAACATCGTGAACAAGCTGCCTACACAGAGATAAATGACAGCTGTGACTGAAGGAATAAACAAGATAATCTGGATTTAAATAAACCACAAGGGGATTTTGGCAACATGCAAATTCACAAATTTATAAAATGTATCCTTTGAAAATAAAGAGCTTGTCTGAAGCCAGCAGTTAAGAACAATTACTGCAGCACATTTTCCCAATGAGGGCTTTAGAGCTGGCCTTTGCCACAAACCGGAGGAGAGTGGGAGCCAGATGTCCTGTCCATCGCCGCGCAGTGGCTGGGGAGTGTTTATATGCACAGAGCAAAAAAACCTCAAAGAAGCCATGGCGGCAAGTCCCCCATCCAACTGGGGAGCTGCAGAGTGGGTGGGGATGCCGGGGGGGACGTGCAGAGCAGCCTGGCCCTCCTCAGTCTCCAGGACACAGCACTGGGGAGTGAGTAGGAAAAGAGAGAAAAATCAAAAGCCCAAGCAAGCACCCAATAACACATCTTTGATTGTCTGCTGTGAGGCCCAGGTAATTCCTGGATCCAAGCCCAGGAATGACGATAAAAGTTTCATTCTGACATTGCACAGCGCTGGGATGCTTCTGCCAACAAGCGTGAAGAAATGATGCCCATCTCCGTAACGGAGTGAAGGAGTCATTAATGCCAGATGGCATTGGAGCGCCTTCCAGGGGGATGTGGCTTGTTGTTATTGCCCCCCTTTTTCAGGTGGGTAGGGATGGAGGCAGAGGAGGGTTAGGAGGTGAGGAGAGTCCAGTGGCAGAGCCATGAGTAGACATGACCCATTCCAGTGCTTCATCTCCCACCTCTGTGGAGGCGGTCAGCAGCATGGCGGCGCCTCTTCATCAACCAGCCTGGCACTGAAAGGGAAAGAGACACTGCAAGAAAAGCCAAAGCATGTCCAAGAGGCTATGCAGTCCTCCCCAGGAGCAAAGCACTGGCCCAGCACGGTGAAGAGCTCTGCAGCAGCCACGGGAGGAGAGCGATCCGGAGCGTCGTGTCCTGCCCAAGCGCACGGGGCTGGTTAGCATTCTGTCGGCACACACACAATTAGGGCAAAGCACATGGCAGCAGCTCTGTGAAGGTTACCTGCTCCGAGGAGTATTCTTGCCGTGCCAGAGGCTTGGCTGCTCCAGGTTTAACACCCTTGTTATTCTCAGCAGCAGGAGCCGGCGGCGCCGTGCATTGCTCTCTGCTGTGCACTTGGCAACAGCTACTGCGGGCAGCAGGACACGCTGGCTCTCGGGGCTGACAGGCTCGAGCCTCCTTTGCAGCTGCCTTTACACCGTGGGAGCTCAGCAAGGAGGTCCATATGCCTGCCCAGGAAAGGCAGCACCTAGAAAAGTAACTCTAAAACAGGGCAGAGTTGGGGAAAAAGCAATTTGGCCCGTGCATCCCAGAGCTGCAGTAGTTCAGGTGCTCTGCAGGGCCAGGGGTGTCTCGAGGACACACTGCAGCTCCCAGTGTTATCCTTAAAACTGTCCAGCAAAAGCTGAATCTGCTTTTCCTCCTCTTTTCCTTGATCACTGCCTCCCTGCTGTCTCTCCTCAGTGCCAACCTGTCTATCCATTTGTCTTTATTGTGCATGGAATTAAACACAGTCCTTAAATGTGGCAACACTTTCAGATTATTAGCTCTGCAATTTCTTGGCTCCTGTTTATTGTGATACTATCATCTGAAGGGGCTGTTGTAATTAATAGTTTGTTCGTGCTTCTTTTATAAACCCCTGGTGTGCTTGTTTTATACTTGAACATCAGCAACTACAGCGTGCTTCCAGAGTATTGTCTGAAGCATCCCCACTACAGAGAGAAGGCTTCAAGGTTAGGGGTGGGTTTTTTTGCAACAGCTTATTGAAACCATAATTTAAAGTAAAAGCTAAGTATAATATTAAAGGCAAGACAATTGTCTTGCCTTGACCTTAGAGCACAGGGAACTCAAATCCTTGTTTACAAAATGCCCACGAGGGGGTTATTGCCATGGCAGTGCCTGGAAGGAGAGGGAACCCCGCTCCTGGCTGTCACCAAGCCCTGCCAGCAGCGGGATGGGCAGGAACAGCAGCGTGGGTGAAGGAGAGCAGCAGTACTTCCTCTGAATTCTGATTAATGTTCATCTCTTTTAAAGCATTGTCATCTAAAAACCCACAAATCACAGACACAATCCATAATACAAAGCAAACAAGGGCTTGTGCAAGCATCAGGTCCTTGGGAACCTGCCCAAACATCACGGTGGCTGTAGACAGCTCTCAGTGCCGGGGAGATGCTGGTCGGGGGGAGCAGGAGCAAATGCAGCACAAATACCAGTACCCCCCTCCGGTCTGATTGCACAGCTCAAGCATCAGCACAAGGGGCAGGGGGCCAGCCAGCCCCCGTTTGCTCTCAGCTTTTCTTTTGAGAGTCCACAGGCACTTATTTGCAGAACAGCATCTTTTCAGCCCGGAGAGATTCCGGATACAAAGATGTATTACAAAAAACCAATAAGCCAGTGGCTGCGCCCAGACCAATTCACACTGCAGCCGAGGTGCTAAGGAGCAGTGACTGGTGTTAACTAACCCCGGGACCTCCCCCAGGACCACCTGCCCCCCCTGCTCCTGGGAGCTCTTTGGTGCAGAGCGGACGTGCTGGTGGGGGCAGTGCTCTGGGTGGGCCAGGGCAGGTTTCTGCTGTGCCACGCAGAGGGTTAGAGCAGACGATGGCAATAGTCCCCTCGAGCCCTATTGTCTGAGAGTCCACTGCTGGTACTCCAGCAGAGCTTTTAGCATCTCATAATCGCCACATTTTTGACATTTGACAGCCTGCTGCACGCTGCCAGGGTGTCTGACTCAGAGGAGCATACACCAGCCAATTCTGCCTGTGCTGGTCCCTCCTTCTGCTCAGACAATTGCATAGGAAAACAGCTCGTCCTGTCTGAGACGGCACAAACAAGTGCGGGGTGCTGCTGCGCGGATGTTGGGATAATGGAACACCATGGGGTAACGGTGTTTTCTGCTTGCCTGGCAGTCCAGCACCATTTACAAGGCAGAAGGACTTTTACACACCGCTACTTCTCCTGTTGTCCAGGCTGCCACTGTCTCAGCTGAAAAATCACTCAAAAATCAGAGCTGCCTCCTCCTGTTCCCCATAGTGCCACATACCATGGGTTCACTGCAATCCTGTTGGTGCCTTTTGACCCTTTTGTCTCAAAGCCCTGATCCAAGCTCCTAACTGGAGCTGCAGGAGCAGGAATGACTGCCCCAGGTCAGCCTTCCCAGAGCATCACCCTTGTTATCAGCTCAGAATCAAAAAGCCCCTGGCCTGGAAGGGATACTTCAGGAGAACCTGCTTTGAGCTGAAATCTTCACTATTCCTGTGGAGAGGAGGCAAAGGGAGCACCAGAGCTGGTCCAGCCCTTTCAGACTTTACCATGCTGTAAAACGAAGGTTGGGATAAAGGAAGAAGGTGGAGAGCTCTGTTCTCCCATCTTCTTGGAGCAGGACTGTAGTGAACACAGAACAGGCATGAAAGAAGAACGCTGCCCGAGCACTGAGGTACAAGTCCATGTTGCTGCTGGATGTTTTTGAGCACAGAATTTAGAAAGACACAGGAGGGATTGGGCACCTCTGTTCATGTTAACCGTATCTAGAGCAGCCACCAACTACAGAGGCTGAGAAGCGATACTAAAGCTTTCTGCTTCAGGACTTCATTAAATCTTCAGTGATAGGTATCAGGAGGAAAGGAGCACGGGCAGAGTAATTCCATAGCTGGTTGAGAGAGTCCTTCCTCAGGGGCTCCCATTAGTTACCAGTGATAAAGACAGTTGACCTGGCAGGAAAACTCTCAGCCACCACCCAGGCTGTGGTACCTCTGTCCCTGGGGGCTGGCAGCTCTGAAGGTGCTCTGGGTGTTAGCACAGAAGAGCAAGCAGCAGGGTAAAACGTGGTCTGCAGCTAGTGTGAAGCCTTTAAAAAGGAAATGCATAAAAATTACTAGCTATAACTGACGATAAAATAACTATTTTGTGGAGCAAGGAACAGAAGAGTAACAGATTGATTTTGGTAATTAATGGTTCAATAGAAACCTGTTCTGGGAGAGCCCTGGGCAAAGTCACTGGATTGGAAGCACCTTTATTCCCTGGTCTTTCTTTGCCTTATTTCTCTGTGCTCTCCGAGGCCGACCACACAGCCCCAAGGATGGCCACAGGCGCTGGCTCCTGCACGGTTTGGCTGCTGCTCCTCCTCACAGGCTCCCACTCTTCTTCTGGAAGCTCTTTGGGGCAGAAATTGTGGCTCAGTCTGTGCAGTGCTTGTTCCAGCCACTGCCGAAGTGGTTTCCAGTGCCAGTCCTTGCTGGAGGTGCATTGCTCCCCCTCCTCAACCACCGGCAATTGGCACTGGGACTGTGAGAGCTGCCTGTGGCAGCCCCTGGCAGCCACCAGCTTTCCTCCCATTCAGCTCCCCAGCTCTCTTCCTTCCTTGACTGCTCTGTCACGTCAAGACCAAGACCTAATTTCCACGCAGAAATTTTAGCGTTTCAGTTCCAAGTGTGTTAAGCAATATTAAAAAAAAAAAAAAATCAAACAGGAAATTTTACACAGCCACGCTTGGTTTTTTTAGGGTCAGCACACCAAAGACTGGTGCTCCGCAGGCTCGCTGTGCACGCACAGGCAGTGCTGGCCAAGGCCAGTGAGCAGGACGCTGCAGCGGGGAGATTTCTGCAGTGGGTCATATCCTGAAATGGAGGGTTATCTTTGGCCAGTCGCTTTCAGAGATGTGCTGCTGAGTAAATGGGCTTTCTGTGGGAGTACAAATACTGGTCAGAATCATGCAGAGACTGAGAAGTCGGGTGAGCCCTGGTGCAGCTCCGGGAGCTCGGTGGGATGCTCTTGCAGGGCCAGCTCTCAGACACTGCTCCCTGCAGCCGGTGCTGCCTCTACCCAGCTGGCTACTGCCCCCATCAGAGTGGCAAGCTGGAGTGTGTGTGTTGGGGAGAGGAAGCCCTGCTCCCACCATCAGTGACACTCTCCTGTCCATCAGATGCTTTCAGAGAGTAGCAGGGAGCACTTCTACTCCCGGTCCTCCTTGAAGCAGCTGCTGCCTGTCCATGTACTCAAACCTCCCGGTCTCATTTTCTGTGCATTTTCCTTGCACCACTCCCTTACACATCCTCACACTCAGCTGAAGGCTGCCCTATTTGTAGGTATACAATCCTTCATCACGCTGTGAGCCTTGCTGTGATGTGGAGAGCCATAAAAGATGCTTTCTTCCTACAGGGCTGTTAAATGTGGGTGCTGGATAATCCTCCCAGGAAAGCCAATCTGTAATTCTGCGGCCTCTGCAGTCCTCAAATGCTTGCATCCCTCTTAATTTGTTCAGGCTTTTCATGAGGTAAAATACCTCAAGAGCTGACTTGAGGTACTCAAGAGAGGGGGAGGCCCAGGACTCCACTGGCCTCTTCACCCCAAAATGCTGAAGGCATGAGCAGCCCTGTGGCAGCACCAAACCCACCTTTGCTCCTGCTTTGGCAGGAGACCTGGCACCTCCTCTGGCAGCACTTTGGCAAAACAAGCCCAGCTGGGTGGATTACACCAGGAGTAAATACACAAATCACAGAGAGTTTTAAAGCAAGCCGACACATTTAACAATCAATCACAAATACGAGGCAAGACCGTCAGGCAAATCTAGCTGGGTCTTGCCTGACAGCCACTTCTGCTTGCAGACTTCAGCTGTGTAATTCCTGAAATGGCTGTTTCCTGGGGCTCGACGGTTTGACGTCAGCATCACTGCGGTCGCCGGTGCCCAAGGTGCTCTCAGAGAACCATTTCCAGCCTATTCACATTGTTTCCTCACCATATGTTTGTACTAAAAATAGTTGCAATGTGAAGGGATAATCCTGCAAGACCCTGAGCATCGCCATCCCGCGTGTCTGCTGCAGGAGACTTGGCCAGTGCTGCAAGGGCTTCCCAGCAGCAGCGACACCTCCTCCTCCTGCCTCCCAGGCAGCAGCACCACCAAGCACCTCGTCTTTGGGACATATTAGCCAACAACAGGTTAAACAAACTACTCTTCATGTGGTTGTGCCTAGGTATGAGCATTTGAAAGGCTGGGGCTGGCCTCGGCACTGCCCTCCAGCCTCTCCAGCACCCGGAGGTGTGGGAGAGGCTGTAATGCACTTGCAGGGGACATATTTAATACCTTCCGGCTTGCTATGATAATCTTTAACTGGGGGCAGCTGGGACAAGCATTTACCTCTTCATTTTCTTAGATATAAATGCTATCTCGTTGCAGTTTCATTTTACAATATGGTAATATGCTATCCAGGAAAGTCTTGCTACATGCTAATTTATCCAGTAGGCAAATTCCTTTTGGCTAATAAAAGTGCTTGCACAGGAAGCTCAAAACCCAGCAGCAATTAATTATTGACAGAGCATGTGAATTAGAGATAAAAGAAAAGTCATTCTTTCTCACACACAAGATAGTAAATAAATTTAATTATTGTACTAGAAGCAAGGGATCTTATTCTGTATTAAGTTTTATTAGCTGAGACATTTAAAAGCATGTCATCATAACAAAGAGGTCTTGTGTAATCCTAACTGCACCACTCTGGTACAAGGCTCTGAAGTGAATAGGCTTAATTGAGCAAATGGAAGCAGATGGCTTGTTGAACAGACAGGTATTGTACAGGTTTATTGTCAATTAACTTTTGTCTACATATGCCTATGGCGAATTGACTGTATAATGTGTTACCAAGGCCGATTTAACGCTTCAGGAGCCCACCATGCCCAGGGTCCAAAAAGCAACAAAGCCAGAAGTGCTTTGGTCCTGGGGCCTGCAGGTGTGGCAGCATCCCTCCTCCTGAATGTCCCACCAACATCTGCATGGGGCAGGAGAGACACCGAGGTGTCCACCCATGCCTGGCCCCTTGCTAACTACCCCTCCTCTGCTTCTGCGCAGGAACGTGATGCCCAAGACGCTGGACGGCCAAATCACCATGGAGAAGACCCCAAGCTACTTCGTGACCAATGAGGCCCCGAGGCGCATTCACTCCATGGCTAAGGACACAAAGCTGATCGTTGTGGTGAGGAACCCGGTCACCCGGGCCATCTCGGACTACACACAGACGCTCTCCAAGAAGCCGGAGATCCCCACCTTCGAGGTGCTGGCCTTCAAGAATCGGACCCTGGGGCTGATTGATGCCTCCTGGAGCGCGATCCGCATCGGGATCTATGCACTGCACTTGGAGAACTGGCTCCAGTACTTCCCCCTCTCCCAAATCCTTTTTGTCAGTGGCGAGAGGCTCATCACTGACCCGGCCGGGGAAATGGCCAAAGTCCAGGACTTCTTAGGCCTCAAGAGGATTGTGACAGAGAAACATTTTTACTTTAATAAAACCAAGGGGTTCCCCTGTCTAAAGAAGCCAGAGGACAGCAGTGCTCCCCGGTGCTTGGGCAAGTCCAAGGGTCGAACTCACCCCAAAATAGACCCAGACGTCATCCACAGACTGCGGAAGTTTTACAAACCGTTCAATGTCATGTTTTACCAAATGACGGGCCAAGATTTCCAGTGGGAGCAGGAAGAAAGTGATAAGTAGAACCACGAAATCAGGAAATAAGCTCTTTTCTTTTGAGATGCAAATCATCGTTAGAGACCCAAAACTCACTCGGGGCTAGAGGCTCAGCCATGCGAGCGCAAGACTCTTGCGCTGTCAGGGTTGCAGCCAAAGGTGCCCCGTGTTTCCAGCTCTGAAACCTTAGTGACATGTCACCTTGGGTTGCACTCGGGCTCTCCTCCCATGATGCTGAGGGATCAGGGGGCAGGTGGGAGGAGGAGAAGGTGGAGGGACTGGGGTTTCTTGGGGTGATGGGATGCTTCGTGTTGTTTGCTGCTGGTGTCCCCCTCACAGCCAGGCAGGCAGGACCAGTGCCTCCTGCTATGGCTAGCTGAGCAGGAGGGTGGCTCACAAAACCCAGCAGCACTGGGACAAACCAATAGGTTTGATTTCTCCTGCCCTGGCTTTTAGTTTTGCTCAAACAGCAGCATCAGACCTGATCAATTCAGGACACGTGCATTCACATGCACACTGGTATTTGTGTGTGGAAGGAATAAAGCCAGTTATGCTGCAAAGGAACTATGTGCAGAAATTTCATTTGCACCAGACATTTCAATTACTTGTTGCACTAAAACTAGTATTTACCAAGTGCCACAAAACACCTGGGCCTGATTCTCCCCCAACAGGTGGGTATAACGCCGCTGTTGGAAGAGAGTCGTTCCTGCTTTACTGGGATGCTGAGTGAGATCAGAGCCCCCTCGCTCCTCATTGATGCCGTATCCAAGACCATTCCCAGGCACCCCCTTGGAGCGAGCCGTGGTCTCTCCACCTGGCCAAGGTGCAGTGCAGTGCCACATGTCCCCATGAAGGGGACATGTCCCCATGCAAGGCCATGCCATGCCCTGCTCCGTGCTTTGGAGCCAGACGTTCCTGGTGGGAACCCAGGGGGTGACTGCAGGGACAGCCCCAGCCTAGGGTCTGGGCAGGGCTGACTGCTGGGGCCCCTGGCACTGCCCTTTGTTTGCACCTTGAAAACGACATCTCTGCTGCTTGCTGCTCACGGCCGGGTTAGCAAAATGGGGAAGCAGCCTTCATCTTTACTTCAGAATTACAAAAAAGCAATTAATTCCCAGGGTGAGCACTGCTTCGTGCAAAAAAAAAAAAAAAAAAAAAAGGTGTGCTATCTAGCGGAAAAGCCCGAGTCAACCAAATTTGCAAATCCTGGTGAAACCGTAGAATAAACCCATATCCCAACTGGATCCTCCAGCAATGAGATGAGAGCTGCGTGCTGGAACCAGCGGAGAGCAGGACAGCAGCTCTTTGACACAGCTGCACTGCTTCCATCTCCATAACTGAGAGAAAAACAGTAAGAGCGGGAACAAAAGGAAAAATACCACTGCTGAAACCTTCCCTTCGCGTGGATGATTTCTGAGGGCACTCGGATGTTGCTGGCTGCTTACTTTGTTTTAATGAATGGTAAGGATGCCTCCCAGGTGGAGCGCAGCTGTGTACGAGTCCCCCATCCCCTTTTGGGTGCCACGTCCCTGGCTGTTGGAAAGCAGCGGAGATGCAGTGCAGGATCACTGTGGGAGGACCAAGACTCAGTTTTGATTAAGGTGGCAAGAAATCCCTACTGATCCAGCTAACGAAGTGAAATTGTTGTTACGTTGGGTAACAAGCTGAACCTGCTTTGGGTTTCATGGCCTGTCCTGTGGTTCGTTACACCATGGAGTGGTTCTGGTGCCTTGGATTGGATGAAAAAAGAGCTGAAGCCATTTGGAAAATTTACACCGTGGGCCATGCTGGAGGGGCACCACAAAGTCCCTTCTAATGTCATGTCAGTTCCTATTAGCCTGATTAGATTTAAAAACAGCTCCTGACATAACACAGTTTTTCACAGACCCACAAATCCCCAAATTATTACTTGAAAATTGGAAGCATGTAATAGGAATAATTTTACAGTGTTTCACACGTTATTAAAATGTCAAATCAGCTCCTAAGTGAAAACTTGCTACACAATTTTGTGCAAGCTGCTTGATGGATTCAGTTGGAGGACAAGGGGCTCACCAATGCCCAGTGTCCAGGCTCCTCAACGGAGGGATATCCAGAAATTATTCCCTGTTCCCAGCGTGCTGCAGTCCTGACACCGCGGCAAACTTGTCCTGGTGGTGCTGAGCAGAGCTTGCTAGCGGAGACGGTGGGACCGGCAGCCTTGGCTGTGTGCTGGAGGGGCTTGGCTGCAGAGGGATGCTGTCCCACCTCATGGCATCGCTGGGACCTGGCAGGTTGGCAACTGTGCATGACCGTGGTTGTTATGGTTGCCAGTGTGGCACCGTGCACCACCTCCATGGCCAAAAAGCTTGGACTCTCTCAGCCACCATCCACAGTTTAAACAGGAGCAGTATTTCTCCAAGCAAGGTCTCCTTGAGCTTGAAAGGGTCCCTGAGAATCCCCATCCCCACCCAGCAGGTCTCCCTGCACACCGCAGCCTTGGTTTTGTCTGGTCCAAGTGCTGCTCCATGTCTCCCTGGGCAGCTCCTGCCAGCTTTTCCTGGGAAGACCATCTGGTCCCCAACTGCCAACAAGCCACTGTCACTCTTCTCATCCTGCCAACTGCTGCAAAGACAGGAGATCCGAAAATGGCACCCCATTAGGGAAGTCACGGTGTGCGGCAGGGCAGGAGCATCCATCCTGCACTGGGATGAAGCGGAGTCCCGCTCAGTCCTGCAGCTGGAAGCAGACCATGGAGCAGGGATCCCGGAGGAGGGCTCCTGGAGGAAGGCTCCGGGAGGAGAGTTTCCAGAGCCAGGCACAGCTGGCCCTGGCCCCCCAGGAGGGGCCACCCCGTGGTTTACAGAAGCAGGGCTGGCCAACAGAGATGCTGGGCCTGACTCTTGCTCCATTCTTTCTGCCATATATTCAGAGGTTTATTTTTTATATTGGCTGCAAGCTCCAGCTGGGGCAGGAGAGGATGCCCTGCTCCTCCACCCTGAGTGTCTGCCCCACAGACACCCACTGCCCCAGCACAACCCAACGGGACCCCCCGCCCCACTGCCTGCTCCCCTTCACAGCGCTGGGAGAGAGTGGGGACACACCAGCCACGCTGGGGACACGGGCGGCACGGGGTGGCGGGGCCTCTGAGGGAGTTATTCTGTTTTTCTGAACTGCACCCCACGTCTGCTGTGCGAATGCAGGGGCTCGACAGGAGAATTATTTTCTATCTGGCCAGAGAGTGGCCTGCCAAATGAGAGAGAGTCAGGTTAATAACACTTTTTTTTTTAAACTATTCAAATGTCAGCATTAGAATACACAGGAAATTGAATTTTGTATTTGATTTCAATTAGAAAAGCATAAATTATATTTAATTTTATACACAGACTGGGTGATTCATTGTTCTGGAAAAGCTGGTACTTCATGGTTCAGAGACTGGAAATGGAGAGTTAGTCTTTTCTGAAACCAAACTGCTGTGCTGTTGCCTCCTCCCGAACGCGTCTCTGTCTGTCGGTGTCACTCTGTACCTGAACAGTATGAAAATCCTGAACTGAACACTTGAACCCACAGCACTAAACAATAAAACGTTGTAGCAGCCGCATTTCTCTGCTCCATTTCTCCCAGCTCCCCCCCCCAGCAGCACCAACACCCCATGAGCCACAGACCCATGGCAGGCACTGGCCGTCCCCCACCATCAGCCAGTCCGCCCCATGAACATGGCTCCACTGGTCCAAAAAGACCAGGGGAAGGCACATGCTGCAGTCGAGACCAGAACCAGGACCAGACCCACACCAGGACCACCTGGGCCAGCACTCAACCTTCAGGATCTCAGGCATGGGGGGGTTTCCAGACCGATGGATAGCATCCCCAGGGATTCCCCATCATGGGATCAGGTCAGAGACCCACAGAGAGGGCAACCTCTGCTTTCCTCTGCAGGCAGAGACCAGCCACCAGCCCCCCCAGACCCAGCACTGGGGACAGGAGGACATGTCCCTGCAGTTGGGGGACAGCTTTCCTTGCTGGCCTCACAGCTCGGGGTGCATCACCCAAGGTCACAAAGAACAAATCCTTGAGCAATGCCTGGGACACTTCACTTGCTGCTGATTAAGGATAAATCAGTGGATAATAAAAGGAGAGAGAGGGCTGGCTGCCAGGCAAAGAAATCAGGGGGAAAAATTTTTTATCTTGTTTTGTGTGCACAATTTCCTGCCAGTTTGAAAAAAGCCATTTCACAGCACAGGCCTATTGTGTCATCTGATAAAACCACTGAAAAACTTTTATCAACAAAATTAGGAAGTAGTGAACTATAAAATTGCTAATTATTTTCTAGTAAATTTACTTTTAAATAACTTTAGACACCAATTACAGGCACCATTAAGCACCATTAACACTGGGTATATTTACCAAACAAGGATGGAATACTTATTATTCAAATCAAGATCATTTTGGTGTAGATTTTGCTGTTTGGAAAGCTGCCCCCACTTACCAGATGTTTAAGAAGTCGTCAGAAGATCAATTACACCTCAAATGTAGTCAGATTCCTAATATCCGAGTTGTGGCACGATATAATTCAACCCTTGAAACAAACACCTGTGTGAGCAGAGACCATAATCCCGAGGAGCTGCCCCAGCAGCGCCTGCACCTCGGCACGGGGCCAGGGCTGATGTGCTCCTCTCTTGCAAGCCCCGAGACAGCGAGTCCCACGTTTAGCAGATCCAACTGTCCCTTGCAATGTCTCCTTCCCCTGCTCCGTGCTTCACCACTCTCTGCACACCCCTTCATGTTGGGCCAGCATCGCTCCTCCCAGCAATCCGCTGCTGTTTTGTCTCTCCGGGGCACTTTTCGGTTCCTCCAGGGATTTGCTCCCCAGAAGACCCAGGAAGGTCTGCAAAGCATTTGCCTGCTCCCTCCACCTTTGGGATTGTGTGCTGTGATCCCGGTGCTGCAGGCTGCCCCAGTGCCGGCATCCCGACAGCCCCGGTCCCGGCGCCGGACACGCTCCGCTCTGGGCTGAACGGCGGCGCACGCCTCTTAATTGTACGTTGCCAGGCGGCTGTCAGAAAGCTGGCTGCAAAGCTGTTACCTGCTCCCACTTTCCTGCTGTTATCTTTGACATCCTCATTATTTATTAACTGCCCTGTACCCAACAGGCTGCCACCGATGCGGAGATGCTCTTATTATGCAGGTTCAATATTCCGCCTGCCTTCCAAGGTCACATCCTCCAGGATGTCTCGCAAACCAGATTGAAGAGGTACCAGCAAAGATGCAACGTGTTCTGTATATGCCAATGCCAGGTTTCAAACAGAGCCCTTTGAATAAGGACAACATACTAGATGATGATAGAAGACCCTGTTGCTTACTGCTTTTCCCTATGCCGTGTACAGCACTCAGCTTTCTGCACCTACGTCAGCAAATACAGGAAACCAGAGCACCCGGCAGGAGCTCCAGCCATCAGCTTTCACACACCGGAACAAAGAGTCTTTCTCTGACACCCGAGCCTGGGAGGAGAGCACCATGGGGATTATTTAGCTGCCCAGGTTGCAAACCCTCAATGACCTGTTATAGCTTTCTCAGCATGAATAAACTCCTTTCTCCATCCCCCCCTCTGCCGCTGCCTCCTTGGCCCGGTGCCTGTGACCCCCACACAGCGCAGTGCGGTGGCTTTTGCATCCTGTGACAAAAGGCTGTGACGTCCCACTTGTTGCAGGCAGAAACATCAAAACAAAGTAATGCTCTCACCTCCCCAGCTACCGTGGTGCCTTTTGCTCGGGAGCTTTTTTGGTTTTGCTGACCTCAGAAACTATCCCTCTGTGGGTCACTTGCTGGAAGAACAGTCTGATTAGAAAGTTCTTGATGCCTATTAATAAGCAGTTCTGACTTCAGGAGAGACTTGAAATCAGAAGAAATAATTTGAGGGTCACTTCACTGTTACTTTATACCACCAACAGGGATATTTTGGAAATTTTTAGGTGTAATGCATGGTCTAATAGCCCTATAGATGCAAACACTTGCCCATGTATACCCTGCGCAAGGATAGAGGCTGCCAGATCAGAGGACTTCTTCTTGGAAGGATTTAACTGCAGATTAACAGGAATTTCTGCTCTAACCTAGTGATGCTCTGGGATGGTAGAGGAGGAGGACATTGGGGCTTTACAGAACAATGCTGTGATCTCCCCATGATGCCAACGCCCAGCCCCACAGCTGCTCCAGGTGGGGTAGGACACATCTCACCTGTGTCAGAGAGGATCCACCAGACACCCCAGCAAAGGAGCTCCGTGAGATGTGGCACTCTCAGGTGATTGTGGCTGGGGCTTTGCCTCATGCCAGGCTGGGAGCCTGGGCAGTGGGGGCAGCGGGGGCCACGCATAGCTAAGATCCACTGGGAAGATGACATTGATCTGCTGGTATCTCACCACGCTGCAGGATAAGCTGTGCAGCCTGTGCTTGACTCCTCTGTTGGCAGAAGAAGGCTGGTTTGTTGGCTCGTGGTTAGGGTGGGCATTGCCTCAACATGGCCGAGGAGCCCCTTGGATGGCGGTGGGCACCCTCCCATCCCCAGAAGCTGTATGGGGAAGGAAAGGATCCACAGCTGCTGGATCTCTTCCTCTCTCCCTGTCCTCGTAGGTGGGATGGAGGGCTCTCCTGCAGACCCCTCCTCGCACCGCCCCGGGGTGGGCTGCCCCACCGCCCTGCTGCCCCTACTACCCTCCGTGCTGCGGCTGGGCACAGGGCCGGGAGGGGGGCACATTATGTGCACCATCTCCGAGGAAATCAGAATTGAGAGGAACCGGGATTGTTTCAACAATACATTTTGTGACTAAAGTCATTATGTGCAGAGAGATGTGCGGGTAGCTGAAGGACAGAATTAATATAGTAAGTAATCCTCTCCCTTTAGCAATGTCTTTCTGCATGAAATAATGATTTAATGTCTAACTTTTCCTAGCATACACATTTCCTCATAACAAACACTTATATGATATGCAGCTATTTATGTTTCAAGGCAAAAAGCGTGGAATGTAATGGACTCTACTCTGACTATCTGTCCGTGAAGAAATTTCACTGTATCAGGGGAAACAAGGAAAAACATTTTATTTGGAGACAATTTCTTTCTATTTAAGCCATTCTTATCTTTTTCCCTTGCTCTGTGTTGGAGGGGATACCTGCACGACTGAGTTTCCTCTCCTGCACATGGGGTGTGTGCTCTGCAGGACCCCCTGCCCAGCTGGGAGCCCCTTGCAGCCCCTCAGCACTTCTCACAGCTGCTGAATGGCCCTGTCCGGTGGATTTTCTGATGCCTCCAAAGCGGTGGTGGGTGGCACATGCTATCAACTCCAGCATCTGTATCGAGGTAGTGCACCCATTTGGACCTTACAGTGACCTTAAGGAATGGCATCCTGTAATCTTAAGTAGCAGCTGATACTATAATCTGCGTTTGAGCATGGGATGCAGCCCCAGGGTAGTCCCTGCCCAGGAGACACTGGCACATCACGACCCTGGAAAGGGATGTCCGCCCTCCGACCAGCCAACCCCAGCAGTGCCAGCCCTGCTCTGTGCTGGCCGCTCTACCCCTCCAACCAGGCCCTGTGGCACACAGACACACAGCCATCCCTGGCAAGCTGGCCCAAGGGGCAGGGTATTGCTTTCTGAGGCTGCAGTGCCCAACCCAGGCAGCCTTGGTTGCTCTGGAGCTCTGTTAGGAAGCTCTCAGCTCTGCTACTCCCTTTTCTTTCCACGAGACTAATATCCAGAACGGCGGAGGACAGAGAACTGTGCTATACAGAGGACTTGCCTCCAGGGTGTTGCTCTCCACACTCCCTAAGGCAGATCCCACAAACATCAACACCACGCAGAAGAAATGAGCTTTTCCCTGGCAGTGACACACCGCTTAAAAGCACTGATCCAGATAACACGAGAGACGTCTGTGTAATGAAGGCAAACGACACATCTGGCAATTTTCCACCCAACTGACAGAGATAAACAGTTATAAATATACCCCATTAATAGTGTAAGCATCCTTCAAAGCTTGTCTTGAGAGTCTGTGGGGCCAGCATGCAGCGAGCGGGCTGGTGCTCCGGCTGGGCGCCTGATGGGCAGGTACGACAGAGCCACCAGGCACCCAGCCCCTCGTTAGCAGAGGCAAAACGAAGCACGGCAGTGGCAGAGGGAGACACTTCCCAGGATGAGACAAGGAGTTACAAAGCCATAAGCGCACCCGGCAGTACTGCCGGGGTGGCTTTCATCGCCCGTCAGGTGCTGGCCAAGCCGTGCTCCCCCCGGCTGGTGCGGTCACCACCAGCCCAGCCCCTGGCCGGTTGGCTGGTTCTCCAGTGTCCCACCCCGAGGACTGACATGCTTCCCCCTCCCCAGGGACACCGTGCAGCTCCCAGTCTTGGACTCAGCTGGGGTTCAGCCCTAACGTAATGAGGGAAAGCTAATGGGTGATTTTTGCCTTTATCTTAGAAAGCTACTCTCAGAATAAGTTGCGGTTAATGAAAGGAGTGAGGAATACACAGGTCACCAAAGGTGACTGCACTCTCCTCTTGAAGGATTTTGTCTGAGCAGAATAAGAAGCTGAGAGCAAGTTCTCTGACAAATCCAGCTTTTTTCAGGGAATCTTTCCATTCACATGACGATTCCCTGACATCAATCCCTCTGAGTAGTATTTTTAAGGTTTTCACTGTGTGTGTGACCTGCGGCTTTTAGTTTCACTGGCCAGAGCCCAGCCATATTTCCTCCCTTACAGGAACCTCCTGCTTGTGGAAGCGATGCTCGTGGCCTTGGCTCTGGCAGAGGCAGGTTCTTCCCAGCAGGACCCATACCATGGTGTGGACCCAACGTGCATGGGCACTCTCGCCCGCTTCGCTCCTGCCCCACTGCGTGTCCAGGACGCCGAGGGCTCAGTCACCCTGTGGCACCTTGCTCCTGATGGAGCAGGGAATGCTCAGCCCGCTCTGTCTGCAGCAGAGAGGGGGTCTGAGGATCTGAGAGCAAAGGGGTCTGGGACCCTGGGCAGAGCCAGGGACACGGGCCAGGGATGATCCCGGCCAGAGGTCCTGCACAGCGGTGAAAGCTTGTGTATGACCATGAGAAAAAGCAGCTGTTCCCTTCTGCACCCAGGTCACACTGCTGTCATTTCCCTCCTTGCTGATGAAGGGATCCATGACCATGCAGCACATCCCACTATGGGAGATGGTGAAAGGATTCTCACCTCCTCCATGAGGACTACTGCAGCTGCAGGGCTCCTGGGTCCCATGCTGATGGGTGCCCTGATCTCGCCATACCCTGGAGCAACAGTACCCATGTCCCCAGTGTCCTGCATGGCTGGGCAGGTCTGGCACTAGATGGCACCTCGATACATCCTTCCCTGAGGAAGAGCAGGGAACCCAGCCTCCAGTGCAGAGCAGGGAGGGAAAGAAAGGGTCAGCATCTTCTTTCCCGTGCTCAGCCCTCAACTCCAGGGCTGACACAGAGCACGATCCAGCCCAGAGCAGCCCATCTCATCCACTGTCCAAAGCGGCTTTGCTCCAGCCAGCCGGGCTGCTGTGGAGACCTTTCCAGGTGGACCCTGCACAGGAGGGCAGATGCAGAAGCAGAGAATGCACCAGGGGCTGCGCTGTCTCCAGTTTCCCTGGCTCAGCAGGCTACAAGTCAGGGGATGAAACCCAGGATGGGGGTGAGACTTCAGCCCAGGTCTGAGCTGGATGATGTGCCTGCACAGGAAATCTCTCCCCTGGTCCAGCACCGTGGTAGAGGATGGAGAAGTGCTCCGTTTCCTCATTGTTCCCAGTTTACCTGGGAAGAAGTGTCTGATCATGGTTAAATTCCTGCTAATTTCATGTAATTTCCCAGCACTATGACTGTCTGCTCCACACTGTCCCATAGCTTTGAAAGCACTTGTAGGCAACGGGCACTGCTGGAGTAACACAACTACAAGCCCTGGCAGATGAAGATGAGCCACTCTCAGCAGACGATTGCCTTGAAGGAGGTCGAGCAATTTATGGTGTTTTGCCCAAGCACCAATGATTTTGGCTGCCCTGTCAGGGCTGGCCTGTTTGTCTAGCAAAGGTTTACTGTTCAGAAGTTTGCTTTGTCTTAAAAGCCCACTGCATCTCCTGAGCCAACTGCGGCAATTTTTAATCCTAAACACTAGCACCACAGCAGCCTCCACCTAGCGTGATACCAAGTCTGCAAAGGCAGTTCATTAGTGACTATGCAAAAAAAGATCTCTTTATCTGGGCTGCAATTTGGCCACTTTCCAGTTCACACAATCTGTCAGAGTTCACAGAAGAGGAGGTCCTGCTGAGAGGGGCTTCGCAGTTTCTGGAGAGCTACAGCTCCTGAGCTGGAGCGCACACACAACAGCAAATATGCAGCTCATCCATTTGGTTGAGGGCCATCTCTACAGGGTAAGGTAGAAAAATAGTTTAACTAACATTTTCTTCTAGCAAGATTTAATAATAAAATCGTAAGTCTGGTGTTTTCCTTCCAGGTATGACAACTTAGGTGGCAAAGTAGATTTGTTAGATTTACAATATGAGAATTACTCTCAGAAAGAAAAAAAAAAAAACAACCAAAACCCAAGCCCATGTTCCCAGAGACATATATTAGAAATACTTGAATGCCCTGAGAACTGTGAGCTTTATCCCCATTCTATTAGGGAAAATGTCTTTTCATGCAACTCAGAGAGGGAATGGCATATGCCACTGGCTTGTCCATCTGTCTCGCTCTGTGGCAGCAGCAGAGCTCTCAAACCAGAAAGTCAGCCATTGGTCCTGTCAAAAATTGCAGCATCCACTCTATCGTTTCAAACACGGAAAGCAAGAGCTACACAGCAGTATGAGCTGGAGTCATGACCGTAACACACACAGGACAGGCGTTCCCTAGGGTGCTAGGTACAAACCAGCACACAGAGCCTGAGGAGACAGGCTCGGTGTCGACATGAACCCTGCAGCTGAGGAGACTCTTCCTCCTGTGACACGGAGTGAACAAGCTGAACTACACTGCCTTGGAGGCCATCGTGCACAGAGACGCAGCCTTCCCATTAAAGCCCATGCCTTGCAACAACACAGGTGTTTTTAGGACATTCCTGTGTGCCCAGATACCTTGTGTGCTGCACAGCTGGTTTGGGAACTGCAGCTTTCCGTCATCCCTCTGTGCAGAGTTGCACCATTGGCCTCCATCAGGTTGAATTCCCCTTTTCAGGTGCAAACGGTTTTTTGCATTTTGAATATGTAAGCAAAGAGCCACGCCGAATAATAGACTCACAGCCCTGTGCTCATGCTGGCCTAGTGATCTCTGCAGGAGCATAGGGCTTCTGGAGATTGAAATGCTTATGCTCGTGCAGAGGATATCTCAGGAGCTGGTGCACTCCCCGCTACCGTTCCTCCTCTACCCAACTGCGTCTTTCTTCCTCAGCTCCTTCAATTCCTGGCCTGATTGCAGCTGTCAAATCGTTTCTGCTAAAACCTTTTTCTCCCTGCTTTTGAAGCAGTCTCTTCCACCCACTCTTCCCAGCTGTGCCCAGGTGATAGCAAACCCTCCTGCTGTGGGGCTCTACTTTTTTGTGTTCTGGAGAGCACCCGCAGCCCCACCAGTCATTTTGGTAGTGCTCTCGGGTGATCATTGCAGTTCCCTTTGGATTCCCTTGGCAAGCACTGGACGGTCTGGGTCCAGACAGACCTGTGTGTGCTGGAGGTGAGTTGGAGCTGGTCAGCTCGTACCCCAGCAGAGAAGCAGCTGCACAGCTGGAAGACAGCAGAGAGAATTGGTGCCCCAGGATGGTACTTGCGTGCTGCTGCACCTGAGTGTGCTCCCACTATTAATGAAGACACACAATGTTATCTCCTCTCTTGCATTAAGGGCTGCTTTACCCCCACGAAATCACAGAGCAGCCCAAATAGACATGATTTGGGGCTGCCTTTCACTTTAGATGTGAGTGTACCTTACCCCAACACATACTTTAAGAGAGGCAGGTTGCGGAGTCACTTTTAAGGCTTCATGGAGAATGACAGCTCTGTCACCCCTGTGAGTGCACTGACAGTGGTGTGCATGCAGCTGCTGCCCCAACGAGATTGGGAGGGAATGAGGTGGTGCTCATAGCCCGTGGTGCCTGGCCATGATGCTTTCTGGGCCATTTACACTATGGGTTACAAATAAAATACTGTTGGGCACGTTTCAGCATCATCAGGCATACATCTGCTGCTGGAGCCTTCCCGTGCCACTGAGGAATCCTGCTCTCTCTGTGGACACAGCTTCTCGGATTTAGCTCACACAGCACCTACAGCTTCTCTGGTGTTCACCTTCTTGTTAAGTGTTTAATAAGTTTCTGTAACTTTTTGTTAAGCAGCGAGGAAATGTTTTCCAGGGGAAGCTAATACCAGCACATCCTCCTTGTGTAGGTTTGATGTTATGGAACAGTGAGTCTGTTGAATTAATTAGCATACAGCACTTCACTTACTCAGCTAATTTGCATATTTTGCTCTGAGGATGAGGGAAACCTCCAGGTGCTGGAAGGATGCTCCTGCAGTCGAGGCTCCAGCCCTGAGGCAGGTGGGCACACGCGAGCGTGACGGAGTTGCACTGGCTGCCCCACACCGTGTGCTGGCTGGTGCCTGCCTGACCCCATTCTCCATCCAAATCACAGCAAGTGGGACCTGCAAGAGGCAGCACTAACCTCCTGCCAGAATTTGTGTTCTTTCCCTCCCTACCCTGTGCCCAAAGCAGGTGCTGCCCTGGCAAGCCCACCATGCCAGCCTGTGTCCCCAGCCCCTCATGGGGGAGGACAAGCAGAACTGCCCACCCAGCTCCCTGCTAGGGTATGCTCACAGAAAGACACACATGCTTCAGGGAACCAGGCATTTTTTCATCTTGGCACAAAATTCTTCCAGAGATGATTATTTGAAAGATGAGTCACCAAATACAATAGCAAAGACACATCCTTGACTTACTGGCAGAGAAGAGAGATGTGACCAGCATTAAGTCTCCATGCAATGTCTCCATCACACAGTGTCTGGCGTTTATTCTAAACAGCTCTCAGTCTTGAGCAGAATTGGTTTTTCACATCAGAAATCCAGCTACTTTTCCATTAAAAAAATGATTCTGTGATTCTGTGAAAGACAGACTGTGCACACGGATGTAAAAATCATTATAGTGTAGCTCTGTGCTCTGCACAGCTGCTGTCTTTTAAAGCCTGTTTGTACCAACACACATGCACACATGGAGACGCACATTAGCATCTCTGCATTGAGGTTATGATCTGAAATGGGGCATAAATTCTAGCTACCTTTGGGGAGCAGGAGGGTTACTTCTTATGTTTCTTGAATTTTCTCTCTTATTCTGCCTATCTCTCCCCATATACCTTTACCAAAGTGTTTAAACATGGGCCTTGCCCATGGTCCCCATGGGGACTGTCACCCGTGGCCACGATTCAGCTGTGCTGAGGTTTTGTAGGATGGGTTGGTCAGAGCAACATGCAGCCCAAGTGGAGAAACTTCCCTCAACCAGCTGATGGGAACGGGGAAGGGGATGGGGACAGCAGAGCCGTGGGGTGGAGAGGAGGCAGTGAGGGGATGTGCTGTCCCAAGCAGAGCTCAGAGCTGACCAGGAGTGGACACCCAGCCATGCCCCTGAGTGTCTTGGGGGCCCCAGGAGAAGGGATATTGCTGGAACAGCCAGCCTTGCCCAGGGGAGAACCTTCCTTAGAACCCCCACATTCCCCTCACCTTGTCCAGAGGTGGGGCTGAGTGAAGGGCTATGAGCCACAGCAGCAGACCCAGAGCCAAGCCCCTGCCTCTGCCAAGTGCCTGCCTGCAAGCGGATCCGCAGGATGCAAAGCGGAGCAGCCCCTGCCTGGCCATCTCGAGCCGCAGTGCCCGGGTCAGAAGCCTCCTTCCTCTTTGCTGGGAGCAGACTGGGGCAAGGATGGGCTCTCCCCGGGAGTGGAGGTCTGGTTTCTGCGCTGCCCCTCTGCCACAAAGGGGGATACCGTCTTGTAGCCTATTCCAATTCAACAGCGCGTACTGACCTTGATGGTGTTGGTTTAACTAGGATATGAAATGCAAATATAGCCTAAGCTCAACAATTCTGGCACCCAGCAGAGAGATTGAAGGGTGGAACGCTTCCCAGAAGGGTCAGCAAGAGCAGGAAAAATTATATAGAGCAAATAAACAGAATAAAAGGCTTCTCTATTATCCTAGTGCACAGGGCTGCAGCTCCAGGGGACTGCAGGAGATTGTGCTGCTCTGAGGCTTATCCTCAGGGACAAGCTGCTGATCAGGAAACAGAGAAAGGGCTAAGGGCAAGGAGACAAGTTGTTTTTAAATAACTACAAGCCAGAAGGGAGTCACCCTCATTCTGCTCCTTGGCTGATTCTGCATCATCCATTACCCCACCCCACAGCCAGGGCAGTCGCCCCAGCGATTTCCCTGGGATCTGGGGCCAGACCTTAGGAGAGGGTTTAATGTGCTATCAGGCTGGGGAAGGGGAATTGCTTCCTGACCTGTAGCCGAGCAGATACCCTGCAGGGGAGGGCAGCCTCCTCAAACCAACCTCCCCGCACTTTGGAAGAGGCTGTCACCAGCCTTGTAGGAAGCTGAATAAACACAAGCTACTGCTGCAAGCTTTGGATGCCACGAGACACTCAAAAACTTTGAATTTAACAGGTGTAAATGCCAATTTTCAAATTCAAGGTGGGATTTGCACATTGTCAGTAATTTTTAGCAAACCCATCCAGAATGCTAATCCTTGCTCGGCACCTCCGGAGCAGAGCAGCTCACTCAGGGCCTGCGAGGGTCAGAGCCCTGCTTGCTTTGGCTCCAGGGGGACAGAGGGACCCCATGCTCCAAGACGGGTCAGAGACACCGGACCCTGCAAGCCAGCTTTGCCTGCAGGCTGGCAGGGAGCCCGGGGATGGCGCTTGTGAAAAGCAATGTCAGCCAGGGTGAGGTTGTCTCCCTTCTTAATGGTGTAAGGTACACCATTAAGGACCCGATATCCTTGTCTGCACGGGAAGCAACTTGTAGATCAGATTCAGCTCAGAATCACACGATCTTTTCACCTCAGGGGAATGCGGGGATTTCTCCAAGGGCTGCTGCATCCAAATCACGACAGGAGGATCTCATTGCCCGCTCTGCAGCGTGGCACACTCACCTGTGCAAAGCTGGAAGGTGTTGCAAGGAGCTCTGCCAGCCCCTGGAGCAACCCCACCAGTGCGCACCTCAGAAATACCCACAAGCAGCAGGCCAAGGGACACAAACCTGCAGCATCCTCGCACCCAGCCAGCCCATCACACCTGGCGCTGTGACTCCTTATAGCGGAAGCGCAGAAGGAGGCACGTTTGGATTCGGACAAGACTGAGCTGACACGGGATCACCGGAGTCCATCACTAGGGGATCAAGGGGTACCATGGGCAGGGGCAGAGCTGGAGGCCAGGGAGGATGCCAGGCAGAGAAAAAGCCATGGACTGGTGTTCCCGGGCACCATGGGGCAGCCCCACGGTGCACTAGCTGGGGCGACCCCAATAGAGGCCAGAAGTTTGAGCCGAGAGGATCAACCTCATTTAGGCATCCGCAGTGCCATCATGACTTCATTAAAAATTTAAACCACAAATTACAACATTCGCCAGGGAAGAATCGCTTTCCTACCAATTACAGTTAATAGGGTAAAATTAATGTACCAATTAATATGGCTGCTTCTAAAACTCAGTCTAATATGTTAAATACTGTTCCTGCCTCTGTAAACGCAGCAAAATAAAGTGATGATCAGGATGGGAGCTAATAAAGTTTTGCTTCTCTGTATTTAAACTATTTGGCACCACTGACTTAAGGCACAGGAAAAAGGAGATTATTTAACATTTTAAGGTTTGTAAGACCCATAAATCATTTCATACATGCCATATTTGTTGAAAAGGATAGAATACATTCAATTTTACAGTATATTAAACTTCATCTAATTTGAACGTAAGAACAGACCAGCAAAATAAATGACCAATTTCTGAAGCAGAAATTACCATTTGGCTGCTGCCATTATGAAGCTGCTGGTATTTTATCATGTTCTTAACATAATATTGCTTGTCTATTGATGCATAGTTATAGTGCTAGTCCAAATTGGAAGGCGGTGAAAGAGGACAGTGCAGAGTTTTTTTTTTAATAGGCATCATTTGTCAGATGTTATTTCAGAGGTCTTTGCACTGATGATAATATGCAGATTAAAGCAGAAGTAAATAGGAAAAGGAAAAAAAAAAAAGAGAGAGAGAGAGAGAAAGGAAGGCAGAAGGGGAATGAGAATTTTAGCACATTCTGGCTGCAGCAGACAGGCAGGTGGACTGGGCCCCAGTGGGTACAGATAACAGTAATTAATCTGGGTTGAAGGGTTTCTTCTGAAACCCCGCGGTGTTTGACAAAAGGAGGCATCCTCCTCTGAATCTCAATGCTGCTGGGTACCCACAGGGACAAAGAGCAAGAGTGGTCCGTCCTAGGGCAGGACCCGGGGACAGAGCATCATCCTCTGCCTCACACCATCCCCACCCCACACCCCGCTGCAGCAGCCACAAATCTGCGCACAAATAAAAATTATGTTTAGTTTGCAAAACAGGAGGAAGGTATCTCCATCCTCCAGAGTTCATTGTTCTGCTAGACTTGGTATTATAGTGGCAATATATTAGAGAGAAGAAAAATCAGCTGGCTGCGTTGCCTCCAGAATGACAATGGAAAGCCACAAAACATGATGGAGGTGCAGCTGGCCGGAGGAGATCTCTGCCAGGGCACTGCGAGGCAGCAGGGTGGCCAGGAAGGCTACTCACAGGGAAGGAGTCCCATGGGGCAGAGGGGACAGCCACATGTTGGGACACTTGGCCGGGGGGGGTCAGCCCCAGCATCCTTAGTCCCTCCTGCTGTTGCTCCTCAGCCACCTCAAGCTCTTCAGGCAGCAGGTCCTCTGCCAGGGCAGGGCACTGTATTATCCCAGGGCAGGGTATCACCCCGAGACAGGGCATTGTATTGCCCCAGGGAAGGTCACCACCCTGGAGCAAGGCAGCTCTGCCAGCACAGGGATCTGTGGCCATGGAGGCACCTGGCACATATCTGGCCCTGGGTGTCCACCCCAGCGATGCCCCATGGACACGACTGCAGAGTTGAAAATACTTTCCTACCAAAACAAAAACCAAAAAACTAGCAAGGTACTTCATTTGTATTATGGATAATCATCCTGTTCCCCCAAGCACCTCAGTTTCCTCTTGTGAGGGGTTTTTGCTGGTGGAAGGCTGCCAGGAGAGGGGACGTGCGTGGGCAGCAGCACCGCTGCCGCCCTATAACCTGTGCTTAACAAGAACACCTCAGAGCCTGGGTCTGTTTAAACCAAATGAATTGCTCGGATATTAGAGCTGAAATTGTGTTTCATGACTGCAAATCTGTGCCGGGATAGATTGTGCTATAACATAGATTTCAATTACTTTCCAACCTTCAGCGTGATGATGCGACATTACGCTCCACTGTCAGAGTTTGCCAGCATGCTCTTACTTTTATTTCTCCTGTTAAATATGGTCTTTGTTGCGCTTCATTGATCTCTGAGCATATTCTGCTGTTTACAACTTTGATAATCTTTGTGTAATCTTCAGGGGTAATTGAATTCCGACAAACATAGCTGAATTTTAAACACCACGTAGATTTAAGTACATTGAAAAGCCATGATATGAAAGTCAAACCTGGAGACGGGGAGAAGCACTTTTTTGCAGCTCCTTTCCTGGAAATTGGGAGCTGAGCCAGACCCAGGGATATCTAGAACAAGTTAGGAGACACCACCAGACCTATCCCAGAGTTTAATCTCAAGCAGTAAATATCAGGTCATTTAATGATTTTTTGTTTTTTTAATATGCAAACCCAAGATGTTTCTGCATTGGTGCAAAGTCCCAGGAATTCCACTGGGTCTCACTCTCTGCTAGGATGGGATACAGTCAGCAGCTATCGATCTTTGTTTAAATACCTAGGGAATTGCCCTTGTACAGATAAATTATTGTTTTTATGGGCATATTTTGTGAATTAGACGAGGGGGAAAATGTTCCGGTTGGATTTTGATGTAAGAGTTTTTTTGTAGAGCCCTAGGGGCACAAGCACAGTGCTTTCATTATCATTATTGTTATTTATTATTTGCCAGCACCAGGAACGTGCCCAGAACAGTGCAGGCATGGCATAACATGGATCCCAGGCTGGCACATGCCATCAGACCCCTGGCACTGACCAAACCTGCCCCTGGCCCAGATGCAAGCGCTGCATCCCCCTCCACCCCAAGCCCCGGCAGCGTGCTTGTCCCGCCCTCCTCTCTCTGCTGACCCCCGAGTTGCTGCAGTTAGTTATAGCCTCCCTTTTGCTGCCTGGAAAAACAGATGTCTTGCTTGAGGACATCAGATTTTTGATGCATTTCCTACAAACTTTAATTTCCCAAACCATCCTCACTCAGGATGTAGGGGGATTGCTCAAGTACGCTATAAATTAGTATGCTAGCAGAGCTTCTCCTGGAAGGCGGATAAGCTCAGCCAGACAAGAAGGAGCCTCCAGAAATCTCTGTGATGGAAGAGAAAACTTGCTGGTCTCTGACTATTTGTGCTGGAGCTCCATGGCTCTGGTTTATTGCAGCGGCAGCACAGGGCAGCCTCCACGCAGCAAAGATTTCCTGCCGAAGGGTCTGTGATGCACGGAAGGGTCCCCACGCAATCGAAAGAAAAGGAATTAAAGGGTTGTCTGGCTGGAGAAAAGGGATATTGAATCTAATCCGAGCTGGTGTAATTTGGAAATCCAATTGCACTTGTCCATCAGCAAAGGCAGCAATTGGTGAGGGGAGCCAGGAGGCTGCGGGCGATGGGAGCCTGTAGTACCGGAGCAGGGGAGGGAGGGCTCAGCCCCACGGGACCCCAGCCTACGCTGGGCAGAAGGAGCCCCAGGATGGTGCAAAGCTTCTGTGCCCTCCTGCAATCCACAGCCCTTTCCCCAGAGCTGTTTCACACAGACTGGCACTGACACAGGAGCCACATGCAGGACAAACGCTTTGAGTCAGAGAAGCAGGAACAGGAGGGGGAAAGCAGCTCAGCACAAGCCCTCCCTCCCTACCTTCACCGGCAGCACCAGGAGATGCAGGGAGGGAAATGGAAAATTCAGGCTGCCCCCACCCCCCTGTTGGCTCTGCTGGGGCACCACACTGATACCCCATTACCCAGAGTAAAGCACAGCTTTCCCTGCACCTCCCTCTTTGAAGGTTTTGCAGGACAGACCAGACACTGATTGCAATTGATTTAAATGTTTTTGCTAGGATTTTTAACTTGGGCTCAGATACCTCCTCATGTTTCACTTGCCCCGAGTCATTACACAGTCATTTACCAGAAGCCAGACAGAGCTTTCCAAGGTCCTTGATGGACTCCAGTGATCCAACCAAGACACAAGTCTTCTGCCACATGGCTACGGCTCAGCCCTTTGCTGAAAAGCTCCTGCAAACCACTTGCACCCATTTCCTACCCTATTTCCCCCAAGGCAGGAGGCTCAGAGGGCTGATCAGAATTTCAGATGCCAAACGTAAGTTACTTTGCACCCAGGCTTTGGTAGCAATGGAATATTCAAAGTCTGATTGCAAAGCCCACTATGCAAGGTGGAATGCTGCCCCATTCTTGGGGAGCAGGTTACAAGGTCCATTACTGAGGAAGGTGCCAGCTTGGCAGCTCTGCTTCTCATCCCCAGCCCGCAGGGAATTGCAAGACAAGCAAGCAGGAAGGACAGGACACGCATTGGGCTCACAAAGCAGTCCCTGATGCCTTCACAAGCAAGAAAACAAAGGCAGAGAAACCAAGAGCCAGACTCTCAGGCTCAGGCATGTCTCCTGTAGGAGTGGGGCACCCCAGAAGAGCCCCAGGGCTGGCACTGTCCTGATGGGGAGGTGGGCAGTGGGCTTCAGAGGCAGCTGGTTTGGCCATCACCTCCTTGCCACTGGCTCTGCAGGTCCTCCCCAGAGCATAGTGCTGAGCATCCCACCAGCAGGAGAGCTGGAACAGAGCCACTCACAGCCATTATCCCCCCGCACGTGCTTTATTTCCTGAATTAAAGTGCAGAATTATAATGAGACTTGATGTTAAATTCCATAAAAAGTCAAGCTAATCAGTGACCAAACCTGTAATTGATTCTTTTGCTAGTTCAATACTTAATGCTACATGTTAAGCAATAGGATTTTACAATTTGCTAGCACTTCACTTACAGAGAATTAAGCAATAAAAATCCATTCTGAGCACAAACAGCAGGAAGGGAGCCACGTCCGCTAATAAGTGAACGAGCCAATAAAGTGGCTCAACACTTGCATCGATATCTTGTTTTTCAAACTATCTATTCCCATATGATACATGAAGCCTCTTTAACACATGCAAGTGCGGTTTGAAACCCCCCAGGAGGTAATGCTGAGGCAGGGAATGCCACGGAGAAGGTCTAGGAGGCAACGTTCCACTGCCAGGTCCAGGGGGGCTGGAGAGCCTGCAGACCACATCACCCCACCCCCCCAGTAGCCACAGGGCCTGGGGAAACCCCTGGAGGTGCTCAGCCCAGTGGAGAAGCCAGCCCCATGGAGCTCATCTGGACACAGAGCTGGAGACCCCGATTCCCCCGGATTCAGATGTGCAGTAGCAGAGGGAGAAGGACCCACATCCAGCCACCAGTGCCCTGGGCAGGGAGCAGAGCTCCCGCTGTCCACCCCTCACAGGCGGAAGCACTGGAGGGAACACTGTGGCTTCAATAACTCTGGTTTTTAGAGAAGGTGTTTTGTTTCTAAACTTCCTACAATATTTGCTTCATTTTGTTCAAGGCAAAATTCAGAGCAAGGAACCACAGCTTCCAACAGCCATTTTCCACAGACAGATACCAGAACTCAGTTAAAAACTGCTTGTTGCTTTAAATGTAGAATTGGTAGCCTTTTTCTTTGCCTACTGTTCTCAAAGATGCTTTCCTCCATTGGTCTTTTATTGTTTTTCAGTACAAGTCAACCCTTTGTCTCAGAGCAGCAAGGTGCTGCTGCTGAACGATTAACCCACAGCAGTGACAGAAGAGCCATCAGCAGTGGGTCTCGCATATCCCCAGAAAGGAGCACACTCCGTTTATTTCCCAACTCACATGCTGACCCCCAGCAAAAAAAAAACCCCACAAAATAAAAAGTGCCCTTTCGTGCCATGACTTGCTGCTTCCAGGGCATGGGTACCAGCACAGGGAGAGACAGCACGCAGCAGCTTCACCATCCACTCTTCACAAGATGACAGCGTTTTATAGATCTCTAAAAAAAAGGCTTATTTCTCCTCCAGGAGGAATGGTTAACAGGGCTTTTCTCTGCTTGACGGGACGCGGCAGCCAGCGCAGGGGAGCCTGTTGCAGAGGTGTTGCCCTGACTCGTGCCACCACAGCCCTGCTTTGCTCCCTCTGACCCCATCAGCTCTGGCAGGGGGTCAGAGGAGGAGGTGCCGGGCAGGGACACCCCTGCACACAGGAGCCACGTTCTCCTCGGCTCCTGTCTTCCTCCCATCACCCTGACATCGCGCACAGTCCTGCTCCTGGAATACAGGGCAAGGTGTCCCCCCAGCAGCTCCAGTTTCCCCATGCCCCGCTCCCCTGGGGCTCGGTGGGTGTTGCACGCTTCTCGACAAATTTTACTGTCAAACCGTTCTGCGCCAGGCCCCGTGTGGCGTGGCAGGAGAGACACGCTTCAGAAATACAATTATTATTGTAAGGGGAACGCCCGCGCTCCCGGTCTCCACGGGGGTTAGGCATCCTGCTGCGATGATTCAGGGAATCTGTCGAGGCACATTTTATGAATTCCACTGAAGCTGTGGAATTGCTGCATTAGGCGAATACCTCAACGGTTGTCAAGTCAGCCACGTGCTGTCAGAGCTGCTTTACATTGCCCAGACCAGAGACAGCAGATGCTCATAAATAGCAGTCATTTTCTCTGCTGCTTTCAGCGCTAACCCTGCACTGCCCGTGCATCTCGCCCAAAGCCTACAGCAACACGTGCCTCAGTCCCAGGTCTATTTTCCTGGGGTCTCTTTGGGGGCACACGTTAAATGGCTGCAGAGATGCTGCAAAGGTGCCTCTGGAGCCACCTTCGAAAGACCCAGCACCTGGACGCTGCCCGGCCAGTAGACCCTTCCCAACACGGAGCCAAGGGAGCCCGCACATCACACACAGAGCTGCTCTCTGAAGAACAAAGCGCCGAGCAAGGAGAAACTGGTTAGGACCAGACCTGCCCCAAGGCCCAGGAGCAGGGGCACGGCACTGCACAGTCTTCTCACAACAGCCCTACAGCCACCGTGCTGTAGGATTGAAGCGCTGAAACACAGCAAGGAAACAGATCTATAGCCCTAGAAAAAGCTTCTGAATTAAAATTTTAAGTAGTAGTAAATTTCACTGAATTTCACTGAATTTTTAGAGTTGGAAGGGACCATAGAGACCATCTAGTCCAACTCCCCTGCTGAAGCAGGATTGCCTAGAGCTAG
>JAOXJK010000069.1:8354641-8462275 GCA_025774025.1 Xenus cinereus
GGACCTGCTTTGGCAGGGGGTTGGACTGGATGATCTCCAGAGGTCCCTTCCAACCCCATAGCATTCTGTGATTCTGTAATCCTCCTAATACTCTGCCTTAAGGAACGGGCACCTCTCGCCCCACCTCGTCACTGGTGCCTGGACCAAGAGCTTTCAGTAGAAGCACTTCCAGTGCCCTTGTGCCAGGTGAGCATGTCCATAAGGTCACTTGAGTGCTTGGCATAAAGTCCTATGGGGGTTTGCTTTCCGGGGAAGCTAGAGGGAAAAGGAAGGTTGCTTTGGTGGTGTTTTCCTCCTCCCAACTCCACACAGACGCTGCGGCATCAAACCAGAATTACTCTGCAGCAGAGCAGAGCCCACCGGAGCAGCAGCAGCCTTCAGTAATAGTGCCTTTAATCTCACAATTAATCCCTACTTCTTTCCTAATGCTTAGAGTCCCCCACCGTGGCCTCCCTCCTGCTGCAGCAGAGCAGGGAAACGTGTGGGGTAGGTGCCATCTCCAGCAGTTTCTGGGGTTGGACCACCTGGACAGCACAGTATTTCTTTCTGCTCGTGGCTTGGGGGCTGAAAACCTTTTCCCTTATCACAACTCTGCATCTTGATTCTTTCCTCCAATCCTCAGCCCGCGGTTAATGCCTCTAACTTACCTTCTTCACAGCAGGTTGGGAAGATTAATTAGAAAGATTGTCTCAAGGTGCAAACTCTGCATCTGGCTGGAAATTTTGAAGGTCAGAAATAAGCTGGTTTAAGCCAGTATCTCTATTTGCGAGAAGCTTTTAGGGGAAGATGTTTTAAGGGCTAGACACAACTTACAGTCAAGACATAAAAGTCTGGCACACTTCTGGTGCAGCACAAGCTCCCGGGACTAACATATTAGCAATAGATGCCATCTTAGGGAGTTTAAAAGTGACAGGAACTCATGAGGAGGGGAACCTCAAAAAACACCCTCCAAAAGGACTTTGAATCAGGAGCAAGAAGCTCTGGCTACTTGATGACAGGCATTTCTGTACAGCCCTAAGGTCAGGGCTGAAGGATTTTAGAAAGAAAAGATCACGTTAGGCAAAGGAAGATGCTCCTAAAAACATTTCAGCACTGGATTTTACTGAAGAAGGGTGTAGCTTTTAGATAAAACAATGCTATTTTATTTGCAGTCATGTCCACTCCCCTCCCAACACTGAAATAAGCCATCACTCCTGATAGCGCCCTTGAATTTCTCTGTTTCTGGCCCCGAAGAAATCATCCAGCCTATAATTCACTTGCAGAACAGGGGTGATCCTTCACCTATATTTCACAAAGCTGAGAGAAATCTGGAAAATAATTGCCGTGCTCCCTTTCTCCAGCCTGGGGGCTACACCTGGAGAATGCAGAGACTCGCACAGAAACCCAGAGCGGAGCCGTGCTGGCAAGTCTGGTACATCAGCAAAACGGGGTCTCCACCTGCCTAAGAAACACCTGCAGCACTACAGGTTTCTCTAACCTCCGGCTTCTTTCATCTGTTAAAAACATAAATGCATGGAGATAGTCCAGACCCAAAGATACACCCCTACATCACAGGGACATACCAGCGTTATTAAGTCTGGTGATAAATACAGACAGCAACGCTGATTTTGAAAGCAAACATCAATTTTGCAGAGGATTGTGGCAGTTAGAGGGAAGGTCAGAGCACTACCAGAGGAGAAACATGACATTTTCTATTCAACTATCACATACTGGTCCCATTAAAGGGTCTTCCATTTTTTATTGGACACCCCTTGATTGGGAATTAATGCAAATATCTCCTGTGCACTGCACTTGAAACTCGTTGGTGCTTTGTCATCATCTGTGAGCTCTCTCCCTGGTTTAAGCAAATATTGCACGATAATCTGATTTACACTAAGTGCAGGGAACGTTTAGCCATAAAATCCTCTGTGGCATTCAGGTATTTGACAGGCTGAAGCGTTTCAGGGTGTGCCTGGCATTTCTGTTTAGATCTACAACTGCTTAATATGTTTTTTTGAGTCCAGTCTCAGAGAGAAACTTGGCCTCAGAGCCCTTTGAGAGGGAGAAACCCCAAACAGGTTTCCTGAATCATAACCCCAAGCCCTCGCTTTGGCCAGGTACTCGCATCACGTAACCCTCGAGGTGAACCAGCCGTGCTCGGTGCCCCCGGTTCTGCTGCCTGAGGAGATTCACCTTCTGCTTTCCAAAGGGGTTTATTCACGGGGAGTTTCTCTCCATCCATTCCCACAGCTCTGGTGTTTTCACTCAGGTCCCGAGAGCGACCACACACTGCTGGTTTCCTGGACCAGCACCCCAAAGAGCAGCCCATGACCGGCCAGCATCACCCCCCACCATGACTCCCAGCAAGTCCTTCCACCAGCGTACCAGAGAGCGGTACCTGGCTGCTCTGACTTCAGAGGTGCTCCGAGTTCATCAGGTCTCGACCGTCTTTGAAGTTAAAGATCACAAGGAGACTTTTAATGCCGGAGCTGCCGCTCGGAGCCCTGGGCAGCACCCGCACCCGCCCCGTCGGGAAACCGAGATCCTGAGAGTTCATGCATCTTTAATGATGCTGCTCAGCCCAGAACACATTTGATAGCTGAAGGCATAAAAGCCTCGGCAGGAGCAGGAGTGTTAGAAGCCTTTGTCCATCTTTCAGGGCCAGATCTAGTTTCTGCAGTTAATGAAAAGTCCCTCTGTTAGTTTTAGCAGGACCAGACTCAGGGCCTGAGCAGCTACAGGCAAGGAAAGCTCCAGCTGGGACATAGAGCTGTGAGAATTAGGGATGGGGTTATAGGGAGTTAAGCACAGATAGTCCATGTTTAGGACTTTCTGCTCCATAAGATGGGTGGCTTTACCCGTGAGGTGCCCTGATAGCCACGTTACAGACACAAGAGACTGTCACAGCAGAACTTGGATAACCAGGGTTATGCTCTCGTGGGTATCAGAGTCTGGCCTGTCACACCCCCATAGGGTTTCCAAATGCAGATACAGTGCCTTTGCTCTTTAAATCCATAAATGAACACTTAAATGATCAGCAATTAAGAACAGTGAGAACTAAGCAATACCAACAGACACATCAGGAGGCACCAGAAGCTCAGCCCTTTACCAAAGTTACTCAACATTAGAAACACAGCCTCAAGGTTAAGGTATCTCACCTTAATTGTATATTCAGTATTACACAACTCGCACAGCACTAAAAGTAACAACGGGATTTCTTTTTTTTCCCCCCCGAGGCTACTGAGACCTGGTTTAATGAGGTATCAAGACAACCTACCAGAGCAGGAGAACGTACACAGAACAAACCCCGGGCACAAACAGTTACGGGAACTCACGAGTCACTCAAGCCACAAACTTGGGTTTTATTTAGCAGCGTCCCAGACTTTTCTCACTTTTACTGAGCTTTTAGCAAAGCAGGTGAATGTTTTCTCCTCTCTTAGTACATGCAGCAGTCAGTCTGGGCATGGCTCTGCATCTGTTGCAGGTCAAGATTTTTCTAATTGATCTCATATGTATTCCAGTTAAGTAGCTTCATTAATGTTACAGAATAAATGAAAGACCATTGAGATCCTAATACGTAAACAAAAATCAAGACAACAGCTGTAAGAAGAAAATGGGTGATGACAATGTGCACTGTGCTACGCTATTTACAATGAGAAAAATTGTTTCTAATCAATATTAATTGGAAGTTTCCTACTCCGAGAGCTTGAGTGCTTATTAAGGGTCTGGTTCCCAGTTGTACCAGCTAGTCTGGTAACAGACATCACTCTCCCACAGAGTTTGTCTTTCTAATATGTTTTGACACAAGGATGAACTTACAGGAAAAATAAATACCAAGGAAAAAAAAAAAAGGGCAAAGAGCAAGAAGATGTCTGTTTCACGGATGAGTTTTGTTCACATACTCCTCTGTTTCCTTAGAAATAAAACTGTGACTTCCTAGTTCTGATCGGGCAGACCAGAGGGTTTCATTTTGAGTTTTAATAGACACCCCGTGTCCCCTGTTGCCTGCTGCTTGTTTAATAATAACAGAGTTTAACCAGGCAGTCATTCAGCTGCTACGAAGGTGACTGTATGGATGAACACTCACATCACTGGAGATGAAGTATCAAAACCGAGCCTTTGCCACTTACGTTACGTAAACATCTGCAGCATAAACACCTGTTTCAGCCCCAAAGCGTTGGAGGTGCTGGCTCATTAGCAAGGACATAAACAGAGCTACCACACTGCTCAGAGTTCCCAGGAAAACAGACGTGTAGAAGGGAAGAGGGCACTGTAAAAATATAAAAGGACGTTGGGTAAAGTCATCACAAAGCACATGAGACGCTTCTAAATTTTGATAACTGCTTAGCATTTAATTTCCCTTTTTTTTTTTTTTTTAATTCCACCCACAAGCGAAGGAATAAAGCCCTGAATTTTTAAATAAGTCTTCTCTTGAACTCTCAGTGCAGAATCCCAGCAGAGTTAATGGTGTAGTGACTCAGTGCTGGTTACCAGCAGAACTTCAGCTGGGGACTTGTGGCACTAAACACCCCCTGAAGGGAAGGGGTCAGCGCGCAGCAGCACCTGGTTGCCCTCAGTGCTCTGCCAGCCTAACTACCTACCCTAAACCCACTCATTTTCTAAGGGATTTTGAGAAGGATTATTCTGGAGGAGAAGGAAAGAAGGGGGAACTTGTGATGTTTAATCTGAGTAGTCTTAATTTCTTAAGGAGTTACAATATTTTCATACCCAAGAGAAGTACAACCCTGCAGAGTTTCTACTTAGAGCTTCAGACGAATTTGGAATTGCTGTCTCACCACGGGCTGGAGTGTGGACAAGGTGTTCCTCAGTTTGATAAGATGCTTTGGCATCCCTGACAAGCTATCCCAAAGGACACTTGCAGTGGGAGACTTCTGGTCTGCCTTGTGTCAACAGATCCCTACAGTCAGGTTTTCCAGTTTGGGATGAAGGCTCCCAAAAAACAGCCACTGAAGCCTTCAGGTGCGGTGTGTTAAACTACCCAGCTCTTCCTCAGAACCCCTTATTCAGCATTTCAGGACACTAAATAACCTATTACACCAAATGGTATAGCTAAGCATCTTTGATAGGGTCTTAAATTTTCTTGGTGATGGTGTTTTAGAGGCACACAGAGGGGGAGGCATCAGAGAAGTCACCAGAAATACAGATTTATACGCAGCCAGTCTCACAGCTGTGGAGAGCATTCGCAGTAAAATTATTTTCCTGCCTGTGCCTTATATCACACTCCAAGAAATAATTGTGATACCTGGACTACAGCAGTCTGATGTTAAAATATTGGTACCTTGTATCACGGAGGTATTTCTATCCCTGATTGTGAAGCAGTGTAAAAAAAAAAAAAAAATCTAAATCTGAAATAAAGTAGGAAGGAAGGCTTCCAAAAGCAATGAATCTTGGTTTAAGTCTGCTCCCAGGGATATCAACAGAAGCCTTGTCTTGTTATCAGACTGAGCACTTACAAATCCCCTAGTAATGCCCAGTCCTGAAATATCAACGCTGCTGAGGCAAGGGGCAAAATCTTGCCTTTTACTGTACGTAGTAGGCTTTAAGTCCTAAGGTGTGTGTGTATATATATATATATAAGCATACATATACACAGAGTGTAACAGAACTTTCAGGTCTGACTTTCTTTAAAAAAAAAAACAAAAAAAACAACAAAACCACCAGAAAGTCACAGTTTGCAGCTGTCATGAACACACGGATATCGAGACTGGCTTTGGCACAGCTCCCGGCCGGGTGGCATCGTGCCTCAGTAGGTGGACAAAGTGCTGGAAGGCACCGGGCAGAGCCCAGCCCGAAGCTGGGGAGATGCTGCAGGGATCCCCTGGGAGCGCGAGGACGGCAGTGCTGAGGTGTGTGATTGTCAACTAAAAATGTAGGGAGGGATCTAGAAAAATCCCCTCCTGCTTCTTTTTACTAATTCCCACAGGCAGCTCGTTTCATTTCTTAAGACAGGAACTGGAGCTAATGGGTTGCTATAAATTCCTTGTTACTGGAAAGCTGATGCTTTCACTGTCTCTGCTTGACAGAGGCATGGAGCAATTTTGGAAGAGAGAAGTTGCTGTGGTTTCCTTTGGCTCTCACACACCTGTGGCAAGTGGCACTACGTACTGCCTGGGGGACACCCAATTTAGAGATAACCAAGGCCTCCTGAAGTACCACTGGCCAGGCACGAGAGCTGCCCTGCCTGGAGGGGCTGCAGGAACACAGCAGAGAACCAGCAGGAACCCCAGATGAAGACACACTGGAGGTGTGTTCCTGGTTGGCCCCAGGCTCACCCTGGGTCACGGACTTATCTGTCCTCTGACCATCTCAACCGGGGGCTACAGGGAGCCTCTGTCTGCTGTGAATTTAAAAATAACCAAAAAGACTCCTCCTCAAGGCTCTAAGTGCATTGCACACAGCATAACGAAGCCTCAGCAGCCTTAACCCCTCAAGAACTCAGCCAACACCTTTCCATCTCTTCTCCACTGAGGGAATCATCCACTTCCCCTCCTTAAAGTCCAACCAACTGATGCCTTCCACGACGTGTCAAGAAGTTCACCAAATCACATTTGTGAGTGTCATCAAAAGCGCCCATGATCAGACACATCAGTGTAGATCAACCCAGCATCCAGAACACAGGGCGTCGCTAGCAGAAAAACTACCTGAGTCGTTTCTGTCCTCTACAGTGTCCCCCCTTCACACTCATCCATGCAAGATGACAGCCCCTTCCCTTCAGCAGCAGTGGCCAGGAGGGCCATTGCCAGCCTGCAGCTCAGCGAGTCCTCAGCCAAGCTGGCAGGACCATAAAGGAAAGTGCTCAGATCACTGTCACACCTGACCGAACTTGTTCAACCTGAACACTCTGCTCCAGCCCAAGCCTTACCATACCCACACCACCACTAGCAGACAGGTTCCTGACCTCCAAACACCACTTGGCACCAAGCCCGTGAGAAAGAGCCACTGGTTTCATCAGTGCGTTCAGCAGCGCTGCCGAAGCTCTTGCAGTAGAGATATTAATTCTCTGTGGGGCCACCAGACTGTTGTCCACCCTGTGACAGGCCTGTCAAAGGAAGAGAAAGCAAAGATACAGCAGTTCTCTGGCTTTTTTACTTCCATTTTATCACCCATAACCACCTCCAGCACTCAGCCTGGCCAGGCACAGCTGTGGAAAGAGTATGGAAGGGTCTCTGGGGGTGAAGATCAACAGCCTCAGAAGAAGCAAAGCATCACTCCGGAGATTCCATGGTACATATTATTTTCAGTCAGCTGAGAGCTAGGGAAGCAGTCAGTTGTTCTGATGCTGGTGATCCCTGGGGAGATGCTTCCCATCCCTTGCTCTCTTAGGAGCTCTTCTGAGGAGCTACAGTAGGAAACACTGTCTGACAGTCATCATTGAACCTTCTCTTAATTCAGGAGTTACAAGAACATTGGCTTCAACCTGTCTGCAACTTTCTTTTCTGTTGTTTTCTGTCTGGAAATATGTATCTTCTACCCAGAATGAACCTCCTGCAAGCAAAGCAAAGGGAGCCTGCGGCCATTGCAGGGTTCCTACAAGCAGCTCTGCTCAGCAGGAGACTGAGGCCAGAGACACCCATCCAGCAAAAGCACCATTCAAATCCCACCCTCAGCAGCCACCCATCCCACAAAGTTTAAGCCAAGCAGGGATCTGAGCCAGGGGGTTAACAGGAGTTAGAGCATTCCTCGTGAGCACCTGGGGTGGAATGTCCCTAGGACTACCCCAGTAGCGAAGGAAAAGCAACAGGTGACAGAGGACCAGTATCTGTGTCAGATGAACAGCCTGTTTCCTGCCTCCCCAACAGCAGCCGCCAGCAAATGCGAAGCAACAGACCCAGAATTTCTGAAATTTCACAAATGGGAACAAACCCCTGTGAAATAAAGCTGTGATTCTCAGCTGGACACCCCACATGCTCATTTTCCCCATGCTGAAGCCTACCCCTCCGAGCTCACCTCGCCCAGTAACCAACCCCAAACCCACCAGATCAACCAGCCACAGCTGGGCAGAATCCCTTTTATTCTGCAGGGATTAGAACTGCTCCAGTCAAAGGAGCGGTGTAATTACTGCAGCAACGTTACAAGGCGAAGTGGAGGTGGTGAAGGGCTCACGCTGCCTTATTTAGTGGCAGGTGATTAGTTAAGTTGCAGAGGTTTTTCTTTCTTCATCTTTCCCTCTTCTGTGAAAAATTCAATTTGCCTTAAGGCAGCACTGAGAGCTGATACCGACCTAATCCCTTGGCAGCCCAGACCTGACCTGCTGCAAATTCCCACCTCTATCAAGAGCTCAAACCCACATTCCTCTCCCCGACAATACAATGGCCCCCGGATCCACTTACCTTCAGGCCCTGCTTAAAACCCAGGCTGCAAAACGCAGTGTATAATCGAGAATGAAAAGCCAAATCCCTGCGAGCCGGCAGGTGAAAGTGCTGTAACGTGGTTTGCTCGTTTGGCAAGCCCTAAAAAGCATCGTTAAATTTCCTATAGTTCTTTCTTTAGAGGCTTATAGTTTTTCCTTCTCCGCCCTTCCCTGCTAGGGTTTTAAATCCTTTCTGCCCAGCAAACATTCGTTTTCTTTTGTCCTGCTAGCGCTAAAATTGACATCTCTGTTTGTCCCTCTCCCTCCCCTCCCGGCACACCTCACTGACCACTGTGGTGAATCATGGCAGCAGAGACCTGGGGGGGACACTTCATACCAAAGTGCTCCTGGGGAAGCGGCTCAGGGCAGGAACAGGCACCGATTTCTTCTTGCAGCCCCGCAGAAACAGATGGCTTGAAGTACACTCTCCTCCCCCTACCTTCAGAAGCTTAAGCAAATAATTTGAAGGTCGTATTCCAGAGCACGGGTTGTTTCAACGCCCTCTTGATGACGCCCTGCTCAGCTGTGTCCTCCCGGGGGGGCCAAACATGAGGGTAATAGTGGCCGTTTCCTCCGGAGAGGTGGACAAGTGGGTGTCAACGTGCAGATACGTAGAGGGAAAAAGCACAAGCGTATTTGTGTTGCTCAACAGGGAATGGGAGGTGGGCAGACAAGGCTCCGGCACATCGTTATCAGGGTACGGATGAAGCACGTTCCAGCTGCGTAACTCTGCTCCCGCTCAAGTCATTAGTGCTGAACTTCCACCAGGAGGACGATAAGCGCTCTCAGGCTCGAGGACTTGATGGCAGAGGACGTGCTGTACAGCAGACAGAGGGATGGGGCACCATTGTGAACCCCGTGGGTTTTACCAGGGCTCTGCAGGGATGGGCAGAGGTGCCGGGCCTGTGGGCTGCTTCCAAAAAAATTTGGAAAATTTGTACAAATTGCAAAGATGCCCCAGCGCACTTTCCCAGAGCATCCCCGATTCAGACGGCCACACGGCTGTGCCTGGTGCTGACGGGCAGGTACCCGGGGGCGAGTGAGAGTGTCTCCGTGTGCTCCGGCCCCCACGTTTCACAAGCCTTTGCCGAGAAGGTGCAGGAGCACCAGCTCCGAGCCGCTCCGAAAGGGATACGCCGAGAGGCTGGGCACGACTGCAGGGCCATTTCTACCTCTCTACAAGTTTTCTGCTTCCCAAAATTGCTAGTAAATGTAGCTTCGGCAAAAATGGGAGAGTAGAGAAAAATGGAGCGTGTCTTCTGCAGAGCTCCAACAACGCAGGGCTTTTTATTCTGTATTTTCCATGAAATAGTGCTGGGAGGAGGAAAAGCGATGGTTTGGGAAAATCCTGCTGCTCCTCCTCTGCAGCCGGGGAAGGGGATGCTGCAGAGACCACACGAGGCTCCCCAGGATTCTCCCTCCACATCTCAAGCAAAGCTTTTTGCATTTTAGACCTTGCTTCGATCCTATCTATAGGCTTAAACTTCTTTTTCCAAAAGCTAAATTATTTTAAAAATCTTTCCATTTAGTCATTTGAGGCAACTTTTTTTTTTTTCCTCTGGAGAAATTATTCTATCTTTACATTCAGCAAGGAAGAAATTGAACACGATCGTATTAATTATGGTTCCTCATTTAACATAAAACTATAATCAAATGACTTGTATGTCTAAACAGTTGTGGCAGCGGCATTGAGAAATTATGTCATTAAAGGCTTGCAGTTAAGTTCAAAATGTTTAAATTATACGTCTCAGAAGAAACTGATGCCACATGTGGAGAGCTACAACCTTTTCATTTTCAAGTAGAAACACGAAGGAGTAAAACACTCAAAATACACATACTTTTGCTTTAATTTCAAGAAAAGTCCTTAGGATGTCCATGAAACAAAACTAGATTTTTATATTTTTTTTGCCTAGATTTAAACCTCGGTGCCTTCTTTAAAAGGGAAGGGGGAGCCTGGTTGAGCATCCTCCCATGAAGGAAAAATAATCTGAGGACATGAAGTCTGCAAAGCCGGAGCAAGAGGAAATTGTCACTTCTGGCAGGAACTGACTGGCTGGCTTTCTACAAGACTGGTGGGAACTTCTGGTGTCTGTGGCTCCAAAGAAGTTGGCCTCAGGTTTGAGGACTGATTTCCTGAGCCAGAAAACCCTGGAGCGTTTCTGTCTGCGTTTCAGGAAAAAACTTCCTTCAATTCAGGAGCTGGAGCTGCTCAGGCACCCTTCTAGAAGGAAGAAAAATGGGGAATGGTCAGTGTAACTGCTCAGAACAAGCTGGGACAGGGGGTTCCTTCTGTGGGAAATACCAAATTGCTATTTTGGGTTCAAAATCAGAACAGTGGGATTTGAGGGGTATTTTTTTGTTTTGTTTGTTTTCTTAATACCCAGTTCTTGCAGAAGAGGTAAATTCACATGTGAACCAGGTCCACGTCCCCCGTGGCTCTGTGCGGCTCAGTCCCTCTGCTGCTGGGCCAGGACAGTACTTGGAAGTTGAAGTTCTCCTTGAAACCGTGACCATCTACTTAACCCTTCCTGATAAAGCCTGGCACTTGAGATAAAACCCTTCTCCACAAGCCCTCCTCCCCAGATTTTAAGGGTGTACTTTGACACCCGATAAAATCAATTGCTCGGGCCCATTGGCTCCTGTGGCTGAAACAACAACATGCTTTTTAAAACTGCCACTCAGAGCTCCCTGAATTTGCAATTCAGCGACTCGTTTCCCATCTCCCTGCAAGGCACCCAGCACAATCAGCGCTCATACAGATCTCAGCTGCCAGCATGTAAAATAGCAGAGTAGGTTGAAGGTGAGGTAACATCATAAAGTGCATTTTGAGTTGTGTAAACACACTCGCAGGTTTTATGGCTCCTGGGAATTGTCCTTGGTGCCCAGGGAATGAGTTGTGTTCTGAAAAAAACAGCATTCATTGGGATTTTAAAAATGTATTCATGAGAATAGGCCCAGGGGTAGCATAAATATGAATTATCTCCCTTGTTTTTGCATCATTGTAAAAGCTTTTTCCTTCCACACCCAGACAAATGGATCTGGGTACCGAGGGGCAGAGACGGAGCCTCCTGCGACCAGGAATTACTGTGCAGGGTCTGGATGTGTACGTTTTACAGCACATGGGGAAGCTGAGCCCTCGGGAGCTGGGGAATCGTCCCTTCCAGCCACAATTCAGCCCTGATGAGAGGGGTGCGTGTAGTGGCTGGTGCACCCCAAAGGACACCATGGATGGGAAGCCTGACCAAAGCTCCTCCAGACCATGCACGTTGGGCATCTCCCAGCTCTTCCAGGCATGGATCTCCAGCCTGAACCCAGCACAAAAGCTCTACTACCTCCTAGTTCTTCTCTTCCTAGAAAAACACAACAAAATCCCATTAATGTCAGATTCTTCTTTGCTTTTTCCCCACCCATTGGCAGGGCAGCCCCATCAGCTGCTCCTGCCCAAGGCAAGAGCTACCAGCCATGTCTGCTTCTGACACGGGACACTGCTGTGGCCAAGAAGGGCAGATGCCGAGCACACGTCATCAACCTGGGGACAGTCCACAACACCACATGCCTCAATTGTCTTCCCCAGGTGATGGAGAGGTCCATCACTGCGTGGTGCCACCATGGTGGAGCACCAGACCATCTTCCCGGGCTCAAGTCTTCCTGTTTCCAGCCCAGAGGATGCTCCCGGGGCTGAATATCAAAGGCCCGCTGCAAACAATGTCAGCCACAGCACATAAACAAAACCTAAGGAGAGGTCACAGCAGTTCCCACAACAAGAAGTCACCAGTGGTTAACAAAGGATAAAAGCAAAAAAACCCAAGCCCCGGCCCCCAGTTCCTTCCATCTGCACCACCCTTGAGCAGGAGGGTGTCCATCACTGGAGAAATCAAAGCTTTCCTCTCCATTGTTTCCTCCATGGCCCTCTGCCACCGTGGAGCTGGATGAAAGCAAGCCAGGCCCCACATGACAGGCCCCAGGGCTCTCACTGCCTTTCTGCCTGCCCGTGGAGCTGCAGTGAAGCCTTCTCCCAAAGCAGGAGGTAGATCCAGGGCTCGCTGGCCAGTTGCAGTGTCCTGTCCCAGCCCTTCACCGCTGCAGTGCGGCTTGGGGCTGTCACAGCAGCTTCGCTGCGGGCTCAGCACAGCCCAGCACAGTCCCAAGTGGGTGTTCACAGCCCAGCGTGGTGTTGCTACTCCAAAATCCACATCCTTGTGGAGCTCTGTAGTTTGGATACCTGAACCTGTCCCTCTCAACATATGGAAAAGGGCAGAGTCTTGCAACAGACCCCGTGTAAAGTCAGACTCCAGGAGCACCGCGTTCACGTGCCTCCCTGGCTTCGTCATATGAACCAACTGTAATTATTTACAATCTCCTTCCTGTTTTACACACATATTGCTACTGCTCTGATCCTTAATACTTCTCCCTCGACATCTGGAGGTCACCACCAGGACCAGGCTGGAGGAACCTTTGACCTAACGCAGCTTTATGTTTATTTAGGGTAAATTAATGATTGAGCCTGGAAGAAAACTATTTTGACTAAACAACCTTTATGCTGCCTTGTCTATATAGAGAGAGCTTGTCTCTATTTGGAGAGCTTGTCCAAATTGCAGCCACTGGTAAAACTTCAAGTGCCAACAGCCCAAGAGTTCCTCTGCCATCCCCATCTACCTTTGCAAGGGTGCAAGTCTCCTCTGCTTCATCCACACCACCAGGAGCTTGCTCCAACGTTCTTCATCAATGGCAATATGTACAAGGAGAAAGCAGCTATTGAACAAGGAACTAAAAACTCTGTTCACCATTAGCAGCAAACGCAAGGTTTGCCACGCGGGGAATATCTTTCAGGGAGATTTGTACCCTAAATAGGGCTTTTCATGAGAAATCCACTTAGTATTCCTCTAAAATTCCAGGAGGGCGAAATCCCCCACTCCTTCATCTCATTAAGAATGAAGGAATGCCAGGTATGTGGCAGGAATCTGGGGTGAGAGGAGGAGTGGGGTATATTTTAACCAAGCTGTTGTGTGGAAAAAAATAATAATAGTGACCTAAGGATCAGGATTTGAAAAATATTTCCCAGCGCTGAGAAGCAACGCCAGCCAGGAGCATCACGCTAATGCGCGTGCTAAACCCAGGGGACACAAAAATAAGTTTAAAGATGAGAAAACAACCCCCAACCCTGCCATGTTCAGAAATCAGAGGTGCTTTTCCTAATACAAGACAAGCAACGCAAGGCGTTATGCAAGAAGCTTACTAATAGCTCAAAGCCCGCGCTAGCAGATGGCATCTACCTTGTGACAGCCCTCCTCATGCACATGATGGAATCCCAGGGGTTCATTGTGGTGGATACATCTAAGAAAACAGTTTGGGACCTTCTTAAGAAGTGCTGACGGCGTATTAGTTGATGGCTTCTAGATGAGGTGGATTTATCTAAGCACAGCAGACAAAACGCTGGCAGGCAGCTGGTGCTCAAGGTGAGAGGGATGACAGGGGAGGAGGAATAGGGGCCTGTGTGCCCTGGGGGACTTCTGGTCATCCTAGCAGCAACTGAAATGATATAAAATCCTGCAGAGGAGCCCTGTTAAAGTCTCTGCTACCCCCCAAAGCAGAGGAGGAAGATCAGAGCAACAGGACTGTCTCTTACCTGGATGCGGTTGGGCTGCTGTTCAAACGCAGAAACAAGCGTCACTGAGGAAGGCTTGTTTTTTTCTTATTTATTACGATTCTCCTTTGAAGGGAGCGAGAACACCCTGCAGAACAAAATCTCCGCATCAAAATCTTTAGTGGAAAGATAAGACGACCCAAAAACCTGTTTGCAGAGACTGGAACTCGCCTCCAAGCAAGCCTCAGACAAGGCAGCGAGCCCCCAGCCTCCCACGCTCGTACGGAACGGTTTTCCCACTGGGCATGCGGAGCCATTTAGGAGCCTGGAGGATGCTCCAGGAAGAGGTGCAGAAACAGGGTGACAGAAAGAGGAGGAAAATCAGCCTCAGCTGTAGCCAACAGCCACCCACCCCTCCTCAGCATCAGGGCACTCAGGAAAGTGACTACACAGCAGCCCTGTGTGCCAGCCCCATGTGCCACCACAGCAGCTATGAGGCTTTTGGGGCTGCAGGTTGCCATCACCCATCAAAACTTCTCCCACCCAGAGGTCCACCACACACTCTTGCCCTTCACCTAGGCCAGGAAGGCACCCGATGCACCATGGTCTTCCTCCAAGCCAGTATTCTATCACCTACCAAGTTCCCAAGTAGTTCAAGGCTTCCGTGCTGTCCATATCTCCTCTGGAATTCATTTGACACAGGTTTGAATAAAGCCACACTTTTCCCTTGCACGTTGTAAAGCTCCTTTGTTCAGCCAGACCTGCCAAGAGCAGCACACCGAGCTTCTCCAGGGATGAGCTTCCTCTTGATGTAACAGCCTGACCATGGCTACTGGAAGTGCAGAACCTGGGTGCCTTCACAGAATCTCACGGGCGACACAAAAGATGCTTTTCCCATCAGCACAGCACGTTTATTTCCCCACAGATGAAGGGAAAAGCTGCTTCGCGCTTCACCTCAGTTCTGAAATAAATAAAAAGCTAAAAAAAATAAATAATACTGTCCTGTCTAAACCCAGGAATTTTAAGAGCATAAAAGCTTCTGAGTCAGACCATAAATCCAGCTTGCTTCATGTTCTGACAGCAGTCAGTAGCAATTGTTTAAGAATAAAAGCCTACCTGCACGGAGTGATTCTCCCCATTCCGTATGCTTCTTCCAGCTTCAGGCAGTGAGTGGTTTGAAGACCTTCCACACGGCCCACTGTGCATTAAGCATAGACGGACCTATTCTCCATTTTACTTGACGTCCTCTCCTTCTCCTTCCCCACAAAGCCCTTTCCAGCCTTGCCACCACCACCCTTAATGTCTTCTACAGTAATTACTCACCCTGCAAAACCCTCTGCCAGCACCATTCTCAGGCTTTACCGTTACAGAGGCTGAGGCACAGAAGCCAGGTCAGAGCAGAGACACGGCTTGTCGTGAGTCAACAGACATGAAAATGGATCCACGTCTCCTGAATCTCAGCGCGGGACTCTCATCACAGTCTCTGCTGCATTAGGAAGTGGAAACCAAGCCCGCTGCTCAAAAAGAGGAAGAAAAGATCCCTAAGGATATAAAAAACCCAGTACAATTAAAAAAAACCCAACACCCAAACCTGAAACTACGGCACTTTGCTGAGCTCCTGTGATGAAGAAGGAGTAGGGAGAGGGAAGGTGTTTGTCAACTAGATATAAGAAACGAGCACCTGAAAAGAGGGAGTGAAAGGAGCCTGAGGAACTCTTGGCAAACCATGCCAGGGGTTTGAGCCATCTAAAACTGCAAAGTTTTGTTGCAGCTGATGCTGAGGGAACGGCTCTCTATCTGCACAAAGCAGTGGGAGTGAGCAATGGGAATCAGCACAGCTGCTCTGCGCCTGACATATCCAACCGGGGTGGAAATCCCACCATCTGCCTGCGGGGATAATGTGAAATCCATGACAGCATTCTCCCCTCCCCTGCTCATCCCACACAAGCTTCAAAACTTCTGGTTTATGACTGGCTGCTGGAGGATCATTGCAGGCTGTCTCTGGAGGGATAATCCTAAATTTTAAGTGACAGTTCATAGGCATCTTCTCTTTCTTCTAAAACGCTGTCTTACACAGCACATTAAGTATTTTGGAGATTAATAACTGGAGCAAAGAGTTCTAATCTTGGTGTCCTAGTGGAGATTTAGCAAAGAACAGTTTGTGTTTGAAGTCGCTATGGCACAGGAAACATAAGAAGCCTGGAAGACCAAAAAGCAAGGCTGGGATGCAGCTCAAACGGAAATCTGGGACATTAAACACGTGGTCTCCGTTTAGTCTCCAGGGCTTTTTACTGACGTGGTGTTTCCACTCTGGAACAGGTCTTAGGGACCCTACGAAAGGTGGAACCCAGTTTGAGCTCTCTTTTAGATGAAATAGACCAAGCTCACCACGTCTGTTAAATTGCAGCTTGTACTTTTGTATTCTCTGACCTGAATTAGGTGATAACTGGATTGTATAATAAGGTTACGGGTTGCTTTGAACTTACTATCCCGAGGAGCAAATGGGAACCACTCGTCCCCCCTCTCTGAACTGGTGATTGCACTCTGTCAGCTCGCAGGACACCCGCCAGGATAAACACCCTCCAGATTTTGAGGCTGCGTGCACAGCAGCTCGCTCAACAGCAGCCCAACCATCGCTTGGCAAAGGCCCTTGCAGTGTCATTTCAAGTTTCCTGTCCACAGAATGATACTTTTTTTTTTTTTTTTTTTTTAGTAAACAGTTCTCTCATAACAATTCCTCCTGCTGCTCCTCACACAACCAGAAGTTCCCTTAAAAAGGAGCCAAACGGGTGTCTTATTGGCCTGCTCCCCCTCTCAGGTGGCATAAGCCAATATGCAGAAGCAGCAGCCCAAGCCCCTTCTGGGTTTGGTGAGCCCCGTGCCAATTATATGGAAAACAACTAAATTCTGCACATGGGTACGAGAAAACCTTGCCCTAAGTGTCACAATGGTGAAGCTCTGCAAGGAATCCCACCAACCCTACTGTCAAAATTAACGCCATCGTGTCCTCCTGCTCTCAACGCCACGCACTTCTTCCATTTTACTGATGCCAGCACCAACGCTCACAGCAAAGCGTAGCGGGGGAACTGAACTTCAATGGGTAGAATTAATCCCGTTTTGCAACGTTCGCGCTTTTCATGGTGCTACTCCAAGCAACTGAATGCGCACCAGCACACTGAGAACAGCCCGTGACGGGGATCACGTTGTCCAAGTCCATTAGTCCATCAGTTACTCCAGCTATTGTGGGGATAAAGTAACAAATTAACAGCTAATATTTAGGTGATTATAAAATTATGCTTCCTTGAAGCTGTTTAAGCAGCTGATCTGGCATCTCTGTACAGAAACAGACAGCTCTGCTTTGAATTAATACCAGTGAAGTGGTTGGCACAATTTGGCCAAACATTTAAAAGTATTCTAACCACCCACTACAGATACCCTTTCAGGCCTTTGTTCTGGAACAGTTTTATGCACAGCACTTACCTACTTATCTATTTAACAACCAACACCAAGTATCAGAACAAATTACTGTATCTTGAGTACCCATTTTGCCATCGTAGCTAGACATGTCAGAAAGGGGTCAAATAGCAATGGCACGTCATATACTCTGCTCCAGGTCACTGATATGACCCAAAGACACTTCTTTGGGGTGTAACTTCACCTGTTTCAGCACAGCACGTTTTTCCACATTCTTTACCACCCATAGAATTGCCTTAATGGTCCTGAAAATTAGTACAGCCTCCAGGCAGCTAGGGATAGGATCAATAGGCCAAACCTGAGGTTACCACAAGGTAACAAGCTCCCTCCTCCTCCTTTCCCTGCCCAACAGTCTGTCAGGACCACACCAAAGGTTCACCAAGACCTGTCTCCCACCCGAGAGTGACCAGTGCTGGGTGCTGCAGGAACTGCGTAAGAGAGCAGGTCTGTAACACCTCTCTCAAACATTTGTCAAGGAATACGCAACCGCAAGACCTCCTGCACCCAGGAGAGACCTCCATGTTTGATGGCAGATTTTTCCTTTTTAAACTCGTAGATCTGGGTAATACTTTTTGAATCCAGAAATGGGTGTATCACATCCCCACAAACTCCTCACTTCAACACCAACACGCACTCAGGTCCTTTGTTTTGAATCTGTCAGACAACAACTTATCTTGATGCTCTGCAGCCCTTCGGGACAGCAAACCACCACCTCTTCCCCTTCTTTATACCAATTCTGGTCTGGATATATTTCCCATAGTCTTGTCTTTTTCAGCCTAACAGTTTACAGCTCTTGCCAAACTGATGGAGCATGCTTAGGTTTCAGTTTGGCATTTAATATTGATTATTATTTTGGGAAAGCAATAACGAGTTGTTCAGTGCAAGAAATTAATCCCCAGTCAAATTTAAGCAAGAGTACGCTGTGCAGCAGGACAGGGGCCTGGCTGCAAACCTGCATTTTTCAGCAAGGTACAACCAAAGAGGTCAAATCACTGAAACAGAGAAGCTGGTGGTAAAGCAAAAAGTTTGCTTTATTGCTAGAACAGCTTTTGATAAAAAAGCCCCATCCGTCAAGAGCTGCCTTGCTCAGCCACGACTCCCGCTAAACCACTGAAGGACTGCACAAGATTTGGTGGTCCTTCTGGACTGCCCTTTATGGAGGGTTCTGCCTTTAGAGCTAGATAGTGCTTTATGTGACCAGGTCTCCATTTTTAACCAAGACATCGATATTACTGACATAACTGAGGTCAAAAAGTATCTGAAATCTCACTACTTATTTGGTCGTGGTTTAGCAGGAAGCGTGTAGCAGGAAGGAAACCAAACAAGACATTACAGGAGGAGGCCTCAGGAGGAAAGGCACAGATCAGCGCCTCCTGCCTCCAGCAGCACGACACATCCGTGTCCTGACGAACACTCGCTGCGACGGGCGAGGGGGACGCCTGCTGGACTGACTCGCTTGATACAAGCCTTGATCCAGCTTCTGGATCATGCAATTAAATCAGTATAAAACCAGTACATTTTAATTAAATAATAACAAAAAAAAAAAGCTGTAAATCAGATACTCTCAAAAAACCCTGAGTCTTACTATGAAAGTTTATAAGATGGTATTTTTCTCTGGAATCGCTGCTGTTGTGTTTCTCCTGTGCTCCACGAGTTCCAAGTGCTCCGACCACTCCAGCTGCCGCCCCACCATGGCTTGTCCCCCTCGTTCAAGTGACTGGGTGAGCTGCTTAGCGCTCTCCGAGCTGCCAGCAAGGCTAGATGAGGCCTGCACTCCAGGCAAAGCTCAACACCACAACCCAGTAACTGGTCTTTCCTCCATCCGAAGGTCTGTGACAAAGGCACGGTGCTATGCCTGGTCACAAGGATTGCCTGCGCTGGACGCCAGCCCCCTGCTAGGTGCTAACGCCTCTGCTGTCCGCGGGGCCTGCTTTGGAAGGCGAATGGGAACATAGACATTTGAAGCACAATGTTCCTTGAGGTATTCTCCTCCTTTTTCTTCGTAGTCTTTTCTGGTTATCCAGCCTTCCTCACGGTTCATGTATTCCACTGCCCAATCCCTAGCCCCATACCAGGCATCTAAAACAGGGCTGGAAGCAAGATGGACCTGGATGGAAGGAAAACAGAACATCATCAATTCAACACAGGAGAGAAAAGCCCTTTTTCCCCTGATTACAGTAGTATATGACACAAATCACTGAATTTCAGAAGTCTGAGATGATTATTCAAGGACTTTGGGGAAGAGTCATACCCATACCCTTTAGGAATGGGTTTGAAGCGTGTTTTCACCTTGAGATCAATTCTCCCTGAGCCTGCTGTGCTTCTACAGCTCGAGAAAGCACATGGGTGTATCACATTCACAACCACCAGCCCTCACAGCTAGAAGTGTACTACTGTACTGTACTGTGGTACTGCAAAACCACTATCAAGTGCTCCAGCAAAACTTCCTCCCTGCTTGAAGTAGGAGGAACAAATACTGCAGGCTAAGAAATCACTGTATGTGGGAAAGGACCATGCATACTCTTTCCACTGCTGTGGATTCATATTTCCATTTAAATTGTTCCTATTACTGTAGGATGAACTGCTTTCCTGGTTCAGCTCTGGGCTTGCTAGACCAGACACCGCGTAAATCCCATGTGTGGGATCTGTGAAGTGACAGATTTCTGATAGGACCACTCTACAGACTGCATTTTAATGGAAAGAAGAAAGCTTTTACTCAGTTACAAGCAGCGACCTTAAAAGCAGAAGAAAACACGCTCATTTTCTTCCTACAGACACAAATTCTACACTCAAAACTTAGCAAGCAATACCCTTCCTAAAACTACCCAATATATGGTTGTAACTAAGTTTCTGTGAGTCACACCTGGCTCACAGCTACCTACAATAACTGCACAAAACAGTTTTATTTGCACTGGATTTTTTCTCTTCTCAGTTTATAACCTGATTTTCTATTCAAGTTAGTAGATTTGAGAAGACAAGGTGGTTTCAGAACAGCCAGGGAGACTATTGCAAGCCTCCTTACAAAAAACATGGCAAACTCTGGGACTTGCCCGGCTTGTGCTGTGCTTGCTACTAAAAACTCAGCAAGGGATCACAGGTTTGTAAAATACTCAATCTCTTTTGTTGCTGTCCCAGACAGTCATTACATGTAAGAAACAGACTATGTAACTTAGTTTTGAAGCGAGCATAGTTTTTCCCAACTCGTTCCAAATAGTAACTGACCCAAATCTAAGAAATCAATCTGAAAATTTCCAGCCAAACACGCTTGTGCATGCATGGTCCTTTACCTGAAACAGGTTTTCCTTTTCCAAGGCATTTGCCCTACTCTCGCTCAGGCCTTCAGAAAGAGCAATGGAGTCTTTGCTTAACTTTCATTTTCTTAGGTCAAAACAGCTGTTTTCAGTGTCTGGTCATAAACTGCTCTCCATTCCCATGCTCTAAGTACACCCGCTCTGTACCACTCCCAACCCAAATTCCTTTTGAACGCTGATGAACGGACTGTTCATGGAACCATCACGTCAATACACATACCTGAAAAGACGACTGGAACGGCCTCATTTCGAGGAGTTCCTTCTGGATTCTGGCTTTCAGTCCGGGGTACATTGTATTTCCACCAGTGAGAAAAACATTCTGGACAAGAATAGCTTGTTGCTCCTTTGGATACCTACAAGGAACAAAAACCAACTTCAGTCTTTCTCAAGAACATCTCTCCCTATGAACTGAACAGCTATGGAGTGATACATTGTCTTCAGGAGAAACTTACTTTCTTCTTTGAGAAACCTCCTTCACCTCCCTCTGTGCTCATTTGTTTTCTGGAAATTCAGGGAGTGGCGGAAGAAAACACTTAAAGCCCTCTGTGCACTGTACCCCACAACTCAACAACTCAGTAGAACTGGAATTCTTACGTTTCAGAAAATGCGATCTCATATGTTCCTACAGTTCAGGAGTGACATTTTGCTAATGCTAAGTCGTCTGGAAATAGTAGTCCAGCAAGTGTACCTAAATCATACAACTTAAAAATGTCACCCCTGATTTTGGTCTCGCAAAAAACGAGGCTGCCAGCTCATTGTTTCAAGGAATTTATAGAAGGAAAAAACAAACTCTTGTAACAAGTTGGACCAGGGGTCTCCAAAGTGGGATGTGCTCAAGACAATCTGCTGGGGTGCAGGAAGAAGGTATTTTTTGTACCATTAATAAATAAATTAAGATAGCACTTATTTCACCTGTATCTCAACCTTTTTAATTTTTGTGTACGTTTTAAAACGTACACAATACACTAGTTCAGTAGTACCTGTATGCAATGTATAAATATACTTATATTAGAGGTGTGGGCTCAAAAATTTTTTAATGATAGGGAAATAGATCAAAAAAGTTTGGAGACCACTGACTTGAGCAGTCACATGCAGTTTTCAGAACAGGAAGACATCTCTAACCTGCAATGCTCAGCCCCACTCAAAAGAACTATTCAAACATTTTTTCTCATATTACTGTTGAGTAACCAGTATTGCAAAAGCTGACATCAAAACAAGACTAGCTTATTTAAGTAAGTGCCAAGTAGCTTTGTAAACTCACCTCTCAAGGACATATTGCATGGTTTCTGCTATACCAGCCTGGTCTTCTCCAATCAGGGAGGGCTGGAAGACAATCTCTGGAGCCCTGATCCTTTCAGTGCCAAGGAAAAGCTGGTGGTACTCTGCCAGGTTAAACACGGGCTTTAAAAAGATGAGATTGAAAAGAAGTGGGAAAATATGTTAAAGAACAGTAATATTCTAGAATAAGCAAAGTTTCTAAACAATTCTGTACTGAAAACAGATGGTAATGCTCTCGCAGAGAAAGGGACCTGCTGTAAAAGGTTCCAAAAGGGCAAAGAAGCTGGACTTTTCCTATACTTCATTCTGTTTGGTGCCACTCAATCCTAAGGCTCAACCTCACAGGTTGAAAGCTGTGTCCAGCAGGATGCAATATTGGGATATGGATCACACACGAAAAAACCTGAGCAGGACTTTTTTTGCCTACTAACATGGCACTACTACAACAGACACTGCCTGCAGAGAGCGCCAACTGGGTCTACTCATGTTCTAAACCATCAGCTCAGACTGCAAGGACTTCTCCCTTGATGTCCTGTTCAGACAATTTAAGCATCTCTTCCAAGAGGAGGCAAAGAATGTTTGCATTTGGAGAAACATTAGCAGACCAGCTGGACAACTGGGAGGCAGCGACCTGTAGCACAAGGTGTAGATATAGAAATCCAACCTGCACTGCAGCAACAGGCTTCTCAACTTCAGGCTGTTCCTCAGCAAATAAAGGTTCAAATTCATTAATACTTTCCACATCCTCCAGTGACTGCTCACTGCCTAATGGATCCAAATCGGGAGTCTGGAAACAGAGAAGATATATTATGGTAAGTTAGCTCAGGTGTGCTAAGCACATATATGACTTCAATTCTGGTGACACATTTGGAAAATTCAACGCAGATTTCCTCAAATCTCAACTCTTTAACGTGCCTGAAACCAAATATACTGTTCTCCAGCATTGAAGATAAACATCAAAATGGTGAACAACCCAGAAACCAGAAGTTCAGACAGACATTCCCAGAAAGCATAGAAATCAAACACTTCCAATAAATTTATTGCAATGCCAGCTCAGAAATTAAAGACCTTAGTCAACAGGCTGAGTGCCAGGATCCCAGCCAGCCATGTCCTAAATATAACAACATACTAAAACTTATTAAAATAGCTTTTTGAATTGGTTAAAAATTGGGACGCTCACAGCACCTCTAACTGCTCTATAATTACCATTAAATTCCCTGCCTTGCATGTGTGGGACTGGAAAACAAATATTTGCTGGCTACAAAGCCGCCACACAATTTTTAAGTTTCAAGCTGTTATATTTTACACAGACGTGAAGGTGCCTCCAAAGCCTCTCCCTAATAAAAAGCATCACTCAAAAATCCTACAGCACTTCACTGTTGTGAAGTAGGAGCAGCATTTTAATTACGTCCTTTATTTCTGTGTTACATTGTTACCTTTGGGATTTTGTTGCTAAAAGTTTGCGGTTTTTTATTTTAAACTTGAAACATTTGTTGCAATGTCTAGCAAGCAATACCAGAATGAGATAAAGTTGGAGCATTTAAACCTGCTTAAGTGGCTTTCATCTATTTAAAACACAAGTCATTACTGGAGTTTAAGAAGCGTTCATTGTTACAGCAAACAAATGATAGTCACTTTAAGTTATCTCCAACACTCATGTTTTGCTAAATCCATTTCTCTTTATGTGTTTAAAAAAAAAAAGCCAAAACAAAACAGCAACAGAAAGGAACACAGAACTCAGCTCAGGATTTGGCACGGACCCTAGGACAACATAATTAGCTTTTAGACTCCTTTACGCAGCCACAGAGGAATGGCCTGTCTCCACAAGTAGATTCGGTGATAATTGCAGGAATTCTCACAAAGCACAGACCAAACAAAAAGGCTTTCAGACCCATTCCAAGGTCTGAGGCTACACCTAGCAAAGGAGAGGAATGTGGGACCCAAGACGGACAGGTTGGGACTTTGGCACAGGTACTGGGCAAAGGTACAAGAAGCTGACAGTTTTTCTATTATCTTTTTCTAGAACAATTTCTTTTGACAGAAGGCAGAAAGATTCTTTGCCACAATGGTAAGGCCATCATCTACCTCTATTTTGCTCAAACATGGTCATTCTGATTCTTACACAAGCTTTACTGATGAGGATTGGCAAAATGTAACACTAGAAGCTCACAAGCTAGTTTTGGCTACATAAGACACAAGAACTCCTGTAACTGCCAACACTCTCCTCTATGCTTCAATTTTCTCTTTTTTCTCTCTACCTTTTCCTAAGAAAAGAGTGTTATAGCTAAAGAACCTCTATTTTGTGTGACTTGAAAGGCAGTTACATGAAAATGCACAAACAGCCTTAGACCATCTCTTAGCAGCTGTGATGTGCTGGGCCTGTATTAGTCTGGCAAAGCAGACAAACCAGCTTCTCATCTTCAAAACAACTCCAACAGTCAAGTGTAGCAATTAATCTTTCATTGTTAAGCAAACATGCTGCTTAATTGCACCAAAAAAGCCAAAATGAAGGCAAGGGGTTAGTAGTTTACCATAAAGTTCTCTGCACCTAAAAGGGAAGAACAGAAAGGAAAACAAATACTGTTTTTAACAAAAAGCTTGATAGGTTCTTCTATATCTTTAATACAAGGCTAGAGTCATTTAAGGATGGCTGTCTTGGGATTATAACCACTTGAGATTTAAGTAATTAAAACTCTGTGTAATTTGTCAGGTGCTGAAAAAAAATATGTATCTTTAACCAATGCAAAAGCAGAGGTTGATTTAAAGTATGAACAAAATCATTATGTTAGCTGCTGCATTTACAACCCTCTAAGCAAGTCAGCCTTAAGTAAGGGCAGTGGCTGGCGTACGCTGCCAGGAGTAAGCAAAAGGGAAGCCACTGTATTTCCAGTGGTACCTTCTCTGACCCACTAGGGCTATTTTCTTTTTCTCCACCTTCTTAAAGGTGTGCAAGAAAGTTTTAAGGAAATTTACCAATTTCATGTAACTGTGTATTTCAACTACTGTCAGGAAGCCTAGAGATTATACTTAAAACTATATGTAATCAAACTATAAAATAAGTCCCAAAGCACAGTGCAGAGCAGCACAAGAAGAGTTACTGATTTCAGGCATACTCTATAAAATCAAAACTCTCTGTAACTGCATAGGAAAGGTGGAAAAGAGATAAGCAGTTACCAAATTAGCAATGACTTGCAGTGTGCTAAAGGAAAAGCTTAATGTATCGATACAAGTCTGAAGGGCTAAATTTTCAAGAACAGAAACTTAATTCTCTCAGAGATGACTAGATTAATATGGTGAAAATATTGTACCTCTGGCTTGCTGTCCACAACGTCTACCTCAATATTGACTTCCGCCTGTAGGATTTTCTGCTTCGTTTGTTCAATAGACAGACTCAATTTGTTGATGTAGGATTGAAGTTCTTCCGCAGAGTCCATGTTCAGCTCCACCAAGGCTTTGTGGAACTGATCCATTTGACCATCTTCTAAAAGTTCCTACAGACAGATCAGAGTTAGCTGTGATGAACTGTACATGGTAATCAACTATCCGTCAACTGTGCACGTACAGACACTTTGCCTTCATTACCAGATACCATGATGTGTACGCTTCATCAGCATTCAAAATATTTCACAAAGGTACTGTCCACAACCTGGAAGCACCCTCTGCATCAATAATTCCCTTTTATCTTGCAAATAACCTTAAAAAGATCCTATCAGAAAACACACAGGGCAGTCGTAGCTTCTTTACAGCAATGCACGACCTTCTGATAAAGCACTGAGAAAGGATCGCAGAGAAAACTTTGCCTCGATTACCTGTACGTACAGTAACCTGTCCAGCCTCTCTTGGTCAAGTTGCAGCTTCTCTTCTCGCCGACGTGCATTGAGTTCTTGAAGTCGACGTAGCTGCTGCTGCCGCCTCTCCTGCTTTTCCTCCGATGTCAGAGTGCTTCCCAGCAGCTTGTTAGAGAAAGGCAGCTGCATCTTGTGCATGTTGTTCTCGTAGTACTCTGGGGACCGCCACTTCTGTAGCTCTGCATGTTTTGAAAGCAAAATAACCGTTCTGCCAGAAAACAATGATTCATCTGTCGTATGCACTCCGTGCGAAGTTCATACTTAGAAGAGTGAAGACAACAGTACAGCCCAAGTTTCTGCCCACCTCTAGACCCATATTTAGCTACCCCCTAAGAGCACCGCCTTCCAGTCACGTACTCCCTGCACATGGGTCCCAGTGCTCTGCTCTCCAGCATGCAGGAAACATTAAGTACTAAGAAGTGGGAAGAGCACGCTAACGTCCCTTCTCTCTTCCCAGGGTAAGGGAGAGTACTCGCACATTTCTGAGGGTTCCTGAAGGCTCTTTCGTACGTGACAAATTTAAGAAAACACTTCTCTTTGGCCCCTTCTTAAGATAAGATTTATCGCGGCAATTTAAAAACTTCTTAAATTCACAAAAACTCATGAGAAGTGTCCTCTGCAATTCTGGAAGACTTAAAAGCAGATAATAAACATGGCCAGATGCAGAAATCATCCTAACCAATTTAATGTTTTGTTGGAAGTATAAAGTAACTAATAATAATTTTAAATTCCTTTGTCAGAAATAATCCCAATTTTTATTCAGAGAAATTTGAACTAACACAGATTTTTTTTTTAATTTATTTTTGTTTCTCTCTTAATGTTAAATTCAAAACAGTTGTCAAGCATTTCCCATGAAGTAGACTACCAGAAAGACAGCTATGAAAAGAGCAAAATAGTAGTAGAGTATTTCTGCCAGAATCCCAGCAGCAGGTTTGAGAACAAAGGTTATAGAGGACAAAACTAAGTTTGGATGAGCACCATCCAGAAGTAAATGGCAGCTGGTTTTACCTTCTATGTAGTCCTCTGCAATGTAGCTATGCTCGTGCAGTATTTCCTCCATGCGACTGAGAGTGATGGCAGCAAAATGTCCTGGGTATTTCAGCTGAAGGAGGCGTTGGAGATACACAGCTGCTTGACACCCTCCAAGATTAATCCGTTTGCAGTTTTTAGCATCCAACCTGGAAACACAAAGAGACACAACTGATATTGGAGAGATCCTCAAGTTCAGCATAAAACAGATGGCTTACCTTCCCCAGTATTATCTAATTTCTGATAAAGTTAAGTAGACAGGTGAATATTCACATTTCAAGATTCAGCTACCAGAGAATCCAATGCATCTGCTTTTCTCAGACAATAAGCATAATCACCGATTACTGCTTTGTTAATTGCAGATACTTTTTGAAAGGCTCTGTTCTGCTTTAAAAAGCCCCAAACATTAAATAATTTTTGCTATAGTAAGGGAATGTTCTATTTTAAGAAGGGATTAGTGGAGCTAAAAGTAGTTCCTTTAACCTTTGTAACATTTCACAGTTGGCCAGGTATAACCCTCAAAAATTTGAAGCATCTACCAGATATAATAAAGCCATTTCCTGCAGTAAGGTTTAAAACAAACAAACAACAACGAGAGTAGAGCAACATAAGCAGCGTAATCAGAATGATAAAAGCCTCAAGAACTGCAGAAATCTCAGAGCACCTTCCTTTGTCCCAAAGCTGCTTTTAAATCTAGTGTGGTTTTTTTTAATACCTGATCTTACCTGGGGCAGATATCCCCTTCTATATCTACTTCTATTTTGAAAGTACAGATCTATGCATGAATAGTAACTAAAAATACAATATGTATAAGGACAGCACTGCTTCTTCAATTCAAAATTAAACAGAACTTAGTAAAACCTAAAGTATAAATTCAGACCCGAAAAGAGCTTGTACTGCAGGAGCTGGAATACCTAACGCCAGAGGAATGGGGATTTGCATCACTGAAATATCAATGCCTGAAAAAGTGAGGCTGCACCATTCTTAAGACACCAAGAACTCACCTGCCTTCTAAGACCGGCAAAATGTGTGTACACTGGTAACCTGAAGATATTACCAAACCACTGCAGGGCCAGTTCTGCCTTCTGTTGTGGTAAAAACTGTACAAACTATCTACACCATAGGACACTTTTGGCACTTGGTAACATTCGAAGAGGAGCTCCGACATCATTTGTCTTGAATACAGAGGATTGCATACCGCTTCTGTCAGAACAATTGGATGATCAACACAACCCTGTAAGAGACAAAAGAAAATAAATATAATAAAGGCAGGAAAGGAAAATCCAGGAATACTTGTCCTTGCTTTTTCTTTTGAACATCAGCAAAAATTCCTCCAAAATAGCAATGAGAATGCACTTAATGTGCAAGTATTAATCATGTAAAATAAATTTTATCTAGTGCTTAAGGGGGTAAAAAAGAAGTCTTATCTACAATGGGGCTTCCAGTGTTAATTCAACCAAAGAATAAATTCCTAAGGGTGAAGGATAATGGATTTTTTAAAGCATATATCATAGAATCATAGAATTCTCTAGGTTGGAAAGGATCTTTAAAATCATCTAGTCCAACCATCAACCTAATGATGATAAAAAACCATCACTAAACACTATGTCTACCTGTCTTTTAAGTACCTCCAGGAATGGTGCCTCAACCATTTCCCTGGGAAGCCTGTTCCAAGACTTAATAACCCTTTCCATGTAAAAATTTTTCCTACTATCCATTCTGAACCTCCCCTGGCGCGACTTGAGGCTGTTTCCTCTTGTCCTATGGCCTGTTCCTCAGGAGAAGAGACCGACCACCCCTGGCTACACCCTCCTTTCAAGGAGTTGTGGAGAGCGAGAAGGTCTCCCCTCAGCCTCTTTTTCTCCAGGCTGAACACCCCCAGCTCCCTCAGCCGCTCCTCACAAGACTTATGCTCCAGACCCCTCACCAGCTCCGTTGCCCTTCTCTGGACATGTCTGGAAACTTCAATGTCCTTCTTGTTGAGAGGGGCCCAAAAATGGACCCAGCACTCGAGGGGGGGCAGCAGTCTCAGGCCTGAAAGGACTGTCCCTTCTTGATGCAAGACAGGTAGTTGGTGGGGGGGTGGAGCATGGAGGCTGCTCCCTGCGGTTTCTGTTTCTCAGGCTTTCTGCAAACGTGGTGATGGTAGTTGTAGTTGGAGCTGGCTTTCAACATCAGTGTCAGCAGCTGTCTGCTGGAGACAGCACAGTGGCACAGTCCCGGTGCTGCTGTAGCTGGACTGGGGTCCTGACAGAAGCAGTTCCCTTTGCCGTCTCTGCTGAGATGCAGGGGGCTGCACTGGCACTGCTGGTGTTCTCAGCCCCATGGAACTCTTTTGCAAGAGGTGTGTAACCTCAGAGGGTCAGATTTTCACAGTTTTTCTGGTGTGACTGACAGCCTGACTTGAGCAAGCTGCTGCTTCTGCATCAGCTTCCATGGAGGGGCTAAGAGCAGCAGGTTGGCATAGAAGACCAGCTCAGATCAAGTCAGGCTGTGACATCAGGAAAACTGTGATTCCATTGGAGCCTGTCTTCACTTGCATCTTGGGGCACAAGGCTCAGTCCTGCGTTTTCATCACACTGGTAGTGGATCCTCAAATTTCCAAAATTTGTGGTTGCTGCCCAGAGGTGAAAAGCTCCACAGCTGACCCCAGGATCAAAGACAGACCTTCTAGATCTGGGACCAGTGTAATCGCCCGTGCTATTTCATATCTACATCCTGCCCTGTTGTTGTTATTCCTAGGCATCTGCACCGAGTGAGGCAACTGCATTTGGGCTTGCACCATGCATTGGGGTGTGCTGTGTGCTGAAACACTGCCACTAGCAGATCAGTTCTTCGTCAGGGAATGGAGCAGAAGCTGCCTTTGCATTTGATGGCTGAGAGAAGACTGATCACACAACAATGCAGGTAGGAGACCGTATGTGCATGGCTTTGCTGTGGGAAGTGGAAGTGGAGGGTGACATTCACATAAGCACCCTTGCTTTGGTGACACATTGTCACCAAAGGAGGGTGACTTTGTCACCAAAGAGTTGTTCATCCCCACAAAACGAGCCACAAGAGCAGCTGCCTGAGCCCTTTGTGCATGAAAATACCTTGGTCTTGGAGTCCCATGCCTTCCCAGAGGTCCTGCTCCATGTGAAGGCTGCCCGAGGTGTTATATTTGGCTGATCGCCACTGCAGCGATACAGACGTCCACAGAGCTTTTCCCTGGCTGATGCCAGAGGGACTGACTGCTGTGGGTTGCTCCTGTCCCTTGCAGTTCCACTGCATTAGGCAGACGAGCCCTGTGGTCCTTACACCATGTCACAGCTGGACCGGGATTTGCTGTGGTGAGAGTAAGGCACATAAGAAATGCTGGGTTGGACCAAGGGGTAGAAAAGCAGGTCAAATCATGAAGGGCTGTGATGGCTGCTTGATGGCAGGGCTGTGGGGGTGAACATCTCTTGGTCCTGTACCCATTGCCACCCTTTCTGGTTTCATCCCTCCAGCCTCCGTTTCGGAATGAAGATCTAGACCTGGAAGCAGCCATAGCAAGCACCCGCCCCCAGCTAGTGGAGTTTCTCAGTCACTGTCCCGACTGGCTGCTCACAACTTCCCAGGGCTTCCTCCCAGCGGTGGCTCTGAACAGCCTGGATGGTATCACCAACCACAGAGAAAAAGTCTTGGTGCTTCTTGAACTGCTGGAGAAGGCTGGCCCTGCCACCTGGAACCAGTTTGCACAGTACCTCTGTATGGAGTGTGACCTCCCCCTGGATCTGGAGATACTGCTCATGAGCTCTGCGGGAGAAGGTAATGGCCATCGGGTGATCTTTCTCTGGCTGTGGCCCCCCCCATGGCCAACAGACCACTCTGGGCAGTCACACCACCAGTGTCACTCTTGTGCAGTCAGTGCCTCACCAGGGAGAGGTGGCAGTCCTCTCCGAGGTGCCCAGGCAGCTATAGGCCGCTTATTTTAAGAAATGATCTGAGTTTCCTTCTGGTTCACCCAGTCTGTCTTTCACCGTAATCTCTGGAATAAGATCAGTCCCTCCAAAAATAGTTATTGCTACCAAACAGCAATAGTTCACATTTGCAGATGTGCTTTTTCACCAGTTGCGCTGTGCCTTGCTGGTGTTGATGGGCACTTTCTTGGCTCCTTCAATAAGACTTGGCCTGATTGAGGATGGAGGGTTCTGTGGACTGTGTGGGAACCTGTGTGGTCATATCATCTGGATTCCTGAATTGGAAGTGTCCCCAAAGACAAAGTCACTTTACCCAGAGAAAAGATAGTGCTCTTGAGACATTAAGTCTATTTGAAATGTGGAAGAAAAGATGTGCTGTAGGGATTCCTCATTGCTTTTGGTGAGAGCAGAGACCATCATGATAGTTGTGAGGGCGAAAACATGGATGCAGCAGTAGCTCAGGAGTATCTCGATGGCAATGATTTTCTTAATCAGAAAATGTAGTGTTAGTCCATGTTTCTTGGTGAGAAAGTTTATTTTGCCAAGTTTTCTCTTCCAGATTTCTTGAAGGAAGGTTTTGAAACTGCTGAAATTTGTTCCGGCATTTTTTCTTGGAAGCACCACTTTTGGTTTAGAAATGTAAGTGGAGGTAAAAAAAGTTAGACATAAAAAGCCAAAACCAGTAATAATTGCGCACCTTCCCTCCAATAAAGCTGCGATGAAATTTTTAATTTCTTGATAGATTTATTTGAAAAAGGAAAAAAAAATACTACCTTTTTGTTCAGTCCTATTTTTTTTTATTTTCCTGATGCAGGGAGGCAAGAAATACAGAAGACTTAAAATATTCAGACCACAGGAAAACATTAGCAGTTAGAGGCAGTGGCTTTAGAGAAAACCATGTGAGCCCTGAAGAGTGCAGTCACGAGCCCGTGTGTTACGCTGTAGACTACACACACAGCGTGCACGCTGTGAAAGCCTGTGGCGCCAGCTGAGCTGCGCCTCTCCCTTACGGGATTACTTTATCTGGTTATTAATTATTTTCTGTTAACAGTCTTATACGATGAGCCCTTCTCAGTGGTACTGTCTTTCACATCCTGCTTGCAGTATCTTGCTGTTTGTTGCATCAGTCGGACAGATGCAGCCTTTGGTAACCAACTGCTGCAGCAGTTACTTCTGCAGAGATTAAATGGGGAAACACCAGAGAAGCAGCGGGGAGCAAGGACTGATGGGGCTTTCCCTCAGGACTGAAGCCAACACAGATGTCTGCTTTTTAAGGCTGTGGCATATCGTAAAAGAAGACATCTCTTAAGGTTTTGGAGTTCACGGATTTGACAGAGTTGGAAGGGCTCTCTAGAGACCATCTAGTCCAACCCTCCTGCCAAAGCAGGGTTGCCCAGAGCACAGCACTCAGGATGGCTTGAAGATCTCCAGAGAAGGGGACTCCACACCCTCCCTGGGCAGCCTGTTCCAGGGCTCTGGCACCCTCACTATGAAGTAGTTTTTTCTCATATTTGAGTGGAACCTCCCATGTTCCAGCTCGTGCCCATTGCCCCTCATCCTGTCACTGGGAACCACTGAAAAGAGTCCGGCTCCATCCTCCTTCAACCCACCCTTTAGGTACTCATAAGCATTGATAAGGTCTCCCCTCAGCCTTCTCTTCTCCAGGCTAAAAAGTCCCATTTCCGTTTTAATAATGCAGATTAACACCACCGAGAGATGTGGCAGAACAAATCAAATTTCTCTGAGCTGGAGGAGAAAGTGGAGAAATAAAACCCTATCATGAGGCAGCAGCACCAGGCTGGGGGGGTGTGATGGTGCGCAGGAGCCCCGAGGCAGGCGAGCGGGTTCAGGGCGATGGCACAACATCCAGCAGAGTCCCAAGGAGCCATTGTCACCGCCGTCAGAGAGACTGCAGGCAGCACTGCTGGGTCCTGAGATTATATCTTCAAAATATACCTGGCTAATGAATTTGTGTCTGACAGCTTCAAGCCTCAGACAATTTGTACAGTGCGAGAATGTGTCTGAACACTTGTCACTAAAGACTTGTAAAAGGAGTGCTGTGACCACGCGCCGGGCATGCCCCGCATCTATTCCAGGCACATCCATCACGTTCCGCAGGCACGCCATGTAAATAGCTGAAATACACCGGCCATGCGCTGCTGCCACCGGCGGGGACGGCTGGTCCCGGTGTCCTGCATCCCTCCCTTCACCTCATCAGCTGCACTCGAGCTGCTGGTGGGTGACCAGAGAGGCAGAAAACTACAACTTCGGTTAAGAGGCTTCTAGTGTCTCCCAAGGAAGCAAAGGAAGCAACCAAAAATACAGGTACCCGCACAGACGGGAGGAGGGCACTAGCTGTCCAGGCAAAGTCAGGAGTCCTTGGAAGCAGACAAAAGTTCCAGGACAGCAGAACATACTCTGACAGAATTAAGGAAGAAGAGATTACAGTCTTTTGGTGACAAAATACATTCCAACGCCAGATCCTATTTCTAGGGGTTTAGCAATAATGCTGATTTGTATGTACCTTTCCCACATATATTTAGCAGGTATTTTTGTTCTGCGCTCAGAGCCCTTGTGCCCATTTGTCACACACAGGTAAACATTCTCAATCAGTGACTAGCTGAGGACATCACAATGACAGTGACTATAACAATTCTCACAGTGTCCCACGCCTGAAAAATTCACATCAATAAAACCCGGGAAGAGGCAGAAGGAAAAAGCGTCCGGCCCATTGCTTATTTCTATTCAGGCCTGGGGGGAACCGCAGTGCTCTGGGAAACTACAAGGGGACAAATGAAGAGCGTGGTATTTAGAAAAGCTGAAGAGAAGAGCTGCCCCCAGGGGAATCAGAGATGGCACTGGGGAGTGACTGCAACCTCAAGGAAAAATAACAGGGCAGCTCATGGGGGGACCCGTAAAGATTTAACAGGTGGGGATAAGTCCAGCTGGCATGGAGCAATGGAAAATTGGCCTTGTCAGACAATCTCCACCTCCTCCTTCGAGGAGATTACAAGTTGGGCTGATTAAGGCAATTACACTGATGTAAAAGGCTTCTGCAAGATGTTTGGCACCGTATCACATGCCATTGAGTGAAATACCGTGCTCCACGACAGACCCCGTGCTAAATGAATTAAGCAGCAGCTGAAGCAACTGTCAATGAGGAATCCCCACCAAGGAGTTGCCTCTTGGAGGCAAGGATGGGTCAGAGGCTGCTCAGCCTTGTCACCGACATGGACGCACCAGGCAGCCCTGCCACATGGGACCTCGGCATGGGGCCAGCTCCTGCAGGAGGAGGTGCCTCCTGCACAGCACTGACCTCGTGAAGCGCTCGAGATGTGCTGACAAACAAAGCAGCATAAGGGCCCAGCATGAGGTGGTGGCCAAATGGGCTGACACATAGCGGTGCCAACAAGGAGCGGGGAGGAGGACTTCTTCATGTAGTTTTTGGGAGACACAGCAGGACTATCACATCTGCTCCCCTCCTGTGCTGCTACAAGGAGCGAAAGTCGCAAAAAGGGAACAAGAGACACAAAACACAGTTGGAAAGCTCAAGAAGATGCCTGCTATTGAAAAGCGAAGCTTGGACCAGATTAGCAAAGAGAAGCAAATGGCAGCAGCAGCCTTGGAAGTCAGCTCACAATCTCAGGTTCTTTCTGGTAGACATTGGGAGATTTGGTCCTGCTTCAGCACCATCCTTTTCTGCCCACACTGGCAGAAAGAGCAGAATTCCCTAGATGCTGGCATCAGGGAAGGCAGGCATCCAACATGGGCCAGCAAGGATATGGACAGCTGCGAGCCCCAAGAGCATCTCTCCAGATAGGACCCTTGGAGCAGTGGCAGGTCCAACCCCACTACTCCCAGAGCTCAGGACACACGTCCTGGTGTTTGGGGCTTGAGCCTCTGCCCCAAATGCATTCAGCACTCCTTCAGTGATATTTCCTCTACAACACCAAACACCTTATCAGTAAGGTTTTTGCTGCAGTCCAGAGTCTTCAACCATGAAATTATATGACTCTACCTTGACCTCAGATTTTCTACAGTTAATATCTCCTACAGAAAAGACACTGCAGCTCAGGGGCATTTCTCTGACTCAGCCAACAAGAAATGCAGCCTCAAAACATGGATCTCTCCTAATTCACTGGGATGCCTTTCCCCTTTTTCAGAGCAGCCTCAACAGCAAGGCCAGAATCTTGCTTGCTACACGAGGGCTTCAACAAGGGTCCTCTCCAACACATAACACCAGAGCCTATTTGTATGCCTTTGTTTGAAAAACACGATGGGGCTGACACCACACTGCAGACACCCAGTTCCTCTTGCCCCCACTCCCACGCTGGGATTGTACTCACCAACCCATCCAGGCACTGATGCTCTGCCCCAGAAGAACACTGTGCTGCCTACGAGAACAGGGCAGGACCTGCAGAAAACAGACAAGAAGCTCCAGCATACATGGGGCTACTTGATGGACTCCTGCTCCTTTTAGCAATCCCCTAGGACTTGTCTCACGAGCCACAGGTGTTATCACAGACATTGCACTTGGTCCCAGGTGGTTCCAATAAAGGCTGATCCCAAAGCTCAGCTGCTCTCGTTCCCAGTCGACACCAGCATCCCTCTGGTTCCATACGTGGCTCTTCCTCCTCTTGTGCCTGCAGAAACAAGCACCGCAGGCAGACACCCATCCAAACACAGGCTGAGCATCTGCCACGAGCCCAAGCAGCTGCCCTAATCCGCCCACCTTCTTCCAGAGGATTTAAAAGAGACTCATGTCTTTTAAAACTAACAAAAATCTCTAACTGGGTGCATTGCAGAGCAAGAGCAGGCGAGGAGCTGGGGCCCTGTGCAGGGACCCCTGAGCACCTAGAGACCAGGCTCAGGAGAGCTGTCAGAAAGCTCTAAGGACAACTTCGGCTGGGTAACGCACCGTTTCACACCGGGATGCTCTCCACTGAGAAAAGAGCCCCTCCAAGTGCCCCCCCCGCCCCGGCTGCTCCTCGCTCCCTTCCACTGCGGGTGTCAGCAGGCTCGTCGGTGCAGGTCGCACACCCTCGTGAGCAGAGCTCCTGGCACACGGCAGCCTCCCAGGGGGACGGGGAACAGCACTGGGCACTGCTGGCTCCCGCCCAGAGCTCCTGGGAAGAAGCAGCTTTTGCCCATTGCCTTTTTCTGACATCCAGAGGAGAGACCCAGCTACGGGTGGGCAGGGGGCAGCTCCTGCACTTGGGGGGCCTGCGGACATGAGGGGCCAGCTCCTCCTGACACTGACATTTCCAATCCTGACCCAAGCGCAGCCCCAGAGCTGCAGGAGAGCTTCAAAAGCAACGCCCTGGCCCCCTGTGGAAAGGGAAAAACCCCTTTCTTTTCCTGCCACTCTTAAGATTGCTCTGACAATCGAGAAGCATCTGATCTTCCAGGAGACTGATAGAGAGAGGATGCTGGTGTCATTATCAAGTTAATTAGAAAAACTCAAATGGAGCTTTAAACATTTTTATAATACATTTGGGCCTTTTTGGCAGGATTATTGCATCTTTTGGGTTTCCATTTCCCATTAAAGCATTCTCAGTAGTGCATATATAAAAGCCATGTGATCTTGGCTCCTTGCTGCTTTTTTTTTCTTTTTTTAAAGACATCTTTTTTCAAGTAAGATTTATTAAATATTGTAATCAGTTAAATTCTGGCAGCTTAAACATTTTCTTTAATAGCCTTGTTAAATGTGGATTAGATTTAAAATCCCTGCCTCTGAACTCTTGAGCAGCAGTATTTATATGCAATGTTAAAAAAATTAAAAGCTTTACAAAGTGGTAATTACTCCTCTGCTGCAGGAGGAAAGAGACTGACTTTCTATGTTATTTTAAGGCAAGTTTTCCAGCCTCGCCCTTCTTAGGCAATACTACAAAAAGCACAATTTATTCTTCCTGAAGTGTCCTCAGGTCAGGGTTTGGGAAGCATCGCTTGCAGCGCCCGCACCATTTAAAGTGCTGTCAGCTCTGGCTTTGCTCTGGAGCAAGGCAAGTGAGCTGCACACCCCCGCGACACCGGGAGCAGCCAGAGGCCCTTGCAGGACACTGCTCCTGCTGGCCCCCCGAGTGAGTGGGACCCCTTCACCCCACGCTGGGAACAGCCTGGTGAGAGCCCCTTCCTGGCAATCGAGTCCCCAGCACCGCTGGCCACTGGATCAAGCTGGGAGCAGCCCATCAGCAGCCCAGCACCAGCTGGGGAGTGCACACACCCCTTTTATACGCTGAGCCCAGCGGACACCCTTGCAGCCCATCAGTTGCCTCCCCTGAGCCCAGCAGCCCCTCCATGGGTGAGCCCCCAACTCCTGCAGTGCTGCACCTCTGCTCCGCGTGCTGTCCACTCCCCGTTGGCCTTCAAAAAGCCAAGCAGAAACTGGAGAGGCCAAGCTGGACGCTTGGCTATCACTGTCAGTGACATTTTAAAGACTATTTCTGTGTCTAAACGATAGATGCCCTGATTGTCATCACAATTTCTTTGCCACGCTTGCAGGGAGCACTGCACAGAGACATGGGTGACTGTTACTTGAACCCCAGGAAAACTTTCAGACGCCGCTAAGAACAGCCAAAGCAGAAGGAAAATTCCCTTTCCCGGTTCCTCCTTCCTTTCCCCCACGCAGCAGCTCTGTGTTGCCCCCTGAGAGACAGTGTATGTGTGGACATGCAGGAGCTCCCTGACCCCAGCCTGGAGCTGCCCTGGCTCCCTCCCCACCGGCCTCCCACAGCACAGTCCCCCACGGCTCCCCCTCTTCATGCCAAAAATCCCCTCTGCCACCCCAGGCAGCTGCCCTACAAGCCCAGTGGGGTTTGCTGGACACAAGGTAGGTCTGAACAGTGAAAGCACAAAGCGGGGCACCAGAGACATGCTCTCTTGAGCCCGCTGGTACCACTGACACCTTGCACTGCTGTGGTCAAGTTGCCCCACGCCACTGCTTCCCCATACCAAAGGCACCCCACTGGTGCTGCCAGCTTGGTTAACTGGTGCTGGTGAGGCAGCCAGCCCTGCCACAGAAGGCAGTCCCTGCCCACCCAAAGGCTTCCTGGGGACAGGCCAAGGAGCGCCTGTGGCAGAAGGCAGCAGCATCCATTTCTCTGTCACTACGTGTTAGTAGCAGTGGTGTCAAAGCTCTGCAGTTTGTCCTTTTTGTTAACAAACATGTTAATGAGCTGAAAAGGGCAGGGAGGGTGAGCACTGATTTACCAAACGTGCCGATGACCCTGATTTAGGTGAGCAGGAGCAGAGCAGCACCCCAAGGACAGCCCTATCACCTCCGGGGCAACCGCATCAGCCACAGGGATGGGGTGTACATGGGCACCACAAATGCAAAGCCACAAACAGGGGAGGGAGGCCTGAACACCACTCACACACCTGAAAAGGTCTGAAGAAACTGCCCTGGCTCCTGGAGTGGTCAGGGTTCATGGCAGCATGTCCTGTGGGGACCTCTGTGCCCCACCATGACACGAGCACGGGCAGGGCAAGGTGAGCCCCACACCCAGGACTGCAAGGTGCATCCCAGCAGCGTGGTACCCAAATCTGCAAAACCTTCCTGGCCCGAAGGCAGAGATGCTAAAAGCCCTGTAAGATGGTCTGAAAGTCAGAGGGGGGTTCAGAGGACTCCCAGAGGGTGCCCCGGAGTAAAGCTGCCAGGCAGCACCCTGAACTGTGGGGAAGCAAAATTACCACCATGTGCGTTACAGAGGGTGCAAGAGGGCAGAGGAGCCCACTCACTATTGCAGCCTTGCCTGGGTGGTACTGAAACTCCTCAGTTCGCGTTGCTGGAAGTATGAGTTTTGCTGAATATTTCTGAGGAACAGAAGGTACCTTTGGGAACCCTAACTGGGTTTTAATGAAGCTTTTTGCCATTGAATGTAAGTCAATTTTCTTGGAGTGATTACCCTATCTCTAGAGGGTATTGTAGGAATAGATGAGAACTAGAGAGGGACAAGAATAATATCAAGGACTGGAAAAATTCTCAAATAAGGAGAGACAGAAAAACAAGGTAGAAACAGAATGAATAAATAATAAATGGTCTTGAAGAGACAGTCTGGGAGCTCCTCTCATGCCACTCTTATAACAAAGGAAGAGAAAACATAATGTTGAATTAAAAGGTAGAATAAAGGGGAATTACTTTTCTCATGTGAGTTGTAACAAGTGCATGAATCTCGGCACTGTACAAGCCCAGGAGGGCTCCCCAGGGACCGGGGTGCTCTGCTCTGCCTGGCAAGTGGAAAGTGCTTCAACCCCAGGGCTGCAGAGGAAGAGCCTGGGAAGCTCTCACAGCTTTTGGCCAGGCTGAAAACTGGTTCACTTACAACTCCCTCCCTGCACGAGAGGCATCTTCACCGAGCTAGAAAGAGACCTGGACTCATTTTTTTTTAAGAGCTGAGGTCTCTGCAGCCAGACACCAGGGAAGGATGCCCTACTGATACCCTGATAAGCAGATGCTGGCTTCCCAACCCCAGGTACCAGTTTCCGTCCTCTGGGTCTGCAGGTGGCACCCATAGGAACTATCACCAAGACCCAAGTAAAACACAGGAATAAATAGATTTTAAATGTGCTAACACAGAAAGAGGGCTGTGAGCAGTTTTTCCCTGTCTCACAGTCAGTCCTGTGAAGCTGGCTACTGCGGATGGGACTTCAGGGAAAAAGAAGCCCTCTTCAGTTCTGCACTAGAGAATGAAGACTTTCTCCTTTTAAAATTCATAAACCAACACAGACTGTAAGTTAAAAAATAAGGATCCCCTATTTACATATATCACTGCAACAACCACAGTGCTCGTTATGAATTATTTAGCATAATGCACTTTCACATCGGCCTTGCTTACTCAGTGGCTTCCTCTCAATTAGGCATTTATGGCAGAGGGGTCAGTAATAACAGGTCACTTAAAATGTAAATAAAAGTGACACGGGGAGATACACTGGAGCATTTATTTATACTGTTATATTACTCTAAAAATGTGTTTATGAAGACGAATTCCTAGCATGTTTACTTGTCATGCAAAAAAAAGTGTTAAGCAAAACGCACATTAGACATAATTTACCCAGAGCAGAAGCAGTGGATTTGGCTGTTCAGAAGCTGGTGGTACAGGGTCCCAGTGCCAGATGTCCTCACCCCCAGGCCAGTGCTCTCCCCCAGCACAGGGGTCACAGACCTGTTAGAGCCGGTCCAGAGGAGGCCACAAATACGATCACAGGGCTGGAACCCCTCTGCTGCGAGGACAGGCTGAGAAAATTTGGGTTGTTCAGCCTGGAGAAGAGAAGGCTCCGGGGAGACCTTAGAGCCCCTTCCAGTCCCTAAAGGGGCTACAGGAAAGATGAGGAGGGACTTCTGATCAGGTACAAGGGGTAATGGTTTTAAACTGAAGGAGGGCAGATTTAGATTAGATATTAGAAAGAAATTCTTCACTCTGAGGGTGGTGAGGGACTGGAACAGGTTGCCCAGAGAAGCTGTGGATGCCCCATCCCTGGAGGTGTTCAAGACCAAGTTGGACGGGGCTTTGAGCAACCTGGTCTGGTGGCCATGGCAGGGGGGTTGGAACTGGATAATCTTTAAGGTCTCTTCCAACCCAAACCATTCTATGATTCTATGGTTTCCTGGCTCCGGCCATGCACCCTCCCTGCCTCCCCTCTCCCTCTCTCGCAGCAGGGATGGGAGTTGCAGCAGAGTTTGGAGGGTGCACAGGCAGCACACAAGGAGGTGCTCATGCTGTCTGGCGGGAAGCTCTTGCAGCTTCGTGTCTGGGTTTGGAATGGTGCTGTCCCCAGCAAGCTCTGAGTATATGGATTCTCACAGACACAAGAAAGCAGCCAGGAGAAGTTCTTCAAATGAAACATTTCATGGCAAAGAAACAAATTTGATGACACTGAAAGTTCTCACAGATTTAGTTTGGTTTTGCCAATTTATTTGGCTTTTAAAAGGACAGTATTTTAAGCAGAAGTTTTGGGGTTTTTCCATCTGATGCCACTTAATATTCTTAAAAAGTACAAATCCAGTAAGGAAACTAGGTTCTTCTTTTTGGACCAAATTAAGTACTTCCACCATATAGAAAGGTTAGCCTTTGTTTTGTGTTTTACAGCGCTTTCTGCTTTGCTGAAGTTTCTGAAAAGTTGTTTAATGTCAAGCCAATGTTTCTGGGCTTTTTGGGCTGCAAACAAACAGAAAAATCAGCTTTTTTACACTCCTCCCCTGGACGATCTCCCAGCTGGCAGCTTTTTCTCCCCTTTCTGTATGGCAGCTTCCATCCCCAGCCAATCCATCTCCGCTAGCGCAGCTCCCCAGCACTGCACCCGCTGCGGCAGGGCTCCGGCTCCCCTCCTGCTGCCTGATGCCAACAGGCAGGGCTGAGCTCCCAGGGGACCACAGGGACCCCGCTGCCATGTCCTGCAGTCAGGCAGGGAGCCCACCTGAGCCTGCAATAGTCCATAAATTCATTTGCACGAGTGGGATTAACATATATTGAAAATCTGAGCTACTCATTGGCAGTTGATGACCCCCTGGGACTGTCCGCAGTGCAAAAGGAAAGAGCAGAGAGGTGGGCAAGGTTCTCCACCACCAGCACATCCCTGTGCCCCTGGTCCCTTTGTCCTTGGGAGGATGTGGCCAGCCCAACCTCACTTTTGCTTTGCCTTTGCAAAAGAAGGTTCTGAATTAAAAATCCCACAGGGAGGGACAGCATCTGTTGTGGAGACATCTCTTCCTCCAGAAAGCCAGTGGTTCCCCAGGCCCCAAGGCAGGGGCTGGCTGCTGCTTTCCCACCAAGGCTGTCAGTCCAGGCTCTCCCCTGTTCCCATCATCCACGGAGAAGAGCTGGGGGTCACCCTGCCAGCATGGGATGGGACCAGGGGGCCAACATACCCTGGCAGCCAGCGCCTTTCCTGGGCTCAGGTGTGGTTTTTCCCATGAACTGTTATTAGCCCTGTATGGGAGGTGATAATAACAAGCCATTAATAGGAATCTGTTTGAGTGCCACTGTGTGGCAAGATCGTAAATTAATGGCCGTTTCATTTATTGTCATTTTATCCATAACAAGATGCTGATTTTCCCCCTGGGATAATGAAATTGGTCTGTAAGAACCATAAATCCTCGCCGTGGTGCGAGGCTGGAGCAAGGTGTTGGATTAACGGGCTAATGACAGAGATGTGAAAGCTCAAGAATCGCACAGCTGCGGGGAGAGCAGGCAGCCGTGCCGGCGGGGGGGCCACGCCAACACCCGCACCAGAGCATTTCTAAGGCTAACGGCAAGTTATTGCAGATGTCAGACCAGAAAGATCCACATATCCCCTCCTGGCATGCCCTCAGTGGCTTACATTTTCTGCCAACAGAAAAACGGTTTTTAAAGGCAAACCTGTCAGACCAAAACGGCCCAGGATCTTCATTGACCTTCAGCCCCATCAGAGGTGTCCCAGACAGATGCTGCCTGGCCTGCCTGCAGCGTGAGCAGTTCAGGGTCAGCCAGGAGGGAGAATTGATGACTTCTGCTCCCTTCACCTGGACCATAAAACAAAAACATACGCCGGAAATTTATAGGGTCTATTGAGCTGAAATGCTTCCTTTGCTGCCATTCCCAGGACCATCAGCCAAGGACCCTTAATCTGTGGACAAGTACAACTTTAAAACAATGACTGCCTGGAAATAAAAATTTAAAAGTAAAAGCTTCTCAAAATTAAGTTTTTAAAGGGAAAAAAAGAGTTAGAGCTCTTAGGATGTTGATGACCATGCCGCTGTGGAGATACCACAGCTGTAAAGAAGCACGCCTCTCCTCCTACCTGTCCCTGCTGCGGTGGTGCAGGCTCACCCAGACAGCGATCCGGGCAGCGAGGAAGACTCCAGGAGGTCACTGAGCTGATTATTTGCTGCCCTGGTCACACCAGTGTGACACCACCTTCTCGCACCCCTCGAGTGCTTTAACCGCCTGCCCGGTATCTGCTGGAGCGCTCACTCCTTCCCTGTTCCTCTCCTCATCTTGCTCTCCCGTTCACAAAACAATCAGGCCAGGCTGTGTCAGCTTCACCCACCACAAGGTAGGAAATCTTTCTAGGGTCAGCTGGGCAGAGAGGCTTCACCTCCCCAGGACTGCCTGAAGGCAGCAAAAGGGTCCTGCAGCAGAGGAGGGGGATGTGGAGGAGACCCCCCAGGACCTCCCGGAGCCCTCTACAAACCTGCACCTCCTGCGGCTGAGCATCAAGAAGGGCTTACAGCTTTCTTTTATTTTCTCCTTGCATAATTCAGCAGAGATATCATTTAAAATACTGCTATTTTTCTCACTCAGATATGAGAAATATTAACTGGCCAAACTTTGCTGTGGCTGTCACCATCCTTTTAGCAGTGTGATTGCCAGTGGGGGATTTATAGTTCTCCCCGTGCCTGGGTTATTTGAGTTTTGCTTTGCTGCAGGGCCAGGGCAACAATAAATTTCCTTCTCCTCTGCAACATGCTCTAACCTCTCAGTTTCTAATAAAGCGTTAAACCTTGGAGCAACCCACACTGGCCTCGGTGCTTGAGAGGAGAGGAGTTTCAGCTGAGCCGAGGAGCTGCTTGCTGCAGGCCGGAGGGCACCGTTATGGGCCAGTGTGGCTCTTCCCACAGTGGCTCTGATGAATTCCAGCTTCCCTTTCCAAGGAGAGCCATTTCCCCGGGCAGAGGCCGCATCCTGCCCATCCCCAGCAGCACTGCATCCCAGCTGGGCTGTCAGGGATGCTGGGGTGGTGATTTAGGGAGAAGGTGGGCAGGCTCCACAGCACTGCTCTGGTCAGGCTCCCCTGCTCAGTGAGGGGCTGAGGGGAATAAGCTCATCTGGGCAGGGACGATAAAATCAATCTGAGTAAAAGTGAGGGTGCTGCTGAGCAGGGGGCATCGCGTGATGCTGCTCAGAAACAGGCCACCTGCAAGCTGGAGTAGTGCTAGAAGGCACCAAGAAGGAATTGCAGAGAAGCCCCCAGACCTGCCCAACGAGACCTGCCCAGGATGGAGTGACAAGCACGAAACGGCTTGGTGAGTTCCTCACCCCACAGATGGCCCCACCGCCTGCTCCAGCCCACACTCCTGCAGCACACAGTGGGTTTGACCCTGCCAGAGGCAGAGGGACCACCAGCATCACTGCGCCCATCATCAAAACGGGGTCTATGATGTTAAAAATGGTCCATGCCAGGAGACTGCAACTGCCCGTGCCATCCACAGCCCCTCCCTGCTCCATGCAGTGCCTTAGGAGAGGCTGACGGTGCATGAAGGATGGATGGGTGGATGGATGGTGCATCTGCTGCTGGTCTCATTACAGTAACGGAGGCGGCCGTGGCATCAGGCTTTTACCGGCTGAGCTGTTCGGTGAATTACGGCAAGGTTCTGCATTGTGGTAATATGATTTTTTCAATATATTCTGTTTGGATTGGCAGGTTGGTCTCACTCTTTCTCAACTGACTGATAAAGCACTAGACAGGGGATTAGTCCTCTTGGAAGCTAAAGAAAGAGGTAATTTGGGTTGTTTATAGCCTGCAGGGGTAGAATCAAAATGTACAATACTGAGAGAGTCAAACTTTTACAGCGTACGGCACAGCTATAACTCAGAGCAAGTATCAAACATTACAGTCCTGTGAAATGCATTCCCGTGACAAAAGGCTGGAAAGGCAGAAAGAATGAGAGGAATTAATCTGTTCTTGGGACAAATATTGTAATGAAGACAGGAAATGCCAAGAAAATTAACCCCTGCCTGGGCTGGTTTTAGCATTGGACTGTTTGGGCCAGAAGTCTCACCTCAGCACCCTGAGCGGTGTCGGAAACGGCCCAGACACTGGAGATGCTGCTGCTGGTTACACGTAGGGGCAGCCCAAATCTGACCTTGGCTTTTCAGCATTAAAAGAATAACAGCTTTCCCTCAACTGGGTTTTGCCGGATTTTCATAGCTATTAAATCTAATTGCTGAGATAGAGTTATAAAATTATAATTTTAACCATGCAATTTAGATGGAGTAACCGGTCGTCTATTTCTGTGATTATCTCTGATTATTAAATGAACAGCTGCCTCCAAATATGTTTGCAACAAACTAATTCAATGAGTGCATGTGCCTGAATATTCATGCCCCTGATTCGCAGCACAGACTTTTAAGACTTTTTCACGGTGGTTTTAAAAGTTAATTTATCCCGGCAATTGAAACAAATACACTTCCATCAGCTTTGGTTAGTGCTCCAGACTTTAACACTAAGTTTGGCAGCAAGCGAAGGTGTCCCAGCCCCTGCTTCGACGCCCGCTCGCAGCAGAGCCCTTCCAGTGGAGACAGCCATCAGTGTTTGTGTCGGTTCCAGACTTCTCCCGTGTCTTGTTTGTGGGTTTGACAACCCTTCTCCGCGCAGCGCTAACAAAATGTGACACTCCACAGTCTGTTTGTTTTAGCTTTTCCACTAAATTTTGCAACCACGCCAAGTAGCCGGGAAATAACCCGCCCTCCCCAAGCGCTGAAATATGGATAAGGCTGGCCGGTGCGACAGCCAGCGAGCAGCTCCCCCGGCCTGCCTGGCCGCCACCGAACCGAGGAATGGCTCACAGACAGCTCTGCAGTCATCGTTTCATTAGGAATTTAATTTTCCTCCTCACGAAGGAGTTGCCCCCGGACTCACGGCTGGCCAGGGTAATGCATGGAGGGGCTGGGAGCATCCCTGAGGCGGCAGGCACAGTTCCCTGCCGGCAGTGTGCAGGGGACAGCTACGGAGCAGACCCACGGCAGCGAGTCGCCACCACTCTGGGAGTCAAGCAAACGAGGTGGGACACAGTGTGAGTGCCCTTCACACGGCATCTGCTCACTCCCAGATGCCACTCGTGTCCCCAGGGCAGTGGCAGGCAGCAGGGACTGGGGCAAAAGCTGTGCCAGGGTCTGTCTCCCTGCATGGAATAAACGCTGCTCTCCCCGGCAAGGTCTGCGAGAGCAATAAACATATTTTTCGTACTTAAGTTTCCGCATACTCTTCAGAGTGAGCTGCACTTCTACTGACTAGTAGAACATTTTAATATTATTCATGGCACGATACACATTGTTTAAAAAAAAAAAAAAAAAGTATTAGCCTGTAACACAAGCAAGTGCCCAAGTATAGTTATTTCACCCAATGCTCCTCATATCATGATGCATCAGAGTTTACCCTGGGGTCTCCCAGCCTCCTCGGCAGCGTACAGCCTCTGGAGCCTGACAGAAACCTCCTGCCCTTGGGAATGTGCTGGGATTTACATACTTACCGGAGAGAAACAGCTGCTGCTCAGAAAGAGGCACGGCTCCCAGGATGCATTTCCGAGGTGCCTATTAGGCAAATGCTCGGAGCGGCGATGCCTGGGTTCTCCAGGAGATCCATCCTGTCTCCCTCACGGAAACACAGGCAGCCGCTCAGCTGGAACAGGCGAGCACCGGCCCAGAAAGTCAAGCCTGGTTTGGGGCAGTGACTTGTGCAACCTCTGACTGCACTGTCTTCCTCACATCCTTGTAGTCACGTCCCTTGACAAGCAATCACTATTAAAAAAAAAAAATAAAAAATTCTTTTAAAAGCTTTTATTAAAGATCTAAGAAAAAAAGAAAAGAAAAATCTGTTAAAGTATTTGAAATGTAAAGTAGGGCTTTCATTTTAACAGCATCTCTGATTCCTTTTGTCTCTCTCTGTATAGAGGTTTCACAAGAATATACACAGTTTGACAGACTTTCAGATGATATTAAAGAAGGCAACATCTGATTGTGGGGGAAAAGAAACAGTTTAATTGAGATGGGCTAGAACTGTTGGACTCTGACCCGCTGCTTTGCAGAACCACCCAGACAAATGCTGCTGGAAAGGAAAGATGTTGAGGGTACCAGTACTCTGCTGCAGCTGCAACCTCTGTGACGGAGTCGAGCCCATCACACAAACACACACACACCCCCCGTGTGCCCACACTAACATCAGTGCATCCCCTCTGGGGGACCCTTGGCCCGGGCGGTGGGGCAGGGGAGCGGTGAGAGCTGTGAGCATCAGCCCTTTCCCAGCCCCACCACCTTTCCCCTCCCCTCCCAGTGCACACCCCTCCGTCAGGGTGTTGGGTGCCGCCGGAGCCGGGTGTCCAGGTCTGACTGGGGGGGTCCCCCACCTCTGCAATGCCCCATGGCTGACACAGTGCCATCTACCCAGTTTTTTACGAGGGGAGGGGTTGCTTCCAGTTTCCCCCCTGAAGTCTGGAGCTGGACGAGCCCTTGTCCCCTCTGCAGTTGCTGCTCTGTAGAAGCCCTGACCTGAGATGGGAAGGGGGAGATGCATCCCAGGAGAGGGTGCTGAGGGGGTAGCGGAGCCCAGTAGTGCTTTTCCCAGGCCTGAGTTGAAATTTAGCATTCAGGATGACTGCCAACCCCTTAGCAACACAGTGCCACCGTCTGCTAGTGCTAGATAGGGACACAAACACGCGGGGTTGCACAGGGGCAGTGCTGCTCTGCAGGCAACGGGTGCAAGGGGAGCGAGGGAGCAGCAAGCAGATGGAAGGGACCTGCCAGCGAGCCCCAGGTGTGCTGTGCTCTCGAAAAATGCCTTTCCAGACCTGGGCACTGCTGTGCTGCCAACGCGGGCAGTAACCAGAGCACTCATTGCCCCTAAACCTTCAGCTCCCCACAGGGGAATGGCGCAATCAGACCAGCCCTAGGGTTGCCATTGATGGAGCAGGGAGGATGGTGCCGCCAGGGCAGCAGCCAACACTGAGCCAAGAAAAGGGGAGAAAAGGGAAAGGGGAAGGGGAAGGGAAAATGGAAAGGGAAGGGAAGGGGAAGGGGAAGGGAAAGGCTGTGGTGCATAGCAGCTCCCCAGACAAACCATGGCTGGAGGCTCCATGAGGCCACATGGAGGATGGCTACCATGCAGGCAGGCAGTGGGTGCCCAAGGGGCCCTGCTGAGCCAAAGCTTCTCCTGTCCCCGTGGCTCCCCAGGCCAGCAGAGCCCTCCCCTGCCACAGCAGCAGCCACCAGTCTGTGGGTTGTCCCATCCAGGCAGGGCAGGAGCGGGGTCCCTGCCGTGGGAGTGGGGCCTCAGCAGGGACACCCCTCTTGGAGCTGGGGAGACAAAAACAGGGACCACGAAACGCTCCTGCTGTTGTAACAAGAAGCGATAGATTAAAAAGCTAGTTAAAAATTCATCCAAGAGAGGCAGAGTTTCCCAAGCATATCAGAGTTAATATTTATAAAGGGGATTGTTGCTCAGTCTCAATTATCCTAAAAGCTCGGTACAATTGATGCATTGGAGAAACCACGAACACAGGCATGTCAAGGGAAAACCATTCCCTGTGACCGCTAACAAAATGCAATCAGATCTGCAACATGTGGAGCCAATTGATTTTCAACAAGTTATACAATGTAAACAAATGATTGATTCTCAGGCTCCTTTCATTTCCGAGCAGGCAGTCAGAAATCTCTCCAACTACTCTGAGCAGGTAAGGCTGGTGGTAAACAAGAGCTGCAGAGGGGCAGCATGCAGTTCTTTCATCAACCCGCGAACAGCAGGAGCTTTGATTTTTTTTTTGTTCCCCCAGCCCCTTAAGCGGCCACTAAATAATCAACAATTCCTCAAGTAAGCAACCCCCTGATCACGTGAAATCTTTCTGTTGCCAGTGGTCATGTCGGAGCAGCTTCTGCCTTCAATGAGAGTCAGGAGTTTTTTATTGCTTTTGCATTTTGCCTCCTCTGATGTTTCCAGCCTTCCTCTGATTTACCCGAGACAGATGAGACAGAAATATCTCCAAGAGCTTTATCACTTCTCTGTCAGCGGCGGCTGCTAAGTCAACGGTGCGGTGGTGTGTGTCTGGACCGGCGGTACAGAGGTTGCTCAAATCGTTCTCCACTCCCGCTGAAACCAATAAGCTACACTCCGCTGCATCGACTCGGCTCCCGAACCGTGCCCCCTGGTTATGTCAAATTAAATCTCAGCCCATCACCGGCAGACTGCCAATATCAGCCCGCATCCCCGGGCACCCTGGGGGCACGTAGGGGTGGGCGCCCCGGTAACTGGGGCTGCAGCTCCCGGTGCAGCACCCACCTCACCGCCGGTGGGACCGGGGGCTCTGGGGACCCACAGGTCACCGGGGTGCCGACCACCGGCACATCTCACCTCCCAGCCCAGCCACCTCCACCAGTGCTGGTGGAGGGACCGGAGGAGCACAGGCACTGTTGCTCGGGGAGCTGCGTGCACGGACGCGGACTGGCTCTTACGAGGGCGAGGTGGTTTCTCCACACACCTCCCGGTGACTGCACGCCTCTGCACCACCCGGCCCCACCAGCCACACACCGTGATGCAAAACCTGCTCTAGGCACAGGCCTCTCTGCGCAGGCACCGCTGGAGGATTGTGCCCATCGCACCCGACAGCATCACAGCACCTCGCCCTGCACACCTCCTCCTTGGCTTTGCACCCAGAGGTGGGTGCCCAGACCCGTGGGTGAGGGCTGTCCCCCCCAGCTAGCGCTGCACACCTCTAGCATCCTGCAAGAGCAGCCCGCAGGCACAGCCTGCTCGCGTTGCGCCTTGTGTTTTACTTCTCCATCACTCTACTTCTCCTTTTTCCCCCGACCTACCCTCCTGCTTGCATCTTCCTCAGCCCTGCAGCGGCAGTGGGGGCTATTTCGGGGACACAGAGGCACCGGCGCCCCGCAGAACATGCTCCTGCTGCAGCTCGCTTTGTCCTGGCCCTCCTGCCCTTCTGAGCCCCGCTGGGGTGCTGTTGCAATTACTGATTGAATATCTGAGGAGAAAAGAGTCACATTGCCGTGAACTGTGATAATTATTGCAACAATAGCAATAAAAACGCGTTTCCAGAGCTCCACCACCTGCTTGATTACACTCTGTTTGCAGGATGATGTGCAGTTGGGTGTTGCTGTAGCACAGCATCCCAGGCAAGGGAGAGCCACCAGCCCGTGTCCCAGATCCCCAGGGGACACTGGTCTGGAGCAGATTTACCAGCCCCTTGCAAGCACCAAGGAGCCCCCCAGGAGAATGGAAAGGGCCAGCAGTGGGGCAGAGGGGGCCACCTCCATTGTGACAACAGGTGAGGGGGGACTGGGTTGTCGTGGCTGGGTTTGGCAAAGAGAACATTGTGAGTTAAGCTACATCCTCGCTGGGCAAGAGGGAGGAGAGGGGATGAGCTGAGGAGCAGCACGAGAAACTCAGGAGAGCATCTGGGATGGGTGCAGAGGAGAAGAACACTTCAGCCCCAGCTGGGAAGCCAAGGGCTCACTCCCCAACCAGCCGAGGTACCGGGAAGATACGGACGCCGCTTGTTACCCCGTGTGAGCTGCAATGGTGTTCTTCTCGGTTCGCAGTGCTCCACGTTAGCTGGGTCTCTGCTTCGCCTGCTGCTCTGCCAGAACCATCTCTCCTCTTCACTTGGGGTTTCTCCAGGGTTCACAGCTGACCCCAGTGAATCCGGGAGACCGAGGGCACTCTGCTCTTCCAAGGATGTCTGCAACTTTGTGCCGGGATCTGAGCGGTGCACAGTTCCCCAAGCAGCTCCGTCTGGGGTGGCGCAGCCCCTTCCCACAAACTGGGGACAGCACGGTGGGTGCTTCCCCCTGGGACACCCAGCCTGCTGGGCTGCAGCTGCCCTCCCGGCCACCAGGAACAACACCCTTTTTCTTTCCAGGAGCCTCTCAGGTCGGGCTGTTGTGGAACCCTCCCCCCCGGGGGGATCCCCAGAAGCGGCAGAGCTGCGGGGATCCCAGCACTGCCGCCACCCCCGGCGCTGTGTGCGGTGGCACATATGCTGTGCGGTGGGTTTGTGGTGCCTGCGGCATGTCGCGCGGCTGTCAGGCACAATGCCCGCTCCCCGTGCCAAAGTCTGGCGCGATTCCCCGCAAGTGGGCACAAATTCATCCGAAAACACAAACAAAGGAGGAGGCAGCAAAGTCGTCGCTTGCGTGGGCGCGGAGAGATTCCTGCACGGGGAGGGACGTCACCAGGGCCAGGAGTGTTTCTGTTTAAAATTAAAATGGTCTTTTTAAAGCAGATTAAAACTCGTTATGAAAGCAACCGTGAACATCTGTGATCTTACAGCAAAGACTTTCCTGGCTCTTTCAGAAATTGCCCTGCTCCCATTATAATATCAGCACAATTCTGTCTCTCTATTTCAAGCTTGCAAGATATTTATATTTCAAATAATTTTTTACAGAGTTCAACTGTGAATTGCAAGCTGTTTTTTCTGCTTATGTATTAATTGTATGTGTGTGTCCAGTGCTAAGCCTTATTGCCATGTAATTTGTACAACGTAATTAACCATGTACAAACCATAATACATTGCGTTTGGAGGAGTTACATCCAGTTAATCTAATTGACTAATAACATGTTTTCATTTAGCAGCACGTACTGTATTTCCAGTGATTGAATTAATGTCATGTTAACGGCTGCTTTTTGCAACAACATTTGGCATAAATTGCATTAAAAATTGATGTTCGTACAAATGTATTTTGAATACAGCTCAGCATGTGGTCCGGGAAAACACTCCTGTTGTTTATTAAATCAGCTCAGTTTGCAAGTGCACTCAGAGGAGCAGCACCGCCAGTGCCCTGCCCTGTTTGCCGGCAGGACTGCGGTGGGACCCCTGCAGACCACGGCCACCCAGGTCCCGTCCCAGCTCCAAGCCTCCCCCAGCTGCAGGACACCCTCTTCTCGCTCCCTCGGGCTTGCAGTGCCCGGGGTTACAGCTTCCCTGCGTGGGCTCCTGAAACAGGTTTTAAAAGGAATCTCTGCTGACGGAGAGACTGTGGTTGGAAAGCTCTGGGCACCTGCTGGGGAAGAGACAGACCTGGAGACACAATTAGCCGTGTCCCTCGGTAAACTCCCCACCGCTGTGCCTGTCTAGCCTGCCTGCCTTTCTCCCACGGCGGCCACGAGGACAGAATGAAAACGCGCTCCGCAGCCGCCTCCTTCCCTCCCGTCTCTATTTGCACATGGTCCCGAGGGAGGCGGATCGATGCGCCTGCAGCCGGGAGACTAACGCTCGCTTTGACCTGCCACGGGAAACAAATCGCATCGCACAGAGCGGGCCCCTCTCCGACAGCTTTCCATCTTCAGAGGCACGAGGAGAGCAGGCATCCGTCTGCACGGCTCAGCCCGCCGACGGTGGCCACAGGCCGGCAGCGTCCGAGTCTCCTGCCACCAGCACGCTGACGGAGCCCAAAGCTCTCCCTCGCACCCAGGGCAGCTCCAGAAGCTGCTCAGGCTCGGGCGGCAGGTGGAGACCGCAATTAAAAGGAGTAGTTGAAAGACGAGATCTGCTGCGCTCAAGTGAAATCTCCAGCAGGGGCTGCAGTGTCTTTGCGGGCTGGCGCGTTTGGATTTCAGGTGCATCATCAATCTTTAGCTTCAGTCTAAGCCAAAAGCAAAAAAGATGGAAATACAAGGGGCAAAGGATGTGTTGGCAGCACCACAGCCCGGCCCAGGCCGGAGCTCTCAGGAGGCTGCTGGAAGGGAGGGCTGCCCAGGGGGGAGAACACGCTCATCACAGCATCACCCGTGCTGTCCCCGTGGGAGCGGGAGCGGGTGAGGACAGTGCCCTGCCAGGAGGCACAACCATCCCACACACACTTACCCACCCCGGCTGAGCAGATCCACAGCCTCAGCCCCATCCTGGCAGGGGGGGCAGAGCCCCCCGCTGTCCTCGCCTGGACTCCCCCCAAGCCTGCCGAGATGCCTCGGGTCTGGGGGGGATCTTCTGTACGCATTTCAAATGCACTTAAATAAAAAAATCAGCTCCTCAGGTTGGGGCCCAGGCTGTGCAGAGGAGAGACAGGCAGAGCTCCTGGGGCTGCCGGGGCTCCCCGTTGGCGCCGGTGGGCTCGGCACACTCTTGGACTGACACGTGAGGGTCCCCCTTGGCAGCACGTGGAGCGTGGCTGTGGGTGCCTCCCACCTCTCATGCACACACGTACACATGTACACCCACCCACCCACCCCCCTTTTCTTCCTCCTCGCAGTGGTGCAGGAGTTCCTTTTTCTCTGCAGCGAATAAATAACAAGAGCTGGGGTTTGATTCTGCATGGCAAAGATGTTGCTTTGAGGGCTGGCTGTGATCCCTCGGAGGCTGCTCACTCTGCCTTTGTTGTACATCACTACTGGAGAGGAAAATAATGGCTTATGAAATTCAAGGTGCAAAGTGGAGACTGTCAAGGAAAACGGTGAGCCCACATGGGCTTTTTCCTTTTGTGCTTAAATTTTCATAAGGTGTCTTGGGCTTTGTTATTTACATGTTGTGTCTTTCCTAATGCTTTTGACAGGTCCTTGAGTGGTGGAAGGGACATGCCAGCCCGAGAATGGCCTGAGAGGTGGCGCAAACACACAGCCACGTTTCAGATCCACTGTCCCCTCTGTCCCTCCTGCTCTGCTCTACAGCGGGTCACCCACAATGCACACATTTGAAATGCAGTCCCCTCCTAAGGCTGTTGTTACCTGTTGGATAGCAGTGAGGTTTCTGCCTTTGTCATCTTCAGAGTGTCTCCTCCTTGGTCACCCCAGCAGGAGGCTCACGTCATTTCAGCACGGTGGGACAGGCACCTAGCTCCTCTGTATGTCCTGAGCTACCTGGGAAACAGAGAAGATGCTACTTTCCTGCCTCAGAGGGTCAGAGGCTGCTTGCAGGTGGCAGCAGGAGTGCCCACAGCATGGTGCCACCGCGCAGATGGATAAGGAGAGCCCTTTCCTAGGAACAGGAGCCTCCTCCTCCCTTTCCCTGCTCCTGCCACTCCAGGCAGGGTGATAACAGGCGTTCACGCATCTCAGCTCCACTTGTCTCCAGCTCTTTCTTCAGTGATCACTTATGTTCTTTCACCAACAGATGTGAGCAAAAGAGGGCAATGTCAGCGCTGGGAGTCTGGCCAAGGGGGAAGTGCCCCAAGCACCTTAGAGTCAGAATAACCCCTGAGAGCTGATACATGAACTTCAGATCTCTATAGTGCTGACAGATGACTAGAAACAAGCCTTTGGGATAATTATCTGGAGAGCCAGGAGGAACCCGGCAAGCTCATGGGATGAGCATCCTGGAGCAGGAATCTGGGAACCCCTGGCCTGCAGTTTACACCCTCTTCAGCCTCAGCCTCTCCAGTTTCAGCTTACACAAACCCTGTCTCTCTGCTCTGATTTTGGTTGCAGCAGGATCCCCCCTTAAACGCCTTTCCAAGTTTAGTGCTTCTGACCAAGTCTCATAGCACTCTGGCAGCACTGGCTCTCTCCATGCTCTGTATTTCCCACTTTTTAGGTACAGGGAACAGATGAGCTCTGTTCCCTGTCTTTTCAGCAATACACTACTCCATCTTTAAGAAACATGGCAGGAAACGCTTCTTGCAAAGCCTTAAGGTTTCTGGACTCAGTGGCAAAGGCACTGCCTGCTTGCTGAGATCATGTTTGTAAGGACCACAGCTCCACTATCGATTATGGTTAATTGATTTAAAATTGTTAAAAAAAAAAAAGAGGAACATCAGCACGAAGTTAGGAAATAATGCTAAACACTTCCCACACGGTCAGAGCAAACCACCTTCCCTGGGAAGATGGAACCGAGTTGAAAAAACACAGCAAACACAGCAGGATGTTGGGGTTCACAGCACAGCTCAGCTCAGCGCTAGTGAATGAGATTCTGTGCATCACACTTCCACTGAACAACTAGAAAAAATCTCTGGAAGATGTGACCACTGATTACCAGCCCTGCAGGTGGAGAATTTACTTAATTTAAAGCAACAGTTGAAATGAGATTTATTGGAGAAAATTGTATCTAGCATCAAAGTGAGTTAACTAAATGCTTAAAGGTCACTTTTTAAAGTAAGTTCAAACAGAATACATAGTATAGAACTTGTGGATGGCATTTTTACTTTTTGTTTCCTTTCATACTTCTGAACAAATTTAGTGCTCCTAAACAGGGGCATAATAGTACTAGACCTAAGCATCTGCAGAGCAGCCAGGCAACACGCGAGGTTCCCAGCAGCTCTGCGGATGCACCTGCGTCCCAACAGGCAGCCATCAGCCTGGTCACCTTGTCCTCTCCTGCCACTTCTTATCTCTGCCCGCACCACCCGCTCCCAGGCAGCCCAGCGGGCAGCATTCCCTCATGCTCCATCGGCTCTGGAAGTGAAAAGTGGGAGCAGGCTGGCCTGGAGGCCAGGCTGTGGAAAGCTGCCAGCTGGGCTGCTGCGTGCATCGTTTGGCTGCTGAGTAAAGTCATACGAGCACCACCAGAGCGCAGGGTCCACGGGCTCTGCAGCACCAGGCAAACCCCTGGTGGAGGGGCAGAGACCACCCGGGGATGGGGTACCCCCAGCCCCACTTGCACCGTTCTCCCTGGGCAGGCACAAAGGGTCTCTCCCCTGGTGCCCTGCCAGAACTGGCTCGACCTCACTCACCGTTCTGCCAGGGAGCACGGGGACCATAACACTGTGAAATAAAACCATATTCTTCTGTTTCCTTCCCCTTCCCCTGTAAAACTGCTTAAAAAATTTATTTATCTCCTCTCTGGTGAAATACTATAACTTTCCTACAGGGAAATCCTGCAAGAGCACCGGTGTGCTCTAACCCTCCTTTCAGAGTGGAGCAGCCCCCAACATGTATCACGACAAGGAAACCTGCTGCCTCCCTGGTGCTGCCTTCGTCACCCCTGGGAGGACGCAGCGCAGCACCCCTCAGCCCCGGGAGGAGGGAGGATTTTGATCAGGGAGCACAGCCGGGGTGATGTCCAGGACCTCTACCCATCTGGCCAGGACGTTTCTGTCACAGGCACTCCAGGCAGGGGATGGGGACACCAGGAGGTCATGAGGAAGCAGAAGGTCATGAGGAGGCTGGGAAAGCCCTCACCGCCAGGGCAAGGAGAAGAGACCTGCTGCTGGCACAGCTGGGATCCAAACAGCCCACACACCGACCAACTAATTTTTCTACATTTTCTATTGTTCTTTGATAAGCATCTGAGCCATATGAAAATCTCCCCAAGTCCTTCTTTGTTCAGGGATATTTGTTTATCGCAGCACTGCCAACACAGACACATTTCTAAATGTTCCAAACAAACGGGCCAGCCAAACAACCACATCTGCTGTCACCTCCAGAGAAGTCCACCCTCCATGCTCATCCCAGGGACAAGCACTCCACTCTCGTTCCTCTGGCTCCAGCAAATAGATGTACATCTTCTCTGCTCCCTGCTGGAGGAAAAGACAGAAAGAGGGAGAGGACAAAGCCATCAGAAGCAGTTCCCAGCACTGGCCACTTGCTCCATCCACAACCCATGCTCAGCCTGCAACAGCCAGGGCTAATTTAATCCCTGCACAGGACTCCATCCCATGCAACACAGAAAGGGCAGTGAAGGTCATATCACACGTTCATTCCCCACTTCACTTTTTCCCAGAGCTTGTCACAGCAGAGCTGGGACCAGCTGGGGGTCACAGCGCTGTAGGTTCAGGGCTGCTGAGCTCTTTCTCCAGGAGAAGGGGGAACAGTCTCCCCCCGGCACAGGCAGGAGCCAGTCAGGGGGATGCAGGGATCTCGGTGGGTGCCGCTTGGGTTTACATCCAACAGAAACTTTTCCCTTGTTTCTCCTTGATGGATTCAAAATTGTGATTTGTTCATTCTATACCCAGCAGTGCATTCTGTTCCTGCTGGGAAAGAGGGGGGATTGGTTTAAGATACTTGTAAAAGCAAAGGAAAAAAGGACAGGAAAATTGTTGGTTGTAGCGGCGCGTGTCCGGGAGCCTGGAAAATGGGAAAACAATGCACAGTTACATTTGTGCTCATGACAGCCTGATATCTTGTCTCCTCACATTTTCCATTCCTTTACAAAAACATATCTTCTCCATCCATGTAAGCACCATTCCTGTGTGGCAGCAAAACTCAAGGGGATGTAAAAGACTCCACAAGCGGCCTGTGAACTGGGAGTATGTCACAGCTCCGTGGGCAGAAAGTTTTCCACCCTTAGTTTGTCGTCGTCTTTGCAGGTTATACAGGCTTAATTTTCCATCTCTCATCCAGTTGTTGCTCATTAGCTCCATGGGTGAACACCCCCTGTACACAACCTGTACTATGGCAGGGGGGTTGTACAGGAGCTTAGTTACTACAACCAACGTCACCAGCTTTAATCCCACGGCATCCACAGCCTGCGTGGGTGTAACAAAGAGCTGCCTGCGGCACACGTGCCGTTCAGCACAACCTTCCCGCGTGTGCTGCCTCTCACTCAGTTTGCACACAGCGAGGGAAGAGGCGATGTCCTACACATCACGTTTGAATGGGCAGGGATGTGGTGAGAAAGGCAGCGCCAAACCGCAAGGCAAACAATGCAGCAGAGAACAGCCTTTCCCTCGGTGGGCATAACTGCTGGAAAGGGAACCTCAAGTCAAAGGGGGAATCGGCAGCGAGGAAGGAGGCAGAGTGTGGGCTGATGCCACCAGCTAGGAACGCTGCTGCCTAGGAGTCCCTGGCACACCGCAAACACAGCCGATCGCTGCAGATTTCAAAGGCAAATCAGTAATTCCAGTTCCACCCGAGACTCAGCACAAACAGGACTGACAGTCCCAACTCACTGGGAAGTGCCTTGTTCATCCCCAGTGTGTCGTTGCAATCAGCATCCCACCTGAAATCTCTGGGAAACAAAAGCATGCCCGGACTTCAATCACAGAACCATATAGTAATTAAAAGTCATGTTCATAACAGAGTCATTAGTGCTGATTCTCACACTCTTTACATAGGAGCGGCACGTAATAATCATTCCCAATTAAATTACGCTTCTCCAAGGTGCATTAACCACTTTTATCCATCCGATTAATTGGGCCCATCTCTGCTGCATGGAGCAGAGTTACATCACTCCAGAGGGAAAGCAGACAGTTAATAAAATTTGTTGCCGTGGTACTAACACAGGAACACTCTGCTATCAAAGACGTATGCTCACATCCACACATGCTGTGAATTTTCTACTCAAACCCAGATGTGTGGCTCTACCTGCGCACATGCAGTCAAGCACTGAGCAGGCAAACACCCATCTGCTCTCGGAAAGAGAAGTGCTATAGGCTTGCACATCATCCAGGTCTCCAGAAGATGTGTTCTCCAAGTCCAGCACTATCATCCAATTTTCCTGGCTTCCTGGGACTCCACTCCCACCCCCCCTTAGATCCCAGCCTGCTCTGCAGGGGATAACAACATCCCTCGCTCAGGCTGGAGACAGTGAACTGGCATCCCATCACCCACCCCGAGCACGGCAGCAGCCTTGTGCGGCTGGATGCTCGCTTTCCTCTGCTCTGGTAATTACTGCTGCGTGATGGGGACACTCACCAGTCGCCCGGACTCCACACCAGCACGCTCTGATCCTGCCGCTCCCTTCCTCCGAGGACACGGTGCCCGGCAGTTCTGCTGAAGGCAAAGGCTTCGGTGAAGGAAATTGCACAGGGCCCAATTTGCACAGAAAGAGCTGACCTGCTGCCATGACCTGGGGGTGAGATTTTATTTACTTGAGAGGGATGAATGTTTCCATGCAAATTCTTCAGGCGCTCAATTCTTCGGATTCCTCTGGGCAAGAAATGGAGATTTCTCCCATGCAGCATCAGTGCAGAACAGCAACACTAGAGGGACAGCATGTATTTTAAAATACAGTGAATGGGACATCTAGATGAGCGCATGGTGGTGAGAGTGTGCCTGCAGACAGCACAGAGACACGAGGGCTGTCGTACATGGGATGGAGCCCCAAGGTCCATTCCCAACAAGAGGCAAGGAGTGAGCTTAAAAAAAAGTTGCCTGGGGCTTTGTGGTAGGGTCAGCGTGGTTTGGGGAGCCCTGCTGCCACTTCGTCATGACTGTAGTTCCTCTGTGGGAGCTACCACCCAGACACCTCTTGGGGTTTAAAGTAAGTCCTTGTGACAGGAGACAGTGCAACACAAGAGCTGCCAAGTGCACCCAGATAAGTAATGCCCACATGGACTCCAGGGAGCTGAGTGAGGAAACAGTAAGACTGGAACCTCACCAGAGTCCCCAAACCAGAAACACATCGAAAAGAGCAGGAATGGGAGAGAGACAGCCCATGCCTAAGAGGGAGAGGTTTTTCCAGGATCCTGCCTGATGAACCTCTGCTCTGCACTGAAGGGAAGGTGTTGGGGTGGCAGAGGCATGTGTATGTTTGTATTTCTACATGCCCATGTTGTAGGGAGGGGAGCACTCTCATTCATTCTCTTCACAGGCACAGATGATACAGCCTCAGGAGCACACAGTTATCAAAATGTTATAAATTGCTACCTTTTAAATAGTGGGATAATTTGCTAGTCCATTACAGCAGGAGTTGTAGGATACAAGGAGCACACTATGAAAAATTATGCCTTCTGCGTCACTGCTGACCTCTGCAGCTGAGGTGCTCTCAGAACCATTCCATTATGTCAGACTACCCTGAGCAATTAGCCATCCGTCAGAGCTCGTCAGCATGTCATGGTGCCACAGAAGACACCACACACTCCTGACAGCTCCCTTTTGCTGGAAACGTTTGCTGCAGAGGTGCCATTCGCCATCGTGTCACTGTAACCCATGGTCACCAGTAGATTGCTCTCAGCAGGGAAAACCTCAGTGGCTCTCTGCAGCCACATCTCCTTCTGTAATCAAGGTATTTTTGTAGACCTTGCTGTGAGCTGAGTCAGTTAATTTTAGTCCAGCAGTTTCATTCTAAGAATTCTTCAAACTTGGAAACAACCCTTTTTTTTGTGACCAGTAGTGGTTTTAGTGACAGTGCTGCTGCCAAACACTGGCTGTGCAGAAGCCAGCAGGATTGCGGCCTGTTCTGGCACAGCAGCACTGATGCTTCCCAAATGATCATGTCCCTCTAAGCCTGGAGTGGAGATAGCCATGCTCCCTGTCTGGCATCTTGCTGACAAATGTTCAGGTCTCCTCTCCTCACGACAGTCCTCCAGTGCAGCCCTATCACAATTTCATTGTCTCCAAGATTCCAAAATACCGTTTTCTACATAGACAATACTTTTTATGCAAGCAAAATATAGTCTATGATATGGATCATCTAAGTCTCTTTCTCTTAAAGTGTTCTTGGAACTCCTGCAGGTCTTAAAGACAGAGATATAAACCTTCCCTCTGCTGCCCACTGATGAAGAGGTTCCCTTGCCCAAGGTCAGAAGCACTTTCCCTTAGAGGAGGTTCTTATGGCCAGGAAAGACGCAAGGAGGCTTTGCAGTACCACCTCTAGCATCACACAACAGCACCATGGCCACGGATGAGGATGAGCCACAGTGGAGAAAGGTACCCCTGCAAATGACCCTCCTGGAGAGCAGGCAGCAGCCCATGGATGGTCACAGCCTTGTGATGAGCTCCAGTCATCAGAAGCCCTTGACTGCAACAGTCCTTACACACAGCAAACAAAATCCTCCTCTCTCCCAAGACAGTCCTTCACCCCCTCTGCTGCACCTACTCCTGGGTACCTCTGGGCTCTGCCTTTAGTGCCCCCTCAGGAGGCTGACGTTTCACATCCTGTGGCCCAAAAGCCAGGGAGCAATCCCTGCCCTTGGATTCCCCTGAATGGTCACAGACAGCCTTCACACATTTCAGAGACCACCCTGGTTTGTGTCATTAAAGGCTGTTCTCCAATCTTCCAGGCGAGATCCTCCTAACGGCGTGGTGCAGCCAGCAAGGCTGTTTATCAGCCCAAGATTGTTTTGCAGTTTGGGGAAGAAGGTAGCTCCAGGTCTATTCAGCTCACACCAGGAGAATTATGTACGTTACACTGGTTTTGTGCAAGGCAAAGGGATATTTCTCCTAACCCGTGTTTAATTTCTGCACATAAATCCCTCTGAACCTAAACTTCCCATTTGTTTTACGTGCTTAGATATTTCCTCGTGAGTTGCAGGCGAAATCCATGTCCTGGCACACACATAAAAGCAAATGCAGAAAGAATGTGTCCTGGCAATATACCCATCATCCCTGGAGATAAATCTTTTCTTGCTGGGGAGGAAACCCTCAAGGCTCACACACACACCAGCTAATAATTTTTCTCAAAAAATATACATTTCAGGACAAAAATAAACATGTAAAGACAGGATTTGTTACTCCCAGGCTTTATGTTTGGGAGGCAAAGTGACAATTGGCAGTTCGTAGGAAATTTGCACGCAACTTCCTCACAAACGCCTTATTAAAAACATATCAACCATCCAACACCTGGGGAATAGCCGGCACCCTGCAAACACAGAGATTGTATGACACACACAAAATACACGTGCTGCTGCCACGCTGGTCTAGGAAAACACGGCGAAACAGGAAAACGCAGGAAGGGGCTGCAGTAGCGTGGGGATGGGGAGAGGGGTGGAGAGGATGGGGGCTGGCACAGCTTGGCAGGGGGGTCTCGCAGCCCCCATCCTCTGCAGCCACTCACCTTCCAGGGGATGGAGCCAACGCTCCTGCGTGAGGGGCCGTCGTGGTCCCTCTTGGTGTGGGACAGCTGGGAGCAGGAGCAAAACCTCCCTGGTTTGCTACCTCCACATCCACATTTCTCACAGGAAACACTATCAGGAGCTTTGCGGGATCGTGAATATGAATTGCTTTGACCTCACTTAGTCTGATATGGTGGAGTATTAAATCTCTATTTTTCAAGCATTAAGCCTGCGTAATAGAAGGATGCTGCGAGCAATTTGCAATAAGATGAAGGGATATTACTGTCCTGGGAGACAGACAATCCAACCACATCCACAAATTGATAACAGAGATAGTAGCTTAGGTTCATGCTAGCTATTAATTAAGGGCATGTTTTATGTGGTAGACAATACCAGCTTACACAGGCAGGTACTTGTTGGCCTTCCCTTCCCTGCGGTGAGCAGCATTCCTGGAGCTGGAGTGCAGCCAGGCGGGTTAGCTTACCTCGCCGAACTGCAGTTCACACACTTACATTTGAATCTCTGACAGGAAAAATTAATTTCTCAAGCCTTTAGCACAGCAGCGTCAGAGGGGCTGTTCCACCGCTCGCCAGCGGCCGGTGGGTGCTGGGAGCCGCTGCCGCAGGGAGCAGCGTGCGAGCCCTCCTTCCAGGGACATTCAAAGGCTTGGGCCAGAGCAAAGAGCTAGCAACTGTGCTGAGAGCTCGTACGTCTCTGGCTGCTAATGAGCAGCTAACCATGTTCCGAGCTCTTCCTTTGCCCTCAGAACTTGCTGCCTCATTATCTGCCTGATCCCCAGCTCTCAGACAAAGAAATCCAAAACCGGATTTCGTTCCTTCTCGCCTCTGTCTCTCGTCTCGGCTGCTGGCAGCATCCCACTCAGCCAAGGGATACGATCCCTCTCCCACTCCATGCCCTCAGCAGGCTTTCGCTTCCCATTCCCAGCAGTGGGACTCTCGCAGCGTTTCACATCCATTAATTTACTCGGGCCGCTATCTTGCGTCCTAATTACCAACAGAGTATTACCCTTCTACCACCTTTTGCTCCTCGCCTTAGAATCTAGCAACAAGCCTGCAACACGCCCTGAAAGCTGATCTCCACGCTGGTGTGAAAACCCCACTGCTGCTCCTGCTTCGCTCAGGAAAACCTCTCCCAGGTCCCACCTTGGTTCTCTGAGCAGGGTCAGCCCGAGAAGGGGGACCCCGCAGCCACCCGCAATGCGCTGCAAGGCAAAACATCGCAGAGGGAAAGAACCAAGAGCCAGGGTGTGTGATGGCTCCAGGGAGTGAGGACACTGAACAGTACCCCCGGAGTCTGTCAGGCTGGTGGAGCCAAGGTACATGGGAAATCCACTGAGCACCAACAATCCCAGTGTCAGAGCACCCTGGAGTGCACCTTCCCTGCTGAGTGTTGCCCAAAAGGTTTTGCAGAGCTAAATAATGCAGGTCAGTAGTGGAAGTACGTATATAAAACTGGAGGAAACAGCATAAAAGTCCTGTGTGACGAATGAATTAAAGAATCCCTTCGTATGGACAGGCACCTATGGAGAAGAACCAAGACAGAGATAAATCAGTGGGGTAGGTTAGGGAGACAGAAGAGATTTATTTTTTTCCAGATGGGATTAGAGAACAGCTGGAGAATTGATGAGGTGGCAAGGACAGGAGATTACTCCTGACAGGAGGCTCCTGCTGATGCTACTGCCCACCTGAAAACACCTGGGTTGGGGCCCACAGGCCCACACAAAACCTTCTGGAAAATTATGTTCGAAGACATAGGGAACTTCTGATGGGAAATGTGAAACCTTACAAACCACTACGGTTTCCTCTAGGCTCTTCTAAAGACATGTCCCCTGGCCACCAGTTTCTCTGTCATCAGCAAAGGCATTTCATGACAAAGAGAAGCCCCTGATAATTGCCTGGGAACAGAAAAATGCAGGCTGCATGGTTTGTCCACTGGCTCATCTTGTTGCATGGAGAGCAGAAGGAAAGAGGGGGCCCACAGCCAAGGGCAAAGCCAAAGCTGTGGACACTGCAGGTCTTCCTGAAACCTGGAGAAGCCATTCCAGCTTTTAATTTCTCTGTATTTCAAAGATGACAGTTGATGTGATGTGGGTACGGAGAGCCAGAGACTTCAATCAGACCTAGGACATGTCCGTGAGCTGGACAGGAAAGGATCTGCCACGTGCCCAAATGCACACATCCCTCACTGGTCAGAGGCAAGGACAGTAAGGCAGGGACCTGGAAGTGAGCTGCTGGAGAAGAGCAATCCAGTCCACAGTGAGAAACGCAAAAATTTACAAAAGAAAGGGAAAGAAAGGACAAGCTGGAAGTCAGGCCCCTGTGAACCAAAGGAGCATCCTTTGGTGTCAGAAAGCACGTGTCCATGGTCTGTAGACCACATCTGGCCACAGACTCACTCCATGTCTGTAGTGCCTCCACTAAAAGCCCGATGCGCGCATGCTTATGAATCCAAAATTTGTCCTGGGATGGCAGTGATCATTAGTCCAGCAAGTTTGGGATCCTCTGTGCTTTTCCATGCTCTACATCCACCCCCACCTCCCAGCCCGCTCTTTGAAGCCGGTATCTGTGCTGCACCTTGGCATACTGTGGATTACAACATTTCAGGCTGCCTGCTGCAGCTCAGCTGTATGTCTGATCTTGGGTGAGGAATTTCTCTTTATACCAAACTGTCTATTCAAGTCATAAAAATAGGCTTTTTTTCCTTCTGTAAGTGCAACACTTTTCATATTTTTACTTCCAGCTGTCTAGATAGTATTTCACTTTTTTCATTTCTAGTGCTCGCTCTCAGTTATTTAATGTGAATTTCTAGGGCACGGTGCCCTTAGCAGACATCAGAGCAATATAACACAAGAAATCAGATATATACTGTTCCAGGAGAAGGCAGGAACAAAAAGACAAACTAGCCTCTTAATACATATGGTGCTTTTGATTCATGGAATATAGAAAATTGTATTTGATTATATCTGTAATGGATCCTCGTAACTTTAGATTAGGGTTATGCTGATGGCCCAACTAATGGACAGTTTATTGCAGGAATAGATTTCATCCTATCATATTTTTTTTTCCGGTATCAATTACTTTGAATGTTTAAATGTCTCATTTCTCTGGATGTTTATTGCTCAATTTTCCTTTCTAAAAAAAACCCTACACACACACATACAATGCCTCTGGTGTTCCTCTGCTAAGTTGCAAGAAAGTAAAATTTTGTGTCTCCTGGAGTCCAGAAGCTCCTGTCATCTACTGGCTGCATAGGTCAGAAAAAGATCCAGTTTCTGGCTTACAGTTACTGAAATCATCACAGCACATAAGCCATGAGGTAATGGAGTCAAAGTTCTCTTAGCAGGCATGTGGATGCTATAGGAAAAAAAATAAAATTAAAAGGCTTATTAAATTATCCTGTCTAACAAGGAAAGGGGGCTTGCGGGATTGCTGCCTGTGAGATTAACAGGAAATCTGATGATAAAAGACATTGGAAGCAAAGAGAGTTTGGTGGAGAGCATCTCATTTTCAGTCAACTTGTATTAGTAAAGCCCTGAAGAATAGAATCATTAAATTATTACTCTCTGAAGCCACGCAGAAGGACCTCAAAGGAAATTTTTGTAGCCAGTAAAGAGTTCAGGGGTCTGGAGGTACCAGAGATGTTACCTATTGATCTGAGGGCCAGGGGCAAGGGGAAAAGAGGCTGGTAGACTGTTTTTTGGGGTTTTTTTTCTACTTTGTCTGGTTGTAACCATGTCTGAAATTCTCTTTAGAAAAACAAACAAACCAATGCTAAAACACCTTGCAGAGAAAAACACCACCTTTGTCACACTTTAAATACTAGCCAAGCTGCTCAACACCACTGATTTCAGAATGATCTCTGCTATTTACTTTATAGAAATGTGCTCTGCCTCCCTCCAGAACTGATACCTGCCAGTCAAGGGGTGCAATGACGCTGGTCTCCCTGAAGAGCAACAATCCCCAATTAGGAACAGATGCCAAGATTTTAAGGGCATTTGTCAGGGCTCTTGGCTGACACGTGTCAGGGGGAGCACTGAGTGCACATTTCAAAGGGTGCCTGTCAATGAGAATTATTTTGTTTTTTCCCTCACTTTCAGCTAAACTCTTCAATTTGTCCAGCATGCCCAGAGGAGAGGATGCAGGTGCTCTTCAGTCCTGATGCATTTTACTATCCCAGCCCTTATTTCTTGGAGAAGGAGGATAGGAAAGCTTGACAGCAGGGATGCACGACGGCTCTGCCAAGGAGGGCAAGGCTGCATGTTGGCCACTGTAAGAGGCATTTTTCTTGGCAAGATAGGATCATTGCATCCTGCTCCTTCATTTTCCTAGAGCCTTTAACCCCACGCTTTATGGAGGCCCTAGTCTGCACTATAGTCCCTCGCACATGCCCCTGCCCAAGGAGCCAGAGCATTCCTCAAGGAGGCAGAGCGGAGAGGGGATGCCTGGCACCGGGAGGGAGCACAGGAGCCCCCTTGCATCACTGGAAGCTCCTGGGACCTGGGAATGCCAGAGCTGCCTCAACCCCTGCTCAGGCACAGTCATTCACATACAGGCTGCATGTTATTGCTACTCCAAGAAGAGAGCTGGATCCACTTATTTTTTTCATTAAAATGCAAATTAATTTAATAAAAAGTAGAATTGTAAATTAATGAAGCACTTAAAAATTCTACATAATACAAGGCTAATACTTACTCCGTAGAATTTCCTCCAGTTAATATCACCCCTAACTCTCCTGAGTGGGACCAGCCTGGCAGTCCCACCGATCTAAATCAGTCTCTTTGACTGGTGATGGGATCAGAGCTCACCGAACAGGCACATTGCCTTTTTACTGCTTCCCAATTACTGGGGCAGTTGGGAAGCCTGCCTCCTCCACAGGAAACTCATCCTGCAGGCACCTGCCCGCCCCCTCACTGCTGATGCTTTCAGGAGCAGGGACATTTCCTTTGCCCTTCACACAGTAATGGAGCCCTGTAATTAACTACAACCCGACAGTTCACTCGAGGACTACAGGGGCTGCTGCCCTAAACAGAGCTCCAGTGATGAGCCGCCCTCCCACGATGTTCAGCTGTAATAACATCACAGCTGCCTCCAGGCACTGAGCTCCCATGGAGGCTTTGGACACATTCGAGCCAGAGACTGCGCATCCACAATTACTTATATTTTTTTAATTTTTGCCCTAATGCAAACTGCCAGATTCAGGTATTGACTCCAAAGCCAAAACTTTCTGCATGCAAGCTGTGGGGCTGTCTCTAATGAAGGGCTGGCAGCCAGCCCCATCTCACTGCTGTCACGCTTGCGGACAGCCACTGCACAGATCTTCTCTGCTAGCAACCGGATTCACAGCATCCCTCCATCCTCAGCTTCCTCATGCCTTTTCTGCAGAGTGGGAGCAGAAATACAGGACAAAGTGCCTTGCCCAAGGCTGGTAGGGGGCCAAATATTGCTCAGGTCTACCTCCAGGGCAAATCTGGCTCAAGAAAACAAAAAATTACCTTGAATGCACAGGTGCAAGGCTTGTTCTAACTTATATTCTACAGAAACACTGTCGAAAATTCATCCTTAAAATAAATTAAAGCCAGAGAAGTACACTGAGAAAACACTGGATAAAGTGAGTAATGTATTTCCAACAGGATCAATCCTTCCTGACTTGCAGGTCCAAACCTGAGCTCATCACCATCTGCTTTTTTTATAACAAATGGAGAAAAAAAGCAATTCTGAGAATAATTCAATTCATCTTAAAGTAAGCATCTGAAGTAGGTCAGGTAAAACACACCAAGAAGTTGTCCTTCCCTCTCTGCTAGCTATAAAAAGAGTCCAGTCAGACAGCTTTCACAGAGACGTGGCACTGGTGTGTCCAGAGTTAGGTGACATGAATCCTCCCTCGATGGGACCCTGCCCACCCATGTGCATCCACCTCAGCCCTCCCAGCACGAAACCCCTTGCCACACCTGAGCCCCACAGTCACGGTGGAGCCCTGTAGCACCCTCAGACCATCACACATGGAGCCCCACCGGGCCCATGGGACCTCCCCACCACTCAGGGACCTGCCAGGCTCCTTTTCCTCTGGCCACACAGCAAGGTTCCGCGCTGGTGTTAATCACCCGCCACACTCATTTATTGCCATCTATACACCACTGCCAGGAACATTATCCCTTAAATAAAGCTCACCCACCCTATTATTGTAATGTCAACTCTGAACCTCTCAGATAAGCCCTGCAGACAATTTATAATTACACAGAAGTAGCTCTTGTACATTGCACCGAGGGGCCATCAGGAGGGGATTTAGGTCTTTCACAGAGCCAGCGTTTGACAGGTCTTTTTGCTGTTATTTCATCTTGACAGCTCCTTGCCACCCAGCTCCTCCTGTGACTCTACACTCATGCTTTGTTGTGTGATCTCAGGTGAAGAGAGCACGTAATGGGCAATAATTGTGGGCGATTACTGTTTACTTGTTAACTTTGCTTGGCAGAGCAGCTGTGATGGATGCAGGGACTGGAATATTCCCTTTATCCCCTGTAGCACCGAGAGTGAACTGGTACTTAATTCAAAGGCTGAAATCTATAAAAAAGAAGACGAAACCCATCATTAAATTTCTCTTAGTGGCTATGTGCATAATTCATCCAAACACCATCAAATATAAATGGCCTTGTGTCAGGATGAGCAGTACAGGCACAGCAAATCCAACCTGCTCCAGGAGACAGAAACCGCAAAGCAGCCTCTCACCACATTAATGAGATCGGGCACCAAAGTACTTCCAAGAGGTTCTTCAGCAGGACGCCATAATCGGATCAAGCCACGGGCGAGCAGCCCCTGCTCTCTGTGACCCTTCAGCCCCACTGACCAACTGCCAGCCCCCCAGCATCGGTGCTGGGCTTAACTGGGGCTGGGAATGGCTGAAGGTGGAGAGTTATTGGCCGCAGTTAAGGTGGCCCTGTGGGCAGCATCCCGTGCCCCCTGGGTGGGCAGAGTGGGCAGCGTCCCATGCCCCCCGCACTGCGCCAGGAGCCTGAGCCAGGCACTGCCAGCCTTAATCCTCCCATTGCCTCTGCTCCTGCAGTAAAGCTGCCTGCTTGCACTGGTACACTATTTATTGCCTTCCCTTGTTGGTTTTTTCCCCCTACGGTTTAAAAGCACTTGTATAGATTATGATACCCAAGTTCTTTATTGCTCCCTGCTAGTGCCTGAACTTTGATTAGGAGCTGAGTGACCTCAATTTCACAAGCAGCAGCCATGTACCAGTAAACAATCCTCGTTCCACACAAGCAGATGTTAATCTACGGCGGTTTAGCAAAGGCTTGCAACAAGTCCTCTAGAAAGTTTTTTCCAATTATTTGAAAAATACCAAGTTATTTAATAAATCACAGCAAGTTGTTTTGCAAAAGTATCCTTTGAACCATTAGATATTATTGTGAATGCCAATTTTTCTTCCCACCTTATGGCAGGATAAAGATACCCCACTCAATTTTCATCAAAAGCACATGAAAGCAATCAAGGCTCCTGTAGTTTCTATGGAAATAAGGGATGCAAATTGGGATTGCGTGGTGCCTTTTTTCTTGAATTTATCCATAAAAATGCAAATACTCCTCAACAGATACTGAAATATTTGCCTTGTTCTAAGGGAGACAAAATATATAGATGAGGCTCTTTTGTCCACTGGAGCACAAGCCTATCGAAGCTGAACAAGCCCTGCCAGAGCATGAAAGAGTGGCAGAGCTGGTTCTGACAGGAGTGTGCCCAGCCCCAAAGGGCTGCAGCTCGCTCCTTGCAGGTCCCTTGGCCACCACTGTTAGCAAACAGGTTCTCCTGCCCTTTCCCACAATGCGACCTACCTCACCCACAGGTACCGTGTAGATCTCTGCCCACAACACGAGGCCACGCCAGCCACCCTGGTGCTGAGCTAGAAGAGCAATGTCACCTCTTTGGTGTGGAAAACAGATGAGCAAAAGGAGCAGCACAAACAAACCACACTTGTGATGCGTCTGCTTTACTTCCCTGCCAGCCATTTCAGAGAAGAGTATACAACAGAGGATATCCTGCCTCTCTGCTAGGTCTCATCTTGTCCTGCAGCAGGGACTGATCAAAACCCTGCAGCAGGAGGTTTAATTAATTCCCTTTCAAACTGAAGGATACAGAATAGTTAATGCTAGCAAAGGTCTTTGGGTTATTCCCCTAAGCACTCTCCTGCTCTCTCCTCTTTTTCTGTAAAGCTGTATTGTGTGCTTCACACAGCACTCACCAATAAATAATCAAACAGCTCTAGGAAATGCTGGTCTGCAGCTGGGCTCCTTGCCCCCCAGCCAGGTCCGGGTGCCAAGCGCTGCAGCATCGCTGCCACAGGGAGCCCTTGCAGGAAGCCAGAGCTCGTCCCTGGTGCGTACACTCTGCTTATGAACTTAGGGGAATTTGAAAGGTCAAGGAATGGTATTTTGGATCACTGCTGTTTGCCAGAATTAATGACAAACCCTGGCAACTCAACTAGTAAAACTCCAAGCGTGAAGTAGAGCATGCTGCAGCTGCACAATTATAAGCTTGCAATTAATTAATTGTGCTGTCACTATATGCACCTGAGAACAACAGCTAGATCAAAGAACTGAACAGAGATCAAAATGATTAGTAGATCACTTTACTTACAGTTGAAAGTGCCAATTAGATACAGCAAAGATGTAGTCTGGCTCAGCTGCTTCTATTAACAGCTCTGGAAGAGAAAAGTCACTCAATAGACTGTAGAAAAAAAATCAGGAAAGCCTGATTGCTTACAGTGTGGACAGAAAGAGAAGTCATGATGGTTTGTCCATTGACTTTTCCTTTCCAAGGGTGCTAAACACCTCTCTGTGCCTATCACACCCTCGACACTATTCACACCTTGGGCTGTGCTGAAATGAGCTGGATGAGTCCCACTTGTCCGTGTGGCTTTGCAGACCCATAGGTCCCCTCAAGCAGGTCCTGAGAGCCCCAGAAGAGCCTGGAGCAGGAGCCCCGACGGTGGAGGCTCTGCTGGGATGGCTGGAGGTGGACACCCCCTCCCCATGGTCTGCCCATGGGAGCTGCAGTGGCATTGCTGAGCCACTGACTGCACCGACAGACAGAGGAGACTCCCTGGGGCTCACATCCACCCCATGCCCAGCACGTGGGCTAATGTGTAAGTGACGCTGGTGACAGTGCCCGAGCTCTCGGTGCTCCAGTAAACATTTCCCAAGGTGGAGAAAGCCTCCAGGTTTTTGAAATACAGTAGCTTTCACTCCTGCTAGTGCATTACCAAGCACCTGGACTAGCTGCTCTGTGCTGATTTAGCGAAGCACGGCTAAATTTATGGTGCTGGTTTATAATTCTCTCTAAAGTTATTGGGAAAATACATTCCAGCTGCACTTTGCAAGCCTCCAGAGGGGCTTGTCGTGCTCTCTGGACAGCCTCTCCCTTCCACTACCAGGTCGAGGGGAGTAGTGAGGAACGCTGTGGATTTTTTTACGTTTTCAGTCTTGGATTGCCATCTTTCAGAGAGAAATGCTGTAGCTTAACCAAACATACGAATGCGCTGGAGGAATTACTCATGGATTCCTGGCATACAATAAGCTGGATACCACGTCTGTGACCATAATCGGTGGCTCTGGATTGCAGAGCTGGTCCGTACCGTTGCTGAGCTCCAGACCGAGACCATGCACTACTGCGAGTCTGAGGCATGCTGGCCTTGCAAGAGCCAGCTCCAGGAGACCCTCACAGTCCCTGCACTCCTCACCAAGCACCCAGCCCGTGAGGCCAGAAAACATCTGTTCAAGTGCCCCAGAAGGAAGGGACTTTGCTGGACTCTGCTCAGGAGAGGAGGCATCAGGAAGAGACACCAGCCCAAGGAGGCGATGTCTCCTAAGAAACAGGTCCAGAGCAGTTGCAGCTCCAGCCCCACCATGAGATGATTCCCACTCTCTGGTGAGATGATTGGAAAGACCTGGGGATGGCACCGCAGCACTGTGGCCAGGCACTGGCTGCTGTACACGTACTTGGTGTCCTTCCTTAGATGTACTTCAGCAGTGAGCTTTGTCTCCATTGTCTCCTGTTTGTCACATTGTTTAATTTCTCTTTTTAATTGACTCAGACATTGTTTAATTTCTCTGTTTAATTGGCTCAGACAGAGAGGCTGCAGGCAATGTCATTCCCACATCATTTCTCAGAAACATCGCAGGCATGAGGGTGACATTATTGGTCATATGCAGCGAAGTTCTGCAGCATCCCTACAGATCCACCCCCAGCTGGGACCAAGGAAGCAGGAACAGAGAGCAGATATAAATCATAGATGTTTGCGGGACAAAGGCTATTAGCGGGGTGCCATCCTGGCTTGTATGGGAACTGCTTTCATTTAACATACATGCCGACAAGTGAGACAGCAGGTAAAATGAGAATTCAGCACAGCACACAGATGACACCACTATTTACATCATTCAAATCCCGAAGCGCCTGAAGGGAGCTTCAGACGCACCTCACAAAGTGAGGTGAAAGCAGGTAAAGACAGTGAGCAACAAAATCTTGCTACCTACGTGCAGTCTTAGAGCAGCCACTGCAACGTCTATTTAAGCCACATCATTTTCTTTATTGATACAGATTCAACAGATATCTGAAAAAATATTGAACAAATGTTCCTTTGTATTTTAAAATGTCTTGCATCTAGCATGCCCTATATTTTTCCAGTCACGTGAATTACTTGAGCAGATGTATTTCTCTCTCTAGGTTCAACAGGTACAATACAAAGGCTATTTCATCAAGCCTGGTTTGACAGCCCCGGGTCCTTCAGAAAGTTATTTTCCACACTGGTTTCTTTTTGTGGGTGCTGGACGGGACTGGACAACTACAGGTGAAAAAATGCAAGTTCAGACTTTCCCTGGAGAGCCTAAAGTGTTTGGAGATCTGCAGCACTGCTCACTGAAAAGATTTTTAATAGCTTTGACCTTCGTGGGGTCTGTGCAGTCTCTTTTTGTCAAAAAGCATATGTGGAAGAATTCTGGAAAAGAGCTGAAGATAATACAAATGTTCTGCAGACTGCTGAGGGAATTACAGAGCCCTTCTTCATGTTCTTGGATTATTGTTCCAAAGTGGAGACCATTAGCATCAGCTGCTGCAGGCGTATAGTAGTTTGTAATCAGGAAGGGCAAATAATTGCTGGTCAGGAGGCAATATAAATATTTGTTATTGCAGATGACTTATAAATAAATCATTTGAAATGACAAAATTAATCAGACAATTCATTTGACAAATAAGTATTTGATCAGCTCTGCCTGAACCACAGTGGCCAGCCAGGCACTCTGCACAGTTCCCGAATACACGGAAATCCCTGAAATTTATGGAAAGAAATATCACTTCACCTCAGGACACGCGGGCACAGGGAGAAGTGGCCAGATCATAAATTGTCAGGCTCTTGTTCTTCAGACCAGACAGATTCCAGAAGGCTGCCGGAGCAAAGGCAGCCCCAGGGGCAGGAGGGAGATCGGCCTCGGGGCACAGCTCCATCCTGCAGCACCCACAGACCCGGAGGGTACCCCCATCCCGGCACCGGCATCGCCCTGCTCAGGGCACTCATGGGCAGAGCTGGGATTTCAGCTGGTGAAGAGACTGTCACTTGCCAGGTGTCTCACATCATTTTCAGACTATGCCAGGCTGACCTGATAAGGGGTTTATTTTTTTTTCCAAAACCGCAAAATGAGTGTGTGTCATTCTAATAGCTCTGTGTACATTGTGTCTCATCTGTATTCAGCGCATCATCAAAATGTGAAGAAGAAAATAACCTCTGAAAATAAAAGTATGAGAGATAGGAGGAGACACGAGCCATGAAAACAGAAAACAGCTCCCTGCCTGTGTTCTGACTTCCCAGCGCCTCTGTCGCTCCCACACCCCCTGAGCTGCTGTGTAGAGCTCTTAGTGGGTTTGGACTCATCAATGCTCAGAAACATTAATGTAATCTGCTCTGAGATGTGCACATATTATCCATACTGAAACGTAAAACAGGCAAGAAGCAGCATATTTTTTGTGATTTTTTTTTGCCTTTGTGCATTTTAGCTCAGAACAATCTAATATAAAAAAACCACAATGCTTGCCTCCAAGAGCTTAAATATCATTTTTCTATTATTTTTACAATCTGGTCTCAAGGGATATAAAGGGCAACACATCACACTCAGCAGTGAAGAATCACAGAGGTTTTTCCTTTACATGATGGCAGAATGAGAAGCATCATCCAAGACAGCTGGAAATAACGCCTTTCCCACCTTTCCCCACAATAGCAAGTTGGAGCAAGACTTAGTAAGGACTGGACAATGAAGGTTCTCCGACAAACAAGATGAGATTTCCCATCAAAAAGCCTCTTTGTTTAACCAGAGTGACTGGAAGACTTGTAAACACCGAGGAGGGTGAGGAATGTAGCCATGGAGAAAGGGGGGACCTGTTGTGAGAGTGTTAGATGTTGGTGGTGAGACTGCTGGCTGGTAGGACCCTAGATCCATGTGACATGGGTGGGTGAGGTGGGCACCGCTACTGTAGAACTGCAGGGTTGTCAGATCACAAGATTATCGGAAAAAAAATGAGTATTTTCCACCAGCTGCTGCCCTCGGGTGAAGGGTGGTCCCACAGGATGATGGCTGGTGCCTGCTCTCTGCAGGGAGAAGGGACTGGCCCCACTGCAGCCCTGTGGCCTGTAAAACCACCAGAAATACCTGCCAGACAGGGATGGAGATGCTGGGAACAGGGTCCTACTTGTTTGTATTTCACATCTCTGTCACCTTTATCAGAAACATCAACTCCACGAACTCCTCTTGGGCTGGGAGGTTTGCAAGGAAGTGAGGATCCCTTGACAAGAAAAGATGATAATGCCTCATTTGCATACTTTAGGAGGAAGTTCCCTATGAAATCACATAAGTGCAATTTTCCTACAGTCTCCAAATCCCCAGCCACTTCCAGCTGATGCACATAAAATCGTGTTATTCAGCTTACACCAGAAGACTCTGGCACCTCCCCCCAGGACGAGAGGATTATCTGAAGCCAGGAGGAGAAAACTGGCAGGTCAAACTTCTCCTCATACCCAACAATTTCATGGTTTGATTTTTATCAAGAAGGAGTTTTAATGTCACAAACAAAACAGCAGCAACCTTGCCAATAAGAGCGACGCCATGGTCCCCACGGCTCGTGTGACAGGGGATGCGGGCAGCGACAGCTAATCCCGGTGCTGACGAGGACCAGCGATGCAGGGACCCGTCCATCCGGAGGGGACCCTGCAGGACCAGAGTCACCCTCACCCCAGGGGCTGTGTCAGCCCTGCGTGAATTCAGCAAAGGCCACGTTTGGACACGAGTGTGCTGCTCTGCACTTCGCTCCTCTCTCTGGCTGTCTCGGGGCAGATCCGGGCTGGCGTGTAGCGGAATTTTCCGGTCTGCTGTGAATATTTTCTACTCTGTCAACCTTTTATTTAAATGACATTTGGCTGCAGTGCTAAAAGTACGATATTGAAAATCAATAAGTGGAAAGTGTTTGAAAGCCAATCTAAATCAAATATTACAATGTGGTGAAGTTAATCATCTGAAATTAACCTTATAACTGCTTGAATCGCTCTAATCTATAAAGAAAATCAATATAGGCATATCAAACCCTACTCCAAGCTGCTGTCTGTTCCAGCTGACCATGCAAATGGAAAATAATAGCCGGTGGATGCTTATTGCTCCTTATTATACGTTAACACTTCGCGTGGGGCTGAGATGGTCAGACAAGGATTCCCTGGGGAGACTTGGCCATGAGATGCAGGCAAAGGCTCCTGCTCTAAAGAGGCACCACAGCAGCAAAACCCCTCCAAGCCGCTCTCACGGCAGTTAATTTCATCACGCCAGCCGGAGCCGTGAGTGACTAACAGGCTGTTTCACGAGGAGAATTGATTGTCCCTGGATGAAAAACAGCTGCTCGAGCACAGCCCCCTGCACCCTCCCAGGCTCCAGCTCAGTCCCAGGCTACACCCAAGGGGTCCCCAGTATCCTGCCAGCGATCAGACCCAGCTCCGGGCAGTGGGCACGGACACTGGCACACAGGTCCCCACAAGCACAGCGCCCACAGGCACCCACCCAGCAGCACCCTTGGGTGCCAGTATGGCCACCTGCACTGCGCGGGTGTCCTGGGCCAAGACACAGCAGCGGTCCCAAATGTAACCACAGCTGACGTGGCCATGATGCCTCACAGGGATTCACCCCTGTGCTGGCTGATGCGCCACTGGCTGCATCCCCATCTCCCATCGAGGACCTCCAAAGCCCAGGGTGTTACTAACCCGCCCCGGCGGGAGCCACAGCCCCGCGGCGAGGGGCGCAGAGCGATTACCCTCCTGTCTAGTTGGATCTCGAAAGTGGCCATCAACACAGCATTTTCTAGGAGGCTCTGGGATATGACAGTGATAAGTGCTTTGATAGCAGATAGCAATCTATAAATAACAACAGCTTCTCTCAAAAACCTCATTTTAAAATAATGAAGACATTTCTTAAAGTGACAAGTGTCTCAAACGCTGATAGTAAAAGCTGGGGGAGGCTCTTTTTGAAGTCTCAGGAACAGATGCAAGGAGTGAGATCTCAGCAGCAACCTGCACAGCCTCAGGAGCCCAGGATTAGTCAGAGCCAAGCGGAGTGATCACAGGGTTTTCCAGATGCTCCTTGTGGGCCCCAAATTCAAAGACAAATGAAGGTTCATGAGCAGATGCTGTTGTCCAGGGAGCATGGTCACTTCAATGAGTTCCTGCCTGTGCTCGGCATGAAGACCAGAGCTTGCCTCCAAGGTCTCCTCCCTGGTAGACCTCCCCATGCACTCCAGCCACCCTGAGGTCAAAATATTCCTCCAATGCATTGCAATGGAGGAGGAAAATATTGCCAATTATCTAGCTGGCAATCTGGCATGTGTCAGCTCCACTTCTTACTCTGAGGGTGCAATACCCACACAGCCTCACCAAGACCAGTAGGACTCCAGTGACCATCTCCAAGCCCAGATTGCTTCCACCCCCCGGGTAGTTGGCATGATGGTTGCAAGGTGGTGGATAACACACGCTGAAGGGAAGGTACCAGTGGCCACTGCTGGCTGTACCAAACACTTCTGGATCATTTCCTTTCATCTCAGATAGGATGAAGTTGGAAGGAAACGGGACTTTTTATTTGTCATCTGAGTGCAGGACTCGAGGGTGGTCTCAGGGTGGCTCTGCTTATTCCTTTCAGTCTCCTGAAGCTTGTGAGAGCATTGCTGTAACCTCGCCCCTGATGGAGGGAAGGGACCTGCATGGCACCTGATGCTGCCACCCTTTCTGGGCTGCTGGTACAGGGACCTGCACAAGAGCCAAGTGGCACAGTTTGGGCCAGATGACAGTTATTCCCAAGGGTAAGCAGGGCTCTGAGGTGTCAATCTGTGATGGAGGAAGCTCAAGGCTCCCAGCAGGGAGAGGTCTCAGAGGAGAGAATCCTCCACCACAGCTGGGGCTGCCCAGCCAAGCACAAGGCTTCTGGCTGCTCATGCCAGGTGGCCTGGTGGTGCAGGGAGATGGACAGACAGACAGACATGCAGCAGACAGCCAGCCATCATCCAGCAGCAGCAGGCACATCCCAGCACAGAGGTGCCGCTGCACTCACGCAGCCCAGGGCAGCAGCTCCCCTGCTGCTCGCAATTAGCCTTTTGCTCAAAGTCTGTTTCAGAAGTTTTTCCTGCATTTCAGATCAGGATGTAAATGATGCCTTGCCCCAGAAAGAGGGAGGAGAACAAGTACTGAACCGGGTAGAAGCCATCCCAGAAGTGAACACGCCGGCTGGGAGGCTGGAAACGCTGTTTGAAGCAGCAGGTTGCCACAGAGTGATTAGGAACGGCCCTTTGATACTGGAAATGCGTTTTAATGAGTTTCCCGCAATACACATATCCCTTGGGCTCCTCGGGAAATGCCTTGCGCAACCCTCCCTTGCCCTCACTCAAAGTGACACCGAGACGTGTGAAAAATGCTTCATTTTTTAATACTTTAAGCTGAAAGGGTTTTAAATAACTGGGAGCTTTCTCAGTGCTTAAGAATCTCTTCATTTCTTTAAATTACAAGGAGGAACTGCATTTTCACAATCAATACTCAGAATTTACAAACAACTCTCCAGGTAAGGAGACTCAATAGCAGAGCTTAGGCTCTCGCAGTGGGGAGCTGGCAGTAGGAGCTTTCTCTCCAAGCTGCAGCACAGGGCAGTTTTGGCTGTGACTCTCTGGCAGACCTGTGCTCGCCACATCACAGGAGTCTGTTATTTTGCATGATAATTTATTTCAGACTTTGAGCTTTCTGAGGAAGGGACCGTATCTAATTTAGTGTGGGTAGAGTACACAGCGGTCAGGATAGAAAATCTGTGCCTGCTGAAGCCATGAGCTCCTGCCACAGTGCAAAGAGTGAAGAAATAATTATTACAGTAATGGCAAATATTAACATCTGGGGCTCTCGCAGTGAGAGCTCAGGGGAGGGTGGCATTGTGATAGCAAGAAGGGGTGCCCTGGTGAGGAGCTGCCCTGGTCCTGGCTCTGAGCCTTAGCATCTCCTTCGCAGACCCTCAGAAAGGGGAGCTTGGGTAAAAGCCCCCGGAGCTGGTATTGCTGTGAGCTCCTCCTCAGCAGCCCCAGGGTCTCCCAGTGAGCCGGGGCGAAGGGTTAGGCTTGGCAGCTTTTCCTCCACCTCCACCCAGCCGGTCTCCCCCAGCATTAAGAGGCAATGCAGAGATGAACCGGGTGTGTCAGCAATTACACAATTGTAAAACAGAAGGCAGGCTTTGCCCAATGTCGCTAAAACCTTTTACAGCCTATTGGAGGGGACAGTTGTCCCATTAAGAAACCAAAAGACATTCTGGCTTTCTTCAGCCTCAGGGCTTGGAAGCAAGAAACATTTACTGCCTAATTAAATTTTAATATACTGGCAGAGTACAGCTCTTCTTGTGAATCTGTGTTGGACAGTATGCCAGATTGTGCAGAAAAACAGCAGGCTGGAGCTGCCTGCGGCCACCGGTGCCTGCTCCCGGCTGGCGTGGCACAGTCCTACAGCGCAGCATCGCGGGGGGCACAGTGGTCACAGCATTGGCTCCCCAGAGCTGCCATCTCATGCACACATGGATGCGCCACCCGGGGAGTTTTAGTCTCTCTGCAGCAAAAGTGCAATCAGGAAAAAAAAGAAAGACACCAGTGCCGTGACACTGGAGGAGAGAACCATGACTCTGGTGGCACGGCAGAGGGACGATGCTCTCCTGAGTGGATCTGAAGGACACAGGAGATGGAGCCGGGTACCTGGCTGATGACTAGCAGGGCCCTGGTGTGCCACACACACGTGCAGTAGTTTTGCATCTGAGTTTGCTGTTTATTCTCCGTTGCTTGCTAATAGGCTACATCTGAAGCCAAGTGGCTTTCTCTTCCTAGTAGCACTGCTCTTTTTTTCTTGCTAACTGAGGACTCCTCTGCCTGCTTTTAATGGGCAGATGGCTGTCAGAAGGGCTGACTGCTCCGGGGAGAGGTTAACACCTTCCATCAGTTTGCAACATCCTGAGCATGTACTAAGAAGTTGGTCTCCTCAGGCTCCCTTTCTGGCCCCAGCAGCATCTGCTGCACAGCACGTGTCCTCTCTCCACCCATGACCCACAGAGACAAAGCAGTCCCTCACATGCCAGAGCTCTGAACTGGGCTGAGCCCTCCTAAAAAATCCTGCTCCTGCCTCTCCTGGTGTCTGCTCTGCTGCTCCATACAGCAGGACACAAACAAGGAGCCCAGCAGACAAGCTCCCGGATGCCCCCTGTCATTTCTGCCATGACACAATCCCTTGTCCAAAGCGCCCTCAACATCATGAAGTGATGGGGATCAGGATCCAAGAGCAGTCCCAGCCTGGATGCAGCCCACTGGAGATACGTCATGGCAAGCAAGTGGCTGGGACTGCTTGCCTGCTGCTAAGCGTGCCAAAGAGCCAGTGGGCTCCAACCATTATTTTCTTGGTAAATAAATGCCTAAAAAGCACCCTGGTGAGAGCAGTCACTGACAGATGGCCAGGACCAGAGTCAGGTCCTGGTGCTAAAAACACTATGATTTTTTAAATGGGTGACTCATATGTTTTCATTGTGCCGCAGCTCTCCCTCCGTGAAGCTGCCTGCAAGAAATGTTCACACAAGCCTTCCAGAGCACCGTGCTGAAATAAGATGCTGTCAAAACAGCATATATTTGTGCAGCTGCCACGAGGAATTGTTATTCTTCTATTTTTCTTTAATAGAGAGACAAGTGTGCTCTGGTGCACAGACTGGTAGCCATCGTCTGTGGCAGTGCTGGGAAGCGAGAAGGATGGCCCAGGCCTGCCACAGGCACTAGGCAGGAGCAAAGGGCTGCTTTAGAACTGAAACTCGGAATAATCCAGAGCATTCCTGCTGCCCAGGTCACAGGCCCAAACACCTTTGGAAACGCATGGTTCCGACTGCGGCGGGGTGCACAGCTGAGTTACAGACACCCCCACCCCTCTGCTCCCAAACACTGGACACCGTCTCCTCTGGACACACACACGTGCCTCCCTCCCTCCTCCCGACCATCACTGCCGGCCAAGGAGCTTGGGCTGGATGTGGGAGAAAACCTGCTCCACACGAAGGGATGGGCCATACCTCCAGCTCCAGAAAATCACTGCTGGGAACGCTGGAAGGTGAAACAGAGACTGCAGCAGCCACTGCCTGCTCCCCCCAACATGCCACACACATACATGCACATGTGTACACGCACACACGTATACACACGTGTACACACACTCTCCATAGCTGCCTGCACACCAAGCAAAATGCCAAGTAATTGAGTAACTGTAACACTCCGTTTCAGTCCAGCCAGGGAACAGCCGGTGTTTGATCAATATTTTCCACAACAGCCACTTCCATGTGATAAATGCACTTATGGGGAAGAGGAACAAATTAACCTTCTGGTGCAGATGGCAGCTACTGCCTGGGAAAAAAAGATGGCTCAATTCAGCAGGGAAGCAAAGGAAGGGCCACAGCCAGGATTCCTGCAAAACTGACCATACGAGGCAGCATCTGGGAAGCATTAATGAAAATCAGCCCCAGTTGTGCCCACCCAGCCATGCACAGGGAAGCTCAAACCGAGTCTGTCACTGCAAGTGTCATCTGCGTGTCCCCGAGAGCAGCGGGGAGCGAGAGACTCTCGGGCAGAGAGCAGGAGCAGCTGAGCCAGTAGATAATATATATACTTGGGGCAGCTGATAGATGGAGACAACAGAGGAATTGTGCTGCAGCACCGTGCATGTGGGAAGATAAAAGGCACCTCGAAAAGCGCTTCCCAACATCAATCCTTCCTCTGGTGACAAATCGCTTAGAGTCAGGGTAATTCAGCAGCTGGCTGGATCGGAGATTGCATCAGAGATTTCTCACCCACAAGGCAACTGGATGCAAATGGCAGCGAGTGGCGACACGCTGAAGGGTGCACGTGGGAAAGGTACCCTGCACAGGAGCAGCACGGCTCCAGGAAAACCACGAGTGAGGACCCAGAAGAGTGGAGAGATGGAAAGGAGGGGCAGACAGGCTCAGCACATAGCAAGTGCCTTCATTGGGCTGGCTCTCCATAAACTGTACCTCAGGACTGGAGAAGGCAAAAGAGACTTCAAGCAGAGAAGGGAAAAAAAAAAAAAAGGAAAGCTGAAGAATAAGATCAGAAACCACAAGGGGATGAAGACATCCATTTCTTTCCGACTACGTATCTCTGACCACTCAGGTTATTTTTACTCTTCTCCCAGCTGCAAACGTGGGGTGAAAATAAGCTCTTATTTCACTGCTCTGTAATCCATCATGAACTTGAATTTGTCTGTATCTGAAAGTAACCTTGTGCTGCATCAGCCTCAGCATCAAGAGCACAACAAATAGGATTCAGTATCGGACTCTGGTCTATAAGCTGCCCAGGAGCTCAGTTTTCCTTCTGAACCCCATCCTGCTTCTCTGTCCCTGCCAGGCTGCATGACTTCATGTTCCCATCACTCTTGCTAGAGACAACACCATAGGATGCTCAGGGGCCAGGTCCAACCCTTCCCTAACCTGGTGGTTTGGTTTTGTTTTATTTCTATAAGATCTAAGCAGACTTTGCCTGCTGGAACATGACAAATGGAATTCTATACTCACATCCCATAAACGCCTCTCTGCTACTAGCAAAGTGTAGTCCCAGGTGCTCCACAAAATGTCCAGAACTGTGTTTATTGTACAGTACTGCTGGGAGAGGGCCACCAGCCTGGCAGCTCAGCCCGAGGGGGCTTCCCACCCAGCAGAGCAGAGACGCTCGGTGCCTCCACCGGCAGGATCAGAGGATAAACCCCGCTCTGCAGGCAGCCTTGGGGCAGGGGTCTCGCTGATGGACTGGACCGGGATGACACGCTGCAGCTCTGATCTACCCTCCACACAGGGGTTCCTGACCTGCAAGGTGTAAAGACCAGCTCTGAAAAAGATGAAGGAAAAAAAATGGAGCACACATGACCTAGTAATGGTGAACTGCAAGGGAGAGGGGTCAAAAATTCTGTTGAAAGAAGATGAAAGCCTGTTCATATTCTGGTTTCCTGCCGAAACAAATACACAGGGTGTGATTTTGCTGGAAATTCATTAATTTTCCACGTATTACCAGTAAGTTAATTTATCAACTAGTAGCTGCATAAATAGAACAGGCAAAAAATGCTGAAAGTAGATTAAACATTGATGTAAGTATATATTGATTTGAACATTCCTGTGCCTTTGCTTGTGACACATCAATAAAATTAAATAATATCTTAATAAAATGTCTTGGTAATTATGTCTTTTCCCTTGGGTAAGTATGCCCTCCAGCAATGTAATTAAAAGCAAAATTACATTAACCCTCCAGTGACCATTTGACAAAAAATTAAGAGCCTGGAGAGTTCTCCGAGCTCTCATGTCCAGCCAGATTATTCTTGGTGTGCTCAATCCAGCTTTCACACGTGCCTGCACACCCCACTTCCATTTGGACAATGGCTTGAAGAAAGATTGTCCTTATTCAGTGCGTTCAAATACCAAGAAAGTCAGGTCCCTGCTCTGTCTGGGAAAACAAAGGTGGTGTGACAGTTTGTTCTTCTGGCACTGGGAGGACCTGATGCTCTGAGCCCTGGTGACTGTCCCCTGCACAAGCATCCCCGAGGTGGTCGAGCACTGACAAGCCAGAGACAGGTCACAGGCACCTTGCTGTCCCACAGCAGGACACAGCCCATCGGCCAAGGGGCAGCTCTGCCATGCCACAGGCACAATGCTCTAGATGGACCTCTACTGTGAAGCAACCAAGCTGACTTTGCCTCCCCTGGACCCAGGGAAGTGTGGTAAAGCCAGTGGCTCCCCCAGACTCCGGGGCAAACAGCCCTGGCCAGAGTCACACCTGGTGACAGCTTCACACTTGTCCCTCCTGAGAGAAAATCAGTTTGCCAGTGAGATGAATGGGCCAGATGGGATAGATACAAGTATTTACCAAGAGACATTAGACAACCAATTTAAAACTTTGATGACTCAAAGCAAACAGTCTAATTATGGGTCTCTCTGGCTGTGCAGTACAGAGACGGGGAGCCAGGTTTCCCCCAGATGCAGCTTGGTCCATAGAGACTCAAGGACAGCCCAGGGATGCTGGGGATGCTCCCAAGTGACATCTCAAAAGACCACTGTTTTTGTAACTGCTTCTTGCCTACAGGAAGTTATTCCCATCCCTAGTTGCACTGCTCCCAAAGGGTGGCTGGATTGTTGTTGTCCTTGCTTACAATTCCCAGTCAAAACCAGCCACAAAGCGCCAGATAACCAAGGCATTGCATCTGCTCTTTGTGCAGGATCAAGGCCACACTCCAAATCCTGGCCTCCAGCACCTTATTCTTCACAAACTCTTCTTGTTTCCAGCAAAACAGCCTCCCCTGGTTCCCTCTGCTCTGCCAACACCAGCACAAAGCCCTCTCTGCCTCCTGCTCCCATGCCCATCATCTGTTCCCTCCAACACAGAGGGTCACAGCCAAAAAACCAGCTGCCTGGATGTGGTGAGCAACAGCCAGACGTGGTCTCCCAGGTTGGGATTTGGGGTGAACGGTGCATATGAGCTCTTTGGGGCAGAGGCAAGGCTCTGCATGCTGTGCTTAGTCCCTCCTGTGCTGGGCTCCTGGCAGAGAAGAGGCAGCCCCTGCACGGAGACCTGCTGCCCTTTTTGCCCTGCAGCCAGCCAGGCACTCAGGCTCCCGTCTGGCTGCTCATGGTCAATGCCGTGACCTGAATAAAACCCAGCAGTTTTCTGGCATGTCATGCAGAAAGCAGCAGCTGAAGACCAGGTGGGAGGATGTGGCACTCACCACTGCTTACAGAAGCCCTCCCGCTGTTCCCATAGAGCTGGCTGGGCTTGCCCATCTCATGCAGGCAGTGGGCACGTGCCCAGGACCCAACAGAAGCCCTCTCCTCACACTGGCACAGGGGCACTCACCACAGCTCTGACTGAGGAGCAGCTGTTTGGAAATGTCACCAAGAAACTTAGCGATTCACACAAGCACTCAGAGCATGCAGGAGAGCCCATCATTAACATCCGAGGCAGCGGAGCCCCTTGTCATTTCCCATTTGGCAGCGATGAACGGCCGCTCGCCTGCTGACGGAGACACTGACAATATGACCTTTCAGGAACCACCAAGTAATCTGTTCGCTCCAACTCTGCGGTGTCATGCTGTCAGCTTGTCACCAAAACTTGCCACTCACATAACCTATTAGTTGTCCAATTTGTCTTTCTGTCATGGACCTTGATGTTCAGCCCAGTGACTCTGTGCATTTTTAATGCTCTCATTAGTTAATAAAGCACCACTTTGGAATTTGGGGGATTGAGAGTTGCCTCTGTCACAGCACATCCCCTCCTTGGCACCCAGCACATCCCACCATGCTGTGGCACCTCACTGGAGCCACCCCAAAGAACAGGTAGGCAGCAGCCACAGCCTTGACTGGGCTCTCCATGCAAAAACCATCTTCCAGCCTGCTGAAGAGACCTGCTGAGGCCAGAAACAAAGGCACCTCCTCTGCATCAGCCAGAGCAGCCCAGGTCTCCACAACCTTCTGGGCAGAGTAGAAGGTCTGAAGCTAGACAGACCCCAGCTTGGCTTTAATACCTTTTGTTTTACTTCTGAGCTGCAAACAGAAGGGTTTGCAGGTAAGTCCTGCCTGAGAAACACAAGTGCAGCCAAGCACTGCTTGCTGCATGGACAGAGGGAGGCAACGGGGACACAGACCAGCTCCAGTGACAGCTTCAGCAGTAGAAGAGGCATACAGCAAACAGGGACTTTAGGAGAACATTATGTCTGATCAGAGGTTTCTCCTCCTCTCCCAATCCCATGATGGAGGGTGAAGATGGTGCTTGTATCACGTAGACATGTCTGTGTCCCAGACACTGTGACCGGGACCTTGGTGTACTTTCATCAGGTGCTAGACCCATACCTTCCAGGACCAGAAGGCAGAACCTTCCCTCACCCCTAGGAGATGATCACAGCTCCAGATCTGAGATGAATCCCACGGAGCAAAGCCTTTAAGTCTTTGCTCATATCACGCAGCGTGCCTTGAGAGGTGACTATACCCTGTGCTGTACTTCTGCGGGTGTTTTCATCTGAAGGCCTCACAGAACTTTGCAGCCATTCATTAGGAAAGAACATCCTGGCACCATCATCTAATGAGATAAGGAAGACAGATGAAAAAGCTGTTCCTGAAAACCTGGATCAATCCTGAATTCACAGTAAAGCTTCTTTTTTTCTGCTTATTAAGGTTGGAACTAAAACAATCTGGCCAACTATTGTGCTACTTGGCATATCTAATAAACAGGTATTTGTCTGTTCGGATACAATTACAAACGAGAAGTCTGGAGTCTCTGCTTATTTAACTTTTCATTGAAATCCTTATAATACTGCGTGCCGTACTTTATCACGCGTTTAAACACCATACTTAAAGCCCCAGTATGACATTTTACACCTGACTTAACCAGCACTAGATTATCAGCTGTTGGCCTGAGAGTGCATTTTTTACAACTTGCTTTTCTCTGAACTTGCATTAAAGGGCCCTGGAAACCTACTGGGACTGAGAAGGCTCAAGACAGTAGCAATGTAACCTTACAGCTCTTGGCGTGCTAGTACAGACCATTAGCTGCAGATGTCCTTCTGAAGATCAAGAGCACTTCAAAGCCTCCTAAATTCCTTCCTAAGCTCCAGAGACTTGGAACATTTGCACGGCTTACGCCAGCTGACCTTGATTCATAAGGCAGCACTCAGACTCAGACCAAGACTTCTCCTGAAAGTAGTTTAAGTGTCTCACATTCTTTACCATGAAATAATCAGTAGACCCCATTTACACAAATTTGCAAAGTTACATTTTCAGTAGCCTGTCTTGTAGCAAAGCAAAACCTTGATGCTTTATCAGTAAAATTGCAGGTCTGTAAAACACTGAGTGCCACAAAAAGAAAGTGCTATATGCAGCAAGAGTTAAAAATTTTAAAGATCTATGGGAATTTCTCTTATAGCGGTCCAGTTAGCCTGTGTGCAAGTGGCCCAAATGTGCCTCTCCCTTCTTATCTTTAATGCAGTACCTGACTGGAACACCCAGATCCAAGGACTGGGAGGATCCCCCTTGTCCCCAGTTCCAGCCATCCTCCTGTTAGCATACAGACCCTATGGCCTGACTCTCCAGCCTCTTCCTACACATGTCCAGGGAAAGTCCTAGCAAAGGCAGAAGCTTGGCTGAGTTACCGGTGGAGATGACACCAGTCGTTCAACACTTGAAATGCCACAGGACAGGCTGTGGGACTGGACAGGAACAGGGGCTGCCCTACATGTCTCCAGGAAAAGGCACGGGACAAAAACCAAGACATGGGGTCCAGAAATTTGAGGGCAGTAACACAATGGTCAAAGTAACAACCTCACTGCTCTACTGATTTATCTTCCAGTGGGGAAATGACATTTCATTTCTGCACTGAAACACTTTTCCAGACAAAACAGATTCATCCAACTCTCAACCTATTGAATGACAAGTTTTTTCTAAGAGAAAAGCAGCAAGGTTGAAAATCCAAAGTTGCTGTTTGTTCTGCCAAGAAAGCTTGAAAATTAATTTATCTGGTGAGAATTTTCTCTGTATGCTGAAGGACTCAATTTTTTTTTTTTAACCTCTTATAGCCTAGAAAAAAGTCATGATTGCTTCCTTTTACATCAAGGCTATGTTCTTCATCTGCAAAGACAGAAGAGGCAGAAGCCTGTTTCATGTGCCAGAACACTGCATTGTTACAAAGAGATTCTTCTCCTCTAACACCAGTGCATTAATGCAAAGAACTCAGAAGGCAATATGACGGACGAAAGCCATATATCACAGCATTTAACGCCTCAAGGCTTCTTGCAGACAGTTGTCTTTACAATAAACTTGGGGAAGACTCCCCACTCACTCCGCAAGACAGCAGTGGAGATGTTTCTCTTCTTCCTGACGCTCCTGGGATCAGGCAGCAACTTACACAGTATTTGTAAGTTCAAAAGAAACACTGAAAATAGTTACTGATTTCTAAGGACTACCATTAGCTAATTTGCAAATATTTCAGTGAGTGACAAGTGCTTTGGCATTTGAGGATTGCTGATGATTCCTTTTGCAAGTGCTTACTGTTGTAATATTAGTAGCAAAATAATTCAAATTCAGATAATTTAAATGCTTTATGAAAGGAAAAAAACCAACAATCCCATTGCATCTGCATTGTCAAATGTCCAGGGATACTGAAATTCCCCAGGGAGATAGACACTTAATCTGCGCCCGAGATTTGGAAGAATCAGAATCCCTGGCACACTGAGCTCATGCTACCTCTTTCATGGTACTATGGATCTCCTGATTTACTGGATAATTCATTCCATTGCTTTAAGTAAATGAACCAGCACAAACAGGAGAGTCCAAAATCTGAGAAGCAAATACCAGAACAACAAAGACCATACGGCCTGAGCAGTGCAAGTGGCACAACAGCATTCTGTTTCAAAGATGGAAAACCAGCACAAACAGCAATGAGTTTTCATGGCCTGGCAGCTCCTGCCAGTTACAAGTTCATAGAAGGGCATCGATCTAATAGGAGTTTGTTCGGTGTCAGCTGTGATGGTGCTATATGGGAAATTGATTTCTTCTTTAGTATATTCTCCTCCAATGGAAGCCGGCTCTCTCCATGGTGATGGGATGTGCTGATCAGTTTAACAAGCTGCCAATGGGATTATGCAGAATCATTTCATCAGTTTTCAGTAGCTGTGTGAAATGGCATTTGTCGGAAACACAAGTCTGCATGGACCTAACTGAAAAGGCAGTGAGATCCCAGCCCCAAAGCCTTATGCTGAAGGGGAAGAGACACACAGAGCCTGAACATCTTCAATATTTCAGAGTGGAAGAGTCCAGTTTCCACAGAAGGTGGACATCCCTGGAGAAGGTAAGCTTTCTAGGACAGGGAGGGATTTTTAGCAGCATGTATAACAGAAACTAATAGCAACACACCAATGAGCAACTACTGCAGCAGGAGCTCAGGAAGGCTGGTCAGCCCTTCCTGCATCAAACACCATCCTCCCTCCTGCAAAGATGTGGGTCTGTCCGCACCACACACCAAAGAAAAGCAAAGGAAGGTCACTTCTTGACCTTCGCTACTGTCAGGACCCTGAAAAAAGAGCTCAGGCCCTCCTAGTGAAAGGTGAACAGCTCACCTAACTTCATTAAAAAAATAGCAACATTAGTTATTTCAGCCTTCCAGGGAAGGCATAAAGATAGATGAAAGGAATAAGGCGAGCTAGGAACATCAATAAATTACTGCAGCCCCTTATTGGCTGCAGTATTCAATAGTTTAAAATGTTTTCTGGTGCCTTAGGCAAGCAGAAGATTTGCAGAAACGCTGAGCCTGTCGCCTGTGATGTATCATTGTCACTCATCGGCTGCTAAGTTGCATTTCCTCTTCCTTTCCATGCAGCATGTGTAACTCTGAATGGCCGCAGCAGTGAATTAGAGAGATGATATCTCTAGGCTAGCAGGGGCTGCCTGGTGACTACATGTCAGGAGGACAGTCCCATTCCTGCTATTCAGGGACAGACAGGTGAAAGCAACAGAGACCTGACTGCAAAGAAAGGGACATGCTTCAATTAAAGAGCACTGATTACCCCCAAAAAATTGGACATCTTCTCAGGTGAGCTGAGCTGCCTGCCCACACACAGACCTCCCCAACCTGCCAAGGGACAAGAGGGTCCCTGCTCCCATGAAGACCCACCTGTCCCCAAGCAATGACATGTCCTGCAGCCATGTCCAGAGCCCCCTTACTCTGTGGCTGTGTGGGAAAGCAGAGGTGAAGGATCACGTCTTCACTGCTAATGAGCAGCTGCTAATGAGTCATATGTTGCATTCCTATGACTTAACTTGCCAAGCTCAGCAGGCCCTTGAGCAGTTTAGAGGTGTCACGGACAAGAGCAGCAGGGCCATGCTGTGGCCAGAGTCAGCAGCAGCTCCCAGGCACTTCAGGGGCACAGGGCTGGGCCAGTGAACACTATCTTCTGTCTAGTGCGGGGTCTTCAGCAGCACCCAACGCCAGAAGCCAAGGCACCACGAGGAAGGATGCTGGCCTATCCCACAGGTCTTCTCTCTGGAGGAGGGTGAGTGACAGAGCAGTGATGGGGGACACTTCTCCAAGAGAAGGACCTGCCCCATGGCACGCTACAAATGGGGTGTCTGTTGAGGGCAGGACAGCTGAGCCCTTGCAGCAGGACCAAGGGGGAACCAAGACCTCGCTGCCCTGCAGCATCAAAACGGGGCTTATTTTTCTGGGGAAGAACCAGGCCTCCATTTGCATAGAAACCCCACTTGTGGCAAGGATGGATGGTTTGTGATGGACTTGGTCTGGCCCCAGAAAGCATATGGGATGTGACAGGTCTGTGAGCTTGCTAATACAGAAAGTGCTCGAAAGCATCCTCGCAGCAGCCCAGGGAGAGCCTCATCCAATTAAAAATTATTTTGGCTGGCCTGCTCCTAGCAAGTGCCATATATCTGCACAGATGATTTTCACAAATGTAGTGGACTACTCCATGTGGCTTTGACTGCTGTTGAAAATATTTAATAAACTCTGGAATATGCATCACTATCAAGGACCCTGAACATTAATTTTAGTCACAGTTGGCCACACTGTATCACCCTATAAACACCTCTCCAGTTTCAATTAACATTTCTCTATCTCCTGTCTCACTGAATATTATATTTAACTAATTTAAGAGGATTGGTAAAGATAGTTTTCACACTTCACAGGAAAGCATAATGAAATAATTATACCTGTACCTACAAAAAGCATGAGGATATTGCATAAAGAGCTCTAAAGTCATCTGAAGCAAAAAACTTCTCCAGGAGACTTTCCTTCTAGCTTTGGCTACTGAGGCTAGGCTACTGCGCAGGTGTCTGCCACCCCCCTGCTCACTGTCTCCTCTTAGACATCTGCACCACAGCAGCCACCAGTGGCTTCCCCAGCAGAATGGGGACCTCTCACCAGCCACAAGGACCCCTCTGCTCTTCCCTGCTGGGCCATCACAGAGGTATGCTGGTGGCCCTCATAGTGGTTGCTGCTTTACAGCACCTGCTGAGGGGCCTAGCTCTGAGGTAGGCTTGTCTCATCTGCCACATGGTTGAGGCTCTGTGGTGGTGGAAGGAGAGGTCTCTGCAGAAGAGCTGAGGGCTCTCATGAGTCCATGGCTCCAGAGTGGGGCACTGTGGACCAGCAGACAGGGGCTTGGAGGCTCATCACTCCTGGCTACACCCTCTGCTCTGAGGCTAGAGATGCCCACACACCTCTGCCTCCTATCATCTCCTCTGGGTCACGTTTTGGAGCTTGTTGACAGTAGCACCTTTCTGATCTCCTGCCTTAGGGCAAGCCCTGGACGATGCAGCATCAGTCAGTGTTTTCTCCAGAAAAAAACTAGCCTGAAAAGCACAGATCATGCTCCCCAGCCACCATGGAGGGACTTCATATCTGCCCTAAAATGAGGGACAGCCCTGCAACCTGAACTGGCTATAAACAGGCAAAGTAACATTTCCAAGACAAACCAGGCATTTTGGCCATCTGGGTCCAGAAGCAAAGTTCCTCAGGGGGAACATCTATAGCAAAACCTTATTCAGTCAGAGCAGACCACCAGGACAGCAGTTTATCTATTGAAACCACAATCACGTCGTGTGAGGAAAGGAGTTCATCCCTGTGCCCCATAAAGGAGCTAAAACACACTCAGTCAATGAGAGCTGTGCCACGCCAGGCAAAGCAACCAGGCACGAGTACCAATTCCCAAACCTCTGTCTCTCACTCCAGGGACAGGCTTTAATCTGTACATTCCCATAGGAAAAGTGTTTAAAAAGCAGGGAAACCAAGTCTAGCACTGAACATGCACATATAACTAAATATTCCCCCTTCTCCACACATCACTAAGGCTTCTCCTGGAAGCAACACATGGGACATGTTTCCCAGGACACAGAGGTAACAATAACAGCAAGAGGTGACAAAGCAAATTGCAAACTGCAATAGCATGAGGGTCTCGGGAGCAGATAGCATCACTCAGGAGCTCTGGAGAAAAGAATAGTGAAAATAACCTGGCTGCTAAACGAGCATAATTCATTCCCAAAGCAGCTCCTCCTTCCTCAGGACGGGAGAGCAGCCAACAACACAGCACCTTTAGCTGGGTGGGTAAAGAGGGTGTCTGTGTTGATTATAAACTGCTGAGGTCTATCCCAGCAACAAAGGATGGAGCTGGAGGAGGTCCACTAGGTGAAGTCACAGTTACAGGGGAGTGAGAAGCACAACATCCCACAGGACATGTGCCTCGTCAGTGCAAGGACAGTGAGGCCTGCTCCTTGGGGCAGTAGGCAGCAACCAGCTGCCTGCTTCATCGGCACCATAGTCACGCTGGGATCCATGCCAGGGCAGGAGAAGGGGAAACAAACACCCACTCACCCAAGATGAGTCAGAAAGCCAGGAGAAGCACAGCTCCAGCCGACAGCTCTCTGGGGAACTTGGTTAAGTCCTGCTGACAATCTTACACTGCGTCTCTCCCTCCCTTGGTTCACAGGCTAGACAGAATATTGAAATAATCGGGAAGCTCTCTCTCCCCCACAGGCTGGTGGAGGAGGAGGTTGTGAGATTTGTGACTAAGGTCATACACACAGAAAAACCTGTAGCAAATCAACCTGTCCTGATTGACCAGATGATGCAGCCCCTTAACAGCAACAGAGAGCAGGGCAGAGGAACAGAACTACTCCCAGACAAATCGGGGCCAAAGCTGCCATAACATCAGATGCCTGTTTCCAAAATACAAGCCTGCTTGCTTTATACACAGCTGCTCTTGTGTGATTTGCTTGGGGCATAGATCTGTAGCCCAAAACTTTCCTGCTCCATTCAAGCATTCACAGCCAAAGCATCAAGTTTTAAATGTCTGTGATCCCCAGATACATTATGTACAAGGACTAGGACACAAGAAGTTCCCCCTTCAGTGCAAAGGTCTCTGTAGATTTCTTTACATCCCTTTGTTAATTCCTAATAGCAAACTTCATATATTTTCACACTGTAGCTGCTGGTTCTGCTGCCTCTGGGCCAAGCAGAGCTCCCTCTTCCAGCAATTGTCTATACCATTTCAGCACAGAGCAGCAGAATGGTTTTAAAGCAAGTTCCCCAATCCTATGCATTGGTTTTATTTGCAGAGCAGCTTTAGTACAAGGTAAAAGGCTACTTTCACAGGAAGCTAAACCAGAAATTCTCCTCTAGGTGCACATCAGACACGTCCAAAGCATAATCAGGGCACAATGGACCTGGTCAGCTTCAAAGCACCCACCCGGCCAGGGCACATTAGTGAGGGGAGGGGAGACTAAATCTAGTCCCAGGTAAAACTTCCAGACTGCACTCACAGGTGTAGGGGCCCCAGCAACAACTGCTGCAATCTACTGACCCGCTCCTGTCACACACAATTGCTTGCTGGCGTAGACAAACCCTGAACATGCTGACGTCCAACCTACCTATACAGCCGGCATCCCCAGACACTTCAAACACAGAGTCTCCTGGGAGTCGTCTTAGCCCCCCCAAATCCAGCTATAATTTCATCTTGCCCTTAGCCCTGCCACGTATCTCACAGCGCTGTACGACCATATCTGGCTTTGGTCTGCTGACTTCCTCTGCAGATCTCCTAAGCTTTTTCCATCTTGTTTCTGATGTTGGAACAAATACTTTCAGAACTAACAGGTTTTTCCCACGGCAGACTCAGAGGAATATTGATTATTGTTTGGCCTCGTCTATAACCTCGTTTGCAAGACAGCAGTAGCCCAGTTTTTCAACATCATAGTCATTTAAGACTGTAAAAGACAGAAGACAACTGAATATTGTCTTTTGTGTAATAACCTATCTTGTTATTATGACTCACTTTCCTATGACTGTCACATTCCCTCCTCTGGTTGTCCCATTTCAGACCAATGAGAATCAATTCTTTCAACGTTTCCTTGCGAGCCACATCTTTTGGATCTCTCAGCATTTCTCTTGAAATTCTCCAGTGCTTCACCAATTTCTCTATGTTTTTCTTAGAAGTAATACATATTTCATTATTTTTAAAAATAAAGTATTTTTATTCCCTGACATGACATGCAGGGGGAACAATTATATCCAGGCCTATACTGGCAACACTCATGTTGATGCATCCTAAAATGATAATGCTTTGCTTTTTGGCAACAGCAGGGCATTATCACACCCACATCCTTTCCTGCAAAAATCTTGCCTTGCCAGATGTTTTATATATATGTGTGTGTGTATGTATTTTCTGCTTTTGACTTCTCTTTCCTGTCCAGATTTTGGACTTTTCTATATTGACTTTCTTTCTACTGGTATAGGCCCCCTTTTCAATTCTAATTGTGCCCTGGGAACTACTTGCATGCATCTCACCCACATGACATGGGCCAGAGTTATAAGATTTAGAAGCGTATAGGCTCTGCCCTCATCCACATCAGCATTTGGTAGACCCCTCCAATTTCCTATATTAAACAAACCATTTTCCCAATAATTTGCTTTTCTGATCTTTGTCTCATCTCCACTTGTGTAAAGTAGTGCACTGAGCAGAAGTAGCATTATCTGTGTAGCTTTATTTTGCTGCCATGAGGTTGAGTGCCATGGGAAACTCCACAACTGGAGGCAGATGCAGAGGATGGCTCCATGCAGTGACACTCAGATAACAGCATCCATCAGCCTCCTCTTTGCAACTCCCCATCCATTTTCTGCCATGATTTAGCACCTCTCTGAAGGTCGGCCATGCCCTTCCAGATGCAGTTGGACCAAGCTGTGCTGGGAGGTTCCCTGCCCAGGAGATGAGGGAGGGTCAGGCAGGGCATGCTCCAGCCATACATCCTCAGGGATGTCCCACATCCCAGGCAGTCACAGTGAGGCTTTTACCCCAGCAGGAATCAGACTCACAAGCAATTCTCTGGAGCTGAAGGGCCAAGATGAGCCAAAAATTGTTACCGTGTCCCTTGTTTCTGCCACCACTAAGTCATAGTTCCGCTTGTGAAGGTGGCAGTGGATGTACATTACATGCATCATCACTGCAGCTATTTTTAACGCACAGAAATTAGCCCAGCAGGAATTCAATTCCATTAAATTCCATTATTCTGAGAAGGGAAACTCAGTGCTGACTTCAGAGAACAGCAGCCACAAAGCCTGCAGAAAGGCTCAGAAAGGACAGAAAAGGAAACAGCCGCTGGGGAGGGGTGGGAGGACACCGGGTGCCCGCGGGCAAGCAGCTCCCGGCCACCCCGACACCTCTGCCTGGGAAACCAGCTCCCAGCGAGGGGGGGGGCAGGCTGCCATCCTTCCCGCCTACCCGTGCCCCACACAGCACTCCGTCTGCTCCCCCAATCTCCATATGACTTGGAGGCAATTTGTGGGGCTGATCTGCCAACGTTAATGGGTCTGTAATGGCACTGGAGAGGACATCATCCATGAGGGCCCGCAGCCCAGGGAGCAGCACCAGCACTCAGGGGCCCCCCAAGCCCCTCCACACAGAGCCCAGCTATCCAAACCCTCAACACCTTGGACACAAATCTTCCAACAGCAGCTGAGAGCATCCCTCCCTGGCCACCCAGGACCCAGGCCAAAGAGAGAGACAGCTCCAGGGACGCCCGGCAGCCCCAGCACCATGGAGGAGCAAGCACCTGGGGGCACTTCTTGCCCCATCCCTCCCACAAGGAAAGCAGCATGTAGGGCAGAGGGGCAACAGGTTCTCAACCCCTATAGAGATGTGGGGAGCATGGGGCTTGTGTAACACACCTGAACATCTGGAGATGGGGGGAGGACATGAGGATCTGTGCCTTCACCCCGCCATGGCCACCATGCTGGACACCAGGATGGAGAGAACTGGTGGTAGCTCCCCTGTGCCAGTATACCTGCGTGTCAGTAGCAGTGAGAGTAGTGTACTGAGATGTGCAGACCTGAGATCATCTGTGTGCAGAATCACACATGGAGGAAAGGCTCATCTTGCTCAGCTTTTCAGGGTGCTGAAGCTCCTGCAGGGCTCTGGAGTTACCTACATAAGCGAACAGCTCAGGGACCCTGACAAGAGCCGTCCTTTCCCAGCCTGACCTCAGTCTGGGTCAAGGCTGCAGCCCTGTGAGCCACAGAAGTTTGTCTAGTAATTCAGATAAAACCAGAAAAATAAAATTGCACTTGGCAGCAGCTCACTAATGGTAATGATTTGAACCCGAGGCACTCGCAAGACAAAGTCATAAGAAGGAGGCTCAGCCACAGCATTTTTTGGGCACAATCGACTTTGCTGGACTAATGCTATGCTCATTACTTCCTCCCCCAACAAAAACCCCAAAAGAAGGAGAAGTTCTTGCTCTGGTGTTTACATTTCCTCAATTAGCATCATCATGAATTTCCCAGTTTAAACACATCATCCTTGAATGAGGGTCATTGGATTTCCACTCTCCACTGCTTGATAGACTTTACTGTTGTCCTTAAAAACTGCTTCAGAGTGCCAGATAATAAGTAGGAACTATATGCAGTCACCTAGGAGACAAGAGAGATTCCCAAAAATTAGAGCCAGAACATGTGTCAATCCACAACTAATTAAGAAGAAAAGGAGAAGAATTAGACAAGCCCTATGTGTTTGCAATTGCGCTATTAACAGTGCAGTCATCTGCCTTTAAGTTTTCGTGGGGGCAAAATGCACAGGAGAATGACATGCGATTCCCACAGAACAAGTCCTGCCCTCACACTGGGCCTGTCACAGAAAATAAAACATCTTCTTGACCAAAACCAAGCTTCAGGTTTGGATCCCAATACGCAAGAGGCAATTCTTGTTGGTGAATTTGAAATTAATTCAATTACACAGTGCTAGCTTTTCTTTCTGTGCACTACACAAAACATCATTCACTGTGAGGGACTGCTGCAGTTGATGGAAACCAAGAGAGAAAGATTGCATCCATCCTACCTGAGACACTTCTATCCTTACATATTTCTGCTTATTACAAAGTGTTCAGAGGCAAAAGACCACAGAGCCAAGCCGGTCCACACGTCCAGCACCCAGTGCCAACGGCATCGCTACCCCCACACAGCTCCAACCAGCACAGAGACACCAGCACAGCTCCTTCTACGAGGTGTAATCGCAAATGCCTGCAAGTCTTGGGGAAGATCTATCGCTTGGAGGCCCTAAGCAGCTCAGAGCACATGTGTTAAAGAGATAAAATAATATTTTCCTGGTTAGTTCCAACACTTTATTGAATAAAGTTTAAAATCTTCACCCTGACTCAATCCATCTGTGCAGGTGTCACAGTACTTTCTCATTTTTAGCTTGGAGAGGAAGGAAATGCAGGGTGAGCAGATAAAGCAGTTGCCTGATTTGAATTTCGCTTCTATCCCATAACTCTTTGGAGAGGTCAAGGAGAAGATGACAGGTGGAAAAATGTATCTTGGAATCACCAACTGGAGGTTTAAGAAGATTCATTTCCAAAGCACAGACAGCAAGAGAAGAGCGGGACTCACCGGCTGGATCGATAGCGCAGGATGCGAACAGCCAGCACAGCCTGCCAGGAGGGGAGCGGATGGCAGAGCGCTCCTGCTGCCAGGCTGAAAATGCTCTGTTCTAAACCTGCTTTTTAACATTATGGAGAACGTTCAGTTTCCTTCTCCAAACGGACCACCCCAGCAAGCAGTGCCCAAGACACAACCCAGCCCCGTAGCAGCCCGGGGTTCACCCGCTGTCCCTACAGACGGTCTGTGCAGCTCCCTGTGTTGCCTGGCACCCAGGTAACATTCGCTTTCTACATGAACAGAGCAACATTTTGCAGTTCAAGTCTCTGGGAACTGTAAACTTGAATTCACTTGTCACCCACCTCAGATATTTACCAAGCCCAAAAGTTTTAGTTTCAGTAATTAGATAAAACTTTCTCCCTGCACAGGACCGTGGGCTCTGTATATTAATAGAACTTCCTCAAAACAAATGAGAAGTCACTGAAAGCATCACGAAAGGAGGACAGCAGCAACCAATCATTCCCCACAGCAACAAGATTTAGGATTTAACTATGCAAACCTATTGTTGTTGCTCCATAACCACAATATCTCTAAATGAGCGATCTGTAAGGGAAGGAAGCGCAGGGAGCCAGCCCACACTGCTGTCTCTGGAGCACGCTGCCAGCCCTTTGATAATTTGAAGGAGGACATGGCACACTGACCTCCCGTGAGGATCTGTGGGAGGGGATCCCGAGGGACTGTGCCTCACGGAAGCCAGGCAGCACACAGCATCCTCTGGGCACGCAGCAGACTCCTCTGGTACAGCAAATATACATGAAAGGACCTGGTTTGCGACCTGCAGCCCACCCAGGGTACATTCACATGGCCCGCAGGTCTACCCCAGCCCCCTGGAGCTGATACACTATCATTCTTTATCTCAACATGACCCAAACCCTTTCCCGTGGCAGTAAGAACAGGAGATTCTCAAGCCACCGTGTCATGTATCAAGGTACACCCTTGGGGCATATGGAGACAAATACAAGGAGGGATCATGCCGCTGAGGCCACAGGGTCAGTGTGTCCTGGAGCCCAAAACAGAGGCATCCCAACCCGAGAAGACTGGTGCCACCACTAGGGTTGTCCAAAGGAGAGATGCTGGGGAGGACCATGCTAATAGCGCTTTCACACACCAGGTGCTGCATCCTCACAGGGGTCCTGGGCTCCTCATGGCCACAAGTGCCTGTTGGCCCCATCCTCCCCTCCACTGGTACCTCTCAGGGCAATGTGGGCTCTTGGAAGGCGAGTGCGTTTCTGTGCTCAGTTGCCTGCTAGAAGCAGTTACCAGCAGCAGCTCCCTCCTGCCTCCTGGAGACAGCCAATTTTCCCATCGGCTGTGACAGGTTTTGGAGCTGCAGCTCACACAGACATCTTGTCCTCAGCACAAAGACAGAACTCCTTTCACACATTTCAGTCCTACCGACCTGCTTATGTAGCCCTGTCACCAGCATGTCCCTGAGCCTCCCCAGGATTTAGAAATAGCAATCATGACGCCTTTTTTTCTTCCTCTTGTACAGGAGCTCCCTGAGACTGTGCATACATATATAGCTATATCTTGCTGGGGGGAGAATTGGGCCAAGGATGTTTTGCATCTATTTCTGAGTGCAGTCCTGACTCCGGTCCTGTGACAGCTCTGACTCCTGCGTGTGGCAGAGTCCCACTGGCTGCACTAGCGCTGCTGCTCCTGGGAAGATGTACCATGAGCAGCCAGCAAGCCAGGGTCACTGTCACTGCTGCCTGGGAACATCAGAAGGGAGCCCCAGAGGAGCTCCACAGATGAGCAGCTCTAACAGAGGGGATGGTCACTTCACTCCTTGGCACTCCAGGTGCCATGGCACCCTTTGAGGCTTTCAGGCTGTTCTTGGACCTTCCACGGCACTGTTCAGTCCTTGCCTGGTGGCACATAACTATGTAGCTACAACACTCACCATCACCTGCTTTAATCAAAAGCAGGAACTCCGATGGCACATTTGTCTGCAGAGACAAGCCAGGCATTCCCTGGCTTTTGCAGGGCTATAACACAGCACACACATGGACACACACACACACAGGGCATTGCTCCATCAGCAGCCATCAGTCTCTCCAGCACAGCTCAGACTGCCCTGTCTCACCTTGCCTAAGGCTCTTCCTCAAACCCCCAGTGGCCCCATCCTTGTGTGAGTGCGTGCACTGCCAGCAGTGTCCATCCATGCATGGACACACCTCACCACCCAACTGTCACCCCCTGCTCTTGGCCCTGTGAGTACAGTCCAACACAAGCGAAAACACCTCACCAGCACCACCAGCTTCTCCCTAAGTCCCACAGAACGCTTCTGGCTTTGGTTTATTTGTGGTCACCGAGCCCTTACTGGGGGTTAAGTCACAGCTGTACCCCTGTTAGCAAATCCTAAGTGTTCCATTCCTGAAAAGTGCAATAATTACACAGGTTTGAGTCCCTACAGAAAGTCTCACATAAGCATAGCTCAGCCTGGGAGGGTTTTTGCCCTGTCATTCCCTGAGCAGTGAGCATAGAGGCCAATGGTTTAATATTGTCATTTCTTTTCAATTGTAATGCTCTCATTTTAGCACAGCAACTTATTTTTAATAGAGTTTGGAAAGATTTTTTGTATGTCTTCACTTCTACTCCAAGAATGTTTGCTCTCAATTTATTTCTGCTCTTCTTATCTTCTCAACAACTGCATCTCTTGTTCCAAGTCCTGCTCATTTTCTGCTCCTTATTGTGATTTTTCTTTAATTTCATCTTGTTCCCACACTTCCCAATCACACATTTCATCACTTCTGCTTCCCTATTGCCAACAATATGTGATTTCTTTATCTTAATTGTATCACCCAGTCATCTGGTTCCAGGATGGCATCTCTTTACCTCACAGTGCAGTCCCTTTAATCATTACTGCTTCTGGCATGTATAATAATAGCCGAGACAAGCTGTTAGCTTTCACCTCCCAGTTACAGTCACAAGTTTTTTTTCATGAAACTCCTAATGACAACACAAACTGAACACCCTCCAGACATCACTTCATACAGACTGCAGAAGAAACCCACCACTCCATGAGTTCCTCTCGGCTCCCAGCAGAGCAGCAGGGTGATGTGCAAGATCAGTCCTTGGGGAAGAGAAGCCTTTCTGAAAGATCAGACCCAACTCTTTGCAAGCAGCCTGAGAGCAGAAGTGCCTGCACACCATCCTGGATGGCCACACCACTGATTTCTGCTGTCTGCTCCTCTACTCGCTCCTAGGGGTGTCTCCTTCCCACAGAGCCTGTGCTCTACCCAGTCCCCTGCCAGGGGGCCTGGTAATGAGCAGAGCTCTCAGGGCGGGTGGGGGGATACAACCTGGGACACCCTTTTTCCTCCAATCCACCAAGTTACACTTCTCTGATGACCACCTACCCAGAAAGAAACAAAGCTCCATGTGCTTGGCAGGTAGCGCCTCACCCAGCAGAGAGGGCTCCTCACCACCACTGCCCTTGTCTGGAGGGTCCTTCTCCCACCAGCCTGTGGGACTTAGTGCCAAGTGTCTTGGCTCAGTGCATGGCAGAAGTTACTGACTAGCTGCACCATGTGGTATGAGATGTCTTCACCTGGCTGTCTCTGAATACACCAAGGTCTTGGCACTGCCAGGTGATCTGCATAACTGGCTACACAGATAACTGGACCTCTGTGTCTCAGGTCTCCATCCAGCTCCTCAGTTTATAGCACCCAATGCCCCCACACAAAGTTTTCAAATTCCTTATTAATGTTTTGAGCACCTTAAGCATTTGGCAGGGGCGGGAGGGAGAGAAGAAGGGAGGGAGGGGGAAAGAGGAGGAATACACTTCTTCTGCCTTAGTAGCTCCAGGAAAAGGCAAAGAGCTGTGAATGCATTGCAATGAGAAGTTGTACATGAGGTAGGAATAATATTGATAGGAAGAACAGCTTAAATGCCACTGCAGAAGCTAGTGCAGTGTAGGAGCAGCTGCAGGTGTCAGACTCAGCATCTCTGTTTGTGTTCTGATCCGCAAGCGCTGCACAGAAGGTTAGCGAGATCCTGGCTCATACGAAGCGGAGCATTTTACATATGTCAGAGGGTATTGAGGTGCTGGCTATGAATCAGCAGCGGAGAATATCTGGTCACCTGATTTGCACAATGGTAGAATTGAATAGGAGCTTGAATAATATAGGTCAAAAAAAAAAAAGAGAGAGAGAATGGAGTGTAGGGGGATTATACAGCAGGAAAATCTGACAAAAGGAGGTATTTAGTCTGGAGAAAAGCCATCTACACAAGGTACCATATTTTGTATTTGTTAATGTAAAGTGATCCTTGCTGATCTCTCAGAGGTCTCTAGACAAGCCCATGCTAAAGGTCAGCAGCTCAGGTGGAGGAGGAGTGTGCCCCATCAGGGCACATCTGGGGTGAGGGCTGTGCTCGTGCTCTGTCGTACCCTGTACAACGAGGCTGAGACCACAGCATCCAGACACGATGGTGCTGCAGGTCAACAAAATTAACTGCTATATAAAAAGAAGTAGTCAGAAAAGATCTACTCCTGCCCCTTGGCATTGCTATAGGGTTGATTTATCCTCTAAAGCAACCATACTTTTAGAGTTCAAAAGTTTAACGTATCATAAGCATAACCACTCAGAAACCTGGGCAGAGACAAAGCATGGAGCAAGGTGCCAAGCATTTCCAGAGCTAACAAGTGCATCACCTGCTTCAGGATGAAGAACTGTGTGTAGGAGACAAAAGGAGAGGAAGTTTTTATTAAGTGGTATGAAAGCAAGCAGATGCCGTGCAGTAGCTGGAACAGAAGGACGGCACTGACTGACCCAGATGTCTGCACATTTATGTACAGGGAAGGAAAATGCACAAAGAACTAAACAAGGCTCTAGAGTAGTGGCAAATTTGTTTAACAGCCCCGGAATTCTCACTGCCTCTGCTCCTGCCAAAGCAAGAGAAGCAGCATGGGCAGATTCTGAGGACAGTGCCACAGGCTGGTACTGAGCCTCCGTCTGAAAGGTTTTTACAAACCCAAGCGAGTACAGTCCAACACAAGCGAAAACACAGAATGGACATGTACTGGCAAGAGGACTATCAAAAGAGACTGTCAGCAACTGGTACTGGCAGAAACAAGGGGAAGGTGCTGGTCCGGTCCCTGGGAAGCACTATGTGGACACCCACCAAGAGCAAACCCAGCTCTCCACAGGCTGCTCAAGAGAACTCATAGTGCCAAAACTGGGGAATCCTGGGTCAAGGCATATCCTGACAAGACCAGGGTGCAATTTATTTAGGATGCATGATCACAGGAGCAGGAAAGTACTGCTTCCCAAAGGTTAAGATCAACACTGAAACAAACAGTCATTTTCCTTCATTTTCTTTCTGATGCACCAAGGGACTGCCAGGACAGAGACCTAAGAGCCTGCATGGCTTTCGGGGACCAAGGCACAACACAGGACAGTGACAAGCCCTCAGAGAAGCACAGCTATTGGCAGGAGAGCCCCTTCTCCAGCATCCCACAGGAGAGCCCCTTCTCCAGCATCCCACTCTTGCAAACCTGGACTTCTAATGCTTCCCATTGCATTAGAGAAAGCCCCTGTGTTCCCTCTGCTGGGACCTGCCAAGGCAAGAGGAGTCAACAGGATGCTCGGAGCTCCAGCAATCCCACGGAATGCAAGAGGCAGCAAGCACACACGGGAACCTTCCATTCAGAAGTCCCTGAGGCTCGACTCTGCTGAACGTGATTGAAAGAACTGCGTGGCAATAACACTGCTTTCATTCCTCCTTATTCCCATACATTGAACCTGCATACTCATGTGGTTTAAATTTTAAGCATTCAAGACATGTTGATGTATTCAAATATTTCTTCCATGCAAATAAGACTCTATATAATCCATTCTAGGCAGCCATAACTTAAACTGACAGCTACTAAAAACTGGGGGAGACTGCCATGGGCATGACAAACACAGATAACAATACTTAAATGCAAAGTGAAATGCACCAATAGGCAGCCCTAGAAACAGATGCGGAAAGTCCTCCTGGGCTCTCAAAGGTAAATGAAACAGTGATTCACCTGCACAGGTCTAGAGCTCAGTGAACAGGCCAGAGTATTGGCACTTAAGTGTCTTCCTTAAAAAGGGGTTGTGAAAAAAGTTGAAAAAAAATCAACAAGGGATACTGTCTGAAGCAAAGTTAGAATCCTCTCCAAGAGGAGCTCTTCAAGGCACAATTTTCCCCAAGGAAGGCAAGGTGCCCCCATGCACCACCCCAAAAGCACGCACCCTGCACCGCTCCAGACAGGCTGCACAGGCAGAGCCCACTGCTCTCCCCCTCTCTCCACTGCTTAAAGACCCTCACCTCTGGCTTTGACCTTGTGCTGTCTTCCGCCCTCCCCACTCCCCCAGACCCCTCTCCATCCCTGCTAAGCACACCACCAGAACTGAAGCAGCTCTCTGCTGTGGTCCCCCAGCCACTTTATCCTGACACAGCCCTACTCCAGCTGCCTATCCAGAGCTTCCCCTGTGCTCAGACCTGGCCAAACAGATTTTTTAGAGAACCATCTGTATCCCATCTGCGTATGCATTTGTGGGTAATAAGGCCAGGAGAGACCTGATGATCACCCAGCCTGACCTTGTGCTAAGCACAGGGCATCAGACTGGCCTGGATTAATTCCAGTTTGAACAACCACAGGTCTTTTTAGAAAGAAACATTTGATTTTCACTGCAGTATTTCTGGCAAGGAAGAGATCCTGGGTGCCTTGCTCCAGTGCTTAATTACACTCAGTTTCCATTGTGTAGCTTCTTTCTAATCTGAACTTGTCTGTCTTCAGCTGCATCTAGTTAGACAGACCTTTGTCTGCCAAACAAGAGAGCTGTCTGCTATCAGAGCTCCATTCCCTACATAAGTACTTCTGGGCAGAAGTAAGTTGCTTCCGCAGCCTGCCTCTGATAGAAAATAAGAGATCTCTCTCCTGCAGGCTCTCACCTTACAGCATGATTTCATTCTTTGTAATCATCTCACAGCTCTTCCTAACTTTTCTCTTACACATCAGCTTCCACCTTAGCATAGCGAGTAGAACCAGGCACATTGCTCCAGCCACACCAGCAGGAGATAACCCCTGACTTCTACCTATTTTCTACTGCATCCATCAAAGGAGCTAGCCCTTCCAGCCCAGCTGGAAGCACCCCTTCCTCATTTCAGGGTCACCAGTTCCCAGCAAAGATTTCTTCTCCTCCTCATATCAACATTCTCTAAGACCTGGCTTTTCATTTACATTCATTATCTTCAGCTGTTTTTCTTTCACTCATTTATATCTTTCTCCTAAAATCCTTGCTCCCAAGTGATATGCTTCATAGTTATTTTCAACCTTGTGAAATTAGTTTTTTAAAACACCATCTACATCTGTATATGAATTTGGATTTCACTGTGTTTGCACACAAAAAACATAGTTCAGTCACAACCCCCTGCATCAAAGCTACGTCAAAACTTTAGTTCAGTGACCAGCCCTTCTCTGTCCAAACGAGGGCTAATGCAGAACTCTTGGATGCAACTCCCAAGTCAGGGAACTATCATGTACAGATTTTGGAAGTGTTGAGGCCATTTTAGTTCTGGTAGCATGGGACCTCCAGCACACATCACCCCAAGCAAAACATCCCATGCAAACCTGGTCTTTTCTCCCTCTTTTTGCAGATTCTTATGGAGCTGATCCTCCTGCTCTATCACACACGACACACTTGAGTGTTTTCACAGCAAACACCCATCACCACCCCACCTCGTGCTCTGCACACCAGGATATCAATCACCACATATCTGAGATGGCTGGCTGCTGAGCTGTCTGCAGCAGAAGTGCCATTTATGACAAGGACTGACCTTCCACCACCTTTGCCTGCCAGTCTTTCCCAGAGAGGTACAACCCAGCACTTTTCTGGTTATAGTTTTTCCAATGTTAACTTTCCAGTTAACTTTCCCAGCAGGTCTCATCAACAACAAATAGTTCAAATTGGCTCTCATAAATGAGCAATTCTGAATCTTCTTGTTTATTACCCAAGCTCCTGGCACTGATGCATAGCAATTAAATAACTTTGTTAATGTATCTTTCCTGATTCTTTACTGCACAGACAGGAATGCCTCTAGATCTTATCACCCCTGCTCACAGTCAGGGATTTATAAGCCGCGGCAGCGATTCAGATAAAGATATTCCAACTGGTGCATGAAATCATACCAAAGCTCCCCTCAGTTTCCCCACAACAGGCTACTGCAGCCTTTGGGATAAAAAACTGCTGCTTCAGAGAGAGACATTGCCCCTAGCTAGATCTCTTTGAGAATCAAAGTTCCCTTCTAATCAAATTGTCATGCCAATGACTGTCTTTACCATCATTGTAATTAACCTCCTCACGCATAAAATGCAAATGATCAAAATGTTTCTCTTCTCCAGGGCTCTGTGTGACTCACGCATCTGAGAGGAGCGGTGGCTGGTCCATCCCTGCTGCTGGATGCTTCCCTATCTTCTCCTGGCTCTTGTAGGACAGTCTTCTCACAATCACCTCCTCTCCACACACACTGGCTAATCACCGGTATACCACTTAAGCCCAATGCCTCCTGCTCTGCCTTTTATCTCTTCTTATGGAAGGAAGAAAGAAAAAAAAGAGAAAAAAAAAAAGAAAAAACCACATTCCCTCACAAACAATTGGTCACTGGTCTCAAGAGGGGTGGGGAGAGCACAGCTGCGAGGTCAGTGATTAGGATGACAGCAGCATCACTTGCCCCAGTGAAGCCTGTGGAATGGGCACAAGCCAGGTGAAGCACATGAGCTGCTCTAGGATGGACCCAAGTGCACCCTGCTGATGGGTGCTGCCCGACCCCTCACTGCGGGCAGGGTTTGCTGGGGGGGACAAAGCACATCTCTCCTTTTGCCTCTGCTTTTGATAAAGCTCCCCCTTGATGTGACACCTCCTGAGTTACTCTGGGCCTTGCTTATCCAGATAGTCTAAAGACTTTTTCTGGTTGATTCTGCTTTGCTTTCCCCTGGGAACGTTGTCCCTTGCGTGGGATGGTGGAGAGCCCCTGAGAGAAACACCAAGGAAGAAAGAGAGACAGAAAAGTGGTTTCTTTTCTTCACCCCAGACCAAGGCACCAACACTGCCACATATCGTGGAGGAAATTAACTCCGAATCTGCCTGGTGAAAGCTATTTGTTTCCAGGTGACATCTACACAGAGGTCAGCCTATATGGTCAGCTTTCAGTTTTGGTGTCTGAAAAAGAAAACACACAAAATACTCGTGCTTTTCTCTGGTACCTAGCAACAGCACTCAGTGCTGTGAATAAAACCAGCCCGGAGCTCTGCAGGAGGAGTACAGGAGGAGGACAAGCCCTTGGGCTAATTTACAAGGAATGAAAACACTTTCTACACAATGTCCTGACACTGTGGCAGCCATTTTCTCTACACAAAACAAATCCAATATTTGTTGTTCTTTCAGCCAGGCTTTTCCTGCCCTAGAAACAGTTCTGAATTGCTCTTAAACATCCCCTGTGCTGCTAAATTACTCGTGGCTGCTGAAGCGTCCCCTCCACAGGGATGTTTAAGTGGAGGTCCCTGCTGGGCCCTGACCGCCTGGGCAGGGAGCCGGCCAGGCCATGCGTGAGGTGCCATCCTCACGGGGCCATGCAGCACGAATTTGCCTTCTGAGCCTCAGCAGCCACTCCTGGTGACTGCAAGCCCCAGCCAGCAGAATCTCCTGAGATGCTTTAGCATCCCGGGTAGAGCCATGACCAGGTGGACACAGGGCATTGCGGGCTCTGCAACCAGGTGGACACAGGGCACTGATGGCTCTGCAACCAGGTGGACATGGACACAGGGCACTGCTGGCTTTGTGACCAGGTGGACACAGACATGGAGCACTGCTGGCTCCATGAGGCACCAGCAAGCAGCATGTCACCTGCCCAGCAGGGAGAGGAGGCCCCTGCCAGCTGCATGTCCCTCCTGGTCAGGGTCTCACAGGATGGATCCCAGCTGGGGAGGCAGCTCGTGGGAGCGCTAGCCTCCCTGGGCCAGACCAACTCTGGCCCCTGCTCTCCTCTTCTGGCCAGGGTCCCACAGGGACCAAGGAGAGCCCAAGGAGACGTCTGCAGGAGGCAGCTGCTTTGCAAAGCCATGCGAGCTGCTGGAGCATCCGTTCAGACTCAGTGCTGGTGACCCACTGAGAGGGGATCAAAAAAGCCCTTTCCCCATGCACCAGCTGGCAGCAGTGACCCGGCTCCACAGAGGGCTCAGAGCTGCAGCTCCCATCCGTCCAGCCTCAACAGCACCCTCCTGCATCCCGCCCCGCTGATGGCAGCTCACAGCTCTTGTGCACATCCCTAAGGAGCCCGGCACCCCCAGTACACCAGTGCTCCTTGGACAAGGGATTGTCAGAGGCTGCAGGGCCCCAGCTCAGCAAGCTGACATCATGTGCCTGATGTTGCCAAACAAGGATGAGCTGTTGCTAGAACAATCAATTTTTAAGTATCTCTCTGCCTGTTACCCTCAGCCCTGCAGTAACTATAGTAACAGTGCTCCGGGCTCCCCCTCTTCAAAGGCGCTGCAGTTGCGCCCGGGGCTGGGGGGGCTCCAGGGGCTGGTGCCTCCTGGCCTCAGCCCTGGGGTGCTCTGTGGGTCACCTCAGAGCAGCCCACCTTCCCTACCCTGGCAGCACCATCCTGGGCTGCTGGCTGTCACCTCCAGACCCTGGCACAGGGACTCTGCAGACACCAGGCAGCTCCAGCCTCTCTGACTCCCAAGGAAGCGTTCCCACGCTGCCGGTGGTCCCCAGCACCCTGGGAACAGGGAATCCCCCGGGACAGCCCTAGCCCAAAAGAGGGGCTTGGTCCTGCAAAGCCAATGTCCTCTGACACACGTGGCTTTTGACAATAACTCAGGCAGCCCTTGTCACCTGGGCAGAGCCAACGTGTCTCAGTGCACGAGCCCGGGAGGACGTGGGCAGGCGGGAGCTGTGCGAGTGCCCCGTCCATCCCCAGCGGTGCCGCCTCCGGCGCAGGTGCTCACAGGGAGACCGCGCACGCCACAAAGCAAGAGTGAAGAGTAAACCACACTTATCTTGTTTGCTGAGCTGAATTAAAGGATCAAGCAATTGATACCAGGATCAGAAGCACGAAAAAGAAGGCACAGGGATATGAATTGCCAGTATCGGACACTCCGGCCGCTGCCAGCTGACCTCTGGGCTCCCCTCCGGAATGCACAGCTCTGCAGCAGCTGGCACGGGAGCAGGAGAGCTCTCTTTCCAGAGTGGGTGCAGAGACACAGTCCTCAGGATACACTTTTATCTGCTAAAAACCCATTTCAGATGGCGATCCCATCACAGAATCACAGAATCACAGAATCACAGAATCATTTAGGTTGGAAGAGACCCTTGGGATCATCGAGTCCAACCA